>OY757013.1:131394439-132594439 GCA_963580285.1 Lucinisca nassula
CCCTATTCGCTTGGAGCTAAACTGCTTAAATTTCTTTTTAAGTCCTGCATGTTTAGCTGGCGGCCCCCGCCAGTATCGGGGCTTGAAGAAATAAATGGGCTGCCTGATGCTTCCACGCAGAATTGAAACCCACCGCACACCAATACTGGTAACCCGCTTAGAGGATCTAAGCCTGCCCAGTAAAAGCGATGCGAGTCGAACCGTCCAGGCTTATAAACCCTATCGGTTTCATTGGGCTTGAGATGTCATTTCATCTCAATGTCGGGTAAAAGTCCCACAAAATTCTAACTATCTATCTTCTTATACTGAGTCGGTCATATTTGGCCATTACCTCAGTTGGTTGGGTGGCTAAATTTAGAATTTAGCTAAAAAAAAGCAAAAAGGCACTAGATGCGTCCTTAAAACTATTTACAATCTGCATAACAGAGGTATCCTAAAACGCATACCTTTGAGTCTCAATCTTACACTGTACGGGATTTGAACTCTTCTGCGGACTTGGCATTCACTGCAAAGGAGGGAAGACTATCCCATTGAGGAATAGTTCTAGGAAAGGAGTTCTTCAGGGCATCACTATATGACTGGTATCTACGATATTGTGAGTCGTTTACTTTTGATGCCCTTGGTTTGGGTCGACACTGTTACAGGGGTCAAGTACCTATCTTTATTAATAGACACTGAATCAGAGTGTATCTTGTAGAAGAAGGTTAAAGAGAACTGCTCGCGACGGGCCTCCAGGGACGGCCACTCTAGCTCATTAAGCATGTCACCGCCGCTACTTCTATTTCGCCATCGCCTGCAGGTCCATCTAGCAGCTGTCCTCTGCACCTTCTCCACCTGCTGAGTCTGAGTTTTAACATAAGGATGCTATATGGGTGATGCATATTCAAGTTGAGGGCGAACCAATGTTTTATATGCAACATCCTTTGTCTGCCTAGGTGCAAAGGCCAAGTTACGTCTAAGGAATCCTAAAGTCCTAGTTGCTTTAGATATAATCTCAGAGATATGTTGACCCCAATCAAGATCGTCAGTGATGGTGATACCAAGATATTTGGCGGATTGAACATGCTCCAAAATTTGTTGGTGAAGTGTATAGTCAAACTTAATTTGCTTGTCCGGAAGGTGTCGTGAAACCCTCATTGAGTGACATTTGGCCACATTGAACTTCATCTGCCAATCGGCCTCCCACTGTGCAAGTTGATCCAGGTCATCTTGTAAAATAAGACAGTCAGAAGGAGAATATATGTTCCTATACAGGACACAATCATCAGCAAACAAACGGACCGATGACCTGTTATTATCGGGGAGATCATTGATGAAAACCAAGAAGAGGACCGGTCCAAGGACCGAACCTTGTGGGACTCCAGATAAAACAGGGACTGGATCAGACGCATGGCCATCAAGTACAACTTGTTGTGAGCGCCCAGAGAGCCATGAGCTAATCCACCTATGTGTGGATCCTCTTATCCCACAGTACTTCAGTTTATATAATAGCCTTCTGTGAGGTACCTTGTCAAAGACCTTAGCGAAGTCCATGCTGATCAAGTCAGTCTGTTTGTGGCCACGGTTTATGGCCCCATCCAGATTGTTCGCAATGTCATGGTAAAATTGAACAAGTTGCGTTTCGCAAGACCTTTGACTCCGGAAACCATGTTGACAGTCGGCAAGTATGCTCCCAAAGGCTAAGTGCTTGTTGATGTATGCTCCAGGGTTTTGCAACAGATGTATGTTAGCGACACTGGTCTATAATTTGCTGCATCATATTTTCCCCCTTTTTGTAGCCAGTCATCTGGTACAGTGCCCTGGGCAAGTGATTCATTAAAGATAAAGGCCAACACAGGAGAGATTTCAGCACTACATTCCTTAAGTACCCTGGCATTCAGGTCGTCGGGCCCAGATGCCTTATGTATCTTGAGCAGCGTCCCCCTTGGGGTTAACTGTTATGTCCCCCATAGAGGGGAACGGACTTGTACCTTTAGATGGTAGCTCACCACCAGTTTCACGCGTAAATGTTGATTGAAACTGTTTATTGCATATGTTAGCCTTATCGCGCGCGTCTGTTTTTAGATTTCCATTTTCCCTTAGCGAAGTGATCCCAAACGCATCCTTTTTCAGGGACTTTACGAATGACCAAAACTTTTTAACTTTACCAATCTTTTGGGGGCTATCGGGATCTGTATTGTCATCTTCAAAGGTAAAGATGCTGAAAGCATGCTTCCAATATGCATCTCTTATAACCTTTTGCACATGTGCTCTGAACCGTTTGTAATGGTTCTTAACGTTACTGACGGCTGCTAGACTTGCGAGCACGAAAATACATTCTATTGCGTCTTCTGTTGAGATGCTTGATCGTGTTATCGATCCATGGTGCACTATATTTTGTTTTGGTCATTTTCGTTGGTATAAACCTTTCCATTGCCGTGGTTAATTCGGACTTAAAACTGACCCACAAGTCATTAACTGACATGTGCGAGAGGTCAGAGGAAAGGAACGAATCCTTAAATCGCGCCATATGGTCTCGCAGACCATCCATATCCGCACGTTTGTAGAGAAATACTTTACGCGCGATTGATTCGTTTAGCTTTTATATCATATTCAACAAGGACTATGTCAGGATCAGCTTTGCCAATCGGGGGCATCCCCTTAACTCGGCTTACTGGGGATGGAGAATTTGAAAACAGTAAATCAAGGGTCTTTTCTTGTCAAGTGGGTATGTTAACAACTTGGGCCAGGCAGTGTTCTTTAATTATGCCCAAAAGGTGTTGCTATGTCTTTTAGGCACCCCATGGGGCATCTGCATGTTGCTCCATTCAATGTCACCACAATTGAAGTCTCCGCCAACCAAAATATGGGCATTTGCATTTGACATTATCCTAGACAAAGATGAATTAAAAGCCTCAAGATATTCTGGGTCAATCTGATCTCGTGGGCGATAAAAAGAACCAAGGTACAAAGTCATACATCCAATGATGTTCAATTTACACCAAACTAGTTCACAGTTGGTGTCCAACTCCGGAGTTTCTGTACAGAGTAGGTCTCTCTTGAAAGCCACGAAGACACCTCCATGTGCATCTCCAACTCTGTCTTTCCGGATGGCCTCAAAGGATTCAGGAAAAATTTCCGAGTATTTTTTATTTCTGGGGTTAACCAAGACTCATTGCCAAAAATAGATGATATCTGGTTTCGCCGAGTCGATAATGGTATGAAGTTCAGCCCTTTTATTCTTTATTGACTGACAATTCATGATCAATATTCTGAGGGGATGGTTAAGGACCGCCTTTTTGGTCTTTCGTTTAGCTTCTTTGGACTGCTGGACAATGGGCGATGCAGCTGTCGTGGGTGGGCCGATGTTGTCTTGTATCGGACTATCAGGCTCGGATAGGGTAGATAAAGGTTCAAAGTGGTTGTAGGTGTCTATAGAAGATGAGGTGTCAAACAGAGATGTGGAAAAGTTTGGCATTCCACATTTCATACACTCCCATGCAACGTTTTTGTTCAGTGATCTATTATAAAAACTATACAGAGTTGATGACAAGCCTTGACATCCTATGTGATACCAGACATTGCAAGTGTCGCAACAAATTCCCCGGTCTTCCCAACCAACACTTTTTGACATACTCCACAAGGGAAGTGTGAACTGTCATTTCGGGAGTTTGGACCAGGATTTGATTCAACATCCCAAGCATAACCTATAACAACTGTAAATATATACAGGTAGAAAAGTTTATTTGAACCAGGAAACCCCTTCATTCTTAGAGATTGTTTTAAGATTGATATTGTACAAACACGGGGCAAATTAAATGCAAAGTTCCGGTCGTTTGCTGTTGTACCACAAGTGTCCGCATAAACTTGGAAGAAGTTAACAGGGATTTCCTGTAGATCCTGTCCACTGCAACTGAGAAGAGATGCAAATCTTGTTGCCAGCAACAAGCAACATACTCCAAATAAAAGGTCAAATGCAGGATGACTCATTATTATTGGTTGTCTGGTGACTCTGTGGTTTCTGAAGGGCAATAAATATCAAGTGGTGTCTGGGAAAGTCTCCTCTGCTGGGCAATATCAACAAAAATCACATTTAAACTTAACTGTTTACCTTAATGTCAATCCGCCCGACACTGGAACTAGTTACGTTTCGGTGCAAAAGTAAAAAAAAGCACCAAAATGATCTTTACAGTGTTGACGGGGACGTTAAACCTCAAATCAAACAAACAAACGAACAAAACATGCATGTTTAGCTGGAATTTAAGCCTAATATGAAGGCTTCAACGAAACATTTTATCCCTTATCTTGCTGAATATTCATTTAAGCCACACCCATTTTTGTCTGTCAACCAATCAAATTACTTGATGTAATTTATTGCTACAAATTCATAAACTGAATGCCAAACAGTGTAGATCCTGATCAGATGGCTTCTTCAGAAGCCATCTGATCTGGATCTACACTGTTTGTAAAGATAGGGGTTGTCGTGAACAGCAAGATAAGGGTAAAGTGTCAGTCCAGGACTATTTTCGCAGTCAACGATTAGAGACAATCGACCCACCAGTACTTTCAGTGCTTTGATTTTGTACAGAATGGAATCTTCTGTCTTACATATGGCAAGAGTCCATTTCGAAATTTATGGGTTTAATGTTGATTTATTTTTTAGAAATTCAATCAGGAGAATGACCGATTTCTTGTCAAAACGTGAACGCCAAGACAAAGGGGGTCTGATAAGGGCCTGCCCTGTTTACAACATAATTAAGTGTCCCGTTTTCGGGGTTTCTCGTATAAAATGGGTTAATTCCGAAAGGTATATGCTATATATTTAACTTATATTGATTTCTAGTCCAGCGGAGCGATCATTACTGAAATAGCGCATCTCTTAAATGATATTTCAAGGTTGTACACAAAAATTTTAGTAAAATCATGAAAATGAATGGACGTTAATTTTCACACGTTCTTTGGTTATTTCATTTTTTTCAACACTGGTTCCCTGTCCACTATCAGAAAGTTAGGGAATTTATCAAAAGGTAAGACTCTTATTGTCATTTCAGTCATGCTTAATTTGAACATTTCAAGCATTTTAAAGCTTTTTTTCTGTATTGATAGGTATCATTAGCCCATTTTTTTCCAGTAGACAGATACAATACAAACAGTTTCTGTCGATCCAGCTTGTATGTTGTGATAAATGAAAGGTAGTTTTCCTAATTTCTCCATATAAACCTATGTTGTGGGTACTCATTATAAACCTATGTTGTGGGTACGTCGGCGAGGTGGTTCTAATGAGTACCCACAACATTGGTTTCTACGGAGACTGACAAATATCACAAAATACTTACCTAATCTGTTACGGGCCTCGAGCGATGACTCTTAATCATTAGGTTTTTCACCGCTGTGGTTCGAGCCTGGCTCGGGTCACATGTGGGACGCGAGGTTCTGCACCGTAAGGTCATGTTTTTCTCCGGGTACCCCGGTATTCGTTTCGCCCGTCTATGGTTAACGATATTATCGATCGGCTCGATATAAGTGAAATAATCTTGAAAGGGCTGTAAAAACCTTTTATCTGTTGTTATGACCAGGAGGAGCTACACTGTTTGTCATTTCTGTTAATGCATTTGACGAAAATCCCTATGGCAACAATGGGTATGTCCGAATGCAATAATGGAATAATCCTCTTCAGAAACACAGGGAATAATCGATTTGATGAAGCTTGTGATAAGGACAACATTTAATTAGTAGTGCGTTCATAAGAAGAAGAAGAAGATTTGTTTGTTTCTTTGATTCGATGTTTAACGTCCCCGTCAACACTGTAAAGGTCATTTTGGAGACATTGCTTCCAATTTTGTGGGACTTCTACCCGACATTGAGATGAAATGACATCTCAAGCCCTGTCGCCCATTTGAAACCAATAGGGTTTATTAGCATGGACGGTCCGCCTCGCACCGCGGTTCCTGGACAGGCTTAGACCCTCTAAGCGGTTTACCAGTACTAGTGTGCGGGCCGGATTCAGCTCTGCGTGGAAGCATCATGCAGCCCATATATTTCTTCAAGCCCCTATGAGCGGGGGCTGTAGAAGAAGAAGAATATAGCGAAGGTTTGTTTTTAGCCGCGAAAAGTAGTCATCAGCGAACTAAATATAAACGTCAGCACGAGATCAACGAGAATACAAAGACTGGTAGTACATGATGAGCCGAGTCTTCGCTCTGCGCCCATGTCCGAAGACACATGTGATGCACGTGTTTCACCCTCACCCGTTTCTGACAATCAACAAATCAAATTACTTGATGCAATGTATTTGTTCAAATTCACAAGCTGAATGACAAACATCCCACCAGGCACACGTGTATGCAACGTCGTATCAATGTCGATGCAACGTCATGACGCTGCACCGATGTTGATGCGACGTTGCTGGACGTCCTGTGCCCGAAAGGGTTACCACTCCTTCGGAAGCCGCCTGATCTGGATCTGTACACTTTGCAAAGGTAGGACAGATAAGGTAAGTATTTCGTGATCACTGAAGGACGGTTTTCCTTATTTCTCCATATAAACATATGCTGTGGGTACCCATTAGAACCGCCTCGGTTAGGCGGTTCTAATGAATAACCTCACCATAGTTTTTATAGCGAATAGAAAAAAGACTATCCATCAATTATCGCACAATACTTACCTTATGTTGCAATGAGTAGGAGTGTTGGTAGAGCCTTGCTGTATACTATGGTGTTGACTGGGCAAACATTTTAATCAGCCGACGAAATTTGGTATTCAGGTAATGTTGATTGATTTGTAGCAAATCATTGTAGCAAAATCTGCCAATCTGCCAATGAGTCGGTATTGTAGGATTGATAAGTTTCGGGATGTCGCGTCTGAGAATGTTTGTTTGTTTGATTTGATGTTTAACGTCCCCGTCAGCACTGTAAAGGTCATTTTGGAGACGCTGCTTCCAATTTGGTGGGACTTTTACCCGACATTGAGATGAAATGACATCTCAAGCCCTGTCGCCCAATGAAACCAATAGGGTTTATTAGCATGGACGGTCCGCCTCGCACCGTGGTTCCTGGACAGGCTTAGATCCTCTAAGCGGTTTACCAGAACTAGTGTGCGGGCCGGATTCAGCTCTGCGTGGAAGCATCATGCAGCCCATATATTTCTACAGGCCCCTATGGGCGGGGGGGGGGGGGGGGCGATGAGAATGTAACAACGCCATGTAATAAATTCGTTAAACTACTAGCGGATTAGATATGCAAGTTAGTTAGATACGCTTGGTAACGTTACATGTACGACATCCATATCGTGAATAAAATGCGTTTTAAATGTCATATGATAAATATAATCTTGCATTCGTGCTCGTGTATTATTGAATTTATTATACTCGTTGAGACAATGGGATAAAATACTCGGCCTCCCATTTTATCCAGCTCGTTTCCTCAACTCGTTTAATAAATTCAATAATACATGAACACTCATGAAAGATCTTCTATTTTCACTCTCTGTATTTGCCAGATTCATACACGTTAACGAGAAGAATGTTTGACGTCATCAACACGTTGACCCTGAAAGCTGGTATTGTTGGGCTAGTTATTGGGCTCGTTGCATACTGGATAATGAAGCGGTACAAATATAAGCTACCACCCGGCCCTATTCCTCTACCACTGATTGGAAACGTGCTGCGTAAGTGTAATGTTAAACCATATATGGCGATTTTTATTCTTTGTTTGATTTTAGCTTTAATGTCCCCGTCAACACTGTAAAGGTCATTTTGGAGACATTGCTTCCAATTTTGTGGGATTTTTACCCGACATTGAGATGAAATGACATCTCGAGGCCTGTCGCCCAATGAAACCAATAGGGTTTATAAGCATGGCCGGTCCGAACCGCACCGCTTTACCTTGGCAGGCTTAGATCTTCTAAGCAGTTTACCAGTACTCGTGTGAGGTCGGTTTCAGCTCTGCGTGGAAGCATCATGCAGCCCATCTATTTCTTAAAGCCCCGATGCTCGGGTGCCCCATATATGACGATGGATTCTTCCACCAGTAAGTTTGGAGTAATCCATTTGCAAGTATTAGGCGTGTCGGGATTACTTAAGGTTTACAAAAATGAATGCTGCTAAAGCAAACAGTGAAGACCCAGATCAGACGCCGCGTTTTGCGGCGTCTGATCTGCGTCGACACTGTTTATTAATACCAATGTCCCAAAAAGATACGCCAGGCATATATGGGTTTTGTTTGTTTTGATTGAATTGAGGTTAAACGTCCCCGTCAGACCTATTTAGGTCATTTTAGTTAAAATCGAGACAAGCGCCATGTGTCTTCAGAAATATTTGCTTATTTTGGGTTTAACGACCAGTCAACACTAACTTAGTCATATCGAGCCGGTCAGTGTATCCGTCCACACTTTACCTAGGCAGGCACCAGTATAGTGCACATTCTTTCACCAAAAACTGACAACTGCCCTCTTTGAATCAAGGAAGGGAGAAAATGGTCCTAGAAAAGATTTCATGATCAATCTCCATGAAAGAATTTTACCGACCATACCGGAATCGAAGCCGCGACTTCCTGATCACCAGCAAACCGCGCATCTGACTGAGCTATCCGGGCCGGCCTCTCGGACATTAGTGCAAAGGGAGTGTCACAGGGAAGTCAAAACTTAAACCAGCCTACGCATGCTTAATCGCGACTGGGCCTTTCCTTTCCGCACATCACGAACACATGCCTTTTACCCCATTCACCCCGCTTTTATTCAGTAGAACTGGAGTTTGCAGTACAATACTTTTCCTATTTCTGCTCAAAAACACTGATTGTGAGTACTCTTTAGAACCACCTCGCCGAAGTGGTTCTAACGAGCTCCCACAATCTACGTTTTGAGCAGAAATATGAAAAATGTCAGAATTTTTTTCTATGTGAAAATTTTTAATTTTTGTGGTAAAAATTTCAATATACTTGAATAGGCGTGTTTTCGTAACGTCAATAAGATCTGGTTCAACGGCTGTCCATACAGCGCCCAGCAAAGGCTCAGATCAGACTGCGTGGTTGCGCAGTCTGGTCTGAATCTTAGCTAGGCTCACTTGCCAGACGACACATTTTCGCTTGCCACGTCTCATTTGTTACTTACAACCGATTTCGCCAATGTTTGTACATTACATTAGAATGCCTCTGCGAAATGTACTGCACTGCATGGGCCCGTTGTTCAAAACTAACAATGTCGTTAGTTAACGTATCGTTAAAATTCTGTTCATTTAATATGGCAAATATACTTATATTTTCGCTGAAAAAATGAGAGCAGATTTTGCAAATGCAAAAGCTGCTCTCATTTTTCAGCAAAAATAACACTATATTAGATATCATACTTGCTAGAACAGTTGACAATTTGACCACTAACGAGCTCGTTAAGCTAACGATGCTTTGAACAACTGGCCACTTACATTATTAAATTAAAGCACGCTGTGAGTGTTTTGTGGGGAGGGGGTATTTAATCACCACTGCCCAGTTGTTCAAAGCATTGTTAGCTTAACGACCTTGTTAGTGGTCAAATTGTTAACTGTTCTAGCTGGCACAATATCAAAATTTTTGTTATTTTTGCTGAAAAAAATGTGAGCAGCTTTTGCAAATGCAAAAGCTGCTCACATTGTTTCTTCAAAAATATTAGTATTTTTGTCATATTCAATTATCAAATGTTTAACGATTTGTTAACTAACGATGTTGTAAGTTTTGAACAACTTGGCTATTGGTTACTCGCCGTAACTTTTTGCCCTGATAATACAATAACTTTTAAGCATCTAAGGGATAACATTACGATAACACACCCGTGCAACATAGTGCAGATTTCTCATCTCCAAAATGGCTACTTTTCTGAAGAAAATCTCTGATATTTTTCTTATGAATACTGCAAACATAGGTCGTGGGTGCTCATTAGAACCGCCTCATTGAGGCGGTTCTAATGAGTACCCACAACCTATGTCTTGGAGTAAAAATAAGAAAAATAATGTATATCCCGTAAACCCCTGTTTTCTCTATATAAAGTGGGGTATAGGGGGTCTTCATTTCACGAACTTGTTCACGTGATGATCAAGCTGTGCTTGCTTAAGACAGGAGCTTGCGTATACAGGTGTTTTCAAATTGAGAACTGAATGCAGACTTGCTAGAACAGGTTGCTTGCTCAATAAGGTAATAAAACATAATCAAAGCACTGCGAGTACTGGTGGGTCGATTGTTTCCAAGTGTAAGCTGGGATAATAGTCCTGGAATGAGAGTTAAACTGTTCCGTTTAACCCTTAAATTCCTGACAACAATTAGTGTAGAGCCTGATCAGACGCCGCATTCTGAGTCTACATTGTTTTCCAAGCCCGACCCATGGTTCCGGTGAACCCTCTTACGCAACACTCTGACCTCACAGTGACTATTTTCTATAAAAACGTTGCCTGGACTTCCGACAGGTCAGTGATAGTCACGTGACTTTAGCACTGAAGAGCTTTTATGCTCAATACTTTTGGGTCGATTGTCAAACAATCGACACAAACAGCTATTCTCATGGCACTTATTGGAGAAGTACGTAAGCTAGTTACAAAACGTGGTAAATACAGTAAAAGTCTTATATTAAGGCCACCTTTGGGTCTGTTCAAAAGTGGTCTTTAAGACCACTTTTGAACAGACCCAGAGGTGGTCTCTTAGTAGGAGACACTGGGTGTAGAAAACACAAAGACAGAATATCTGTAATCTTCTCAATAAGCTTTTAAAAGCAGATTTAGTCTTAATTTTAGGTGGTCTTAATAGCAGAATTTTACTGTATATCAGTTCTGGGATATCCAATAACACATACTTCAAGCATACTTGCATCTAGGTTATCTGGGTTGTACGTGAATTTGCGCATACATTCAAGATTTTGCAGACATTCAAGATTTTGCAGACATATCACACAAATAATACACGTATCGTGCACCGAAAATATTCCGCCCCCGCCCATCTGGGCTTGAAGAAATAGGTGGGCTGCATGATGCTTCCACGCAGAGCTGAAACCGACCGCACACGAGTACTGGTAAACCGCTTAGCGGATCTAAGCCTGCCCAGGCAAAGCGGACCGTTCTTTTAAACCCTATTGGTTTCATTGGGCGACAGGGCTTGAGATGTCATCCGTGTCGGGTAAAAGCCCACAAAATTGGAAGCAACGTCTCCAAAATGACCTATACAGTGTTGACGGGGTCGTTAAACTACAAATCAGCGTTCCAACATGACCTATATAATGTGACGGGGATGTTAAACCTCAAATAAAAGACAAACAAGCTAGTGCACCGAAAAGAAACTTTATAGATGGTAAAAAGGAATACGTTAACCAAAACATATAAGAGGCAAGCTGGACCGAAGTCTCCAAGGAGTTTATAGACCGGTAGTCCATCCGTCGTCCGTCCACCCACACATTTGATCAGTTATCAGTCTCCGCAGCCTGCAGGTTGATCTCAAGCATTTCTCATCTGTAACATGCCTGGTGTGTATGTGTGTGTGTGTGCGTGCGTGTGTGCGTGTGTGTGTGTGTGTGTGTGTGTGTGTGTGTGTGTGTGTGTGTGTGTGTGTGTGTGTGTGTGTGTGTGTGTGTGTGTGTGTGTGTGTGTGTGTGTGTGTGTGTGTGTGTGTGTGTGTGTGTGTGTGTGTGTGTGTGTGTGTGTGTGTGTGTGTGTGTGTGTGTGTTGGGGGTGTTGATGACAAAAGCTTTTTATCGAAATTGAATGAAAACCACTGATACAACGCATAATGAAGTAATGTAGTAATTTCTTCATTTTGAAATTTTTACTTCATTATGCGTTGGCATAGTCGATGCGAAATGAAATAAAATGAAGTTTTTACTTCATTGTGCGTCGATACTAAGAGGTTTGCGCAAAATGAAAGAATCATTTCATTTTGCGGTGATGGGTGGCATACTTAATTTTACTTCATTATGCGTCGACAGTTTGTTTGTTTGATTTGAGGTTTAACGTCACCGTCAACACTATTTAGGTCATTTTGAAGACGTTGCTTCCAATTTTGTTGGACTTTTACCCGACATTGAGATTAACTGACATCTCAATCCCCGCCGTCCAATTAAACCCAAAAGGGTTTATATGGATGGATGGGCCGACTCGCAACAGTTTTCCTGGGCAGGCTTAGGGATTGCTTATGCAATTGCTTTTCACTGTTCCATCAATTGACATCCTTTAGATACCTGTTGAAGGTCATTCTTAAACCGATGTTCGTTCCTCGTTGTATAACAACTGCTTGTTTAACATCCCTGATCTTTAAGTAGACTTGGATGTTTTGTGGGCTTTTGTTGTACCTTCCTTCTATTCGAAGGAATTATCTTCAGTAATTTTATATGCTGTTTTACATAATGACCGGTATGAAGATCGCTTTAGTTTTGACGGTATCAAAACCTTCTTAACCCACATGAGTATCACAAATACATTTAAAATATCAATATCACCCCTTAGGTTACACTCTGCTTCTTCTGTACGGATTCCCCATTCTATTAAGAACTTTAATACTATGTTGCCTTCGGTATTGGTAAGACCCTTAAATTTGTCTTCTGTAACTTCAGTTAATCTCAATGGAGCAGGCAATACCAATGTTTTTGGGCGTAGTCTTCGTATAAGACTATCTCCTCTCAAATCGCCCATCCTTCGAAAATATACTAATCCGTGGAAAAGAAGTGGAATGTATCCTAGTATTTCTAAGTGCAATGCCAAGAGGTGCAGATGTTGTTCGCATTTAAGCACTGCGTCTACCGTTACTTCATCTGTAAACGGTAGACGCTTCTCTGTAGTTAACATGTCTGATTTGACATGACAGTCTACAGATTTAATTTATCTAATTACATGACGTGCTGCAAACTGTAATATGCAGTACGTTGGTCAAACTAACCGCATGCTTAAAACTAGATTGAACGAGCATTATCGTAGAATGAGTAAGCCTAAGAAAACTGACACTTTCTTGTACCGTCACTTTCGACGTACGGGTCATTCTGTAAATAACATTGTTATACAACCAGTGGAAAAACTTTATTACGATGCAAATTCTACATCTAGATTCAAAATAATCAAAAGACATGAGGCTGAACTGAAATGGATTAAATTTTTACAGACCCCTTTTCCACTGGGATTTAATGACAATATTTATCATGAGGGTAATATTTCCAGAATGCCGGACTTTGATATTTTCTCGCTCCTGGAATGTCGAAAACGCAGAACTAGATCTCACGGCACCAGGAAAAATGGTAACTTTAAACGTAAATCACGTGCGTTTAAACGAAACAATACTAGACTGAAGTGACTGTCAATTATATTATTAAATCATGGACGCCACTCTATACTTTCATTTTTAAGTTCATTACCCGTTTCTGCTTTACGTCTTCTGAATAAACTCTATGATAGTTCTCATCAGTTATATGATGCGGCTATCTTAACTAGAGGCTATACTCAGCATAATCTCCGTCCTTTCATTGATTCTGAAATTAATCATAAACGCCATTTCTTCAAAATATCCTTCATTAATAAGGGTATGGATTTTATAGATTTGCCCAGTATCTTCCGTGAGAGATCGGTGCTTTCTTCCGTTCCTGCTTATTTTCAAAATTCTGAAACACCTATAATTTGCTATAAATATAACAAACCTGTCAGATCTATCATTTTTAATTTCAATAAACTTGTGTCAGATCTTGATATTGATACTAATACTCCTGATTCATGTGATTGTAAAAACTCAGTGTATTGCTATCCTGCTGCTGGGCATGTAATTACTGGCAATTTGAAAATTATTCCTGATTCTAGAATAAGGAATATAATTTCTGAAGGACCGAAATATCGGTTTCCTTCTAAAATTGATTTCAGTAAATGTAGAGATGAAATCGCTGCTTCCTTGAATGAATTCGGTAATCGATGGTGTAAGCGAGCGTATGTTGAGCATAAAGCCCTTAAGGACTGGAAACTTAACATTTTAAAACTAGTGAATAAACGCATTTCTTTCTTTTCTCAAAATACTAACTTATTACCTCCTAAGCCCAAGACGTCTTTACGTCATCTTAAACAAGGTATTCAAGAATTTCATAAGAAGTTTGTTTTGGTCCCTGCAGACAAGGCCGCTAACAACGTCGTCGTTGTGTGACGGCTTCACTATGTTAACACGCTTAAGCAGGAGCTTGGTGGTACTAAGGCCTATGAACTTCAGCCTTTAGCTGAAGAGAGAGCTATAGTAGATAAACATGTTTGTCATTTAGCCACCAAGTTTGCTGTGTGTGTTACCGAAGGCCAAGACAAGCTTCCTACGCTATACTGGTTACCAAAACTTCATAAAAGACCTTACAAAGCACGGTTTATTGCAAATTCTAGCTCTTGCACTACCACTGAACTTTCTAAATTATTAACTTCCTGTCTAACTGCTATTAAAACGCATGTGATTAAATATTGTGATAAAGTCTTTGAAAGATCAGGAAGAAATCTGTTTTGGTCTATAAAAAATTCGAATGAGGTTTTAAATAAATTGAAATCCAGACATTTTTGTGCTTCAAGTCTGTCTACTTACGATTTTTCCACTCTTTACACTACACTTCCTCATAATCTTATAAAAGAAAAGCTTAATGATTTAATTAAATGGGCTTTTCACAGAGAAGATTCTCTCTATCTTGCATGTAATGTCAGAAATGCATTTTTCACTTCTAAAGAGCATAAGAATTATACACTTTGGTCATGTCAGAAAGTGTGTGATGCCCTCACCTTTCTACTTGACAATATTTATATTAGATTCGGTAATAAGTTGTTTAGACAAATTGTGGGTATTCCGATGGGTATGAATTGCGCACATCTTGTGGCTGATCTGTTCTTGTATTGTTATGAAAGAGACTTCATTTTGTCGCTTTCCATTGATAACCAATCTGAAATTATTGAAGCTTTTAGCTCCACTTCTAGATATTTAGATGATTTATTAAATTTTGATAATACCTATTTCGATGGTTTGATCAGTCAGATTTACCCCCACAGAACTTCAGTTAAATAAAGCAAATTCTTCTGATACCGAGGCCCCGTTTTTGGATTTACATCTGTCTATTGTAGATGGGTTTGTTTCGTGCAAAATTTATGATAAACGCGATGACTTTGATTTTGAGATTGTAAATTTTCCTTTTTTGGATGGTGATGTTCCTCGTGCGCCATCTTATGGCGTTTATATTTCGCAATTAATTCGATTTGCTAGAGTGTGCAGTCATGTAACTGACTTCAACACTCGTAATAAATTATTAACGGCTAAACTCCTTAATCAGGGTTATCGGTACCATAAACTACGCAAAGCCTTTTCAAAATTTTATAGACGCCATTCTGATTTAATTTCAAAATTCAATATTGGACTTAAATCTCTTCTGCAACAAGGTCTATCGGAACCCGAATTTTATGGTGACTTAGTATATAAATTCAGAAAAATATATAACCGCAATGATTTCAGCACCCTATTTCGTAAAATCATTCTTCGATATAAAAAGATTGGGTACAACATGGATGTTATACGACATACTGCATGCCTGGTAGTTAACCCAATCACGGTTGGCAACTTTGCTTCCCTCTTTAATTGCACGCCGGTGGGTCAGGCCTCAGATTCTATGACGGCTCCAACGTAAAGGCTTATTGAGAATTAGAGAGATCTAATTCAAGGTAATGTTGGTTGGTGCCTGATGCTCTGTCTCTGGTCGGGCCCATCGGAGTCTAACTGTTGGTTTTCTTTTGCTCCAGCATTTCAGTGGTTTCTTGCTGTCGAGTCCTCACCGTTGTCTCACCTCTGTGGTTCTTTGATTTTTTTTGTGTTCACGGAGATGTTGCACTGATGAGTTAGGAGGCCTTCATGCGGACTGAACAAATTATTTGTCTAAATCGCAACGGAAGTAAGGGCGAGGATTGTGGCCACGTAAAATCGATTTAAGCTCCCCAGTGGAAATTTTTCCACTGACCGTTCCAAGGCGGTTCTTCTGTGGCGGTTTATTTATGTCGTTGTTTGTTGCTTACTGTGTATATCACTAGTGTCTTTTTATTTTGGACGGCCATATGGCCATTTTGTGGGAAAGTAACTGTCCTTATGGCCTTCCTTTGTTTAGGTTTCCATTATGGTCTGGTCGCTTAATGTTAGTGTTTCTTTCCCTTTGGTGTCTTTGATGGGTGGAGTAAGTTAATTGTATCGATTCCTGATCTTTGTCTTACTTTTACTTTTCTAAGCAGATAACCAGTACTCATGTGCGGTGGTATCAGCTCTGCGTGGAAGCATCGTGCAGCCCATCTATTTCTTCAAGCCCCGATGGGCGGGGGCGAATATGCGTCGACAGTATGAGGTCGGTTCTAAATGAAAAAAAAAAAAATGCACATGTACTTTGCTTGGAGAGATGGCACACTTTTTCAAACATCACAGAAACAAAAGTAACCCAAATATTTAAGGCTAAAACATGCATGTGCAGACATGAGACCAAAATACCGTAAGGCGTTCAGTTTTAACTCTACTTACATAATCAAATACACGGTGAAATTCCGCTATTAAGACCACCTAAAATTAAGACAAATTTTGTTTTCAAAGCATATTTTGAAGGTTAAAGTTGCATTTTCTTTGTGATTGTGACATTAAGTGTGCTCTTGTGGAAGACCATCTTTGGGACTGTTCAAATGTGGTCTTTAAGACCACTTTTGAACTGTCTCAAATGTGGTCTTTATATTGAAATTTACCTGTATTGCTTTCTAAGTCTTTGGTCTCCTTTCGTAGACAGCTATGTTTTTCCATCATTACTTCATTTTGCGTCGATATGGTGCATATGAACGCGAAATGAAATATTTTTTTTACTTCATTTCGCGTCGACTACGCCAACGCATAATGAAATAAAAAAAATCAAAATGAAGTAATTACTACATTACTTCATTATGCGTTGTATCAAACCACAAATTCCGATAGACTTACAATTGGAAAATGCGCGTCATCACTGTAGCGCCTTCGGTTTTGATTGTATCTTTCTGAAACTTATATACCGTAAGTAGGCTAGGGACAAAAGCTCGGTCAGTTCGAGAACTGGCGACGTCGGCCCATCTATCATAGAGTCAAGACCCCTTAATTGCTGAAAATGCCTATTTTTGACCTTGCCATCATCATAAGACCTTAAGTTTTGATCAAATCTAAATGAAACTTACAGGTAATAACAGCTGGGAATAGGCCGAAAGCTGGCTATATCGACTTTTTGATCATAGAGGTATGTCAGGTATGTCCCAACTTTTTGGCCCTTGTATTCAGTATAAGTATTTTAGTTTTGATCGGATCTTCCTGAAACTTACAAAAATTATGCTGTGGTTAAAAGCTAAGGTGAGTTCATAAACTGGCAAGGTCGGCCTTTCAGTCATAGAGTTATGCTCCTTCATTACTGAAAAAGACTATTTTGGACCGTGTCATAAGCATTTGTTATCTTTCTGAAACTTATTTATACATGTAAGTAGACTGGAGCTTAGGTAAGTTTGAAAACTGGCAGGGTCGACTTATCAATCATGAAGTTACGTCCCCTTGATTGCTGAAAAACACTGAATTTCGACCTTGTCATCGACATAACCTCTTTTGGTAAGATCTTTCTGATACTTATTTACATAAGTAGGCTGGGGAGAAAAGCTTGTATGAGTTTGAAAACTGGCAAGGTCAGCCTATCAATCATAGAGTTATGTCCCCTTGGTTGCTGAAAATGCCTATTTTTGTCCTTGAGCATGTCCTTAAATTCTACAATTTCCATTTAAGAAGGCTGGAAATAAAAGCGCGAATGAGTTCGAAAACTGGCAAGGTTGGCCCAGTTATTATAGACGTGTGTCTTCCTGTTGGCTGAAAATGCTTATTTTGGACCTTGTTATTAGCATAAGACCTTTAGTTTTGATCGGATCTTCCTCGAACTTACATACAATAGGCTGGCGAGGTCGGTCTGTTAGACATAGAGTTATGTCCCCTTCATTGCTAAAAACTCCTACTTTTGACCTTGCTATCAGCCTATGAACTTCAGATTTAAGGGGAATGGGTACACCTTCAGGGGAGGCAACTCCTGCAAAAGTGTTTTTGTCACCCATGTAAATTGGGGTCAACTCTTAAAGGAAAGAATTTGCTCCTGAGGAGCACATTCTTTCCTTTAAGAGTAGACCCCTTTCTCTGTGGGACAGGGCTTATAGAATAGCGAACAGGAAGTCCCGAAAGTTGTCTCCCTTTGAAAAATGTCGGAAAAATGTGCCAATTGTTCCCATTCCCCTTAATTGGATATTCCTGAAACTTTCATTTTAGTAGGCCGAACAGAAAAGCTTCGGTGAGTTTGAAAACTGCTACATTACGAGAAAATGCCTATACAAATACATAATAATCTTTACTGCCGAAAAAATGAAAATTTAAGGTGAAAAATTGTGATATTTTTCTTATTTCCGCTCAAAATATAGATTGTTGGTTAGAACCGCCTCATCGAGGCGGTTCTAAAAAGTACCCACAATCTATATTTTTTTCTTATTTCCGCTCAAAATATAGATTGTTTGTACTCGTTAGAACCGCCTCATCGAGGCGGTTCTAACGAGTACCCACAATCAATATTTTAGAGCATAAATAAGAAAAATAAGGATTACCCCTGTAAACCCCAGTTTTACTATACAAAAGTGGGGTTCAAGGGGGTCAACATTATATAGACGTGTATTCGTGATGTAGGCCAAGCCCACCTGTTAAACGTGGTGTTACATTCCCTTGATTTCTGAAAAAAAATGGCTTTTTTTCAACATTGTCATCAGCATAGCTCCTTCAGGTTTGATTGGCACTACCTGAAGCTCACATATAAGTAGGTTCAGGATAAAAGCTCGGACTGGCTTGGTCGACCTAATACACACTTTTATTGCAGGCCCAGATCAGACGCTAAGAACGCGGCAACTGATCAAGACCTTCACTGATTGAAAAAAAAAAGAAAAAAAGAAAAATACAACAACAACAACAAAAAAAAAAAACAGTCATTTTTTAATCCATATGCGCAGGCTCAGCAAAACCTTTGCAATTGGCAGATATATAGAAGGACCTCTGATCACGCCTCAAGCAAAAATTCAGCTTCATGATCATATGGTCATTGCATTTATAGAAAACCCCTATAGCTTTAAAACTATCGGGACGTTGGTTTCTTTGGTTTCAATGAACGTTAAAACAAACAATGGTTCTCTTCAATATGATTGGACAATGGCGACATTATGGCACCAATGACGCTCTTCCGCTGACAATAGGAAAACTGTGTGCAGTAACTTTCTTGATTCAATTTCAGCACTCAAACAAGTACTTTTCCACAAATAATGGATGGAACATAATTTTAACTATATACGCGTTATAACGACATTCGTTATAACGACAACTCGTTATAACGACAATTTCAATGGAATGAATTCTTATCTCAAGGTTTAGCCTCGATTCTGTGCGGCTGGGGCTTCCCTCGGGTTGGACACCAAATCGAATCCATAGTCATGAAAGATTATTGTAATTTGATACTCCAAGAAACAAAAATACTCCAAGAAACAAATTTTATAGGCATTTGTTAGAATCGCCTCGATGTCTACAGCATTTGTTTTTGGAGTAATAATGTGGGAAAGACCCATAATCCTAACTGGGATTCTTTATAACGACAAATTCTTTATAACACCACAATAATAGTGAACAAATACTGTCGTCATAACGCGGTCCTCTGTAATAAAGGTAATTAATTTATTTTAACGTTCATTGAAGTATGACCGAGCAAAGTGAGTGAATTTCCTTTGCTGGGTACCCAATGCTGTTCATACTTCAATGAAAGTTAAATAAAATTATTTTATACTCTGCAGTGAAATCAATGCATATCTGAAACAAATAAAAATGATATTTTCACACTGTGAAAAAAGATCTATATGATATTTTCACACTGTGAAAAATATCATGACCTTCTTATTTTCACAGTAGCAGACCGGATTACGTTTTCTCGCAAAAATTCATATGTTATCGATAAAATAATTCTGTAAAATACCTTCAAAAGCACTCTCTGAACTGTAAAAATGCTGTATTCAAAATGGCGGTCTGTTTATGTTTTGAAACTGACATTTGTGACGTCATAGCCAGGTCAGAATTGTGACATACGAGACATTGATCAATTACCGTAAATATCCTTATCATATGACGTCGTTGATAAGCAGTGTATAACGTCGTGTAATAAAAATCGTATGACCACACGTGTAATAACACTTTAGCGGGATTAAGTAACGTCATGACGGCGTCCATGTCAACAATGCAGTTTTCGTAGAACAATTGTCAAACTAAAAGCCGATAAATTCCAATTTAAAGTAGTCATATGATAAAGAGAATCTTACAGTCGTGGTCATTTCATATGATATTTATGAAACTCGCCGAAGGCTCGTTTCATAAATATCATATGAAATGACCACTCGTGTAAGATCCTCTATATATAAAATCATAAAATAAAAATAAAATTTACCTTTTTCGACGGATACCAAAAGTATTTCATCTCGTGTGTTGAAAACATCCGAATTTTCACTCGTGCTTCGCACACGTGAAAATGTGGATGTTTTCAACACTCTCGATTTTGGTATCCACCTCAAAAATGTAAATATCCTCTATTTAATACTTACATCGCCACTGACCTTATGCTGTTCCTTCTGCAGTGAACGTAAAACGAATTGCATTCATTTCTTAATTGGGCCCCGTCAAGCGATTTTGGTACTAACCGCCTATGCAAGCAGCGAAGGTTCAGGCGAGCCTGCGCATCCGCGCAGTCTCGCCAGAACCTTCGCTGCTCGCTCATACAAGCAGTGGACCAAGAGGAACCTTCAGACAGAAAGCCATATCCCTGGCCCCTCTGAATGGCTGGGCATGCGCAGTTAAAATTTGTCAGGACGGAATGCTTGAAGACACAAATTCGCTTGGCGGGGCTCAATTAAAGTAATTCAAATCAGAGATTACTATGGGCCACTTTTTCAGGTCGGTTCATTTACGAGGGTCGTTCATTTAATTTTGTCACTACTGACCCACGATACCGCATGGCTGTAAGGAGCAAATGGAAACTGCGGTGATTTCACGAGGGAGAGATGTTCCACAGTAGGAAGAAATTTCGGACCAATCCGTTCAATTTTTCACAAGTTATTGAAAAGTCATATACACTCAACCCTAAATGTATGCAATATATTTATCTTTTATAGAATTTAAGACGGAGCATCTCCACGAGCAGTTCTACCAATGGTCTCTGAAGTATGGTCCCGTCGTTTCTGTGCACTTAGGTAAGCGGATATAAAATTTCAAAATTGCGTCGCAGGACACTTATAAAACAATTTCAAACATTTCTCAATAGACATTGCAGTTCCGTCTTTTTAAATTCAAATACTTTTTAGCCCGTCTGTACGAAAGTACAGGGCGGTATTGTCACCTTGACGTCGGCGTCGGGATAGGTTTGGGAGTCACACCTGCTTTAAAAAATTAACACAGTTTTCCCCTTTTAAATTTATATCTCAGCAACCGTTGACCCGAACCTTTTCCAATTCGGATAATAATAATATAACCACTCCGCATGGTCAGACCCAAGAACGAGGCTTTATGTTGTGGTGTTGTGCCGTGTGGCGGCCGTAAAACGTCTCCCCGTACATCAACCATAGTGTAGTTTATATTTTACTTTTGGTCCTTTGAGATCAGCGTGAATATTCTGAGAAATCAGAAATAAATTATTGGTTTAGACTCATATTCTAGACAGGTTTTTAATTTTTTTGGACTCTAATTTGATTTATATCAGTCTTTGTACCGACTGCCTATTCGAAATTTGCAAAATTGCAGTGTGTTACCTCTGGCTTTCTTTGCCGGATCATTACAGGGCCACTGATGAGGCTTTATTAGCCGAAACTACGTAGTATGACCCATCTTCTTTCTTATGAATGTTTTCATTGCTCTTAAAGGAACTCATTTTTGATTTTTATTTATGGTCAGAATTTGGGTCACCCTCACTTTAAAATTTTACAGTGGAGTTTTTAAAAAGTCCGTATCTCAGTAACCATTGGCCAGAACACTTTCCTATCTGGAATACAATCATATACAGAACGTTATGGGGCCAACTTCTTTAAGAAAAACACCATTTACTAGGGTCTGACCCTGGAGTGGGTCTTAGGGGTATAGCTTAGGGTCTAACTCACTTTAAAGTCTTTAAAAGCTCACGGGCCGGAACCCTTTTCTATTTGTGTTCTTGTGGATGATGATGATGATTTCGTGGGTCATAAGCGTCAATCAGTTAATCGTCTAAAGGTATGTTGAATTATGAGGTTATTAAAAGTAAAAAAGGTCAGAATGAGAATGTATAAAAATCTGTAAAGATAAGGTGCGAAAAAGTATAGGTCAGTGTTGCTTAAGAGTGTTATCTATAGTACCTCGCCTGGAATCTTGTGTTGGGCTTGGCAAACAGTGTAGACCCAGATCAGACACCACATGGCACGGTATCTGATCAGGATGTACCCTGCTTGCTTACCCTACATGAATTTAATGGTTAAATGAAACAGTCTAAGTCCCAGTCATTACGGTAACACACACATGCGACATAGTGTCTCTTTTCAGTTTCCAAAATTATTACTTTTCTGATGAAAATCCGTGATATTTTGTTTATTTATACTGCAAACATAGGTTGTGGATGCTCGTTAGACCCGCCTCAACGAGGCGGTTCTAACGAGTACCCACAACCTATATCTTGGAGCAGAAATACGAACAATATTGTATACCCCGTAAAACCCAGCTTTCTCTATATAAAGTAGGGTTTAGGAGGTGTTCATTTCATGGCCTTGTTCACGCGACGTCAGGACCATTTTTAAGCCTACACTCAGAGAAAATCGACCGACCAGTGTTGTTAGTGTTTTGGTTCAAGGAGTTTCCTGCCTTGCGTGTATATCTATTCCCTTGAAATACAGGAAAAGTCACATGATTTTTATACGTTTAACAGGTCCAAAGCTGTGTGTTGTAGCCAATGACCATGATACAGCGATGGAAGTCCTGGTGAAAAAAGGTGCAGATTTCTCTGGACGGATGAAATCACCGTCACGTATGTCTTATAAGGAACCTGCAATTTTTTATCACGCTGTCCGTCCGTCTGTCTGTACACATTTTTAGCTCACCTGTCACGTAGTGACGAGGTGAGCTTTTGGGATCACTTTTTGTTTGTCGTGCGTCCGTGCGTGCGTAAACTTTTTCTTCAAACGACATCTCCTCCTAAACCACTGATCAGATTTTGACCAAACTTCTTTAGGTGGTCCCCTTTCAAAGTTGTTCAAATGGTTCCGGGCCATTGCACATCTAGGTCACAGGAGCAAAAAATAGATTTTTTTTCACCGAAAACTTAAAAAATCTTCTTCTCTGAAACCACAAGGCCCAGGTCTTTGATATTTGGTATGAAGCTTCATCTAGTGGATCCCTACCAAGATTGTTCAAATTATAGTGCTGGGGCCAAAAATGCCCCCGCCCTGGGGCCCTTTTGTTTTACATGGGCTTATATAGGGAAAATCTTTAAAAATCTTCTTCACTGAAACTGCAAGGGCCAAGTCTTTGATATTAGGTATGAAGCTTCATCTAGTCTTTAAAAAAAATTCTTCTCTGAAACCACAAGGTCCGGGTCTGAAGCATCATCTAATGGACCCCTACTAAGATTGTTCAAATTATAGTGCTAGGGCCAAAATGACCCCGCCCTGTGGCCCTTTGGTTTTATATGGACTTATAAAGGGAAAATCTTTAAAAATCTTCTTCTCTGAAGCCGCAAGGCCCAGGTCTTTGTTATTTGGTATGAAGCTTCATCTCGTGGACCCCTCCCAAGATTGTTCAAATTATAGTGCTTGAGTCAAGTATGCCCCCACTCCGGGGCCCTCTGGTTTTACATAGTCTTATATAGGGAAAATCTTGAAAAATCTTCTTCTCTGAAACCACATGGCCTAGGTCTTTGATATTTGGTATGAAGCTACAGCTAGTGGACCTCTACCAAGATGTTTCAAATAATAGCCCTGAGACCAAAAATGCCCCCGCCTCGGGCCGTTTGGTCTTACATAGACTTATATTGGGGAAAATCTTTAAAAATCTTCTTCTGTGGCACCACAAGGCCTAGGTCTTTGATAATTGGTGTGAAATTTCATCTGATGGACCTCTATCAAGATTGTTCAAATTAAAGCCCTGGGGCCAAAAATGTCCATGTCCCGAGACCCTTTGGTTTTACATAGACTTATATAGGGAAATCTTTAAAAATCTTCTTCTCTGAAACTACAAGGCCCATGTCTTTGATATTCAGTATGAAGCTTCATCTAGTGGACCTCTGTCAGGATTGTTTAAATTATAGCCCAAAGGCCAAAAATGCCCCCCCCCCCCCCCGTGGGGCCATTAGGTTTTACATAGGCTTATGTAGGGAATATCTTTAAAAAAATCTTCTTCTTTGAAACCGCAAGGCCAAGGTCTTTGATATTTGGTGTGTAGCTTCATCTAGTGGACCTCTGCCAAGATCAAATTTGTTCAAATTATAACCTTTGTTGATATTTGGTACAAACCTTCACCTTTTAAGACCTCCCTCAACATTATGCACATTATAGCCCTTGGGTCAATAATGGCCCGCCCCAGGGCCCACTTGTTATTCTATGGATCAGATGAGCGATCCAGGGCCATCTAGCTACAATATTGAGTTGTGACCCTTTGAGAAAATAAAATTTTGAGATGTTTTTCATCTTTTTTCGTCATAATTTCAAAACCGTTGTAGATGGAAGTTGCTGTAGTTATTGACAGTGACAATACACACATGCGTAGCAAAGAGCAACAGCTTTCGCTTTAATTAAATTTGACTTACGAGTATGCCCCTTTATCAGTCTGTCTGTCTGTCCACATTTTCATGTTTTTCTTATTAACTTGCCAACCATGAAGCACATCAACTTCAACCTTTAGACATATGCTCACAACAATAATACACAGTTGTATATAACGTTTTGCTACTCTAGCTACAATATTGATACAGTTATGGCCCTTTGTAAAGATCAAATTTCCAGCATTTTTCATTTTTTTTATCATAGTTTCAAAACCGTTATAAATATTTTAATGAAACTAGCTGTATCTGTATTAACCAGATATGCCTAATAGAACCAATATAAGAGTCTCGAGTTACTTTCCTCTAACATTCTGTACTTTTATAAAACACTGATGACCTTGGTCTTCACTGTTTGTCAATGTACCTTTTTGGAGACGCTAGTCATATGGTTAACTGCTTCCTAATAGCTTTTGACCGGTCCAAGTCTAATACGGGATGTCACGTTAAACTCTATATTTGTTTTTTTACTAAAATAACCTATACGTTCCGCAATGCAATTTTCTACTTAATACAAACAATGCAGAGCTAACTTGGGTACTTCCGATAACACACATACGCACACGCCCACACGCACGCACACACAACCACCCACACGCGCACGCTTAGATATTCTTTCTTTCTTTCCTTTCTTCTGATACTTCGTCGGTCACATTTGACCATTACCGCAGGTGTACATTACATACACTCCAGGTTTTGCAGGATGAAAGCCTACACAGTAATCATGTAATTACGGTAGGGATCTTTAACCTGCACAGGGGATGGTTCTCCCTGCACAGGGGGCCTCCAGTTTACGCCCCGATCCGAAGGACGGTGCACTTAATGACATTCATCCCTGCAAATGATGCCAAAGGAGCGTGTTCGGACACCAAAATTGTATCGCCGCCGCCGGGGATCGAACCCGGGACCTCTAGCATCAGAGGCAAGTGCACTAACCACTGAGCTATCACTGAGCTAGATATATTGAAGATCCAATTTGTACGCCACTTGGCAAGAGAACATCTGATCATGACTTTTAGGTTTGAAAAAGGTTCCAATTATTAAACACACACACACACACACACACACACACACACACACACACACACACACACACACACACACACACACACACACACACACACACACACACACACACACACACACACACACACACACACACACACACACACACACACACACACACACACACACACACACACACACACACACACACACACACACACACACACACACACACACACACACACACACACACACACACACACACACACACACACACACACACACACACACACACAAAGTTAGTAATACATCCAATGATCGATTGTTGATATGAAGTGTATTTACTTATCATCCTCATTTGTTTGTTAAATAATCTATGGCCAGTGGACCGTTCGGTGTATTATTAAGGATTGTTTGAATTCTCCACTGTTGAACAACTCATATATACCCTATTGATCCTTAATATTGGGACAGACAGACCTAATCGAACAGTGCTGACCTAGATCAGACTGCTCCAGTCTGATCAGGTTTTGCATTGTTTGCCATCCTGTCTGCACTTTACGAACTGCTTGGTGGACAAAGAAACAACTTTGTTGAAATCGTAGAAGAATTACAGCAAGTCCTCAATGTGTTCGATTTTTTTAGCTCACCGTCACGTAGTGACGAGGTGAGCTTTTGGGATCACGTTTTGTCCGTCGTCCGTCGTCCGTGCGTCCGTCCGTCCGTCCGTGCGTAAACAATTTCTTCAAACGACATCTCCTCCTAAGCCACTGATCGGATTTTGACCAAACTTCACAGGAATGATCCTTAGGTGGTCCCCTTTCAAAGTTGTTCAAATGGTTCCGGTCCATTGCAAATCTAGGTCACAGGAGCCAAAAATAGATTTTTTTTTTCACTGAAAACTTAAAAAATCTTCTTCTCTGAAACCACAAGACCCAAGTCTTTGATATTTGGTATGAAGCTTCATCTAGTGGACCCCTACCAAGATTGTCCAAATTATAGTGCTGGGGCCAAAAAAGCCCCGCTCCGGGGCCCTTTGGTTTTACATGGGCTTATATAGGGAAAATCTATAAAAATCTTCTTCTCTGAAACCGTAAGGCCCAGGTCTTTGATATTTGGTATGAAGCTTCATCTAGTGGACCCCTACCAAGATTGTTCAAATTATAGTGCTTGGGCCAAAAATGCCCCCGCTCCGGGGCCCTTTGGTTTTACATGGGCTTATATCGGGAAATCTTTAAAAATCTTCTTCTCTGAAACCACAAGGCCCAGGTCTTTGATATTTGGTATGAAGCTTCATCTAGTAGACCCCTACCAAGATTGTTCAAATTATAGTGCTGGGGCCAAAAATGCCCCCGCTCCAGGGCCCTTTGGTTTTACATGGGCTTATATAGGAAAGAGCTTTAAAAATCCTCTTCTCTGAAACCGTAAGGCCCAGGTCTTTGATATTTGGTATGAAGCTTCATCTAGGGGACCCCTACCAAGATTGTTCAAATTATAGTGCTGGGGCCAAAAATGCCCCCGCCCCGGGGTCCTTTGGTTTTACATGGGCTTATATAGGGAAAATCTTTAAAAAATCTTCTTCTCTGAAACCGCAAGGCCTAGGTCTTTGAAAATTAGTATGAAGCTTCATCTAGTGGACCCCTACCAAGATTGTTCAAATTATAGTGCTGGGGCCAAAAATGCCCCCGCCCCGGGACCCTTTGGTTTTACATGGGCTTATATAGGGAAAATCTTTAAAAGTCTTCTTCTCTGAAACCGCAAGGCCTAGGTCTTTGATAATTGGTATGAAGCTTCATCTAGTGGACCCCTACCAAGATTGTTCAAATTATAATGCTGGGGTCAAATATGCCCCCGCTCCGGGCCCTTTGGTTTTACATGGGCTTATATAGGGAAAATCTTTATAAAAATTTTCCTCTCTGAAACCGTAAGGCCCATGTCTTTGATATTTGGTATGAAGCTTCACCCCACAAGGCCAAGGTCCTCCTCCCCTGCTCCGGGGCCCTTTGGTTTTATATGGGCTTATATAGGGAAAATCTTTAAAAATCTTCTTCTCTGAAACCGCAAGGCCTAGGTTTTTGATATTTGGTATGAAGCTTCACCTAGTGGACCCCTACCAAGATTGTTCAAATTATAGCCCTGGGGCCAAAAATGCCCCTGCTCCGGGGCCCTTTGGTTTAACATGGGCTTATATATGGAAAATCTTTAAAAATCTTCTTCTCTGAAACAGCAAGGCCAGGTCTTTGATATTTGGTATGAGGCTTCATCTTGTGGACCCCTACCAAGATTGTTCAAATAATAGTGCTGGGGCCAAAAATGCCCCCCCCCCCGCCCTGGGGCCCCCTGGTTTTTCATAGGCTTATATAGGGAAATTCTTTCTAATAATGGCCCTCCCCGAGGCCCACTTGTTACTCTATCATATGGGTCAGGTGAGCGATCCAGGGCCATCATGGCCCTCTTGTATGATTGTTTTACAGTAATAGCCTGGCACTTCATGAGAAAACCTGCTTTGTTGTTTGCAAACAAAGTAAGTGCATATCAGGTATTGAATCCGTGCAGTCTGATCAGCATATTAGTATTCAAGATATGCGTTCTAGGTTATATAGAGGATCTTACATGAGTGTTCATGTATTATTGAATTTATTAAACGAGTTGAGGAAAAGGGATAAAATGCGAGGCTTTGTCAAGCATTTTATCCCTTTTCCTCAACGAGTTTAATAAATTCAATAATACATGAACATGAATGCAAGATTCTATTTATCATATGCCATTTAAAATGCATTTTATACACGATTGTCAACAAAAATGTCAATATTCCGCCGTTAGTAAACGCGACGTCGTTAAGGACGTCGTACATGTAACGTTGCGGGACGCATCTAGCTAATTTGCATATTTAATCCACTTGTGGATTATCGAAAATATTACATGACGTTATTACACTCTCAGACGCGACGTCATATGATAAAAAACTGTTTGTCATGCTCAGCTGAGCATGAAATTTATAATGCTCATAAGTAAATCAGGTAATTTTCCTTCTCAGATCAGCACAGAATGCCATTTATCCTGCTCATTAATTTTAAATGCGAACATTAGTTGGTTAATTAAAATTTATGACCAGGATAAATTTCATGCTCAAGTGAGTTGAGCATGAAAAAAGTTTTATAACTTAGAGGCCTGGTGCCAAGATTTTTTTTTTCATGCTAAACTCAACTGAGCATGAAATCGATCTTGCCCATAAATTTTAAAATGCCAACAGTTGTTGGCAAAAGGGCAAACCATTGTTGGCATTTAAAAATTTATGAGCAGGACAAATAACATTTGTGCTGATCTGATCATGAAAATGGCCATTTGCATTTGGATTTGAATATTTTTGAGCATTGTATATTTCATGATCAGCTGAGTTGAGCAGGAAAAATAGGTTATCTCATAAATCAAAGTTTAGAAATTTGAAACAAATATTGGATTCTTTGGCAAAGCCCACTTTTCCTTATTCAAAATGAGATGTTTTAAGGTTGTTCAATGCATGAACTTATTTACGGGATTGCTAGATTGCTTAATTCAGCCATATAGTTTTCTTCAGTTGACTTCGTCTCTGATGGTGGGAAGAATATAATGTTCGCACAAGACGGTCCTACTCTAAGATTTCA
The DNA here is from genome assembly GCA_963580285.1 of Lucinisca nassula. Taxonomy (NCBI): domain Eukaryota; kingdom Metazoa; phylum Mollusca; class Bivalvia; order Lucinida; family Lucinidae; genus Lucinisca; species Lucinisca nassula. Next base: position 131,423,923 of record OY757013.1, read on the forward strand.
CAGAAAAATCGCTGCAAAGGCATTTAGGTAAGTGGTTTCACATCGGAGGGTTTTGGTATTTGTCAGCTCGGTCAAAACTGTAACGATAATATCCAGCTGCACCCCCACTTCTTCAAGGATGTCATCCGATGATTTATTAACCCGAACCGTTTTCGGCAAAGTAAAGTCCGATATTACAGTACCAAAGTCGTAACAAAGGAAAAAAGCATATTAGATGGAAAAACAATCATCGCCTAGGGTGGGATTCGAACCCGGGCCGGCCGGTGATAAACTGAAGGGAGGATTTGCTGTCCGTAACACTTGGATGGTGATGTTTCATTTGCGGCATCCTAAGGTGTTTATATAGCGCAATTTATTCGGTTTGCCAGAGTGTCTAGTCATATATCCATCTTCAACAGTCGCTATAAATTATTTCATGCTACATTTCTTAATCAGAGTTATAGACTCTGAGGCCTGACCCGCCGGCATGCAACTAAAGAGGGAAGCAAACTATCAAAATTGTTGCGAAGTATAACATCGTAGGATGCCGCAAGGGGAACATCACCGTCCAAGAAAGGAAAATTTACAATCTCAAAATCAAAATCATCTCGTATACATTTTACAGGAAACCCCCCATCTAGAATAGATAAATGTAAACCCAAAACAGGGCTTCGGTTTAAGAAGAATTTGCTTAATTTAACTTAGTACCAAATTTTATATAAATATTGTCAAGTAGAAGGGAGAGAGCTTTACATACATATACGTTCTGACATGACCATGATGTATAATTTTTATGCTCTTCAGAAGAGAGAAAAAAAACATTTCTTACATCACATGCAAGATAGAGGGAATCTTCTCTATGAAATGTCCATTCAATTAAATCAATTTCTTTTATAAGATTATGAGAAAGTGTAGTTTAAGGCGTGGAAAAATCATAAGTAGACAGACTAAAAGCACGAAAACGTCTTGATTTCAATTTGTTTAAAACCTCGTTCGAATTTTGTATAGTCTAAACAGAGTTGTCCCTGATCTTTCAAAGATTTTGCTTTGTCGCGTGTTGTTTTGGATGGCAGTAATAATACATGAAGTCACTAGTTTAGAATAATCAGTGGTGGTACAATACTTTGAATTTGCAATAAGCCGTGCTTTGTATGGTCTGTTTGAAGTTTAGGTAACCAGTTTAACTTTGGAAGCTTGTCTTGGCTTTCTGTAACACATACAGCAAACTTGGTGGCTGAATGACAAATGTGGTCATTAACTACAGCCCTCTCTACAGCCAAACGTTGTAGTTCATTTGGCTGTAGTTCATAGGCCTTTGTACCACCAAGCTCTTGCTGAAGAGTATTAACATAGTGAAGCCGTCAGACAACGACGGTATTGTTAGCGGCCTTTTCTGCCAGAGTCAAAACATACTTCTTATGAAATTCTTGAATTCTAGTATAAGGTGACGTAAAGACGTCTTAAACATTGACTCGATTGACAATACATTTTTCTAAATCACATTCACTGGTATTCCCAATTTCGTGTATATGTAAATCTTTAAATGCCGCGTGTCTCTGTTAAATCTGCCATGTTTATAGCTGCATAGTTCAGTCGAGTATACGTAATTGATTCATATGATAACTTTGTTTTTCAGACATTATCTACAAGGAGATATCCTACAAGATAAGATCCACTCTGCCGTGTCAGCTGTCTTTACAGAACTGGAATCTCAGTCAGAACCTACAGACCCCGAATGTTACATCAACTTTATTGTAGGTTTTATACTAATGGGAGTTTCTTTCAATATTAAGTAAGTAGTGTTCGGGAGTATATAAAATATGCAATGTTCTGGTCGGAGTATATTAACTACATGTAAGTAGTGTTCTGGAGTGGATAAAGTAAGTTGTGTTCAGGAGTATGGTCAGGAGTATACAAAGCTAGTAGTGTTTTCGAGAATGTAAAGTCAAGTAGTGATCAGGGGTGTAGTGTTCAGGTGTATATAAACTAAGAAGTGTTAAGTAGTAGAAATTGAGTAGTTTTCAGGAGTATATAAACTAAGCAGTGTTGTGTAGTATATAAAATTAAAAGTGTTCAGAAGTATACGAACTAAGTAGTTTCCAAGAGTATCTTATTTAAATGTGTATGTTTTTGAGTATTACCTCCCACAAACTGCTGGGGTCATACGGAGACGGAACCTCCTCGGTTTAAACACTCATTCGAAAGTCTGGAGAACTCGGAGTCTAACTACGACCCCTGATTTACGAGGCTTGTCGCTTATCCACAACACCATGGAGGCTTCTTAAACGTGTCAAGGTGTCACTGATGAGGCCCAATTGGCCGAAACTAGCTCGTCTGGCCGAGAAAAACAAAAACCTGTCCACTCGTCGGTTTTCAGCTCCGTGTTGTTGTCCTTGCTTCCAAAGAATTACCTTTTCATAGAACATATTTAATTCCACAACTGGTGTTGAGGGAATGTGTGGCGGCCGTAAAATGTCTCCGTACACTTCATCATAGTCTGGGTATATTTTCTAGGCCTTGGGGATCATTGATTCATCTGCGGAATTTCGAACGTGTCTGGCGGTAACTGATGATGCCTAAATGGCCGAAAGTAGCTAGTCTGCCCCAGAAAAAACTTGTCCACCCGACAGTTTTTTATGCCCCCGGAATCGAAGATTTGGCGGCATATAATTTTTGGTCTGTCGGTCCGTCTGTTTCTCTGTTTGTCTGTCCGCAAAAAACTTAAAACTGGGCATAACTTTTGAATGGTAACTGATAGGGCTTTCATATTTCAAATGTGCATTCCTTATCACAAGACCTTTCAAGAGGTATCATAAATTTTGACCTCGTGACAATAACTTGACATCTGACCTACTTTAAACCTCCTTTTTAAAACCTTTAACATAGGCCATAACTTTCGATTGGTAAGTGATAGGGCTTTCATATTTCACACGTTTATTCGTTGTCACAAGCCCTTTCTAGTGGTACCACAATGTTCGACCTCGTGACCTTGTCCTTGACATTTGACCTGCTTTTAAAAAACTTTTATCATTTGCCATAACTTTCGATTGGTAAGTGATAGAGCTTTCATATTTCACATGTACATTCCTTGTCACAAGCCCTTTCTATAGGTATCATAATTATTTACCTCGTGACCTTGTCCTTGACACTTGACCTACTTTTAAAAAACTTTATCATTGGCCATAACTTTCGATTGGTAAGTGATAGGGCTTTCATATTTCACATGTGCATTCCTTGTCACAAGTCCTTTCTAGTGATATGATAATTTTTGATCTCGTGACCTTGATATTGACATTTGACCTACTTTTTAAAAGCTTTAACATAGTCCATAACTTTCAATTGGAAAGTGATAGGGCTTTTATATTTCACTTGTGCATTCGTTTTCACAAGACATTTTCAGTGGTACCATTATTTTTGACCTCTTGACATTGACCATGACGTTTGACCTTCTTTTTAAAATCTTTAACAGTGGCCATAACTTTCGATTGATAATTGATAGGGCTTTCATATTTAACATGTGCATTCTATAATTTTTACTTTGTGGCCTTGGCCTACTATTTTAAGACTTGAACATTGGCCATACATTTCGATTGCTTAGTGAGCGATACTGCTTTCATATTTAACATGCGCCGTCCGGGGACATCAGTGTTTCACAAACATATCTGGTCAGTTATGTGTTGTCGTCCTTGTTTCCAATAGATTACAATTCTATTTGTGTTCGGAGTATGTAAATTAAGTAGTAAACGTTCAGGAGTATACCGTCGGATTAGAGATCATGATTATATGAAATAAGTTCGGCCCGAGATCATCGGGGCTTGAAGAAATAGATTGGATGCATGATTCTTCCATGCAGAGCTGAACCCGACCGCACACAAGTACTGGTAAGCCGGTTAGAGGATCTAAGCCTACCCAGGCAAAACGGTGCGAATCGGACTCTCCATGCTTATAAACCCTATTGGTTTCGTTGGTCGACAGGGCTTGCGATGTCATTTCATCTCAATGTCGGGTAAAAGTCCCACACAATTGGAAGCAAAGTCCCCAAAATGACCTATACAGTGTTGATGAGACGTTAAACCTCTAATGAAACAAACAAACAATATGAAATGATTTCGAGAACACAACAACTAAGCAGTGATAATGAGCATATGAAGAGAGTATTCTTCAAGAGTGTACAACTTAAATACGGTTTAGGATTTTATTCCATCTGGTAGGTTGATTATATTCCTTTTGGTGTCTTGGATTTATTCCCTTTGACGTTATTTCTTTGGGAGGTGTAATGTAAGTGTATCGATTCTTGATCATTGTATATAAGAAGTAAGCAGAGTTCCGGAGTATTACAATCAGGTATTGGTCCTGCGAGTGTAAATGAAACGTGTTCAAGAGTTTATAATTCAAGTAACTTTCAGGAGTATACAATTAAGTGATGTTCAGAAGAAATCAGGAATCGTAAGTGCGTGCAAGATATATCTTTTTGAAGCCAGGAATACACTACAAAACTGAAAAGTATGGAGTGTCTAAGTTTGTCTCGGCGGCCCCACTAGTTAGTTTCGACCAATTAGGCCTCACCAGTGACCCTCAGTAACCTCGCACTATGATTAACAAAATACACAATGTCCCTTTCAGTTATTTCTTGCGTGCATTGCCTACAGGTTAATGGATTGTTTTCAGAATCATTTTCATATTTGCCATATAGGCTAGCTTCTTGTGCCATTAGAATAATACACCTGTGAGATAATGTCATACCCCGTATCAGCACTTGACCCAAATCAGCAATCTGACGCCCCAGAGTTGATATGGCTCGAAAGCTGAGACAGGGTACGATACATAATACGCCATATCCTAATCTATCTATCATGCACACCACAAATACTGAATGCTGTAGGGTGAGTATTATACTAAGCCAAGGCAATATGTATGTTTTTGGTGGGATGGGGAGTTGCAGACTGGGCACGACGATAAGTGTCAGGCGTATTATAGATACATGGTGTGACCTAGTATTTGCGGTAATGTCGATTGCACAGTGGCTGTGTCGCAGTTGTGGTACGGAGATACGATACGGCTGCTAAGAGCTGACACCTGTGCACGTGATATAGGTGAAAATGGGATATATTAGTATTGCATATGCAAAAACTACATACTTTCTGAAAAACAGGTTAAAATCTTAAAATGCTTGGCTTTGAAATAAACATGGATACACCTTTGTTTTTTCCAAACGTATGTTACAGGTACTGGTACACGTTAAAGCTACCTCAGTCGATAGTTCTGAGCGTAAATCAAGAAAATAAAATTTTGAATGGATGCCATGGAAACGAAAACACTTCAGCCTGTTTTACACGGACCACCCTTTCACTAATCACATTTTCTCGTCGATTGGCTCATTTATTTTTGTCGCACGTGCTTTAGCAGGAAGACAGGCGTGCTAGCCTCCGTCCGTCCGTCTGTCCGTCTTTGTGTCCGTCCGGGCGGTTGTCCGTCTGTCTTTCCGACAACATTATACACTGGGTGTCTTGCCATCGCAACTTCTCCTATAGTGTTATATCAATCATTTTGAAACTTTGCATTTGTTTTCGCCATGGTATGAGGATGTGCATGTGGTTTTGACATAATTCTCGGATCAATTTTTATCACTTTTTCACATTGTGAACTTAGTCATTTTAACCATAAATTGATATACAGTAGGTACCTTTTGTCATCGCAACTCCTCTTACAGTTTTGTATGGTACAACAGACCAGGAACCGTTTGTCCGTCCGTCCGGTGGTCCGGTGGTCTGTCCGTCCGTCCGTCATTCCGTCAACATTTTACACTGGATGTCTTGTCATCGCAACTCCTCCTACACTTTTAGACCGATCATTTGGAAACTTTGCATGTGCTTTCGCCATGGTATGAGGATGCGCATGTGGTTTGGACTTAATCTTCGAGTCAATTTTTGTCACTTTTTCCATATTGTGAACTTAGTCATTTTTAGGTATGCGATACGTACCTCTTGTCATCGCAACTCCTCTTACACTTTTATACTGATCATTTGGAAACTTTGCATGCGCTTTCCCCTTGGTATGAGGATTTGCATATGGTTTGGACTTAATCTTCGAATCAATTTTTGTCACTTTTTCCAGATTGTGAACTTAGTCATTTTTAGGTATGCGATACGTACCTTTTGTCATCGCAACTTCTCTTACACTTTTATACTGATCATTTGGAAACTTTGCATGTGCTTTCCCCTTGGTATGAGGATGCGCATATGGTTTGGACTTAATCTTCGAATCAATTTTTGTCACTTTTTCCAGATTGTGAACTTAGTCATTTTTAACCTTCAATTGGTATTGGGTTGGTACCTCTTGTCATCGCAACTCCTCCTACACTTTTATACCAATCATTTGGAAAATTTGTATGTGCTTTCGGCATGGTATGAGGATGCGCATTTGGTTTGGACTTACTCTTCGAATTAATTTTTCTCACTTTTTGCACATTGTGAACTTAGTCATTTTTGTCGTACCTGCTTAGCAGGAAGACATAAACGTGCAAGTTTCTGTCCGTCCATTTGTCCGTCTTTTTGTATTAATTAAAGTGCTTGTTATTTTTAATGGATCTCATGTAAATAGGCTTTATTTAGTGCATGTATTAACATATGCTTTTTGAATGTGAATTTTTCATGAAGATGGAGAAACAAGAAATAAAAACATAGGATGGGCAAGACTTGTTTTTGTCGCACCTGCTTTAGCAGGAAGACATAGGCGTGCGAGTTTCCGTTTGTCCGGTTGTCCATCCATCCATTCGTCCGGTTGTCCATCCGTCTTTCCGTCAACATTTTACACTGGGTGTCTTGTCATCGCAACTCCTCCTACAGTTTTATACCGATTATTTTGAAACTTTGCTTGTGTTTTTGCCATGGTATGAGGATGCGCATGTGATTTGGACTTTATCGTCGGATCATTTTTTGTCACTTTTTCTACATTGCGAACTTAGTCATTTTTAACCTTCAATTGATATATGATAGGTACCTCTTGTCATCGCAACTCCTCTTGCAGTTTTTTACCGATCATTTTGAAACTTTGCATGTGCTTTTGCCATGGTATGTGGATGTGCATGTGGTTTCGACATAATTCTCAGAATATTTTTTTTACTTTTTGCACATTATGAACTTAGCCATTTTTAAGCTTGATTTGATATAAGGTAGGTACCTCTTGTCATCGCAACTCCTCCTACAGTTTCATACCAATGATTTTGAAACTTTGTATGTTTTTTTGCCATGGTATGAGGATGTGCATGTGGTTTGGACTTTATCTTCGGATAAATTTTTGTCGCTTTTTCCACATTGTGAACTTAGTCATTTTTAACCTTCAATTGATATATGATAGGTACCTCTGGTCATCGCAAATCCTCTTGCAGTTTTATACCGATCATTTTGAAACTTTGCGTGTGCTTTCGCCATGGTATGAGTTTGTGCATGTGGTTTCGACATAATTCTCAGCATATTTTTTTTTCACTTTTTGCACATTGTGAACTTAGCCAATTTTAAGCTTCAGTTGATATACAGTAGGTACCTCTTGTCATCGCAACTCCTCTTACAGTTTTATATTGATCATTTTGAAACTTTGTGTGTGTTTTTGCTATAGTATGAGGATGTGCATGTGGTTTGGACTTTATCTTGGGATCAATATTTTTATCACTTTTTCCACATTGTGAACTTAGTCAGTTTTTTACCTCACATATATAGGCTATGGATTCTTCTCAGAGCCCTATATTCATTTTCTCTGCCTTAAATAAACTGTTCTTTTTTTTTGGGGGGGGGGGGGGGGGGGGGGGCAGGTGGGGAGCAGGTGCGACATCAACTTCACTGAAGTTGAATCTCTGGTTTGAATGGTGATGTTCCACGCGCGCCATCCTATGGCGTTTATATTTCACAATTAATTCGATTTGCCAGACGGTGTAGTCATGTAACTGACTTCAACACTCGTAATAAAGTGTTAACGGCTAAACTTCTTAATCAGGGTTATCGGTACCATAAACTACACAAAGCCTTTTCAAAATTTTATAGACGTCATTCTGATTTAATTTCAAAAATCAGTACTGGACTTAAATCTCTTCTGCAACCGTGACTCAGTATATAAATTTAGAAAAAATTATAACCGCAATGACATCAGCACCCAATTTCGTAAAATCATTCTTCGATATAAAAAGATTGGGTACAACATAAATTTTATACGACATACTGCATGCATGGTAGTAAACCCAATCACGGTTGACAACTTTGCTTCCCTCTTTAATTGCACGCCGGTGGGTCAGGCCTCAGATTCTATGGCGGTTCCAACGTAAAGGCTTATATTGGTTGGTACCTTTTTTTTAGCTCACCTGTCACGTAGTGACGAGGTGAGCTTTTGGGATCACTTTTTGTCCGTCGTCCATCGTGCGTGCGTGCGTCTGTGCGTGAGTGCGTGCGTAAACTTTTTCTTCAAACGACATCTCCTCCTAAACCACTGATCAGATTTGACCAAACTTCACAGGAATGATCCTTAGGTGGTCCCCTTTCAAAGTTGTTCAAATGGTTCCGGTCCATTGCAAATCTAGGTAGCAGGTGCTAAAAATAGATTTTTTACTGAAAATTTTAAAAATCTTCTTCTCTGAAACCGCAAGGCCCAGGTCTTTGATATTTGGTATGAAGCTTCATCTAGTAGACCCCTACCAAGATTGTTCAAATTATAGTGCTGGAGCTAAAAATGCCCCCGCACGGGGGCCCTTTGGTTTTACATGGGCTTATATAGGGAAAATCTTGAAAAATCTTCTTCTCTGAAACCGCAAGGCCCAGGTCTTTGATATTTTGTATGAAGCTTCATCTAGTGGACCCCTACCAAGATTGTTCAAATTATAGTGCTGGGGCCAAAAATGCCCCCGCACCGGGGTCCTTTTGTTTTACATAGGCTTATATAGGGAAAATCTTTAAAAATCTTCTCTGAAACTGCAAGGCCAAGGTCTTTGATATTTGGTATGAAGCTTCATCTTGTGGAACTCTACCAAGATTGTTCAAATTATAGCCCTGGGGCCAAAAATGCCCCCGCTCCGGGGGGCCCTTTGGTTTTACATAGACTTATTTAGGGAAAATCTTCTTCTCTGAAACCACAAAGCTAAGGTCTTCGATATTTGTTATGAAGCTTCAGCTAGTGGACCTCTATAAAGTTTGTTCAAATTATAGCCCTGAGACCAAAAATGCCCCCGCCATGTGGCCCTTTGGTTTTACATAGACTTATATATGGAAAATCTTTAAAAATCATCTTCTCTGAAACAAAAGGCTTAGGTCTTTGATATTTGTTATGAAGTTTCAGCTAGTGGACCTCTACCAAGATTGTTCAAATTATAGCCCTGGGGCCAAAAATGCCCCCGCTCCGGGGCCCTTTGGTTTTACATAGACTTATATAGGGAAAATCTTCTATATGCAGGGTAAACCTTTAAAATCTTCTTCTCTGAAACCACAAAGCCCAGGTCTTTCATATTCGATATGAAGCTTCATCTTGTGGACCTGTACCAAGATTGTTCAAATTATAGCCCTGGGGCCAAAATTGACAATGCCTGGGGCCCACTTGTTATACATTGGATCAGGTGAGCGAACCAGGGCCCTCTGGGCCCTCTTGTGTTTTATATTAGGATCACTTTTTGTCTGTCATCCGTGCGTAAACAATTTCTTCAAACGACAACTCCTCTTAAACCACTGATCGGATTTTGACCAAATTTCTACAGGAATGATCCTTAGGTGGACCCCTTTCAAAGTTGTTCAAATGGTTCTGGTCTGCTGCTTATCTAGGTCACAGGAGCCAAAATAAATTTTTTTCACCGAAAACTTTAAAAATTATAGATCATTTAAATTATAGAGCTTGGGCCAAAAATGCCCCCCCCCCCCCGGGCCCTTTGGTTTTACATGGGCTTATATAGGGAAAATCTTTAAAAATCTTCTTCTCTGAAACCACAAGGCCCAGGTCTTTGATATTTAGTATGAAGCTTCATCTAGTGGACCCCTACCAAGAGTGTTCAAATTATAGTGCTGGGGCCAAAAATACCCCCCGCCCTGGTGCCCTTTGGTTTTACATGGGCTTATATAGGGAAAATCTTTAAAAATCTTCTTCTCTGAAACCGCAAGGCCCAGGTCTTTGATATTTGGTATGAAGCTTCATCTAGTGGACCCCTATCAAGATTGTTCAAATAATAGTACTGGGGCCAAAAAATGCCCCTGCCCCGGGGCCCTTTTGTTTTACATGGGCTTATATAGGGAAAATCGTTAAAATCTTCTTCTCTGAAACTGCAAGGCCCAGGTCTTTGCTATTTGGTATGAATCTTCATCTAGTGGACCCCTACCAAGAATGTTCAAATTATAGTACTAGGGCCAAAAATTTCCCCGCCCCTGGGCCCTTTGGTTTTACATAGACTTATATAGGGAAAATCTTTAAAAATCTTCTTCCAAGAAACCACAAGGCCTAGGTCTTTGATATTTGGTGTGAAATTTCACCAAGATTGTTCAAATTATAGCCCTGGGGCCAAAAATGCCCCCGCCCCGAGACCCTTTGGTTTTACATAGACTTATATAGGGAAATCGTTAAAAATCTTCTTCTCTGAAACTGCAAGGCCATGTCTTTGATATTTGGAATGGAGCTTCATCTAGTGGACCTCTACCAAGAATGAACAAATTATAGCCCACCCGGGGCCCTTTGGTTTTACATAGACTTATATAGAGATAATCTTTTAAAATCTTCTTCTCTGAAACAGCAAGGCCCAGGTCTTTGATACTTGGTGTGAAGCTTCATCTAGTGGACCTTTATCATGATTGTTTAAATTATTGCCATGAGGCCAAAAATGCCCCCGCCCCGGGGCCATTTGGTTTTACATAGGCTTATGTAGGGAACATCTTTAAAGAAATCTTCTTCTCTGAAACCGCAAGGCTCAGGTCTTTGATATTTGGTGTGCAGCTTCATCTAGTGGACCTTTGCCAAGATTGTTCAAATTTTTGCCTTTGTTGATATTTGGTATGAAGCTTCACCTTTTTATACCTCCCTCGACATTATGCTCATTATAACCCTAGGGTCAATAATGGCCCTCCCCGGGGCCCATTTGTTACTCTATGGATCAGGTGAGCGATCCAGGGCCATCATGGCCCTCTTGTGTTTTATATTAGGATCACTTTTTGTCTGTCATCCGTGCGTAAACAATTTCTTCAAACGACATCTCCTCCTAAACCACTGATCGGATTTTGACCAAACTTCACAGGAATGATCCTTAGGTGGTCCCCTTTCAAAGTTGTTCAAATGGTTCCAGTCCATTGCACATATAGGTCACAGTAGCCAAAAATAGAACTTTTTCACCGAAAACTTAAAAAATCTTCTTCTCTGAAACCGCAAGGCCCAGGTCTTTGATATTTGGTATGAAGCTTCATCTAGTGGACCCCTACCAAGATTGTTCAAATTACAGTGCTGGGGCCAAAAATGCCCCCGCCCCGGGGCCCTTTGGTTTCACATGGGCTTATATAGGGAAAATCTTTAAAAATCTTCTTCTCTGAAACCACAAGGCCCAGGTCATTGATATTTGGTATGAAGCTTCATCTAGTAGACCCCTACAAAGATTGTTCAAATTATAGTGCTGGGGCTAAAAATTAACATCTAGGTCACAGGAGCCAAAATAGATTTTTTTTACCGAAAACTTAAAAAAATCTTCTTCTCTAAACCACAAGGCCCAGGTCTTCGATATTTGGTATGAAGCTTCATCTAGTGGACCCCTACCAAGATTGTTCAAATTATAGTGCTGGGGCCAAAAATGCCCCGCGCCCCGGGGCCCTTTGGTTTTACATGGGCTTATATACGGAAAATCTTTTAAATCTTCTTCTCTAAACCGAAAGGCCATGGGGTCTTCGATATTTGGGGTGTAGCTTCATCTAGTAAACCCCTACCAAGATTGTTCAAATTATAGTGCTGGGGCCAAAAATGCCCCCAGCGCGGGGCCCTTTGGTTTTACATGGGCTTATATTGGAAACATTTTTAAAGTCTTCTTCTCTAAAACCTCAAGGCCCAGATCTTTGATATTTGGTATAAAGCTTCATCTAGTGGACCCCTACCAAAGTAGAAGTAAAACAAAGATCAGGAATTGATACAATTAACTAACTCCACCCATAAAAGACACCAAAGGGAAAGAAATACAAACATTAAGCGACCAGACAATAATGGAAACCTAAACAAATGAAGGCCATAAGGACAGTTACTTTCCCACAAAATGGCCATATGGCCATCCAAAATTAAAAGACACAAGTGATACACACAGTAAGTAACAAACAACAACATAAATAAATCGCCACAGAAGAGCCGCCTTGGAACGGTCAGTGGAAGATTTCCACTGGGGGGCTTAAATCGATTTTACGTGGCCGCAATCCTCGCCCTTACTTCCGCCGCGATTTAGACAAATAATTTGTTCAGTCCGCATGAAGGCCTCCTAACTCATCAGTGCAACATCTCCGTGAACACAAAAATCAAAGAACCACAGAGGTGAGACAACGGTGAGGACTCGACAGCAAGAAACCACTGAAATGCTGGAGCAAAAGAAAACCAATGGGCCCAACCAGAGACAGAGCATCAGGCACCAACCAACATTACCTTGAATTAGATCTCTCTAATTCTCAATAAGCCTTTACGTTGGAGCCGTCATAGAATCTGAGGCCTGACCCACCGGCGTGCAATTAAAGAGGGAAGCAAAATTGCCAACCGTGATTGGGTTAACTACCATGCATGCAGTCTGTCGTATAATATCCATGTTGTACCCAATCTTTTTATATCGAAGAATGATTTTACGAAATTGGGTGCTGAAGATTGTTCAAATTATAGTGCTGGGGCCAAAAATGCCCCTTCCCGGGGCCCTTTGGTTTTACATGGGCTTATAAGTTATATAGGGAAATTTTTAAAAATCTTCTTCTCTTAAACCTCAAGACCCAGGTCTTTGATATTTGATATGAAGCTTCATCTAGTGGACCTCTACCAAGAATGTTCAAATTATAGTGCTGGGGCCAAAAATGCCCCCACCCCGGGACCCTTTGGTTTTACATAAGCTTATATAGGGAAAATCTTTAAAAATCTTCTTCTCTGAAACCACAGACCCAGGTCATTGATATTTGGTATGAAGCTTCATCTAGTGGACCCCTACCAAGATTGTTCAAATTATAGTGCTGTGGCCAAAAATGCCCCCACCCCGGGGCCCTTTGGTTTTACATAGGCTTATATCGGGAAAATCTTTAAAATCTTCTTCTCTGAAACTGCAAGGCCCAGATCTTTGATATTTGGTATGAAGCTTCATCTAGTGGACCCCTACCAAGATTGTTCAAATTATAGTGCTGGGGCCAAAAATGCCCCCACCCCGGGGCCCTTTGGTTTTAATATCAAATATAACAACCCATCAGTACAATTATAGCCTTTTCACCAGACGCAGGTCTGGGTCAGTCTGACAAAAAAAAATCTAGCCAGAAATGCCACCGGCATGTCTCTTTTCCCGTGACCTCCCTAGTGTCGAGTCCTGATTGGTCGCTGATGTCACATGACCTATCAGACCAATAGGCAGACGATACAGGTCACGTGACCGCGGTTTTCGAGCCGGGAGGTCATTATTCTTTCAGACTCACGTGAGGTCAGAGCTCTTGACAAAGAAAGAAAAAACTACATGCCATGGAAGAATGGATAAACGAATATGTGTTTTATTCTTTTTTGATTTTGCACTTACCTTGAGTTTCCACAACGTACTTAGGCTTTTTAAGCTTATTGTTTTTTCCGAAATTCTTGTGGAATTTATTTCGTGTGTTTTTGCCGACATTACACATGTATTGGTTGTCCGCCATTTTGAATTTTCACTTGGAAGTTTTGTTTATCATGTAACCAACTTTTTTTGGTTTTTGATAAGCATCACACTTTTTTCTACGTACTGTACCAGGGTATACACACGTATTATTCTGGTAATATTCTAGTAGAAGTCGGCGTTGTGGAAACTTAAATTGCCAGAAAAGAGGACGGATTTTGTGTGTGTTCCTTCCACTTCCGTTATCGGAAGACGTTTTATTGCTGAATAGAAATTCTCAGCATTATTTTAGTTTTTTGAACATGTGCAAGACCCGTCTACGTCTATAACTTATAAATCCCACGATGCAGATGGATAATATTCAGGTCCCTTTGCGGCCTTTCTATAGTATCTTCTAAACAGAATCCATCCAATTCGTGTGGCTCACTATTGCCGAATCAAGATGAGCCAGTCTATGTCCCCACCTCCCATTTGGGCCCAGGTTTACTAGGATAGGTTCGTCTACCACCCCGTAGAGACCCTGCTCATAATTGCGGGGACTCCGGGGTGCGGGGAACCTATGCCCAAATTTTTGCCGAATCCATGTTACATACGATTTTCTGTACCGGTTTTTATCCGGTACCCTTCCGGACCTTCGGTACTTAGTTTACCTTGGTCATATGCTTCATTCCTCTTATTATGGTAATTTTTGTTATCATTATCAGTAATTTTCTCCCGTTAAGGGTTTTTTATTCCTCGGGGTATTTTTATATATGGCAGATATGCCAACCATTCTGATTTTTGCGGAATCATAACGATTTTCAGGTCAAATTTCCTCATTACGATTTCGGACATCAAAATTCCGGCCAAACGGTACCGGATAAAATTAACGGAAGTCGTGCTTACCTATACACCGGATAGTAAATTGGATTGTTTTCCTTTGAAATACAGACTGGTTTGTGCTATTTTATTTGAAAACCGTATCTATAGCTGGTTAAAAATTGCAGGATTGCAAACCCGTCACGTCATACAAATTATAATGACTTTCCATTCCAAAGTGTAGTGATGCAGAAATTCATTGCAGATTATTCAATCTGTGGCCTGTACTGAAGTCATCGAGGGCGGGACAATATTATGCTTTCTGCTATGTTTGTAAGACGGTCATTTCCATCTCACGGCTCCCTGAATGCTCAATTTTGATTCGGCAATTTCGCATGTTCAGTGCACTTTACACAATTAAGGGTCAAACACTGGGGAAGTTTAATTGATCCTCAAGTGTTTTGCCCCTAGAGCTGAGTCTGGGCCTAGAGCTTTATCCTCTGAGGATATATCAATACTCAGAGGTTGATTTTCTTACGTCCTTATTATTTAGCGATTCTGAGAAGGACATATTTAGATCTAAGTATTTTTAGTTAATCTGAAGATTCTAGGGAAACAACCCTACTTTCAGTTGTTATCAATTTCACAGTTAGTCTCCAAAATGACCCTGGCAGTTTTGACGGGGTCTTTGAACATTGGTTCTAACAAACAAAAAACATCAATTGTTTGGTCTTATGAAATTCCAAAAGTCGACCCAGATTCAGTCTCTGTATAATATGACGTCAGGGAAATTGGGGTTACTTCCTGTTTCGAAGCTCGGATGGAGCTCTTACCAGGACAGCTGTTAAGTGGGTTCTCATTATGACTGGTATTCTAGTTTTACCAACTCTGCCTTCAAACAAGAGCATTCCGACCATAGAGCTGCTATTCTAATGCTTTTGTTTATTTCCCGGTCATTTTTTTACATGCCATGGTTATAGGGGATTAGCACTTGTTCTATCTACCACCATGTTGCATGTTTGGCGCAACTCTGCTCTTGATTACTTGTTCAGTTTTTACTGAGCATAGTAAATGAAAACTTAGAGCCTCTTGATTCTAAAACTATATCCGGACCAGTCTTCCAAACGTTTTCAGAATCGAGCTTCAAGACCGTCGGCACTCGTCTTTTTTGAAGTCTTCGGAGAGCGTATCAAGTTCAGGTACCGCAACCAAGAGACGCTCTTCGACTACTTCCGATGACTTTTTAAGTGCTTATCACCCTCGACTAGAAGATCTCAATCAGTTCACATCTACTAATAGATCATTCTCAGATCGGGGTACACGGTCCTTTCGTTCCAGAGGTCGGACTGGAACGAAACCTCCCAATAGAGGAAGATCCAAGTCTAACAAATGACTTTCCTTCTTCCCTTCCTCTTCATCTTCTCCCAGTAGGAGCCAAGCTATTTCAGTTCTATCAAGCCGTGGCTTCTATTATCAAATATATTTGGGTTTTATGCGTTTTGAGAAAGGGTAACTGCATTTTGTTTGTTCGGAATCCTTTCCCTTTCTCACATGCAAATACTATTTCCGGTAAATAGTATCAAGAAAAGAAATTTTTTTTGGATAAGGAAAGGGTTCTTCTCCAAAAGAAAGCCGTATAGGTAGAAAAAGTTCTCCTTTCCCCAGGCTTCTACAGGCGGATCTTTCTGGTCAAGAAGAAAATGGGAAAATCGACTCATCATCGACTTCTCACACTTAACAAGATAATGCGAGTCGATCATTTCAAAATGGAAACTTCGTCCTCGATTCGTCAGGTCATTTTTCCCAAATTCGTGGACGATTTCCGTAGTTTTAAAAGACGCTTACCTTCACATCTCCATCCACAGGTCATTACGCAAATACCTTTGTTTAACCTTGGATGGATTTTTGTGTAATAGTTCCGTTGTTTTTTTTCCTTTTTGGAATTGTCAACGGATCCATTTTTTCCCTGTTCACCAACTTAATAGAAATTAAATTAAGCAGCTCACATCAAGGAATTAGGCCCCAATCTCGTGTAGTGTTTCGATGATGGGTTTTGTCATCATCTTTCCAGATACTACTGTTTATCATACCTTATCCTAACGTGTACAGGTTATTGTGAATTTAGATTTCATCCATTTTATGGAGAAGTTGAAATTGATTCTATCTCAAAGATATTTCTCCATTTTTCATGTCCTAAAAACTTTCGATTTATGTCAGGGGTTTGTTAACCTTTTTTTTTTTGAGAAACTTCGTAATTGGATCCAGTTTCCCTGGACAACCTCATCTTAGACCTTTCTAGTTTTTAGCTCACCTGTCACGAAGTGACAAGGTGAGCTTTTGGGATCACTTTTTGTCCGTCGTCCGTCGTGCGTCCGTGCGTGCGTCCGTTAAACTTTTTCTTCAAACAACATCACCTCCTAAACCACTGATCGAATTTTTACCAAACTTCACAGGAATGATCCTTAGGTGGTCCCCTTTCAAAGTTGTTCAAATGGTTCCGATCTGTTGCACATCTAGGTCAAAGGAGCTATAAATAGATTTTTTTATTGAAAATATTTGAAAATCTTCTTCTCTGAAACCGCAAGTCCCAGGTCTTTGATATTTGGTATAAAGCTTCATCTAGTGGACCTCTACCAAGATTGTTCAAATTATAGCCCTGGGGCCAAAAATGCCCCCGCCCCGGGGGGCCTTAGGTTTTACATAGGCTTATATAGGGAAAATCTTTAAAAATCTTCTTCTCTGAAACCGCAAGGCCCAAGTCTTTGATATTTGGTGTGAAGCTTCATCTAGTGGACCTCTATCAAGATTGTTCAAATTAGAGCCCTGGGGCCAAAAATGCCCCTGCCCCGAGGGCCTTTGTTTTACATAGGCTTATATAGGGAAAATCTTTAAAAATCTTCTTCTCTGAAACCACAAGGCCCAGGTTTTTGATATTTGGTATGAAGCTTCATCTAGTGGACCTTTACCAAGATTGTTCAAATTATAGCCCTGGGGCCAAAAATGCCCCCGCCCGGGGGCCTTTGGTTTTACAAAGGCTTATATAAGGAAAATCTTTAAAAATCTTCTTCTCTTTTACCAGAAGGCCCAAGTCTTTGATATTTAGTGTGAAGCTTCATGAAGTGGACCTCTATCAAGATTGTTCAAATTATAGCCCTAGGGCCAAAAATGCCCCCGCCCCGGGGCCCTTTGGTTTTATTTAGGCTTATGTAGGGAAAATATTTAAAAGTCTTCTTCTCTGAAACCACAAGGCCCAGGTCTTTAATATTTGGTATGAAGCTTCATCAAGTGGACCTCTTCCAAGATTGTTCAAATTATAGTCCTGGGACCAAAAATGCCCCAGCCCTGTGGGCCTTTGGTTTTACATAGGCTTATATAGGGAAAATCTTTAAAAATCTTCTTCTCTGAAACTGCAAGGCCCAGGTCTTTGATATTTGGTGTGAAGCTTCATCTAGTGGACCTCTTTCAAGATTGTTCAAATTATAGCCCTGGGGCCAAAAATGCCCCTGCTCCGAGGGCCTTTGGTTTTACATAGGCTTATATAGGGAAAATCTTTAAAAATCTTCTTCTCTGAAACCACAGGCCCAGGTCTTTGATATATGGTATGAAGCTTCATCTAGTAGACCTTTACCAAGCTTGTTCAAATTGTAGCTCTTGGGCCAAAAATGCCCCCGCCCCGGGGCCTTTGGTTTTACATAAACTTATACAGGGAAAATTTTTAAAAATCTTCTTCTCTGAAATCGCAAGGCCTAGTTCTTTGATATTTGGTGTGAAGCTTCTTCTAGTGGACCTTTACCAAGATTGTTCAAATCATAGCGCTGGGGCCAAAAATGCCCCCCACCCCGGGGGCCTTTGGTTTTACATAGGCTTATATAAGGAAAATCTTTAAAAATCTTCTTCTCTTTTACCACAAGGCCCAGTTCTTTGATATTTGGTGTGAAGGTTCATCTAGTGGACCTCTATCAATATTGTACAAATTATAGGCCTAGGGCGAAAAATGCCCCCATCTGCAGGCCCTTTGGTTTTACATAGCCATAGGAAATAGAAGTCAAGGCAATGAAAACCTTCAAAAATCTTCTTGTCTGAAAGCAGAAGGCCAAGGTCGTTGAGATTTGGTATGAAGCTTTGTCTTGTGGATTTCTACAAAGATGGTTCAAATTATAGCCCTGGGGGCAAAAATGGCCCGACCCGGGAACCCCAAGGTTTATAAAGACTTATATAAGGAAAACGTTTAAAAATCTTGTCTGAAACCAGAAGTCTGCATTCTTTGATATTTGGTATGAAGCTTCACCTTGAAGACCACTACCAAGATTGATCATATTATAGCCTAAGGCCAATAATGGCTCTCCCAGGGACCCACTTGATACCCTATGGATCAGGTGAGCGATCCAGGGCCATCATGGCCCTCTTGTGTTTTATATGAGGATCACTTTTTGTCTGTCATCCGTGCGTAAACAATTTCTTCAAACGACATCTCCTCCTAAACCACTGATCGGATTTGGACCAAACTTCACAGGAATGATCCTTAGGTGGTCCCCTTTCAAAGTTGTTCAAATGGTTCCAGTCCATTGCACATATAGGTCACGGGAGCCAAAAATAGAACTTTTTCACCGAAAACTTAAAAAATCTTCTTCTCTGAAACCGCAAGGCCCAGGTCTTTGATATTTGGTATGAAGCTTCATCTAGTGGACCCCTACCAAGATTGTTCAAATTACAGTGCTGGGGCCAAAAATGCCCCCGCCCCGGGGCCCTTTGGTTTTACATGGGCTTATATAGGGAAAATCTTTAAAAATCTTCTTCTCTGAAACCACAAGGCCCAGGTCATTGATATTTGGTATGAAGCTTCATCTAGTAGACCCCTACAAAGATTGTTCAAATTATAGTGCTGGGGCCAAAAATTAACATAGAATTATATAGGGAAAATCTTTAAAAATTTTCTCCTCTGAAACCACAAGGCCCAGGTCTTTGATATTTGGTATGAAGCTTCAAATAGTGAGCCTCTACCAAGATTGTTCAAATTATAAAGCTGGGGCCAAAAATGCCCCCGCCCTGGGGCCCTTTGGTTTTACATGGGCTTATATACATGTAGGGAAAAGCTTTATAATCTTTTTCTCTGAAACTGCAAGGCCCAGGTCTTTGATATTTGTTATGAAGCTTCATCTTGTGGACTTCTACCAAGATTGTTCAAATTATAGCCCTTGGGCCAAAAATGCCCCCACTCCG
The DNA here is from genome assembly GCA_963580285.1 of Lucinisca nassula. Lineage (NCBI taxonomy): Eukaryota > Metazoa > Mollusca > Bivalvia > Lucinida > Lucinidae > Lucinisca > Lucinisca nassula. The sequence continues at coordinate 131,443,727 of OY757013.1, forward strand.
GGGCCTTTTGATTTTACATAGTCTTATATAGGGAAAATCTTTAAAAATCTTCTTCTCTGAAACAGCAAGGCCCAGGTCTTTGCCATTTGGTATGAAGCTTCATCTAGTGGACACCTACCAAGATTGTTCAAATTATAGTGCTGGGGCCAAAAATGCCCCCGCCCCGGGGCCCTTTGGTTTTACATAGGCTTATATAGGGAAAATCTTTAAAAATCTTCTTCTCTGAAACTACAAGGCCCAGGTCTTTGATATTTGGTATGAAGCTTCATCTAGTGGACCCCTTCCAAGATTGTTCAAATTATAGTGCTGGGGCCAAATATGCCCCCGCCCCGGGGCCCTTTGGTTTTACACGGGCTTATATAAGGAAAATCTTTAAAAACCTTCTTCTCTGAAACCACAAGGCCCAGGTCTTTGATATTTGCTATAAAGCATCATCTAGTGGACCCCTACCAAGATTTCAAATTATAGTGCTGGGGCCAAAAATGCCCCCACCCTTGGGCCCTTTGGTTTTACATGGGCTCATATAGGGAAAATCTTTAAAAATCTTCTTCTCTGAAACCGCAAGGCCCAGGTCTTTGATATTTGGTATGAAGCTTCATCTAGTACCCCTACCAAGATTGTTCAAATTATAGTGCTGGGGCAAAAAATGCCCCCGCCTCGGGGGCCCTTTGGTTTTACATGGGCTTATATAGGGAAATGTTTTAAAAATCTTCTTCTCTGAAACTGCAAGGCCCAGGTCTTTGCTATTTGGTATGAAAAGTAGAAGTAAAACAAAGATCAGGAATTGATACAATTAACTTACTCCACCCCACAAAGACACCAAAGGGAAAGAAGCTTCATCTAGTGGACCGCTACCAAGATTGTTCAAATTATAGTGCTCGGGCCAAAAATGCCATCGCTCCGTTGCCCTTTGGTTTAACATAGACTTATATAGGGAAAATCTTGAAAAATCTTCTTCTCTGAAACTACAAGGCCTAGGTCTTTGATATTTGGTATGAAGCTTCATCTAGTGGACCTCTATCAAGATTGTTCAAATTATAGCCCTGGGGCCAAAAATGCCCCCGCCCCTAGACCCTTTGGTATTACCTAGGCTTATATAGGGAAATCTTTAAAAATCTTCTTTTCTGCAATTGCAAGGCCCATGTCTTTGATATTTGGGATGGAGCTTCATCTAGCGGACAATTAGAGCCTTTGTTGATATTTTGTATGAAGCTTCACCTTTTTAGATCTCCCCCAACATTATGCACATTATAACTCTGGGGTCAATAATGGCCCTCCCTGGGGCCCACTTGTTAGCTCACCTGTCACGTAGTGATGAGGTGAGCTTTTGGGATCACTTTTTGTACGTCGTCCGTCGTGCGTCCGTGTGTGCGTCCATCCGTAAACTTTATCTTCAAACGACATCTCCTCCTAAACCACTGATCGGATATGACCAAACTTCACAGGAATGATCCTTAGGTAGTCCCCTTTCAAAGTTGTTCAAATGGTTCCGGTCCATTGCACATCTAGGTCACAGGAGCTAAAAATATATTTTTTTCACAGAAAACTTAAAAAATCTTCTTCTTTGAAACCTCAAGGCCCAGGTCTTTGATATTTGGCATGAAGCTTCATCTAGTGGACCCCTACCAAGAATGTTCAAGTTATAGTGCTGGGACCAAAAATGCCCCCGCCCCGGGGCCCTTTGGTTTTACATGGGCTTATATAGGGAAAGTCTTTAAAAATCTTCTTCTCTGAAACCACAAGGCCCAGGTCTTTGATATTTGGTATGAAGCTTTATCTAGTGGACCCCTACCAAGATTGTTCAAATTATAGTGCTGGGGCCAAAAATGCCCCCGCCCCGGGGCCCTTTGGTTTTACATGGGCTTATATAGGGAAAACCTTTAAAAACCTTCTTCTCTGAAACCACAAGGCCCTGATCTTTGATATTTGGTATGAAGCTTCATCTAGTGGACTTCTACCAAGATTGTTCAAATTGTAGTGCTCGGGTGAAAAATGCCCCCGCTCCAGGGCCCTTTGGTTTTACATGGGCTTATATGGGGAAAATCTTTAAAAATCTTCTTCTCTGAAACCGAAAGGCCCAGATCTTTGATATTTGGTATGTATCTTCATCTACTGGACTCCTACCAAGATTGGTCAAATTATTGTGCTGGGGCCAAAAATGCCCCGCCCCGGGGCCCTTTGGTTTTACATGGGCTTATATAGGGAAAATCTTTAAAAATCTTCTTCTCTGAAACCGCAAGGCCCAGGTCTTTGCTATTTGGTATGAAACTTCATCTAGTGGACCCCTACCAAGATTGTTCAAATTATACAGCTGGGGCCAAAATGCCCCCGCCTCGGGGCCCTTTGGTTTTACATTTGCTTATATAGGGAAAACCTTTAAAACCGTCTTCTCTGAAACCACAAGGCCCTGATCTTTGATATTTGGTACGAAGCTTCATCTAGTGGACCTCTACCAAGATTGTTCAAATCGTAGTGCTGGGATGAAAAATGCCCCCGCTCCAGGGCCCTTTGGTTTTACATGGGCTTATATGGGGAAAATCTTTAAAAATCTTCTTCTCTGAAACCACAAGGCCCAGATCTTTGATATTTGGTATGAAGCTTCATCTAGTGGACCCCTACCAAGATTGTTCAAATTATTGTGCTGGGGCCAAAAATGCCCCCGCCCCGGGGCCTTTTGGTTTTACATGGGCTTATATAGGGAAAATCTTTAAAAATCTTCTTCGCTGAAACCGCAAGGCCCAGGTCTTTGCTATTTGGTATGAAACTCCATCTAGTGGACCCTTACCAAGATTGTTTAAGTTATAGTGCTGGGGCCAAAAATGCCCTCGCCCCAGGGCCCTTTGGTTTTACATTGGCTTATATAGGGAAAACCTTTAAAAACCTTCTTCTCTGAAACCGCAAGGCCCAGGTCTTTGCTATTTGGCATGAAACTTCATCTAGTGGACCCCTACCAAGATTGTTCAAATTATAGTGCTGGGGCCAAAAATGCCCCCGCTTGGGGCCCTTTGGTTTTGCATAGGCTTATATAGGGAAAATCTTCTCTGAAACCGCCAGGCCCAGGTCTTTGATATTTGGTATGAAGCTTCATCTAACGGACCTCTACCAAGATGGTTCAGATTATAGCCTTTGGGCCAAAAATGTCCCTGCGCTGGGACCCACTAGTTTTACATAGGCATATATAGGAAAAAAAAACTTTAAAAGTCTTCTTGTCCGAAACCAGAAGGCCCAGGTCTTTGATATCTGGTGTGAAGCTTCAACTAGTGAACCTCTGCTGAGATTGGTCAAATTATAGCGCTGGTGCCAAAATGCCCACTCGCAAGGGCCCGCTGGTTTTACATAGGCTTATATAGAGGAATCCTTTAAAAATCTTCTTTTCTGAAACCAGAAGGCCCAGGTCTTTGATATTTGGTCTGAAGCCTTATCTAGTGGACCGCTTCCAAGTTTATTCAAATTATAGCCCTTGGGCCAAGAATGCACCAGAGACACTGATACTCAGGTGAGCGATTCAGGGCCCTCTGGGCCCTCTTGTGTTTTATATTAGGATCACTTTTTGTCTGTCATCCGTGCGTAAACAATTTCTTCAAACGACACCTGTTCCTAAACCATTATCGGATTTTGACCAAACTTCACAGGAATGATACTTAGGTGGTCCCCTTTCAAAGTTGTTCAAATGGTTCCGGTCCGTTGCACATATAGGTCACAGGAGCCAAAAATAGATTTTTTTTGCCGAAAACTTAAAAAATCTTCTTCTCTGAAACCGCAAGGGCCAGGTCTTTGATATTTGGTATGAAGCTTCATCTAGTGGACCCCTACCAAGATTGTTCAAATTAAAGTGCTGGGGCCAAAAATGACCCCAGCCTGGGGCCCTTTGGTTTTACATGGGCTTATATAGGAAAAAATCTTCAAAAATCTTCTTCTCTGAAACCATAAGGCCCAGGTCTTTGATATTTGGTATGAGTGAGTGAGTGAGTTTTAGTTTTACGTCCCACCAACAGCTAAGGTCATACGGAGACGGGACCTCGGTTTAAAGACTCATCCGAAAGTCTGGAGAAGCCCGGGATCGATCCTGCGATCCCTGGTTTACAAGGCGAGTAGCATAACCACTGCACCACGGAGGCTTCAATATTTGGTATAAAGCTTCATCTAGTGGACCCCTACCAAGATTGTTCTAATTACATTGCTGGGGCCAAAAATGCCCCTGCGCCGGGTCCCTTTGGTTTTACATGGGCTTGTATAGGGAAAATCTGTAAAAATCTTCTACTCTGAAACCGCAAGGCCTAGGTCTTTGATATTTGATATGAAGCTTCATCTAGTGGACCCCTACCAAGATTGTTCAAATTATAGTGCTGGGGCCAAAATGCCCCCTCCCCGGGGCCCTTTGGTTTTACATGGGCTTATATAGGGTAAATCTTAAAAAATCTTCTTCTCTGAAACTGCAAGGCCCAGGTCTTTGATATTTGGTATGAAGCTTCATCTTCTGGACCTCCAACAAGATTGTTCCAGTTATAGCCCTAGGGCCAAAAATGCCCCCCCCCCCCTCCGGGGCCCTTTTGTTTTACATAGACTTATATAGGGAAAATCTTTAAAAATCTTCTTCTCTGAAACCACAAGGCCTAGGTCTTTGATATTTGGTATGAAGCTTCAGCTAGTAGACCTCTACCAGGATTGTTCAAATTATAGCACTGAGGTCAAAAATGCCCCCGCCTCGGGGGCCCTCTGGTTTTACATAGACTTATATAGGGAAAATCTTTAAAAAAAATTCTTCTGTGAAACCACAAGGCCTAGGTCTTTGATATTTGGTGTGAAATTTCAACTAGTGGACCTCTATTAAAATTTTTCGAATTATAGCCCTAGGGCCAGAAATGCCTCCGTGACCCTTTGATTTTACATAGACTTATATAGGGAAATCTTTAAAAATCTTCTTCTCTGAAACTGCAAGGCCCATGTCTTTCATATTTGGTATTGAGCTTCATCTAGTGGACAATTATAGCCTTTGTTGATATTTGGTATGAAGCTTCACCTTTTTAGACCTCCCTCAACATTATGCACATTATAACCTTGGGTCAATAATGGTCCTCCCCGGGGCCCACTTGTTACTCTATGGATCAGGTGAGCGATCCAGGGCCATCATGGCCCTCTTGTGTTTAATATTAGGATCACTTTTTGTCTGTCATCCGTGCGTAAACAATTTCTTCAAACGACATCTCCTCCTAAACCACTGACCGGATTTTGACCAAATTTCACAGGAATGATCCTTACATGGACCCCTTTCAAGTTGTTCAAATGGTTCCAGTCCGTTGCACATATAGGTCACAGGAGCCAAAAATATATTTTTTTCACCGAAAACTTTAAAAATCTTCTTCTCTGAAACCGCAAGGCCCAGGTCTTTGATATTGTGTATGAAGCTTCATCTAGTAGACCCCTACAAAGATTGTTCAAATTATAGTGCTGGGGCCAAAAAAGCCCCCGCCCTGGGGCCTTTTGGTTTTACATGGGCTTATATAGGGAAAATCTTTAAAAATCTTCTTCTCCGACACCGCTAGGCCCAGGTCTTTGATATTTGGTATGAAGCTTCATCTAGAGGACCCCTATCAAGATTGTTCAAATTATAGTGCTGGGGCCAAAAATGCCTCCAACCCGGGTCCCTTTGGTTTTACATGGACTTATATAGGGAAATTCTTTAAAAAGCTTCTACTATGAAACCCCAAGTCTTTGATATTTGGTATGAAACTTCATTTAGTGGACCCCTACCAAGATTATTCAAATTATAGTGCTGGGGCCAAAAATGCCCCCACACCGGGCCCTTAGGCTTTACATCGGCTTATATATATAGGGAAAATCTTTAAAAATCTTCTCTGAAACCCAAGGCCCAGGTCTTTGATATTTGGTATGAAGCTTCATCTAGTGGACTCCTACCAAGATTGTTCAAATTATAGTGCTGGGGCCAAAAATGCCCCTGCCCCAGGGCCCTTTGGTTTTACATTGCCTCATATAGGGAAAATCTTTAAAAATCTTCTTCTCTGAAACCGCGAGGCCCAGGTCTTTGATATTTGGTATGAAGCTTCATCTAGTGGCCCCCTACCAAGATTGTTCAAATAATAGTGCTGGGGCCAAAAATGCCCCCGCCCCGGGGCCCTTTTGTTTCACATGGGCTTATAAAGGGAAAATCTTTAAAAATCTTCTTCTCTGAAACTGCAAGGCCCAGGTCTTGGCTATTTGGTATGAGGCTTCATCTAGTAGACCCCTACCAAGATTGTCAAAATTATAGTGCTGGGGCCAAAATTGCCCCTGCCCGGGGCCCTTTGGTTTTACATAGGCATATTTAGGGAAAATCTTTAAAAATCTTCTTCTCTGAAATTACAAGGCCCAGGTCTTTGATACTCGGTATGAAGCTTTATCTTGTTGACCTCTACCAAGGTTGTTCAAATTATAGCCCTGGGGCCAAAAATGCCCCCGCTCTGGGGCCCTTTGGTTTTACATAGACTTATATAGGAAAAATCTTGAAAAATCTTCTACCCTGAAACCACAAGGCTTAGGTCTTTGATATTTTTTATGAAGCGTCAGCTAGTGGACCTCTACCAAGATTGTTCAAATTATAGCCCTGGAGCGAAAAATCCCCCCGCTCCAGGGCCCTTTGGTTTTACATAGACTGATATAGCGAAAATCTTGAAAAATCTTCTTCTCTGAAACCACAAGACTCAGGTCTTTGATATTTGTTATGAAGCTACAGCTAGTGGACCTCTACCAAGATTGTTCCAATTATAGCCCGGAGACCAAAAATGCCCCCGTCATGTGGCCCTTTGGTTTTACATAGACTTATATAGGGAAAATCTTTAAAAATCTTCTTCTCTGAAACCACACGGCCCAGGTCTTTGCTATTTGGTATGAAGCTTCATCTAGTGGACCCCTACTAAGATTGTTCAAATTATAGTGCTGGGGCCAAAAAAGTCCCTGCCCTGGGGCACTTTGGTTTTACATATGCATATATAGGGAAAATCTTTAAAAATCTTCTTCTCTGAAACCACAAGGCCTAGGTCTTTGATATTTGGTGTGAAATTTCATCTAGGCGACCTCTATCAAAATTGTTCAGATTATAGTGCTGAGGCCAAAAATGCACCTGCCCGAGACCCTTTGGTTTTACATAGACTTTTATAGGGAAATCTTTAAAAACCTTCTTCTCTGAAACTGCAAGGCCCAGGTATTTGAAATTTGGTGTGTAGCTTCATCTAGAAGACCTTTGCCAAGATTGTTCAAATTATAGCCTTTGTTGATATTTGGTATGAAGCTTTACCTTTTTAGTCCTCCCTCAACATTATGCACATTATAACCCTAGGGTGAATAATGGCCGGTGCCCACTTGTTACTCTATGGATCAGGTGAGCGATCCAGGGCCATCATGGCCCTCTTGTTTTGGTTTTACGGCCCTTTCAAGATTATTTCACTCATATCGAGCCGATCGTTAATCAGAGGTGGGCGAAAACCGGAGTACCCGGAGAATAACCACCTGACCTTCCGTTGCAGAACTTGGCGTCTCACAAGTGACCCGAGCGAGGCTCGAACCACAGCGGTGAGAGACCTAATGATCAAGAGTCAGCGCTCTTAACCACAAGGCCACGGAGGCCCGTTGGTTGGTACCTGATGTTCTGTCTCTGTTCGGGTCCATTGGAGTCTTACTGTTGGTCTTCTTTAGCTCCAGCATTTCTGTTGTTTCTTACTGTCGAGTCCTCACCGTAGTTTCATCTCTGTGGTTGTTTGATTTTTGTGTTCACGGTGATGTTGCACTGATCAGTTAGGAGACCTTCATGCGGACTAAACAAATTATTTGTCTTAATCGCGACGGAAGTAAGGGCGAAGATTGTGGCCACGTAAAATCGATTTAAGCCCACAAGTAGAATTCGTTTCCACTGACCGTTCCAAGGCGGTTGTTCTGTCGCGGTTTATTTTTGTTATGGTTTGTCTTTGGGTGTTTGTGCCGCTTATATTATTTTATTTTTGGATAGCCTTTTGGCCATTTTGTGGGACAGTAACTGTCCTTTTGGCTTTCCGCTGTTAGCGTTTCCGTTGCTTCATGCTTGTGTTTCTTTCACTTTGGTGTCTCTGATGGGAGCTGTAGGTTAATTGTATCGATTCTTGATAATTGCCTCTATTTCTATTTTTTATACCAATCATTTTGAAAGTTTGTATGTATTTTCGCCATGGTATGAAGATGTGCGTGCGGTTTGGATATAATCCTTGGATGAACTTTTACTACTTTTTGCATATGTGAACTTAGTTTCTTACCTCCGATATTTAGACTATGGATACCGCTTAAAGTCCTATATTCCTTTCTTCTGCCTTAAAAGAACATTTATATTTTGGGAGGGGCAAGTGGAGGGCAGATGCGACATGAACCTCACTGAAGTTGAATCTATATTAAATTTTAGCTACAAATATAATGACACAGAGCTCGTCGCATTCTTTGAGGCCATGGACAAGCTATTTTCGGCCATACCTGGTGGATTCCCGGAGGAAAGAGTTCCTGGTCTGTTGTACATTTGGGAATCAAAAAGAAGAAAACAGATGAAGGAAAATTGTACCTTTATACTAAACTTTGTTAAAAGACAATTCGAAGAACACGTCAAGACTTTTGACAGAAGTAAGCGAGCCACCACTTAGATGCAGATGATTTCATACGAGAGTAAATAAAAAGTTTCTGACCTGGTCTTTTTTCCCTAGTCATTAACCAGAGTGGTAAATTTAAACAATATCTTTTCAGATTGTGAGGTGTGTAAACGCTGGGGCGATTTCAGTTGTTGATAGGGTTTATTGCATTATGGATAACACTGAGAAGGAGACATTTGAGCTTGTAAATGAAAGGCATGAAGACATGAAGAATGCTCTTGGGCACGACTCATATTCATATTCTATTAAGGCGAACCTGCACCGAAGATGACCCTCGGTCTGGTCGCCCTAAAGTTGCGACAACTAATCTCTTACATAAAATGGTAATGAACGATAAGGAGTCACAATGTCACATTGCTAATAATGCATCGGTAAGTTTTGGGGCAGTCCAGTCAATTAAGTCTTATGTACTCCGTGTTACGATGGGATCCTAGCATGTTGACACATGTCAATACTTGATTAGGCTAAATACTTCTAGACAGTTTTTGGCACTTGTTCACCGACCCCAGAAGATTTCTGCAGATAATTGTGACCAATGTTGAAACAAGGGTCCATCTTCTTGATTCTCACAGAGGTCACACCACCACTGGGCAATACTGTGGTGATGTATTAAGGAAACTGAAAGAGGGAGAATATTCAACGCAGGTTTCCCTTGGCACCAGGTCAATGTACCTGCTCATACCTTACAAGTTACAGCAGATGTAGTTGTTGAATGTGCTTACGAAATCCTGCCTCATCCCCCGTGTTTCTTTGATTTGGCGCCCGTTAGTATTTACCTATTTCCTTAACTTGAGGAGGCAATTTGGCAACTATGATGACGTCATTGGGGCTGGTTTGGACCGTCAAGATAAAAAGTTCTTCCAGGATAGAATATTCAATGTGTAACATTGCGGAAATAAATGTATTCTTTTGAAGGGTGATTATGTTGAAAAAGAAGGCACTTCGGTTTCGCATCCGGTTTTGTTTAGAATGTTACGTAGGTCAGAAACGTTTTGATTTGCCCTCGTATGAGCGTTCATTTTTGTTATATCCATTTAACGAGTTTCGTAGTTCCTTACTTTTGCTAGTTTTGCGAGCAAAAGGTAGACAACACGTAAACACGTCTCTGAAATGAACACCCCGGTAAACTTAATTTATTTAGAGAAAAGTGGGGTTACATTATTTTCTAGCATTGATTGTGGGAGCTCGTGAGAATTGCTTAATCAAGGTGGTTTTGACGAGCGCCCACAATCTTCGTTTGATATAGCAATTAAAGTAAATCATCTGAAACATGCTTGTTCTTGCACACTAGATAAGGAACTCCGTGGTTGTAGCCTAGGATAGAAGTCAATTTCTACATAAGTATAGTGCGCGACAAATGGAACGTTATATAAAGTAAAATACAAATTTCTTGTTCAAGAAAAATATATTAATATGTTGTTCTGCTGTAGATGTGCGTTTCCAACTCTCAGGATGACCGTGATGAGAGGAACTTCGGCGTAGCCTCGGGTCCGCTCAGCACGGTCATTCCTCGGGTGGAAACGCCGATCTATAGCAGAGCCACATATTAGATTCTTATATTCTACATTTATGAAAGACGCCATTGTTATAGTAATTAATTGTGCAACTCGTTACATATAAGTTGTATGGAACAAACTCGAATGTAAGATTATTTCATCAATTGTTCTTGCGTTCAGTTTTATTTTCGTTTTCCTTGACGATGCCGCAGTTTCGACATAAGTAGACAATTGCATGACTTTACTCTGTAACTAACTTTCATCACATGAGCGTAATAGACACGCGTATCTGGCAAACGTTGATTTGTATGCACCCTATCTCACGAACGGATTTGTGCACTGTGGTTGAACTTTGAACAAAATCAAAGATCGAGTTATATGTTTGTGATCTTTACCTCATTTCAAATTACCGAATGTGGGTCAAAATGGCTTTTCTTCAATCTTTCTCATGAATGATTTGGTGAAATTGGTAAATATACTATTACAACCTTCCAAATCTTTGATTACAGTTTGGTGATTTTGACCTCATTTCCAAGGTCACAGGCGCCAGCAAACTGTCAATGTTTGGCGAGAAATGGGTTGTTAGCACCAAGTCTCCTAAATGAACACATTCTTTGTTTTCAAATGTGTGGCGCAAGATATTACTTCAGCCTACAAAAACTTGTTTAGATTGTGGTGACGTTAACCTTAATTTCATGGTCAAATGGTTGCTTAAGTTTAATTTATGTTTGGGGGACATAGTTTTCTTCTGCAAACTGTTCACATGTGGTAATAGCATCTTATGGTATTTGCACCAGCAAGCATTTTTGTAAATTGACATTACAATACGGCATACTGTTTACCCGATATGTACAGACAAGCGAATATTTATTCAATTTATGTAGCATAATATGTTAAAGCATAAAAACACCAAGCTTTTCTCCAGAATTTTCGAAGATTGATATTCATACGAGTACATGTCAAAACAGAAGTGAATGCAATGATCAGGAATCTATTCAATTAACCCTCACCTCAGAGACACCATAGGGAAATAATTACAAACATGAAACTAGACCTATGTTGCCAGACGTGTGACCTGTATCGGTCAATTCTGTGGATAGCCATATAAGGATGGTTATTCTTTCTCTGGCACATAACGATTAAACCATATATAGTGGATACCTTTAACCAGATACCGCAGATCTACACTCTTTGCTTAAAGAATGATTAAAACAACAACAACAAAAATACCTTAATGATCCTAAGTATTGGGACAGACAAGCCTAAGCAAACAGTGCAGACCCAGAGCAGTCTGATCAGGGTCCGCCCTGTTTGACATTCCATCTGCAATTATTGGACTTCTTTCTTGATTGTGAAACAAATGTGTTAAAATTTTTGGAGAATTATACAAGTTCTCAGAGTCCGAATTTTTAGGATTTCACAATAAAGGAGCACGATTCTCCTTTTAATTGGAAACGCTCTTAAGAGGCAGATTCTTTGTATCTTGTATAGAGGACATTTACATTTTAGGAGAATATCAAACTATTCCATCGAGTGTGTTGAAAACGTCAACATTTTTACGAGTGCGAAGCACGAGTGAAAATTCTGATTTTTTCAACACATGAAATATGTTTGGAATATAACTAAAACAAGTAAATTTGTATTTTATTTTATTTTATATGAAAAACATACCAAAATGTTCGTCCGGGTGCTGCTACTGTGAAGATAACACGGTATTATATTTTTCACAATGTGAAAATATGTTTTTTATTTGTTTCAGATATGAATTGATTTCAGTGCTATAGGTCATTTCATATGGAATTTATGAAACGAGCCTTCGACGAGTTTGATAATTTCATATGAAGTTTTGTTTGTCGTATAACGATTTTAAATAGGATTTTATCGCTGAAGAAGTTAAATAGAAAACATTGAGTTACCACGGACGGCGTCATGACGTTACGCACCAGTAACGTAATTAATAGTCCGTCTATCATTACTGACAATGGCCATATGTTATTACACGTGTGGTCATATGATGTTTATGACATGGCGTTGTCAAGCAAATTGCAGCGAACACTCAGTGGCTCGTTTACCATGGTTAAGTCGAACCCGTTCTTGAATTTCTAGGAAATTTCTTTGCATAAGAAAACGTCAGGATAATTAAATTGAGTTTCTTCGACTTTTTCTTGTAATTGTATGCTGTGTGTACTCATTAGAATCACCTCAACGAGGCGATTCTAATGAGTACACACAGTGTACATATTTATTATAGTATATTTTCAGATAATCCTAGAGACATCACAGACACGTTGCTGTTTGCAAGGCTAGAAGCAGAGGAAGACCCGACAGAGGCAAACCTTGAGAAATTGTCAGATGTTCATATCATACAGACCCTCTCAGACATCATGTTCGGTTAGTCAATTCGTTCGATAGTACACAAACCATCTATCGGGGATGAGAACAGAGAATGTACTCAAAAAGAGGAAACCCATTCAAATCAGAGATAACACCTATACCAAATTCAAAATGCATCAGATCAGGCCATAATAGAGGGAATCTGATATTTTAATTCAGTGATTTCAGCCAACAAAAAAAAAGGAAATCCTCTGAAAAGAAGAAAATTCTTATCCCCAAGTCCTATATAGTGTTGACGGGAACGTTAAACATTAATTTAAACAAACAAACGCCAACCATGGGTTTCACTTATTAATATACAGTAAAATTACTCTGTTAAGACCACCTAAAATTAAGACTTATTCTGCTATTAAAAGGTTATGGAGAAAGTTTCATTTATTCTTCCTTTGCGTTTTCTGCACCCAACGTCTCCTAATAAGAGACCATCTTTTGAACTGTTCAAAAGTGGTCTTAAAGACACCTTTTGAACAGTCCCAAAGATGGTTTTAATATAGAATTTTACGGTAATACCATATGTGCCATAAATACTCAGAGACCATACATCAGCCTGAGCAGCGAAGACCAAGGTTAAACTTCAGTCTGATCTTGGTTTACACTGTTTGCCACTGAGCAAAATCTTTGCGACCAAAATATATAATGGTTAATTTATGGTACCCTAAGGTTCATTAAACAGTGTCCGAATATTTAGGAAAAATACGGCAGGTGGTAATTTCAATTGACATTTTTGCCAATAAGTACTTGACATTGGTTGTGTGTGCTTTGAGTTCAACTTCCCGGTCATATGGAGACGGAACCTCTGTTTATAAACTCATCCGAAATTCTGGAGAAGCTCGGAATCGAACACACGACCCCTGGTTTTGCAAGTCGAGGAGCTTAATCCTTACACCACGAAGGCTTCTAGGACATTGCTTGTAATAAATAACGTTGGCATGTGAGGTTATTTTAAAACTAGAACAAGTCGATAGGGAGCCGTCGCATATCCCCGCGCTGTGAAAATCATGTCATAATGAAAGGAGCCAAAATACGTCTTTTTGACCTATGGTGACCCCAAGACATGCCTTCTGGGCAAAAGTTTTGCATCCCTATATTTTAATCGCCGTTGCTTTCGATTTAGTATGCAACATGACTATGTTTCTAAAATATAGATTTTTGATCCCTTGGGTGGGGGTCAGGCTCTTACCCTAGGACGAGTCACTACAGCATTTTGAATATGTTCCTCCAGTCCTATTCCATAGGGTAAATACATGTGACAGTTTCAATATTTTATCTAATTGAAGAAAATATCCTGAAATCCTCCGTTGTGATCTCATGTGACCCCATTCACATGGCTTTCCGGGCAAAAAGTGTTCCGGGCACCACTGTTTTCCACTCATAATTACCTTCGATTTGATATGCAACATGAATATGTTTGTGCAAAAAAGAATTTTAACCCACCCCTTGCCTGGGAGGGTGGGGGGGGGTCACATCAAAATTCTGAATATGTTACTGTAGTCCTAAGCCATAGGGCTTTTGCCTGTGAAAGTTTCGAGAATCTAGATTAAATGGCCTAGGATCAGCGGTGGGACATTGCAGACGGACGTACGGATGGACGTCCGGACGGACGGGGGTTAATTATGTTCTGTAAAAGGGTTATCCTTTGGAAGCAAGGCATACGCCACAGAACTGAAAAATATGGAGTGTACATGTTTGCTGGGCAAGACTAGCTAGTTTCGGCCAATTGGGCCTCATCAGTGACCCTCGGATATTTTCAAAATTCCACAATGGAATCAATGATCCCAAAGGATAAGAAAATATAATCTACACTATGATGTAGGGCAATATATGATTCCCGCTTTTTCTTCAGGGATACAACCTTATATAATTAAACAGTTGTCAAGGCCAATGAAACTGTGTTAACCACACTGTCTGCAGTCATGCATAAAAACTAAACAAATGTGGTACATGTAGTCAAGCTGTTTTAACGAATGAATTGACTTCCATTTTGTGCATCCATACGACTGGTTGGAGCATTTTTTATTATAATAATAATGTAATCGCAATATGAGACAAGTGATACAAATTGTTATTAGAACGAAAACACCAGCAGTTCTTCTCTCCTATGTAACTTTTACAGTAGTGCTATCTATTAACTTTGTTTTTCCCCCGCTTATCGGGGCTAAAAGAAATAGATGGGCTGCATGATGCTTCCATGCATAGCTGAAACTCACCGCACAGGAGTACTGGTAAACCACTCAGAGGATCTAAATAGAAGTGGAGGCAATGATCAGGAATCGATACAATCAACCCACAGCTCCCATCAGAGACACCAAAGGGAAAGAAACACAAACGTGAAACAACAGACCCTAATTGAAACATCAATAGCGGAAAGCCAAAAGGACTGTTACTTTCCCACAAAATGGCCAATAGGCTATCCAAAATAAAATAATATAAGCGACACAAACAACCAAAGACAAACCGTAACAAAAATAAACCGCGACAGAAGAACCGCCTTGGAACGGTCAGCGGACACGAATTCCACAGGGGGGGGGGGGGGGGCTTAAATCGATTTTACGTGGCCACAATCCTCGCCCTTACTTCCGTCGCGATTTAGACAAATAATTTGTTCAGTCAACATAAAGGCATCCTAACTCATCAGTGCAACATCTCCGTGAACACAAATAATCAAACAACCACAGAGATGAAACAACGGTGAGGACTCGACAGCAAGAAACCACTGAAATGCTGGAGCAAAAGAAAACCAACAGTTAGACTCCGATGGGCCCGACCAGAGAAGAGCATCAGGTACCAACCAAAATTACATTGAATTAGATCTCTCTAATTCTCAATAAGCCTTTACGCTGGAACCGTCATAGAATTTGAGGCCTGACCCACCGGCGTGCAATTAAAGAGGGAAGCAAAGTTGTCAGCCGTGATTGGATTAACTACCATGCATGCAGTCTGTCGTATAACATTTATGTTTTACCCAATATTTTTATATCGAAGAATGATTTTACGAAAATGGCTGCTGAAGTCATTGCGGTTATATATTTTTATAAATGTATGTACTATGTTACCATAAAATTCGGGTTCCGATAAACCTTGTTGCAGAAGAGATTTAAGTCCAATATTGAATTTTTTAATTAAATCAGAATGACGTCTATAAAATTTTGAAAAGGCTTTGCGTAGTTTATGATACCGATAACCCTGATTAAGAAGTGTAGCCCTTAACAATTTATTACGAGTGTTGAAGTCAGTTACATGACTACACACTCTGGCAAATCGAATTAATTGCGAAATATAAACGCCATAGGATGGCACACGAGGAACATCACCATCCAAAAAAGGAAAATTTGCAATCTCAAAATTTAAGTAATCGCGTTTATCATAAATTTTGCACGGAACAAACCCATCGACAATAGATAGATGTACATCCAAAAACGGGGCCTCGATATCAGAAGAATTTGCTTTATTTAACTGAAGTTCTAGGGGAGGGGGGAGGCGGTAAATTTGACTGATCAAACCATCGAAATAGGTATTGTCAATATTTAATAAATCATCCAAATATCTATAAGTGGAGCTAAAAGCTTCAATGATTTCAGACTGGTTTTCAGCAGAAAGGGTCATCATGAAGTCTCCCTCATAACAAATCAAAAACAGATCAGCCGCAAGTGGTGCGCAAATAGTACTCATCGGAATACCCACAACTTGTCTAAATAACTTAGTACCAAATCTTATGTAAATATTGTCAAGTAGAAAGGTGAGAGCTTCACACACTTTCTCATATGACAATAAAGTATAATTTACTTGCTCTTTAGAAGTGAAAAAAGTATTTCTTACATTACATGCAAGATAGAGGGAGTCTTCTTGCTCTTAAAGGAACTCATTTTTGATTTTTATTTCCCTATGAAATGTCCCTTCAATTAAATCATTAAGTTTTTCTTTTATAAGATATGAGGAAGTGTAGTGTAAAGGATGGAAAAATCATAAGTCGACAGACTTGAAGCACGAAAACGCCTGGGTTTCAATTTATTTAAAACTTCATTAGATTTTTTTATAGACCAAAACAGATTTCTACCAGATCTTTCGAAGACTTTGCCGCAATATTTTATCACAGGTTTTTTGATGGCAGTAAAACATGAAGTTAATAATTTGGAGAGTTCAGTTGTGGTACAAGAACTTGAATTTGCAATATACCGTGCTATGTATGTTTTTTATGAAGTTTAGGTAACCAATATAACGTAGGAAGCTTGTCTTGGCCTTCTGTAACACAGACAGCAAACGTTTTGGCTGAATGACAGATGTGGTCATCAACTAAAGCCCTCTCTACAGCTAAAGGCTAAAGTTCATAGGCCTTAGTACCACCAAGTTCTTGCTGAAGAGTGTTAACATAGTGAAGCAGTCAAACAACGACAACATTGTTAGCGGCCTTATCACTTGGAGCAAAAACAAACTTCCTATGAAATTCTTGAATACCTAGTTTATGGTGACAAAAAGACGTCTTGGGTTTAGGAGGTAATAAATTCGTATTTTTCGAATAAAAAGAAATGCGTTGGTTCACTAGTTTCAGAATGCTGGGTTTCCATTCCTTGAGAGCTTTATGCTCAACATACTCTCGTTTACACCATCGATTACCAAATTCATTCAAGGCAGCAGCGATTTCATCTCTACATTTATTGAATCAATTTTAGAAGGAAATCGATATTTCGGTCCTTCAGATATTATATTACGTATCCTAGAATCAGGAATATTTTTTAAATTGTCAGTAATAATATGACCAGCAGCAGGATAGCAATACACTGAATTTATACAATCACGCTAGTGTCAATATCAAGATTAGAAACAAGTTTATTGAAATTAAAAATGACAGGTGGAAAAGGTTTATTATATTTATAGCAAATTATACGTGTTTCAGTATTTTGAAAATAAGCAGGAATGGATGAAGCCTGCCCAGGCAAAGCGGTGCGAGTCGAACCGTCCATGCTAACAAACCCTATTGGTTTCATTGGGCAACAGGGCTTGAGATGTCATTTCATCTCAATGTCGGTAAAAGTCCCACAACATTGGAAACAACGTCTCCAAAATGGCCTATACAGTGTTGACGCGGACGTTAAACCTCAAATCAAACAAACAAACTATAAATTTTGTTTCCGATGGCCATTTACAAAAGCAACCATTTTCTTCTATTAACTTCAAGGTGGTACAGAAACAACTAGACTGGTGCTCAGATACTTGTTCCTGCATATGGCTGCTTACCCAGAGATACAGTCTAAAGTTCAGAAAGAAATTGACCTTGTCGTGGGTAAGTATACATCGGAACTTCAATGATTCAAACACTAATGTATCGTTTACCGTGGCATATTCAAACTGATCATTTATTACGATAACACAACCATGTGCCATAGTGCATGCTTTCATTTCGCTAAAATGTGAAAATTAGCGATGATTTTCTTAGTTTTACTCCGTGTGGGTCTGAACTGTATCCTAATATCCGAAAACAGAGTCGCTAGGGCTATATGGGCAGTTCAGATATTGTCTGTAATGAAAACGCACTTCTGTATAAAAATGACAATTTCAAAAAGAAATATGCCAAGAGTTTTTAGCAAAGACAGGAATACTCGTATGGTAGGCCATGTCAACCCGGCGGTCCAGGCTTAGGTTTTTATTGCTTCTAGTGCGTTGAACAACCACAGCAAAACGATAAACCACAAACATACGACAAGTGAAAGGTGATGGACGTATTTCTGTAAGGGTGGTTTCCTGCAATTCAACGGAGCAACAATCAGAAATAAAAACCAGTCAGTTAATTGCGATTATCCATAAAACTTTTCAGGTTATCTCCATAGCATATGTTACAAGATTGGACTCGGACCGGTCCGATTCCAACGTTAAAGTGCCTGTTGTGCATTTACCAAAGATAAGCGACTTGTTCGTGATGCGTTTCTAGCCAGTGAAAAAAAAAACGTGTTTCATTTGTGATATGCTCCAATTGCGATTATGCGGTTATGTTATATCCCGGTAAAAGGAATGGCCTTTGAAGAAGAGATATTAAAATACCCATCCTCTAAATATGAGCTATGAAATGGTTATCGTTTTGAAGCATGGGCTACACCACAGAACTGCAAATCGCGGAGTGCATATTTTGTCCGGCCCAGACTAGTTAGTTTCGATCAATTTGGCCTCATCAGTGGCCCCTAAATATTTTCAAACACCCACATTGGAACCAATGGTCCCAGGGGCCGAAAAGCATTTGCGATATTTTTTGTTATCTACAACGAAAGAAGATTACCGTGTTCGATTGAAAAAAAAATCACAGCATTTCAAAGTGTGATGCTTAGCACAGGAAAAGGAACCACGAGTCGAAACAGGTGCCTCTCTTGAGAATATGTCAGGTTTTTCACTCCACTTAAATATTTTCTGAACTACTGTTTTGAGCTATTCAATATGTCAAGTTTTGGATTCCGGTTTAAGGCGCAATCTTAAAGCCTGATGTTGTTGAATTTCAAGATAAATTTTATAAGCAAACAAGGAAATGCAGACGTGTTTATAAATTAGTGGTTTAAAGCTTTAAAAAACTTTTGATTGAGTGTTTATCCTAATGTCAGGTTCCAACGAATTACCAGGAACGAAACACAGACCCAAACTCACATATACAGAGGCAGCCATCTGTGAAAGTATCCGACTGTCCAGTGTGACCCCTGTTGGCTTGCCACATAGAGCCAATTTTGACACATCTATAGGTAAACTTACACTACATTTATCTTACAACCTCTTTGTCACCTTGCATCTTGCAAGCCAAGGGTACTAAGTTCACTACGTTCCTTATGCGTAAGGAACGTAGTGGACTTAGTACCCTTGGCTTGTGAAGATGACGTCATTGGTATATGAATTTCCGGGTTCGTATAAATAGTATGCTGTATTCAGAGTTTAATGTGTTGTTTTCGGCTCTCATTTTAAAGTTATACACTGTTGAGAGATACGTAATTATGCCAGAACAAGAATGCTGAAATTACTAAAAAAAAAAGAATGGAGATAGATACACCACTGCTGATACTATCGTACATAGTTAAATAAATATCTAGCTTAACATGTTGCAATGTGAGTAGTAAACATATGATTTTACATATACTAAATTCCGAACTTTAGGGACATCACATTTGTATACATCCTTCCACCTGCCCCTCGTATGATAAACACATGGTTAGCTTCGGTTTGTAAAGGGGAAAATCTAATTTATTAGGCATAGTTTTGTACTAAACATAGATTGTGGACATACTCGTATTAATCACAGGTTCTAATGAGAACCCACCATGTATATTTGAAGTAAACATAAGAAATAATACCCCCAGTTGTCTTTGTGGGCCACGTCAAGTGCAAATGATTTTGTGCGCACGGCGGAGCCTCAAATCACCTGCGCACCCAGACAGCCTAACCAGGGTCGTTGACTTGCGCTGTACGGTCGCTCTATGACTAACTCCGAGGAAGCAGGCGGACTTAAGTCTTCGATTAGCTTAAATAATCGAATACCACATTACGATAACACATCCGGGTGCCACAGTCCATTTTTTCATATCTCAAAAATAGTTATTGATTAGGGAGTATTTGTGAATTTTTTCTTATAAGCGCACCAAAATAGTTTGTGGGTGCTCGTTAGAACCACCTTCCGGTCCAAGACATAGGTTGTGGGTTACTCGTTAGAACCGTCTCGGTACTAAGTTATTTAGACAAATTGTGGGTATTCCGATGGGTACGAATTTCGCACCTCTTGTGGCTTATCTGTAATTGTATTGTTATGAAAGAGACTTCATGTTGTCGCTTTCCATTGATAACCAATCTGAAATTATTGAAGCTTTTAGCTCCACTTCTAGATATTTAGATGATTTATTAAATATTGATAATACTTATTTCGATTGTTTGATCAATCAGATTTACCTCCCAGAAATTCAGTTAAATAAAGCAAATTTTTCTGATACCGAGGCCCCGTTTTTGGATTTACATCTACCTATTGTAGATGGGTTTGTTTCGTGCAAAATTTATGATAAACGAGATGACTTTGATTTTGAAATGTAAATTTTCCTATTTTGGATGGTGATGTTCCTCGTGCGCCATCCTATGGCGTTTATATTTCGCAATTAATTCGATTTGCTAGAGTGTGTAGTCATGTTTCTGACTTTAACACTCGTAATAAATCATTAACGGCTAAACTACTTACTCAGGGTTATCGGTACCATAAACTACGCAAAGCATTTGCAAAATTTTATAGACGCCAATCTGATTTAATTTCAATATTGGACTTAAATCTCTTCTGCAACAAGGTCTATCGGAACCCGAATTTTATGGTGACTTAGTATATAAATTCAGAAAAATATATAACCGCAATGACTTCAGCACCCAATTTCGTAAAATCATTCTTCGATATAAAAAGATTGGGTACAACATGGATTTTTTACGACAGATTGCATGCATGGTAGTTAACCCAATCACGGTTGGCAACTTTGCTTTCCTCTTTAATTGCACGCCGGTGGGTCAGGCCTCAGATTCTATGACGGTTCCAACGTAAAGGCTTATTAAGAATATGAGAGATCTAATTCAAGGTAATGTTTGTTGGTGCCTGATGCTCTGCCTCTGGTCGGGCCCATCGGAGTCTAACTGTTGGTTTTCTTTTGCTCCAGCATTTCAGTGGTATTTTGCTGTCGAGTCCTCACCGTTGTCTCCCCTCTGTGGTTGTTTGATTATTTGTGTTCACGGAGATGTTGCACTGATGAGTTAGGAGGCCTTCATGCGGACTGAACAAATTATTTGTCTAAATCGCGACGGAAGTAAGGGCGAGGATTGTGGCCACGTAAAATCGATTTAAGCCCCCCAGTGGAATTATTTCCACTGACCGTTCCAAGGCGGTTCTTCTGTGGCGGTATATTTATGTTGTTGTTTGTTACTACTCACTGTGTGTATCACTTGTGTCTTTGAATTTTGGATGGCCATTTCGCCATTTTGCGGGAAAGTGGCTGTCCTTATGGCCATCCTTTGTTTAGGTTTCCATTATGGTCTGGTCGCTTCATGTTTGTGTTTCTTTCCCATTGGTGTCTTTGATGGGTGGAGTAAGTTAATTGTATCGATTCCTGATCTTTGTTTCACTTCTACTTTAACGAGTAACCAACAACCTATGTCTTGGACCAGAAAAATATCGTATACCCATGTAACATTATGAAAAATAATATGTACACCTGTAAACCCCAGTTTTCACCATATGAAGTGGGGTTTAGGGTGTATTCTTCCCAAGGAATAGTTAATATGATACCATTTTAACTGTCGCGGTCTATTTAGAATTGACGAGAGACAGATTTCAATTTTTTAATGCATATGGGTTTACAGTAAAGATTCGATGGCTCGAACAGCGATGACTCGTTTACCATGGCTAAGTTGAACCTATTCCCTATGAAAGGTGAGGGATAATTTAGGTAGATTTTCTTTGTTTATTTTCAAAATGTAAATTGTGTATACTCATTAGAATCGCCTTTTTAAGGTGACTGTAATGAGAACATTCCTGACCTGGTCCTTTGAGCGACTTGAACTATCCCGATTTCATATACATATATATGATCACAGTCCTGTTTGAACAATTGAAATCGACTGTACATGCATTTTGCTAATTTCTAGCCGGATATGATGTACCAAAGAATACGATGATAATGATCAACTTATGGGCCCTACACCATGATCCGAAAAAGTGGGATGACGTGACAGACTTCAGACCAGAAAGATATCTTGACAAAGATGGCAAACTCGGACCAAAGCCAGATAACTGGCTCCCGTTTTCTGCTGGAAGAAGAGTATGTATTGGAGAGCCAGTCGCCAAATCAGAATTCGTTTTGATTTTTGCTTGTCTGATGCAAAAATTCCGATGGAAACTTCCTGATGGTGTAAAGGCGGATCTCTCTCCAGACAGAAATGTGTTCGGAATTGTCCCCAAACCACATAAGATGATTATTGAGAAAAGAGTTCTTTAAATTGTCTTATTAGACATGAAGCTGACGAACAGTTAGTGCATGAAACGCACGTTAAGGCATCTTAAGGGGAATGGGAACACCTTTAGGGGAGGCAACCCCTGCAACAGTATTTTGACTTCTATGTCAATAGGGTTCAACTCTTTAAAGGAACGAATTTGCTTCTAAGGAGCAAATTCGTTCCTTTAAGAGTAGACACCTTTTTCAGAGGGACAAGGTTTATAGAAGGGCGAAGATGAATATGTTCTATGAAGCCCCAAATATTGTCTTTCTTTGAACAATGGCGGAAAATCTGTCAGGTGTTCCCAGTCCCCTTAAACGCCTGGGTTCAGTTGTTCAGAACATCATACACTTAACGAACTCGTTAATTTTCAAAACGTTACCTGTTTTAGAAAGTACAATATCTTTTACAGTGGAATATTTGCAGAAAATAATGTGTTAAGCTTTTATTTTGCAAAAGCTACTCCCAGTTTTTTCAACATATGTGATATTTGATGATCAACATTTTGAAGACATCTTTTTCTGGGTTCTACAACCAGGGATTATGCCCTGTTTTGCCCTGAAAATGATCTGTTTTGGATGAAAAGTGTGACAGATTTCTTCTTACTGAAAGAAGCATAGATATTGAATGTTTATTTGAACTGTAAATATAAACATCTAGTATGTTTTGAAAAGCAAAAAATAAGGAAACGTATGTATTTAAAATGTAGCAGTGAAATGCAGACGACCTTGTTTGTTACCAGGACATTCGAGATGCCAATGACTCGCTGAAACTTTAGAGGGATGTAGATGGTTTAGGATGTTGGGCAAAAAAATGGGGAATAAGATTTCAGCCCATTAAACGCAATATTTTGCAGATAACTAGGAAGAGAACCAATAAAATTGAGGTTTCGTACACTTTAGAGGGAACTGTCGTCGAGAATGTGAATTCCATTAAATACCTTATAATCACTCATAACTTGACATGGAATACACATATCAGCCAGATGTGTACTATGGCTAATTGAACCTTAGTTTTCTGAGGCGAAACCTTCATCAGTGTCTTCAGGGTGTAAAAGAGGCAGCATATAAGTGACCTGTTCGCCCAATCTTGGAATACGGTAGTTGTATCTGGGATCCCGGGAGTGGCCCTTCAAGAAGAAATTGCCAAATGTTCAGAATATAGTTGCTAGATTTCAAACTAGCAACTTCTGCTTTGAAACTGGGAGTATGATTGGAATACTAGAAACATTAAGATGGGAGTCTCTCGAAAAAGGAAAAGAGACGGTAGGCTTATACTATTGCACAAAGGTCTAAAGGGTGCTGCCAGCTTTCCAACAGATGACCTTGTTTCCCCAACTTGGCGCTGTAGAAATCATCATTCATTGGCATTTCAGATCTCTAAGCAAAAATGTTCCTTCTTCCCCCGGACCATTTAAGATTGGAATGCCCTTCCCGATTTGATCATTTCCTCAACCGAAGTTGCAGAGGATAGTGTAGCTAAGTTAACCGCTTTGGTGAGAGCTATGGACCAACTTCCAATTTTCAGGTCCTGGTGAATGAATTTCATCTGAAGTGTCAGCAGTAAAATTCTGATTTTGATTTACAAATAATATTTTCATTGAAAACAATGGCATCTTCACATTGTGAAAATTAACATTTCCATTTTATTTTCACAGTAGCCACCCTGACTACTATTTTCGCCAAAGCCATGTATAAAATAAAACGAATATTTTACTTTTTTAGAAAAATAACAAAAACATTTATCTCGTGTGTTGAAAACAACATTTTTCACACGTGCTTCGCAATCGTAGAAATCCTGATGTTTTCCACATACAGATGCAATTTTTTTGGCAGTCACCTAAAAAGCGTAAATATGTTGTATGTATACCTCGTAAAACCCATTTTTCTCTAAATAAATAAGGTTCGCAAGAACATTCATTTAACTGACTTGTTAAAGTGTTGTTTGATGGGCAACTTTTGTCACAATCCTCGTAGAGAATCTATGAAAGTGCAATATTAAAATGTATACTATTCATAGACTTTTGCTTATTAGCTCGTCAACGATAGCCATCACGAAAACACGCCTAATAATTGTACTCCCCACCCCTAAACCCCATTTTTATATTTCAAAACTGGGGTGTACCTGGGTATTAATTATATTTTCTTCTATCTATCTTCTTATACTGAGTCGGTCATATCTGGCCATTACCTCAGTTGATTGGGTGGCTAAATTTAGAATTTAGCTGAAAAAAAAAGAAAAAAAAAAAAAAAAAAAAAAAAAAAGAGAGGCACTGGATGCGTCCTTAAAACTATTTACAATCTGCATAACAGAGGTATCCTAAAACGCATACCTCTGAGTCCCAATCTTACACTGTGCGGGCTTTGAACTCTTTTGCGGACTTGGCATTCACCGCAGTGGAGGGAAGACTATTCCATTGGGGAATAGTTCTAGGAAAGAACGAGTTCTTCCGGGCATCACTATAGGACTGGTATCTACGATTTTGTGAGTCGTTTACTTTTGATGCCCTTGTTTGGGTCGACAGTGTTACAGGGGTCAAGTACCTATCTTTATTAGTAGACACTGAATCAGAGTGTATCTTGTAGAAGAAGGTTAAAGAGGACTGCTCACGACGGGACTCCAGGGACGGCCACTCTAGCTCATTAAGCATGTCACCGACGCTACTTCTATTTCGCCATCGCCTACAGGTCCATCGAGCAGCTGTCCTCTGCACCTTCTCAACCTGCTGAGTCTGAGTTTTAACATAGGGATGCCAAATGGGTGAAGCATGTTCGAGTTGAGGGCGAACCAATGTTTTATATGCAACATCCTTTGTCTGCCTAGGTGCAAAAGCCAAGTTCCGTCTAAGGAATCCCAGAGTCCTAGTTGCTTTAGATGTAATCTCTGAGTTATGTTGACCCCAATCAAGATCGTCAGTGATGGTGATACCAAGATATTTGGCGGATTGAACATGCCCCAAAATTTGCTGGTGAAGAGTATAGTCAAACTTAATTTGCTTGTCCGGAGGGTGTCGTGACACTCTCATTGAGTGACATTTGGCCACATTGAACTTCATTTGCCAATCGGCCTCCCACTGTGCAAGTTGATCCAGGTCATCTTGTAAAATAAGACAGTCAGAAGGAGAATATATGTTCCTATACAGGACACAATCATCAGCAAACAAACGGACCGATGACCTGATATTATAGGGGAGATCATTAATGAAAACCAAGAAAAGGACCGGTCCAAGGACCGAACCTTGGGGGACTCCAGATAAAACAGGGACTGGATCAGACGCTTGGCCATCAAGTACAACTTGTTGTGAGCGCCCAGAGAGCCATGAGCTAATCCACCTATTTGTGGATCCTCTTATCCCATAGTACTCCAGTTTATGTAATAGCCTTCTGTGAGGTACCTTGTCAAAGGCCTTAGCAAAGTCCATGCTGATCAAGTCACGGTTTGTGGCCACGGTTTATGGCCCCATCCAGACTGCTCACAATGTCATGGTAAAATTGAACAAGCTGCGTTTCGCAAGACCTTTGACTCCGGAAACCATGTTGACAGTCAGCAAGAATGCTCTCAAAGGCTAAGTGCCTGTTGATGTTGCTTACTAATATATGCTCCAGGGTTTTGCAACAGATGCATGTTAGCGACACTGGTCTATAATTTGCTGCATCATATTTTTCCCCTTTTTTATAGACCGGGGTTACATTTGCTAGTCGCCAGTCATCTGGTACAGTGCCCTGGGCAAGTGATTGATTGAAGATAAAGGCCAACACAGGAGATATTTCAGCACTACATTCCTTAAGTACCCTGGCATTCCGGTCATCGGGCCCAGATGCCTTATGTATCTTGAGCTTACCTAACAGTTTAGCGACCCCATTGGGGTCAACTGTTATGTCCCCCATAGAGGGGAACGGACTTGCACCTTTAGATGGTAGCTTACCATCAGTTTCATGCGTAAATGCTGATTGAAACTGTTTATTGCAAATATTAGCCTTATCTTATTCTGGACAAAAACTTAGTTTGTGGATATTAATAAGAACCGCCTCGTCGAGGCGTTTCTAACGAGTATTTACAATTTATGTTTTGAGCAGAAATTAAAAAAATATGATAACTTTTTTATCTGATTTTTATTTGTTTGTGGTAAAATTCTCAATATATATTTGTGTAACAGGTGAAAAAATCCTATCACCTTTACCCGGCCGGGGATCGAACCCGGTCCGCCAGATCGACAGGCCAACACTCTACCGCGTCGCTATAAAAGCCGACTTGTACCGCAAGGCAGTACAAGTGTGCTATATACCTATACCCTATGACATACTCCCCCTCCACATTGAAATTCGTCCTCGAATTTCTGAGAGTCCGAGAATCACGTGAAATGATACTCAAGGAGTTTTAATGCACATGTGGGTTATTTACGGTGGGCGCCAAATGTAACAGGTGAAACAATCCTATCACCTTTACCCGGCCGGGGATCGAACCCGGTCCGCCAGATCGACAGGCCAACACTCTACCGCGTCGCTATAAAAGCCGGCTTGTACCGCAAGGCAGTACAAGTGTGCTATATACCTATACCCTATGACATTTGAATAGGTGTGTTTTCGTAATGGCCCTGTCTATCATATATCGCCGAAATGGTTCGAGCACTTTTGGGGAAATTAACGCTTTTTGTTTGTAGTTCGTGCCACTGAGAGTTGCTCATGACGTCAACCGTAAACAGTGATAATGGGAATAATCATTACGAAATCACATCCGTACGACATAGTGCATTTTCATATTTCCAAAACGGTAACTTTTCTTATGCAATTTTGTGAGATTTGCCTTATTTATACTCCAAACATAGGTTGTTGGTGCTCGTTAGAACCGACTCGTTGAGGCGGTTCTAACGAGTCCCCACAACCTATGTCTTAGAGCAGAAATAAGAAAAATAATGGTTTTCCTTGTAAAGTAGAAGTAAAACAAAGATCAGGAATCGATACAATTAACTTACTCCACCCATCAAAGACACCAAAGGGAAAGAAACACAAACATTAAGCAACCAGACCATAATGGAAACCTAAACAAAGGAAGGCCATAAGGACAGCCACTTTCCCACAAAATGGCCATATGGCCATCCAAAATAAAAAGACACAAGTGATACACACAGTAAGTAACAAACAACACCATGAATAAACCGCCACAGAAGAACCGCCTTGGAACGGTCAGTGAAATGACCTCCACCGGGGGGCCAAAATCGACTCCACGCGGCCACAATCCTCCCCCTACTTCCGTCGCGATTTAGACAAATAATTTGTTCAGTCCGCATGAAGGCCTCCTAACTCATCAGTGCAACATCTCCGTGAACACAAACAAGAGGCCCAAGAGGGCCTGTCGCTCCACCGGCTAACTTCAGACAATTGTCATATTTATTACATTGACCAATTGTATACTAGTGGACTCTTCTATTGCTTTATGTTGGACCAGTCCATTTGTCATATAAGGGGTGTCAGGCCTATTTTTTTCTATTTTTGATGGAAAATTCTGTTAGCAAATAGTGCAGGCCCTGATCAGACATGGTGTTCTGTGGGGTCTGATCTGGGCCAGCACTGTTTGCCAAGGTACCCATTTAGGGTTTTCCCGCATGCAATGGATAAAAAAGAAACAAGTGATCCACCCAAGGAATGTCCATTCTATATTTTTTTGGACCCCAGAGCCATGGTTGGCAGGATTTATGCGAGTGACCATTTGGCATTGCTCCGTTCTAAATATCTAAAGCTCTGGGCCTTATGGTTTCAGAGAAGAAGACTTTTTTAAGTTTTTCCTATAATAAGTCTATGGGAACTAATATGCCTCTGGGCGTGACCAATTTTTTACCCCAGGGCATTGTTGGCAGGATTTATTTGAGTGACCACTTGACGTTGCTGCATACTTAATATCTAAGCTCTGGGCACTGATGGTATCAGAGAAGATTTTTGTCAGTTTTTCCCAGTATAAGTCTATGGGAGCTTATGGGCCTCAGGGTGTGGCCAATTTGGACCCCAGGGGCATAGTCGGCAGGATTTATGCAGTTGAATACTTCAAGTTGCTACATACTAAGCTCTTGGCCTTATGGTTTCAGAGGAGAAAAGTTTCAAGATTTTGTCATTATTAGTCTATGGGTGCTACTAAGCACCGGGGCGTTGCCAATTTGGACTCAAGAGTCATAGTTCGCAGGACTTAGTAGGTGACCACATAACTTTGCTACATACTACAGTTCGACCTGTATTAAGCAAGTGCCTAAGGGATAGTCAAAATATGCTTGCTTAAGACAGGTTCTTGCTTAATACAGGTGAAATTTAACACATCTGCCTTTCTTGGGAACTGAATGCCTGCTTGCTTAAGACAGGTTGCTTGCTTAAAAGAGGTGGCCACTAAGACAGGTTTTACTGTAAATGTCTTAGCTTTAGGCTTTATGGTTTCAGAGAAGAAGTTTTTCCGTTTATTGGTCTATGGAAGCTAATGAGCCAAAGGTGGTGGCCATGGCGGCCATGTTTTTTGTCTGATCAAAATTTCTTCAATGAATCTGACAATGATAGACACAAGGAACATTCATGAAAATTAAGAACGAAATCCATTTAGCGGTTTTGGAGGAGAAGATTAAACAAAAAAAGATCCCTTTGTGTGTCTATGGAAGCTAATTAGCCAATGGGCGTGTCCATGGTGGCCATGTTTTTTGTCTGATCAAAATTGCTTCAAGGAATGTGACCCCAAGGAACATTCATGCAAAGTAAGAATGAAATCCATTAAGTTGAGCGGTTTTGGAGGAGAAGGTTTTTAAAACTTTTCCCCATATAAGGCTCATCGGAGTCTAACTGTTGGTTTTCTTTTGCTCCAGCATTTCAGTGGTTTCTTGCTGTCGAGTCCTCACCGTTGTCTCACCTCTGTGGTTCTTTGATTTTTGTGTTCACGGAGATGTTGCACTGATGAGTTAGGAGGCCTTCATGCGGACTGAACAAATTATTTGTCTAAATCGCGACGGAAGTAAGGGCGAGGATTGTGGCCACGTAAAATCGATTTAAGCCCCCCAGTGGAAATCTTCCACTGACCGTTCCAAGGCGGCTCTTCTGTGGCGATTTATTTATGTTGTTGTTTGTTACTTACTGTGTGTATCACTTGTGTCTTTTGGTTTTGGATGGCCATATGGCCATTTTGTGGGAAAGTAACTGTCCTTATGGCCTTCCTTTGTTTAGGTTTCCATTATGGTCTGGTCGCTTAATGTTTGTATTTCTTTCCCTTTGGTGTCTTTTATGGGTGGAGTAAGTTAATTGTATCAATTCCTGATCTTTGTTTTACTTCTACTTTGAAAGCTAATGAGCCAAGAGGCATGGCCATGGCAGTCATGTGGGGCATGGCCATGGTGGCCATGTTTTTTGTCTGATCCAAATTTCTTCAAGGAATCTAACAGAGGTCCACCCAAGGAACATTCATACAAAATAAGAATAAAATCCATAGAGCGGTTTTGGAGGAGAAGATTTTTAAATATTTTTTTTTGGTTTCGATGCCATTTTGTTCTGCATGTAACAAAATTCTTTGAAGGAATTCAGAAGAGGACTATGTGAGAAACATTCCTGTGAAGTTTGGTCACAATCGACCAAGTAGTTAAGGAGGAAATGTTTAAAGAAAAAAGTTAACGCACGGATGCACAACCGCACAGACGCACAACAGACACAGGGCCATAACATATAACAAGACCCGCCGGTTTTTGGCCAGTGGAGCTAAAAAATGAACAGATTTATGTTTTTATTTCTTTATTTATTTATTTTTTCCTTTCCTCCGTCGGATTCGGTATGCCTCCCTTTTCAACTAAGCCATTTTAACCCTCATGGATCTGGAGAACTGTTGACACTGTAGTATAATTAGGTCTAATAAAGCAATCTCCCTCAGTATTTTGAATTTATTTTGAAACATCAAGTCATATAAATAGAGTTTGTGTTGAAAACATCAGTTCTATCACCAGTGTGATGGGCAAGAGAAATTTCTGATGTTTTGAATTTTAGAATGACAATTTGTAGGTGGACCTCTATAGATATGTGATAGTCAGCAAAATTGGAGGAGATAAATTCAGATACAGGAAGGTACTTTTAAATAAATAAATAAACAATAACTTTTGAAGAAGAGAAGACTTTTTTAACATTACACCACATGTTATATAGTGAAATTAAACCCCGCCCACTGCAGCCATGTGTTTTTTTGTCGGATCAAAATTTCTTCAAGGAATCTGACAGAGGTCCACCCAAGGAACATGCATGCCAAATAACTATGAAATAAAACAAGAACTTTTGCAGAAAATATTTTCAGCATTACACAATATGTTATATAGTGAAAATAAGCCTCGCCCATGGCGGCCATGTGTTTTTGTAAGATCAAATTTTTTTCACGGAATCTGACAACAGTCCACCCAAGGACAATTCATGCAAATTACAATGAAATCACACAAGTACTTTTGCAGAAGAAGATTTTTTAGCATTACATTATATGTTAAATAGTGAAAATAAGCCCCGCCCATGGCGGCCATGTTTTTTGTCGGATCAACAAAATTACAATGAAATCCCACAAGTACTTTTGCAGAAGAAGATTTTTTAGCATTACATTATATGTTAAATAGTGAAAATAAGCCCCGCCCATGGCGGCCATGTTTTTTGTCGGATCAACATTTCTTCAAGGAATCTAAAAGAGGTCCACCCAAGGAACATTCATGCAAAATAAAAACAAGGCATCGCATGTGATACAAATCCCCTCGCACTAGACAACTTCGTGTGTGGAAAACACTGAAATGGCAAAAGTCCAACTTGCTTGAGATATTATCATATGCAACATTTGTGTAATGTTTGTTTAAAATTCCTCCAATAAATGTACATTCTAGAGTGATGACGTTTCTCTAAAAATAGCCATAGTGACCTTGACTTGAGGCCATGACCACGAAAGTAGATCTTGCTCAAGATATTATCATAAGCATCTTTTGTGTGAAGTTATATTAAAATCTGTTAATAAATGTAGGCGGTAGAGCGATGACAAAGTTTTTCTAAAGATAGCCACAGTGACCTTGACTTTGAGGTCATGACCTTGAAAGTCGAAGTAAGTCGAGATATTATCATAAGAAACATTTGTGTGAAGTTCTATTACAATCCATCATTAAATGTAGGCGCTAGAGCGATGACAAAGTTTTTCTAAAAATAGCCACAGTGACCTTGACCTTGAAAGTCTAAATAGCTCGAGATATTGTCATAAGGAACATTTGTGTGAAGTTATATTGAAATTGGTGAAAAAATGTAAGCACTAGAGCAATGACAAAGTTTTTCTAAAAATAGCCACAGTGACCTTGACCTTGAAAGTCAAACTCGCTCGAGGTATTGTCATAAGGAACATTTGTGTGAAGTTATATTGAAATGGGTGAAGAAATGTAAGCGCTAGAGCCATGACAAAGTTTTTCTAAAAATAGCCACAGTGACCTTGACCTTGAAAGTGGAACTTACTAGAGATATTGTTATAAGGAACATTTGTGTGAAGTAATATTGAAATTGGTGAAAAAAATGTAAGCGCTAGAGCAATTACAAAGTTTTTCTAAAAATAGCCACAGTGACCTTGACCTTGAAAGTCGAACTCGTTCGAGGTATTGTCATAAGCAACATTTCTGTGAAGTTATATTGAAATCAGTGAAGAAATGTAGGCGCTAGAGCGATGACAAAGTTTTCTAAAAATACCACAGTGACCTTGACCTTGAAAGTCGAAGTGGCGAGATATTGCCATAAGGAACATTTGTGTGAAGTTATATTGTAATCGATGAAGAAATGTAAGCGCTAGAGGGATGACGAAGTTTTTCTAAAAATAGACACAGTGACCTTGACCTTGAAAGTGGAACTCGCTAGAGATATTGTCATAAGGAACATTTGTATGAAGTTATATTGAAATTGGTGAAGAAATGTAAGCGCTAGAGCGATGACAAAGTTTTTCTAAAAAATAGCCACAGTGACCTTGACCTTGAGGCCTTGATCTTGATAGTCGAACCCGCTTGAGATATTGTCATAAGGAACATTTTTGTGTGAAGTTATATTGAAATCAGTGAAGAAATATAGGCGATAGAGCGATGACAAAGTTTTTTCTAAAAATAGCCACAGTGACCTTGACCTTGATGCCATGAGTTGGAAAGTCGAACTCGTTGGAGATATTTTTATAAGGTACATTTGTGTGAAGTTATATTGAAATTGGTGAAGTAATGTAAGCGCTAGAGCGATGAAAACGTTTTTTCTAAAACTAGCCACAGTAACCTTGACCTTGAGGTCATGACCTTGAAAGTCCAACTCGCTCAAGATACTGTCATAAGGAACATTTTTGTGAAGTTATATTGAAATCAGTGAAGAAATGTAGGAGCTAGAGCGATGACAAAGTTTTTTCTAAAAATAGCCACAGTGACCTTGACCTTGAGGTCATGACCTTAAAAGTCACTCTTGCTCCAGATATTGTCGTAAGGAACGTTCGTGTGAAGTTATATTAAAATCGGTCAAGAAATGTAGGCGCTAGAGCGATGACAAAAGTACGTACGTACGTACGTAGCGGTAGAGCGATGACAAAAGTACGTACGTACATGGCGCTAGAGCGATGACAAAAGTACGTACGTACGAACGTACGTACGGGACAAATGCTATATCCCCCCTCACAACTATGTTGTGCGAGGGGATAATGAAATCCAACAGGTGGGTTTGGAGGAGAAGATTTTTAAAGATTTTTAATTTTTTGTGTGGTTTTGTTGCCATGGCAACCAGAGTTCTGCGTTAACAAAATTCTTTGAAGGAATTTAGAAGAGGACTAAGTAA
Organism: Lucinisca nassula; assembly: GCA_963580285.1. Classification (NCBI taxonomy): domain Eukaryota; kingdom Metazoa; phylum Mollusca; class Bivalvia; order Lucinida; family Lucinidae; genus Lucinisca; species Lucinisca nassula. The sequence goes on from OY757013.1 coordinate 131,477,069, forward strand.
CGAACATTCCTGTGAAGTTTGGTTACAATTGGCCCAGTAGTTTAGGAGGAGAAGATGTTTTAGCAATACACTATACGTTAAATAGGGAAAATAAGCCCCACCCATGGCGGCCATGTTTTTGTCGGATAAAAATTTCTTCAAGGAATCTGAAAGCGGTCCACCCAAGGAACATTCATGCAAAATAAAAATGAAATCCAACAGGTGGTTTTGGAGGAGAAGATTATTAAAGATTTTTAATTTTTTGTGTTGTTTTGTTGCCATGGCAACCAGAGTTCTGGGTGTAACAAAATTCTTTGAAGGGATTTAGAAGAGGACTAAGTAAGGAACATTCCTGTGAAGTTTGGTTACAATGGGCCAAATAGTTTAGGAGGGGAAGATGTTTTAGCATTACACTATATGTTAAATAGGGAAAATAAGCCCCGCCCATGGCGGCCATGTTTTTTGTTGGATCAAAATTTCTTCAAGGAATCTGAAAGAGGTCAACCCAAGGATCAGTCATGCAAAATAAAAATGAAATCCAACAAGTGGTTTTGGAGGAGAAGATTTTTAAAGATTTTTAATTTTTTGTGGTTTTGTTGCCATGGCAACCAGAGTTCTGGGTGTAACAAAATTCTTTGAAGGAATTTAGAAGAGGACTATGTAAGGAACATTCCTGTGAAGTTTTGTTACAATTGGCCCAGTAGTTTAGGAGGAGAAGATGTTTAAAGAAAAAGTTAACGCACGGACGCACGACCGCACGGACGCACGACGGACACAGGGCCATGACAATAGCCCCGCTGGCCTTCGGCCAGTGGAGCTAAAAATCAAAGAACCACAGAGGTGAGACAACGGTGAGGACTCGACAGCAAGAAACCACTGAAATGCTGGAGCAAAAGAAAACCAACAGTTAGACTCCGATGGGCCCGACCAGAGACAGAGCATCAGGCACCAACCAACATTACCTTGAATTAGATCTCTCTAATTCGCAATAAGCCTTTACGTTGGAGCCGTCATAGAATCTGAGGCCTGACCCACCGGCGTGCAATTAAAGAGGGAAGCAAAGTTGCCAACCGTGATTGGGTTAACCACCATGCATGCAGTCTGTCGTATAACATCCATGTTGTACCCAATCTTTTTATATCGAAGAATAATTTTACGAAATTGGGTGCTGAAGTCATTGCGGTTATATATTTTTTCTGAATTTATATACTAAGTCACCATAAAATTCGGGTTCCGATAGACCTTGTTGCAGAAGAGATTTAAGTCCAATATTGAATTTTGAAATTAAATCAGAATGGCGTCTATAAAATTTTGAAAAGGCTTTGCGTAGTTTATGGTACCGATAACCCTGATTAAGGAGTTTAGCCGTTAATACTTTATTACGAGTGTTGAAGTCAGTTACATGACTACACACTTTAGCAAATCGAATTAATTGCGAAATATAAACGCCATAGTATGGCGCACGAGGAACATCACCATCCAAGAAAGGAAAATTTACAATCTCAAAATCAGTCATCGCGTTTATCATAAACCCATTTTAATCTATGAACAATGGGGTTTAGGGGTATTCATTGCACGGACTTGTTAACGTGATGACAAGTATAGTTTCGATGTTCAAAGCGTAGGTATGTCATGTTTGCTCATTAGAATCGCCATGTTTATTACATTCAACATACATTGTTAAGGTTAAGCAAGAACGTCTCCCGAAATTGCCCCTCATTCTTTCGTATCTGGAGCTCCGAGTGTACTGCCCTTAATACTCACAAACGTGTTAGATTCAGTCATGGTAAACAAGCATTCGGTATTTGAGTAATTGAGGTTTCTCTGTAGGTGATAAACTATTTGTATTTGACCTCCCGACACCTTTTTCCCCCTAAAACTTTGCCGCTATAAACACTGTACCTGATATGCATTACTCCAATGTAGAAGTTTTGTGGATACATGTATTTGTTAAACGCGGCGATTCTAACATATATCCATAACACTTGTTTCATTTGGTATGAAATAAAAAATATTGAATATATCCATCAATTCGACGTATCTCGTTCCGTCGAAATAGTAATCATCGCGCCTACGTCATAAAACTTGAAAACCTTTTAGCACGTGCCGCAAGGTGATAAATTTTCCAACAAACATTGTAACTAAAGCAGTTTCTACCACTCAAACAGTGCAGGCCCATATCGGACGCCACATAAAATGAATATGTTTGCTATAGGCCTACACATTAGACTAGCACAATGTTGATGGCTTACATTAATGATGCCACAGAGTGCTACGAGTAGCCCAGCTATAAAATAGATCAAACCTGCCAGAAAATCGACCCCTATTGTCGTCATCAAAAGTGCTGTCGCTTTATAGAATGTCGGTGTAAAGAGGCTTGACTGTTCAATGAAACCTCAGTCGCCTAAGCCGGCCTCGGTAGGTCAGTCGGGCGCGCGTCTGACTGGAGACCAGGAGGAAGCTGGTTCGATACCTGCTGGGATCGGCAACGTTCTTTCGTGGAGATTGATCATGATATCTTTTCTAAGGTCATTCTCTCCCTTCCGCTGATTCAAGAAGGGAAGTTGTCAGTTCCTGCCGAAAGAATATGCTCTGTACTGGTTAACCGCTTACGTGTTAATCTGCCCATGAAATGTATGGATAGGTAAACTGAACGGCTCAAAATGACCTAAATAGTGTTGACTGGGCCATTAAACTCCCAATACAAACAAACAAAATCAGTCGCACAAACACCAATTTTTCTTTTATCATAGCTGATTATTCTGTAGGCAAGCTGATAAGAATGATAAGACATAAACATGAATAGTTTTGGACATTTTCTTATTTTACCATGAAAATCAACGAGTTGATTCTGATATGTAGACATAACACAATTATTTAATAGAACACAGAAGAGATGTCCATAGGTAACCCCCATGTTGCCTCATGAACTGAGACTAAAAATAACCCTCAGTCGTGGTATGAACTACCCTTTTTCAAGCAATAAAAAAAGGTGTTCAACCCACTTGCGTTCGATAACACGAACTCTGTTGGGGGTCCATTGGTGATAGACCGTGAAACCGTTGGTTTTCGTTTGCTCCAGCATTTCAGTGGTTTCTTGCTGTCGAGTCATCACCGTTGTTTCATCTCTGTGGTTGTTTGATTTTTGTGTTCACGGAGATGCTGCACTGATGAGCTAGGAGTCCTTCATGCGGACTGCAAAAGTATTTGTCTAAATCGCGACGGGTGTAAGGGCGAGGATTGTGGCCACGTAAAATCGATTTAAGCCCCCCACCCCAACCCCAAGTCGAATTCGTTTCACTGACCGTTCCAAGGCGGTTCTTCTGTCGCGTTTTATTTTTGTTATGGCTTGTCTTTGAGTGTATGTACCGCTTATATTATTTTGTTTTGGATAGCTATTTGGCCATTTTGTGGGAAAGTAACTGTCCTTTTGGCTTTCCGCTATTTCTGTTTCCATTAGGGTCTAGTTGTTTCATGGTTGTGTGTCTTTCCCTTTGATGTCTCTGGTGGGAGCTGTGGGTTAATGATATCGATTCCCGATCATTGCCTTCACTTCTATTTTCAAATGGCAAAATTCCTTATCTTAAGTCATCCCACGAACCATGATCAAACAGACAAACATTATGCACAATGCCATTCTACGAGGAGTGTTCGAAAACCTTTGCAAACGCAATGTGTACTCGATAATCACTGGATTACCATATGAAAATGATGGCTTATCATCATAGCATATTGTGTATAAATATACGAGAAATCTTTGCAATTTCGATTGCTTTCAGGTGTACTCATAGACACTGCGTTGAATGTGGTTAGACAATAAACATAATTTTTTTCTCAAAGCTATACCTAGATTTTTCACATAATGTGTTTCCTGGACATGCTCTATGAACAACCCTCAGTGGCTCGAACCACCCTTGTCTCAAACAAATGTTAATGTCTAATCATTGAAGTTAATCTTATTTCGGCGACCTGTGATACACTGTTCTATCGTGGATGTCGGAAAAGGTAACCTCCCTGCAGCCTAGACCTGGCAGACTGAAAACAAAACAAAAAAAAAAAACAAAAAAAAAACAACAACAACAAAAAAAACACACACACAAACAAAAATAACAAAACAACAATAACAATAACAACAACAACAACACAGACAGTTTTATCCCCATGCACAACACATGCTTGATATATAATTTCTAATTTCAAAAGTATTTTATATTTGTTTTCTAACCATTTTCAACGCAATTCCTATGAATACACTTGAAAGAAGTTTTCACAATATACAGTTTGTTTGGTTTAGCTTAGTTTCTGAGACACTACAAATGATATGTCTTTGTGACTTCCAACACTTGTTTATCAGTACCCAGCTGTTTAAAGCATTGCTTTAAAAATTTCATACATACATACATACATACATCCATACATGCGCAGTACTGTGTCTTTTTGATAAGAGGTATTAAGTCTTTTTACTTATAGATCAGAATTAAGTATTTGTTCTTATAGAGAAGTTTTAAATCTGTTTTAAAGAACTGTATTTATCCTTCTACTCATAGATCAGTAATAAGTATTTGTTCGTATAGAGGTGTATTAACCCTACTCTTGTTGAATATTCAATTTAGCCACACCCATTTCTGACTTTGAACCAATCAGATTACTTGATGTAATTTATTCCAACAAATTCATAAACTAAATGTCAAACAGTGTAGATCCTGATCAGATGGCTCCTTCAGAAGCCATCTGATCTGGATCTACATTGTTTGCAAAGAAAAGGGTTGTCGTGGAAAGCAGGATAAGAGTTAAGTGTTCTTATAGAGTAGTATTAAGTATTTGTTCTTTCAGAGCAGCATTACGTCTATGCTTACTTACAGAACAGCATTACCTCTATGCTTACTTACAGAGCAGCATTACGTCTATGCTTACTTACAGAGCAGCATTACGTCTATGCTTACTTAGCCGTATAATGTCTTTGTGTTCTTTTTGAGTGCTACTAAGTCTTTTGGCATTAAGTTCAGTATTACGTCTTTGTTATTATTTAGCAGTAATAAGTATTTGTTCAGTAAGTATTTGTGCTTACTGAGCAATATTAAGACTTTATGATTAGTTGCATTCAGACACTAACCTGTCTCATGTTAGTTCAAACGGATGTAGCTACCCACACTCTACCATAAGGTTGGCCCACCTATGCGGGCTCCATCGAACATAGCCAGTTATCATACGCACATCTTGTTTTGTTAAGCGACTACCTTGGATTTTCAGGCATCGAGCGCACTTTGGCATGAAATGCTTACACAATTTCGAGATTCTTGGTGATAATGTAATGATTTATCGAGGAAAAAGGAAGACCCATAAGAAGGATTATGGTACTGGCTGCCACTGAGTTGTGTTCGTTAGATGGTTTTGCGAGTCCAACTGTTGGTTTTCGTTTGCTCCAGCATTTCAGTTATTTCATGCTATAGAGTTCTCAGCGTTGTGTCATCTCTGTGTCCGTTTTTATGTTCTTTGAGATGTTGCACTGTTGCGTCAAAAATTCTTCATGCGGACTGAACAAATTATTTGTCTGAACCACGACAGAACCAAGGGCGAGGATCGACAGGCTACGTAAAGTCGGTTTAAGAGCCCTCCCCCCCCCACCCCCCAAACACACACCACCACCAGTAAAAGGCATTTTAACGACCCTCCCAGTGCGGTTCTTCTGCTGTGGTTTATTATTGTTATAGTTCGTCCTTGCATGCACAGAAGAACACCGTTGGCTCGTTTACCATGGATGTGTCGAACCCCTTCTTGAGCCCCTAGTCTACAGAAGAAATAGTGGGAGATAATTAAGGAAATTTCAGTCTTTTATCGTGCAAATGTATGCTGTGTGTACTCATTAGAATCGCCTCTATGAGGCGATTCTAACGAGTACACACCGCATACATTTTCATTATAGAACACCGAAAAACTGTCTAAAAGTATCTCGTTATGCTTCCTGACAGTAACCTCAGTGGCTCGAACTACCCCTGTCTCGAACAGATTTTCGAGGTCCCAAAGGTTTTCGAGCCATTGAAGTTCGACTGTATGTATTGCTAATACATTTTTTGGATAGCCGGTTTGCCATTGTGGAGTAACAAACTTCTTGGCTTTTCGCTTGTGATGTTTTCATTATAGTGAAGTTGTTTTTTTTTCCCTTTGATGTCTTTCATGGGAGGTGTGAGGTATTTGTATCGATTCCTTATCATTGCCTTCACTTCTATGTTGGGACTTTAGTGAGATATTTTAGCCACTTGATGATCGCAAAGGCGAACAATGAAGGATGCGCGGGCACGTAGTGACGGCCTTAACACAGCTTCATGCAATAAATTGTGCGTCTCGCCCTATACGATGGCTGACCATAGGCTGGCCTGAGGCTTTCCGGCCGCTCGCCTATGTGATGCAGTAAAATTCCGCTGTTGAAACAAGCTAAAATTAAGACTAATTCTGCTTTTAAATGCTGATGTATAAGTTTTCAGCTGTTCTTTCTTACCAAAGTAGAAGAAAAACAAAGACCAGGAATAGATACGATTAACTTACTCCACCCATCAAAGACACCAAAGGGAAAGAAACACAAACATGAAGCGACCAGACCAAAATGGAAACCTAAACAAAGGAAGGCCATAAGGACAGTTACTTTCCCACAAAATGGCCAAATGGCCATCCAAAATAAAAAGACACAAGTGATACACACAGTAAGTAACAAAAAACAATATAAATTAACCGCCACAGAAGAACCGCCTTGGAACGGTCAGTGGAAAGAATTCCACTCGGGGGGCTTAAATCGATTTTACATGGCCATAATCGTCGCCCTTACCTCTGTCGCGGTATACACTAATTATGTTTAGTCAGCAGGAAGGCATCCTAACTCATCAGTGTAACATCTCCGCATCCAGTGTCGTAAGAGACCACCTTTGGGACTGTTCAAAAGTGTTCTTAAAGACCACTTTTGAACAGTCTCTCAAAAGTGGTCTTAAAGACCACTGTTTAACAGTTCCAAAGGTGGTCTTAATATTGGAATATAGAAACAATGTCGAAGATTGTGGCGCCCCAGTGGAAAGTTCCAAGGTTGTTCTTCTGTCGCGATTTATTTTTGGTATAGTGTGTCTTTGCATGTACAGTCGAACTTCAATGGCTCGAACACCTTTGGGACCTCGAAAATCTGTTTGAGACAGGGGTAGTTCGAGCCACTTAAGTTACTTTCAGGAGGCATAACGACATACTTTTAGACATCTTTTCGGTTTTCTATAATGAATATGTATGATGTGTGTACTCATTAGATTCGCCTCATCGAGGCGATTCTAATGAGAACACACAGCATACATTTGCAAGATAAAAGACGAAAATCTCCTTAATTATCCCCCACTATTTCTTATGTAGAGGATTTCCCTAGGGGCTCAAGGTGTTCGACTCAGCCATGGTAAACGAGCCATCGTTGTTCAAGCCATTGAAGTTCTACTGTATGTATTGCTTACATCTTTTTTCTTTATTTATTTTGTGGGAAAATAACTGCCGTTTCGGCTTTCCGCTTGTTATGTTTTCATTAGGGTTAAGTAACTTCATGTTGGTGTTCCTTTCCCCTTGGTGTCTCTGATGGGAGGTGTTAAGTAGTTCTATAGATTGTTGATCATTGCATTCACGTCTATTCTAACAAAGCTGAGGTCAGAACTGAAACGAGCCCTAAATAATAATAGTTCTGAGAGAGCAAATGTTGGTCACGGTAAGTATCAAAAATTGATAATTATCTTTATCATATGACATCGCGTATGAGAATGTTATAATGCCATGTAATAAATTCGATAATCCACAAGTGGAATAAATCTGCAAATTAGTTGGATGCGCTGCGTAACGTTTCATGTACGATGTCCTTAACGACGTCGCGTTTACTAATGGCGGAACAAAACAATCGTGAATACTTGAAATGCGTTTTAAATGTCATCTGACAAACATAATCTTGCATTCGTGTTCATGCGTTATTGAATTCATAAAACTCGTAGACGAAACTGAGGGATAAAATGCTCGGCAAAGCCTCGCATATTATCCCTTTTCCTCAAATCGTTTAATCAATTCAATAATAGATTAACACTCATGTAAGATCCTCTATGTCAACAATTTATCAAACTCGTTGAGGAAAGGGATACTGTTACGAGATGGAATAGGAAACCTCTCTGGTGCTTATGCACATCTAAATTATTTTAGTAGATATATGGTAGGGCGGTGCGAGTGAAATATTTTAGGTGAAATATGGTACGCAAACTGTGCGGCTCCATGAACAAGTCATGCACATATCATACGATGTATGCATGAGTGGTTTATAGAGAGCTGTTTTTACAATACAGGGGGCCGCTAAAAGGCCGAGTCCTATAGAATTTGCCTAAAAATCGCCAACCGCCAAATTGTGCCATATATGATTTTTATTCCCGTCACGTGTTGTGTGGGTGTTCGTTTTGACAGGAGTCATGTCATTGATTATAGGGTCGTTTCATCAATTTTTCCTATGGGAAATATACTATTTGAACGCAAATCCATTATCTACTCGATTTTTGCTATCTGGCTTTGTTTGTGGCCGGTATCTCCACCTCGCCACGAATTGAGCAAGATAATATGAGTAGGCATGATTTTCCGGTAGTATTCATAGATATATAAACCCTGAAAAAAGCGGACACTTTAGCAGCAGGTCAAGTTGTAAAGAGTGAACACAACATTGTGACGGGGAAATAGAAAGTATATTGAAAGGTATGTTAAATCTATGTTTAGTATTATTTTTGTATGAACATGCTTGTAGGTTTTGGAGGGGTTTACTTCTAGTATACCCCAACTTTCTGAAGCCTATTCTGAATTCACTGTTGTGGCCTGTAGTGATTAGGCTACTAGCTTTGCCAGCTAGACGTCGCAGAATTGATCCCAGGCTTCTCCAGTAGTAGAATGAGTCTTTCTAAGTGAGGTCCTGTCTCATGCTGACCCTAGATGTTGGTGAGACGTAAAGTTGGGACACCCGCTCATTCTGGATTCATTTAGGCTTTTAGACCCCTTTTGTAGAATGTAATTAATAAACGCCGGGTCACTTGTTTGATCCATGACTTGTGACTAGCTGTGGTTAGAAAACCGTGGTTCCGTCCCAATATGATATTAGGTGTAGAGGGGACGTAAACTTAAGACGGGTTTAACCACATCTTCATCATCAGGGCAAACTCATACAAGAGCCTGTTGGGTTATCCGTGATGATGAACCGTAATGAATTTTATTTTACAAGCATGTTCACGTTGATTAGAAATAATTTTGTCCAAGAAGAATTACGAGTTCATTTTGTAATGATGCCGTTTTTGTCTGATAACTCAGTTTGTGCATGTATGTACATATAAAGAACGTGATGATGATAAGTGGGAGTATTTGGTCGCCACACGTCATAACGGCCTCAGCGGCGGGGATGACGTCCGCTGCGTCATCGGCGTCGCGAGGACGGTTGTGACGGGGTGCCTACCAAATAGAGAGAATTTACGGCAAACAGTGTTGGCCCTTATGAGACACTAACAAATGTTGTGGATTATAGATGAAAATCTTCTGTTGTAGTTTCTATCTGTTGTTAATGTATTGAATTTGTGAATAGCTATATTTGTGAGCCGTGTCGCGGAGAAGGATATGAACTAGAGATTGTTATGTTTCCTGTAATTGGCAGCTGGCCAGGTAGCGCAAAGGCGTGGTCTGTTCAATTGCCTCTTACTTGTGATAATGTAGTGAGCACAAATTTGATGAGTATTATGCTCAGTAGTAGTGAGCATTAATTGATTTCTGTAGTGCTCAGTAAGGAAACATGAACTTTGAGTATTATTGTGTCAAGCGCTGGGTGCTGATAATTTGATGCACAGTCAAGTTGAGTTCTGCTGTACGGTTATTTGTCGCATGCACTAATCAGCCTGTATGTCTGGTCGGCGCATGCGCAATAACGGTGTATGCATGAACATATTCTTACTTCTCCGGGAGGGGGATCATGATATAGCATGTATGTTTTGTGACTCGTTTCTAGTTCCGTTATCGTAATTTGCAGGCACAACAATGTGTGACCTGCTGCTCCCTGCTTCATAGCATCAGGTACTGGTACGACGCTAGGCGTTAGGGTCCAGCAAGGGCGGACAGACCGCCGTAATCAGCGCCTACCATGGTAGAAGCAGAATCTTCTAAATCATTGTTCGTGGTAAACAAATGTGAGACCATGGAAGAGGTCAATTAACCTGCAGGTCATTTAGACGATCACTAAACCTCTGATCAGCAAACGTGATCGCTAAACCTAGGATTATCAACTATGTTGATAGACTAGTTCTACTAGTTCGCGAGAGGAAGTTTCACGCGAGTGGGGGATTCACCCTAAGTTATAAACTGGCCAGTCGCGTCTTGTGTTGTTTCTTTTTTTGTTTTGGTTGTTGTTTTTGTTGTTTGCTTCTGTAGGTATTCACGTCACCCGTTCCGAGCACAGAACAGTGTTTTGCCTTCGGAGCGGACGTCGTGAGTTGGCTACAGAAGCAACAAATTGTGATGTTTTGTGTTAGTAAGTGTTGTATGTAGATACTGTAAATAATTCATGTCATTCATTTAACATCTTTCTTGTGCCTTACCCCACAGCTGCCCGTACACCTGTCAGAGATCACGCTCGGTTGTCTTGTCAGCATGGGGGTTTGCGGGACGCCGTAAACCCACATGTAACAGATACAATGCTCGGCAAAGCCTCGCATTCTATCCCTTTTCCGCAACTCGATTAATAAATCCAATAATACATGAACACTCATGGAAAATCCACTATGTCATCAATTTATTAAACAAGTTGAGGAAAAGTGATAAAATGCTCGGCAAAGCAACGCATTTTATCTCGCAAAGCCTCGCATTTTATCTCTCTTCCTCAACTCGTTTGCTTGTTTGTTTGTATTGTATTTAACGTCCATTTACCACTATTTATATTATTTTTGCACCGGTCAGTTTACCTTTCCACAAGTTTTCCTGGATAGACATATACGTAAGCGGTTAAGAAGTACAGTCACATTCTTTCAACAGAAACTGCCCTTCTTTAATAAGCGGAAGGGAGAGAATGACCCTCGAAAAAAATTTCATGATCAATCTCCACGAAAGAATGTTGCCGACCCCGGCAGGTATCGAACCCGCGTCCTCCTGGTCACCAGTCAGACGCACATCCGACTGACCTACCGAGGCCGGCTCTCAAGCTGTTTAATAAATTCAAAAATACACGAACACTCATGTAAGATCCTCAATTTAAGTCATAGAGGGCGATAAATGAGCTCGCGTTTGGTCGCGAGATGTCGTCTACGTGTGCACGTCCGGTTTCGCAAGCGAGTTTGAATAACCACGAGTTGGAGGTAGACTAAGGATCAGCGATGTTCCAGAACTATCACGAGACGTCGCGATCTTTTTATTGACAGCATACAAAACATCCGTATCCCATTCAATACCGGAAATCTAAAATCGGGACAGAAGCAAAATGTGCAGGGCCATGCAGCTAATCAGGGCCTCCACTTTTTACAAAAAAAAGTTCCAAAGTGAATTTGTAACTCAACCTATCACCCCTTAATTTCGAACTGGACGCATGCTATATACAGATAGAAAAATCCATTCAGTACAAAATGGGTTAAAAATAGTCGCCGTTATATTGAAGGCATTGACAGTCTTAAGGTGAATGAATATACATCCAATGAAGTTTACCCGCTACAAAATATGTTTCATCACTTTCGCAGAGATAGCCAGATATTCAAAATATAGGTATAAGCTTCCGTTTCAGAGGAAAACACCTATTAATTAAGAGCTTCGCAAACTTTAGGAAAGTCATTTGTGTCAATTTGCCTTACAGCACATACGTTTACTGGTCTTTCCTTTGGCCTTGTTTTTTATATTTTTGCATCAGTAACCTTCAGTACAGGTGACTTATAGGCCGTGCCCTCTGACTACATTATTGAGGCGGATGTGTATCTTTCGTAATTGACTTCTTGTTTTTAATTGCTGTATTTTACTGGCTATATTTGGATTGAGCATCATTTCGAGAAACAATTAAAAACAACAACAACAAAGCTAGAAAAAAAACAGGACATGGGGTGTGTTCACTGTATAAAAGACACACAGATTGTTCTCTCTGAATTATTATCAGACTCCGTACAGTCCGGAAAGGAAAATGAGCTTCAAGGTAGTTCTATTGTTGAGCGTGATGGCTATTTGCCTTCAAATTTCAGCCGCTGACAGAAAAAGGTAAGCTGAGGCTCTCTCTCTCTCCATCTCTCTCTCTCTTTCTCTCTCTCTCTCTCTCTCTCTTTCTCTCTCTCTCTCTGTGTTTTTCGTTTTGATAAATTTTGAAAAGGCTATTCAAAGGATTTCAAAAGTATGGAAGGTATAATTGAATAGTTGGGGTTGTTTATTACTTCGCTTTGAATATATGGCGATATAGTGAATCTGTCCTGCCCGTTGACATTCTGTCATTCCGTCATTTCGAATTACACTTTATGGTCGGCCCCCGCCCATAGGGGCTTGAAGAAATATATGGGCTGCATGATGCTTCCACGCAGAGCTGAATCCTGCCCGCACACTAGTACTGGTAAACCGCTTAGAGGATCTAAGCCTGTCCAGGAACCGCGGTGCGAGGCGGACCGTCCTTGCTAATAAACCCTATGGGTTTCATTGGGCGACAGGGCTTGAGATGTCATTTCATCTCAGTGTCGGGTAAAAGTCCCACAAAATTGGAAGCAACGTCTCCAAAATGACCTTTACAGTGTTGACGGGGACGTTAAACCTCTAATCAAACAAACAAACAAACATTTTATGGACGTATAATACAATTTGGATAACATTACAATCGACCCCAAACTTATTTTGTTTTGTTTGATTTGAGGTTTAACGTTCTTGTAAATATTATATAGGTCATTTTGGAAACGTTGCTTCCAATTTTGTGGGACTTTGGGACTTTTACAAGGCACTGAGATGTATATCATCTCAAGCCCTGTCGCCTAATGAAACCAATAGGGGTTTTAAGCAATGACGGTCCGACTTACACCACTTTGCCTGGGCAGGCTTAGATCCTCTAAGCGGTTTACCAGTACTAGTGTGCGGTCGGTTTCAACTCTGCGTTAAAGCATCATGCCGCCCATCTATTTCTTCAAGCCCCGATAGGCGGGGGCCGACCGCCAAACGTATAACAGTCATTTGTTGTATGGCCATTTCCATATACACTTTCTGTACAACAACACAATTATCGTTGCCACGACTCATCAAGATGTAAACCATAAAATACCCATCTGTTCATTTGTTCTTGATTTACATGTGTCTACGCAGATACTTACACGATGTCTTTGCTTTTCATTTGCAGGTGTTTTTGCAAGGCTGTCGATGCCTTTAATTTGGGACGCGTTTTGAAAAACTTTGGCACAGTAGAAACGCATAAACACTGGTTGCGCGTAGGCTGTGGTAGATTGGCGGGATGCGTGAATACTTGTGACAGGGTAGTACAACAGTGGGTGTGCACCAGGAAAGCCCAATGCGAGTCTGCAAGTGGCGATTCATTGGTTCGATCCAGTTACCAGGCTAGCATTTGTAAAAGTGGATACGGACATATTGTGAGGAAGTGTGGAGCTTGTGGGTTCGGTGGTCTACCGGGAAAAGTGCATAATCCTAGGAATAACCCGTCCTTTAACCGTCTAGCCGTCATGCAGTAACAAGGGAATGGACAAGAAATCCAATTCTGTCTCATTTATATATTTTTTTATACTTTAGTTATATTTATTTTATTCATTTCAAAACCTTTGATGATGTCTTATTGATTTTTTTTAAATCTCCTTCTTTTCAAACTCATTGTATTCTATACATGCACATACGCAAGTGAACTAATTAAATAGTTGAATAACTGACTGATTAATTAACTGATTGATTGGACTGCGCTAAGGAAAAAAAGTTTAGATCATGTGCGGCAAAGGTGGACTCTGATCAAACTGCTTTGCGCCGGATTGATAGACATTGATACACATTTTCTTCCAGCAGTCAGGGAAGATTGTATATGGACTAAGTTTTTATACAGGCTGATATGAGACCCATCAGGTTAACACGTCCGTGTAGTCAACACCTCACTAAACCCCATTATAAATTGAGAAAAGTTGAGTTCTAAGGGGTATACTTTAAGAATCTTACATGGGTGTGACAGGTGGATGGTAAAATTTTCCAAGTGTCACTGACCGGCATAACGAGGCTTGCCGACTGATGCCGGACAGTGATCACGAGGGACGGATTTTTCTATGTTATTCAAAGGAAGATATTCGGTCAGCGGAATAGTTTACAACATGAAATGGATTGAAACAGGTCAAAATATTACTCACTGCTGCTACATGCACGTATGCCCTACTACGGTACATGTACATGTATCCGGGGAGGGATTTGTTTGTTTTAGCTTTAAGTTGTATACACAAGTGCAGATCTCTTCAAAGGTGCAGATCTTTTGTTGACAACTTAATACAAAATCCAACCTATCGCTTCTCGAGTTCCGTCACTAGGTCTTTCATATCAGAGAAGCTCTTTGTAAGAACATACTGAGACAGGGAAGATAAAATAAGAATCTTACATGGGTGTGAGGGGTGGATGGAAACATCCGTCCCGAGGGTTTCTGTCCGGCATCACGAGGCTTGCCGAGTGATGCCTGGCAGTGATCCCGAGGGGCGGGTTTTTCTGTCCACCCCTCACACCAATGTATGATACTTTTTCTTGCATACCTTTCATTTCTGAGCGTGGATTTTAATACTGCAGGTACTTCGGTTGCCGAAGTCCGCCATATTTTGATGACACTACTGATGTTTAGTGACGTCACGTAACGTATTGTGACGTCAACCTCAACGACGGCGCATTCTTAACGACTGGTCGTATTCTACCAGTACATTTATCAAACACACGAGAACATTCGATTTTGGGTAAGAACCATATTATGGTGTGCTAATATGTTTGATTCTGCAACTCTATTCCATTCCTCTGAATTGCTTTCATTAATTAATGGGTCTTGTCAGACCTCAAAGAGCAGTTAATGAAATAAATTATCCAAATGTATGCCTACGTCTTCGCCTGTGAGAGAAGAATACAGCCCGCTTGTGGTTAGCTAAAGATAGCCGTTTTACCGTATGTATTCGGGCAGACATGACTGAGCAAACAGTGTAGACCCGGTTGAACGCCGTGTCTCATCAGTTTCTACACTGTTTGTCACTTGTCTAGATATTTTTAGACACAACATAGGGTTATACTACTTAATGCATTTTAGTTTGAGTTAACGATTTGATGTCAATGCGCTATGATATTGTCTTATTATTATGTTTGATAAACATCACGAAAACACACCTATATAATTCTGACCCACCCACCCCCACACTTTAAGCCCGTTCGTATATCGTAAGACTGGAGTTTACAGGGGTAAACATTATTTTTCTTATTTCTGCTCTAAAATATAGATTGTGGGTACTTGTTAGAACCGCCTCATCGAGGCTGTTCTAACGTGTACCCACATCTATATTTTGAACATAAATAACAAAAATGTCACAATTTTTCATCTTAAAATCTTCGTTTTTTTTCGGCGGTAAAATTTACATTGTAATTGCATTGGCGTGTTTTCATAATGGAGTAACAATTGTTTAAAAATGTATACCAGTTTTATGCAATAGATTATACTTTAGATATTCGGCATTATTGTGTTTTCATTGAAAAAATACATTTATTAAAACTTTCAGCACTGACTTGATTAATTATTTGTATTCTCAGTGCATTTACAGAAAACCAGTATAGTTAACTACTAGGAAGCTATGTTGATCATACTTCAATATGTATATTCTCAGTGCATTTACAGAAAACCCCAATAGTTAACTACTGGAAAGCACTGTTGTTCATTCTTCAATGAATACATTTTATCATGTGAAGTCGGGATCTGAGAATGTAATAACGCAGTGGTTCAAGAACTTAAATTTGCAATATGCTGTGCTTTGTATGGTCTTTCCGGTTATAAAAATCACAGTTTCATCTGTCTGATGCCTCGTGTGTGATAAAGGTACGCCAAAAGTAGTTCCGTGGGAGTTTTTGCCGATTAATTTTTTTACCATCACGTCAAGTGATACTAACATGCACCGTTAGGGATAAAGCCAAGAAAATTGCAATGTCATAACATTTACACACCATTTACGCCCAGTGCATTCCAACTTTCGGGTTCTCTTAACTATTTTAAGTAATATATCTAACAAACATTTGATCATTACGTAACATCCTGGAAAAGATAAACTTAGAGCACATAAGTTTTGAGCAAAATTTGCAAATAAAATTTCTGTAAGTCCCAGGTTATTGACAAAATAGAAGTGAAGGTAATGATCATGAATCGATACAATTTTATCATATACATACTTATTCTTGTATTGTCCTTGAGATAACAGATTTTGCACCCCCCATCTCACTGTGTTAGTGGCAGACATCTCGCCTAGTCCGTCCCGCCTTTGAGACAACCTATCGGCCCTGCAAATAGAAATGCATGAGAAATGGCATAAAAAAATTCAAATGACAATAATAAACCAGTGCTTCAGCTGAAATGCACGACCCACCGGATGCTTTTAGCTTTATGAGTGTTACCATATATGGGTATGGCGGCCATTTTGGTCATGTGACCTGGACCTAAAACGGTTCCCCCAATAAATGCGCCTTATCGTAAGGAGCAAAAGTATATCTTATACTTTAGTACTGTATTCTGAACCAGCCCCCGCCCATATGGGGCTTGAAGAAATATATGGGCTGCATGATGCTTCCACGCAGAGCTGAATCCGGCCCGCACACTAGTACTGGTAAACCGCTTAGAGGATCTAAGCCCGTCCAGGAACCGCAGTGCGAGGTGGACTGCCCATGCTAATAAACCCTATTGGTTTCATTGGGTGACAGGGCTTGAGATGTCATTTCATCTCAATGTCGGGTAAAAGTCCCACAAAATTGGAAGCAACGTCTCCAAAATGACCTTTACAGTGTTGACGGGGACGTTAAACCTCAAATCAAACAAAACAAACAAACTGTATTCGGAATCGTTTGCAGGATAAAATGCATTCTCACTTTTCCAATACAAAAGCATATGTGTCAAAGTTTGACCTCGGCTTAAAGAAGGTCACGGTCAACCCAGGGTCACCATTTTAGCAATTTATTTTTGGCCTACCTCCCAGATGCTATTTATCAAGTTTCGTGGAAATCTGCCCAGTGGTGCTGGAGAAGACTATTTTTGAAGGGTTTTTACCATATATGGCTTAGCGGCCATTCTGGTCATGTGACCTGGACCCCATGAGCAAATTTTGGTTTCCCCCATCCCATAGAGGCTCCTTTAGAAATTTGACTTCAATCGGCCCAACCGTTTCCGAGGTGAAGCAGTTTGAAAATGTTCACATTTTTCTCCTCGGCGAGGCTATACTAACTGGAATGTAATATTTCTCAAGTTAATTGGTTAGATATCATTGATATCTATAAGTATGCCAAAAATTGTTTAAATATTCCAAGCGGTTAAGTAACTATCACCAATTTTCACAAACGGGTTACGGACGGACAGACAGACCGACCATATATGGCTTGGCGGCCATTTTGGTCATGTGACCTGGACCCCATGAGCAAATTTTGGTTTCTCCCATCCCATAGAGGCTCCATATGAAATTTGACTTCAATCGGCCCAACGGTTTCCGAGGAGAAGCAGTTCGAAAGTTTTCACATTTTTCGCCTCGGCGAGGCTATACTAAGTGGAATGTAATATTTCGCAAGTTCATTGGTTAGATCTCATTACTTTAGTACTGTATTCTGAATCGTTTGCAGGATAAAATGCATTCTCACATTTCCAATACAAAAGCATATGTGTCAAAGTTTGACCTAGGCACAAAGAAGGTCAAGGTTAACCCAGGGTCACCATTTTAGCAATTTATGATGGGCCTACGTCCCAGATGCTATTTAACAAGTTTGGGAAATCTGCCCAGTGGTTATGGAGAAGACTATTTTGAAGGGTTTTTACCATATATGGCTCGGCGGCCATTTTGGTCATGTGACCTAGACCCCATGAGCAAATTTTGGTTTCCCCCATCCCATAGAGGCTCCATATGAAATTTGACTTCAATCGGCCCAACGGTTTCCGAGGAGAAGCAGTTCGAAAATTTTCACATTTTTCGCCTCGGCGAGGCTATACTAAATGGAATGTAATATTTCTCAAGTTAATTGGTTAGATCTCATTGATATCTATCCGTATGCCAAAAATTGTTTAAATATTCCAAGCGGTTAAGTCACTATCACCAATTTTCACAAACGGGTTACGGACGGACAGACAGACAGACCATATATGGCTTGGCGGCCGTCATGCGACCTGGACCCAATGAGCAAATTTTGGTTTCCCCCTTCCCATAGAGGCTCCATATGAAATTTGACTTCAATCGGCCCAACGGTTTCCGAGGAGAAGCAGTTCGAAAATTTTCACATTTTTCGCCTCGGCGAGGCTATACTAAATGGAATGTAATATTTCTTAAGTTCATTGGTTAGATCTCACTGATATCTATCAGTATGCCAAAAATTGTTTAAGTATTCCAAGCGGTTAAGTCACTATCACCAATTTTCACAAACGGGTTACGAACGGACAGACAGACTGACAGACTGACAGAATGACACGGTGATTTTAGGGCACTCTGGAAAATCAACCGACTTCAGTCGGTCGCTTTTTCTGCGGGTCGTGCAATATCTGGATAAGCCAAAAAAGTGTCTTTCATTCATTTTTGTGTTATTTTTATATACATTTCAGCTAAATTCTTACCTTATCGGGCTTTCCTTGTTTAAATGGTCCGTTGGAATAATTGCGCACTCACCAGCTACTGCGGTTGCGTCTGAACCTCGAAAATAATTTCTAAAGCTAAAATAAACTATTTATTTGCAGATTTTCATACAGAATGTAAAGCGCTGAGAAACTTTATTCGAACGTCCATGTTGTTTCCTACGTCTCTTTGGCGCGGTGACATCAGAAACTTTGCACTTGTTGACATCACGTTAAAAACTACATGTACGTGTGCGCGCAATTGCACTGAATGTTCTTTTACATGCCACACTGTCTGCTCTCTATTTGGCTTAAATTTACTTAATTATTGCAAAAATCCTTGATTGTTCTGAATTGCGGAATAAACTAAATACACGTACATAATTAGTGTCAAATACATGTACATGATTAGTGTCTTCAATACTAAAATATAATAGGTCTGCTGCGCTAACTTTATAGTGGATCGCTGAATCTTGCCAAAATAATATTCCACCCATCAAAGACACCAAAGGAAAAGAAACACAAACATGAAGCGACCAGACCATAATGGAAACCCAAACAAAGGAAGGCCATAAGGACAGTTACTTTCCCACAAAATGGCCAAATGGCCATCCAAAATAACAAGAGGGCCCAATGGCCCTATATCGCTCACCTGTGTACCAGAAAATCTTTAGTGTAGGAAACCACTTGACATTGCTATATACTAAATATCTAAGTTCAGGCAAAGCGGTGTCCATGCTTATAAACCCTACTGGTTTCATTGGGCAACAGGGCTTGAGATGTAATTTCATCTCAATGTCGGGTAATAGTCCCACAAAATTGGAAGAGACATCTCCAAAATGACCTATACAATGTTGACGGGGATGTAAAACCTCAAATCAAACAAAATCTGTGCCTTATGGTTTTGAAGAAAAAGATTTTTTTAAGTGTTTTCCAAAATAAGTCTATAGGAGCTAATGAGCCCTGGGGCTTGGCCAATTGGCCTTCACTGCAGCTGGTGTTGTGCCGTGTGGCGGCGGTAAAACGTCTCCCCGTACATCAACCATAGTGCAGTTTATATTTTACTTTTGGTCCTTTGAGATCATCGTGAATATTCTGAGAAATAAGAAATAAATCATCGGTTTAGACTCATTCTAGACAGGTTTTTAATTATTTGGACCCCTTTTTGGATTTATATCAGTCTTTGAATCGACTGCCTATTCGAAATTCGCAAAATTGCAGTACGTTTCCTCTGGCTTTCTTTGCCGGATCATTACAGGGTCACTGATGAGGCTTTATTAGCCGAAACTACGTAGTATGGCCCATCTTCTTTCTTATGAATGTTTTCATTGCTCTTAAAGGAACTCTTTTTTTTATTTTTATTTGACCCAAAGGGCACGGTTGGCAGGATTTATGTAGGCGACCATTTTGTGTTGCTATATACTAAATATCTAAGGTCTGTACTTCATGGTTTCAAAGAATTTTGAAGCTTTTTTCCATTATAAGTTTGTTGGAGTTAAGGGGCCGCAGGATTTGGACCCGAAGACATGATTGGCAGGATTCATGTAGGCGACCACTCGACATTGCTACATGTTCAATACCTAAGCTCTGGGACTTATGGTTTCAGAGAAGATTTTTGAAGATTTTTTCCCCCATTTTATTTTTTTTTTATTATAAGGGCCCTGTGGTTTCAGAGGAGAAGATTTTTGAAGTTTCTCCAATTGTAAGTCTATGGAAGCTAAAGACCCCTGGGGTGTGGCCAATTTGGATCCCAGGGGCATAACTGGCAGGATTTATGTAGGTGGCCACTTGACGTTGCTACATACTAAACATCTAAGCTCTGGGCCTTATGGTTTCATAGAAGAAGATTGTTTAAGTTTTTTTTCCATTATAAGTCTATTGGAGGTGATGAGCTCGGGCGTGGCCAATTTTGACCCCAGGGGCAGGGTAAGCAGGATTTATGTAGCTGGCTATTTTATGTTGCTAGACACTAAATATCTAAGTTCTGTGCTTCACAGTTTCAGAGAAGAAGATTTTTGAAGCTTTTTTTTCCATTATGAGTCTATGGGAGCTAAGGGGCCCCGGGGCGTGGCCCATTTAGACCCCAGGGGCATGATTAGCAGGAAATATGTAGGAGACCACTTGCAGTTGCTACATGCTAAATATCTAAGCTCTGGGCTCTGTGTTTTCAGAGAAGAAGATTTTTGAAGTTTTCTTTTCATTATGCGTCTATGGGAGCTATGGGGGTCCCAGGGTGTTGTCCATTTGGACCCCAGGGGCATGATTGGCAGGATTTATGTAGGTGACCACTTGTCATTGCTACATGCTAAATATCTAAGCTCTGGGCCCTGTGGTTTCAGAGAAGAAGATTTTTGAAGCTTTTTTCCATTATGAGTCTATAGGAGCAAAAGGGCCCCGGGGCGTGGCCCGTTTGGACACCAGGGGCATGATTGGCAGGAATTATGTATGTGACCACTTGCCGTTGCTATATGCTAAATATCTAAGCTCTGGGCCCTGTGGTTTCAGAGAAGAAGATTTTTTAAGCTTTTTTTTTCCATTATGAGTCTATAGGAGCTAACTGGCCCAGGGGCGTGACCCTTTTGGACCCAAGGGGCATGTCTGGCATGAATTATGTAGGTGACCACTTTCCGTTGCTACGTGCTAAATATCTAAGCTCTGGACGCTGTGGTTTCCGAGAAGAAGATTTTTGAAGCTTTTTTTTCCATTATGAGTCTATGGGAGTGAAGGGGCCCCGGGGCGTGGCCCATTTGGAACCCAGGGGCATGATTGGCAGGAATCATGTCGGTGAGCAATTGGTGTTCCTACATGCTAAATATCTAAACTCTGGGCCCTATGGTTTCAGAGAAGAAGATTTTTGAAGCTTTTTTTACCACTATGAGTCTATAGGAGCTAAAAGGCCCCGGGGAGTGGCCCATTTGGAACCTAGGAACATGATTGGCAGGATTTATGTAGGTGACCACTTGCCCTTGCTACATGCCAAATATCTCAGCTCTGGTCCCTGTGGTTTCCGAGAAGAAGATTTTTGAAGCTTTTTGTTCCATTGTGAGTCTATGGGAGCGAAGGGGCCCTGGGGCGTGGCCAATGTGGACCCCAGGGGCATGATTGGCAGGAATTATGTAGGTGACCACTGGCCGTTGCTACATGCTAAATATCTTAGCTCTGGGCCTTGTGGTTTCAGAGAAGAAGATTTTTGAAGCTTTTTGTTCCATTATGAGTCTATGGGAGCGAAGGGGCCCCAGGGCGTCGCCTTTTTTGAACCCAGGGGCATGATTGGCAGGAATTATGTAGGTGGCCACTGGCCGTTGCTACATGCTAAATATCTAAGCTCTGGGCCTTGTGGTTTGAGAGAAGAAGATTTTTGAAGCTTTTTTACCATTATGAGTCTATGGAACTAAGGGGCCCCGGGGTGTGGCCAATTTGGCCCAAGGGGCATGATTGGCAGGAATTATGTAGGTGACCACTTGCCGTTGTTACATGCTAAATATCTAAGCTCTGGGCCCTGTGGTTTCAGGGAAGAAGATTTTTGAAGCTTTTTTCATTATGAGTCTATGGGAGCGAAGGGGCCCCGGGGCGTGGCCCATTTGGACCCCTGGGGCATGATTGGCAGGAATTATTTAGGTGACCACTTGTCCTAGCTACATGCTAAATATATGAGCTCTGGTCCCTGTGGTTTCAGAGAAGAAGATTTTTGAAACTTTTTTTCCATTATGAGTCTATGGGAGCTAAGGGCCCCCGGGGCGTGGCCAATTTAGACCCCAGGGGCATGATTGGCAGGATTTATGTAGGTCACCACTTGCCGTTTCTACATGCTAAATACCTTAGCACTGGGCCCTGTGGTTTCAGAGAAGAAGATTTTCGAACCTAATTTCCATTAGGAGTCTATGGGAGGGAAGGGGCCCCAGGGTGTAGCCCATTTGTAACCCAGGGGCATGATTGGCAGGAATTATGTAGGTGACCATTTGCCGTTGCTACATGCTAAATATCTAAGCTCTGGGGCATGATGCTTCCACGCAGAGCTGAATCCGTCCCGCACACTAGTACTGGTAATCCGCTTAGAGGATCTAAGCCTGTCCAGGAACCGCGGTGCGAGGCGGACCGTCCATGCTAATAAACCCTATTGGTTTCATTGGGCGACAGGGCTTGAGATGTCATTTCATCTCAATGTCGGGTAAAAGTCCCACAAAATTGGAAGCAACGTCTCCAAAATGACCTTTACAGTGTTGACGGGGACGTTAAACCTCAAATCAAACAAACAAACTAAGCTCTGGGCCCTGTGGTTTCAGAGAAGAAGATTTTTGAAGCTTTTTTTTCATTTTGAGTCTATAGGAGCTAAGGGGCCCCGGGGTGTGGCCAATTTGGACCCAAGGGGCATGATTGGCAGGAATTACGTAGGTGACCACTTAACATTGTTACAAGCTAAATATCTAAGCTTTGAGCCCTGTGGTTTCAGAGAAGATTTTTAAAATTTTTCCCATTATATGTCTATGGGAGCTATATGTTGCCCAGAGAAGAAGTTTTTTTTCCATTATGAGCCTATGTGAGCTGAGGGGCCCAGGGGCGTAGCCCATTTGGACCCCAGGGGCGTGATTGGCAGCATTTATGTAGGTGACCACTTGCCTTTGCTACATGCTAAATATCTCAGCTCTGGGCCCTGTGGTTTCAGAGAAGAAGCTTTTTTTTCCATTATGAGCCTAAAGGAGCTAAGGGGCCACGGGGAGTGGCCCGTTTGGACCCCAGGGGCATGATTGGCAGGAATTATGTAGGTGACCACTTGCCGTTGTTACATGCTAAATATCTAAGCTCTGGGCCCTGTGGTTTCAGGGTTGAAGATTTTTGAAGCTTTTTTCATTATGAGTCTATGGGAGCGAAGGGGCCCCGGGGCGTGGCCCATTTTGACCCCTGGGGCATGATTGGCAGGAATTATTTAGGTGACCACTTGTCATGCTACATGCTAAATATCTGAGCTCTGGGCCCTGTGGTTTCAGAGAAGAAGATTTTTGAAACTGTTTTCCATTATGAGTCTATGGGAGCTAAGGGGCCTCGGGGCGTGGCCAATTAAGACCCCAGGGGCATGATTGGCAGGATTTATGTAGGTCACCACTTGCCGTTTCTACATGCTAAATACCTAAGCACTGGGCCCTGTGGTTTCAGAGAAGAAGATTTTCGAACCTAATTTCCATTAGGAGTCTATGGGAGGGAAGGGGCCCCAGGGTGTGGCCTATTTGTAACCCAGGGGCATGATTGGCAGGAATTATGTAGGTGACCATTTGCCGTTGCTACATGCTAAATATCTAAGCTCTGGGCCCTGTGGTTTCAGAGAAGAAGATTTTTGAAGCTTTTTTTCCATTATGAGTCTATAGGAGCTAAGGGGCCCCGGGGTGTGGCCAATTTGGACCCCAGGGGCATGATTGGCAGGATTTGCGTAGGTGACCACTTAACATTGTTACAAGCTAAATATCTAAGCTCTGAGCCCTGTGGTTTCAGTGAAGAAGATTTTTAAAATTTTCCCATTATAAGTCTATGGGAGCTTTATGTTGCCATGGCAACCAGAATTCCAATCTGATCTGCCCAAAAACCTTATGCAGCCTTTCCCCCTACCTGATGATGCTTCACATGAAATTTGATCAAGATTGGCCACAGGGTATTAGAGATATACTTATTTGAAATTGTTTACGGACGCACGGACGAACGGACGCACGGACGCACGGACGCACGCACGACGGACGACGGACGACGGACAAAATGTGATCACAAAAGCTCACCTTGTCACTACGTGACAGGTGAGCTAAAAAGACACAAGTGATACACACAGTTAGTAACAAACAAAAACATAAATAAACCGCCACAGAAGAAACAGCGCTCTTATCCACCCCTTTAAGTCGTTCATTTGTAATCAGATGTCGTTGAAAACTTGAGTACCCGGAGCAATCCCGAGTTGCGTTTCAGCTCACTATTAAGGGCAGGAAACAAGGAAAAGTAATGGCTTAAGTTTCGTTATTGGGTAAAAGTTTAATTTGTAGGTTTGATGTGGTCCCCTGCCTTAATAGACGGTGAATCACACCATATAAGGTCTTAAAACAAACTTCAATATCTCATCTCTAAAATGACAGAGAAAAATGATAGCCTTGGCAGAAGGTAAGTTGGCTAGGATCGAATGAACTGCGGTAGGGTATGGAATTTTTTTCCGCTTCTGCTCCGCCATTTTGCTTTCTAGTGCAAGGGGGGTAGCAACTGTTTTTCTCTTATCTGCATGACTTGGCAACTATATTTCATTGTGATTTCCAATTGATCTTTAACCAAATACTTAACTAGAGACTGTTCATCTGATGATGGCGGTAAATTCTTCAAAATGTCACCACTTTAGCACTTTATTGCAAAATATAGCTCTCTGGTCGTTACAAACATGTAAGCGTCCACTAACTTGGATCAAAGAGACCACGTGACCATTCATTCATAAATATTTGAAGGGTGTTGTAAGCGTTCTAAAGCACAACAATATTTTTAGCGTCCACCAATATTGTTGAGATAGATGTCCATGTTTATTTTGATACCAATTTTATCTACTTCCGACCACTATAAAGGTACGAAGACCACTTAAGACCTACAAATTAAACTTATGCCCGTAATTGTTCATAAAATTTGTTTTATGGTTACTTGCGGAAATAACCTCGGCGAGGCCATTGTAACAAGTACATTTATCCAATACATAGAGGATCTTACATGAGTGCTTCTGTACTATTGAATTTATTAAACGAGTTGCGGAAAAGGGATAAAATGCGAGGCTAAGCCGAGCATTTTATCCATTTTCCTCAACGAGTTTAATAAATTCAATAATAAACGAGCACGAATGCATGATTCAATTTAACATATGACATTTAAAACACATTTTATTCACGATTCTTTACAAAAATGTCAATATTCGGCCATTAGTAAACGCGACATCGTTAAGGACGTCGTACATGTAACGTTACGGGACGTATCTAGCTAATTTGCATATTTAATACACTAGTGGATAAACAAAAATATTACATGGCGTTATTACACTCTCAGACGTGACGTCATATAATAAATAGGTTTCTGAAGAGATAGACATATAAATGACAGGCTTATTAAAATGTTTATAGTGATAAGAATTACTTATATTTAAAGAGGTGAAAAGAGATTTTAATGGGTTTGGTTTTCCGGCCCTTCCAGGATTATTTCACTCATTTCGAGCCGATCGTTATTCAGAGGAGGGAAAACTGGAGCACTCGAAGAGAAACTACCCGACCTTCTGTTGCAGCACTTGGCTTCCCACATTTGGCCCGAGCGAGGATCGAACCACATCGGTGAGAAACCTAATGATTAAGAGTCAGCGCTCTTAACAAGTAGGGCGTCAAAAAAAAAAAGGTTTTAAGTTATATTTGCTATAGAAAAACGTAAATAATTTGATTGTTTTCCACAGACCAAAATGTTTCTTGTTACTTAAGTCCATGTTATAGTACATCCAGTAAAATTAGCCGGGCTTACTTATCGATGGGGTCAAAGTCTGTCTGTAGCTAGTATCTGGGCAAGAATCTTGTGCTGGGTTTAACAAACAGTGTAGTTGGCAAACAGTGTAGCCCCAGATCTGAATGCGGCATATGATCAGGTTTCACACTGTGTTTACAGCTAAAAATATAAGGATTGAAGGGAACAGTCCAAGTACTCGTTTAGGATAGTTTTTAGCTCCACGTGCATGATTGTTTGAGGTTTAACGTCCCCTTCAACATTATTCAGGTCATTTTGAACACGTTGCTTCCAATTTTGTAGGACTTTTACCCGACATTAAGATTAAATGACATCTCAATCCCTGCCGACCAATGAAACCATTAGGGTTAATCTGCATTGTACTGTTCGACTCGCACTACTTTGCCTGGGTAGGCTTCGACCTTCTAAGCGGTTTACCAGTAGTCATGTCGGTCTGTTGTATGAAGTACAAAAAGAGCTGGTAATGCACATTACTGCTTAAAGTAATAATAATAATAATTTTTATTATTATTCAGATTATGATTATTATTATTATTTTCAAATGCTTGTATCTGGACAGTCACTTAACAAAGATCATTCAAATTGAGAACAGGGCTTTCTGAGATAGCAAAAAAAAAAAAATACCTAGATTAATCCGGGTTCAAAATCTAGGACACATTTTTAATAGGCCATATGCAATTCCACTAGTTCTAGTGTAAAAGAGTGAAGAACATGGTGATTGAGGACGTGTTTGTGTGAATTGAGGTTTTGGGTCATCTTCAACACTATTTAGGTCATTTTGGACACTTTGATTCCAATCTTATGGGGCTTATATCGACATTCGGATGAAATGGCATTTCAAGCCCTGCCGGCTAAACAAACCAAAAGGGATTTTTTTATTGTAGGTTTGGACTCGCACCCCGTTACCTAGACAGTCTATCTCAGATCCTCAAAGCGATTAACCAGTACCCAGCTGTGGTTTATTATTTGTTGGAGAGATGTCATATACCTTAGATATTAGATCCTTGTGACCAGATGATTGACCTAAATTCATATCTAGCTCAGTTTGATCTTTATTTGAGCCCCGCCAAGCGAATTTGTGTCTTCGAGCATTCCGTCATGACAAAATTTAACTGCGCATGCCCAGCTATTCAGAGGGGCCAGGGATATGGCTTTCTGTCTGAAGGTTCCTCTTGATCCACTGCTTGTATGAGCGAGCAGCGAAGGTTCTGGCGAGACTGCGCGAATGCGCAGGCTCGCCTGAACCTTCGCTTCTCGCATAGGCGATAAGTACCAAAATCGCTTGACGGGGCCCATTTAATGGTTCAGTAATTTTGCCTTATACCTGGAGAACTATGTGATTTTTTTGTTTGGGTTTTTCGGCCTTTTCAACATTCCTTTACTCATATCGAGCCGATCGTTAATCAGAGGTGGTCGAAAACCACCGGACCTTTCGTTGCAGAACGAAAACTATACTTTTTTATCACAATGCACATGTGCCATGCATATAAGCTGCATGGGATGCAATGATTGGTCTCGAAATGTATATCAGGTTAAGCATGACCTATATTTCGTAGTTCAGTGACTTTGCCTTCTACTAGATAACTCGTTGTTGGAGCAATGTCATGCATGGAATATCCATGTGACCTGACGATTAACATAAAAATATGTCTAGGTCAGTTTGACCTATATTTCATGGTTCAGTGATTTTGACTTATAATTAGAAAATTATATAATTGAGAATTGTCATATGTGGATTATAAGTTCAGTTGACCCGATGATTGGTCTGAAAACATATATAGGGCAGTGTGACCTGTATATTTCATGGATGAGTGATTTCTGCCTTATGATGTGTACTGGATGGAGAAATATCATTCCGGGGTTATAACTTCCGGGTAACCATATATATACATGTGTATCTTGGTTGGTGTGAACTATATTTCATGATTGAGTAATTTAACCAAATATCTCTCACATGGTTGGCATAACAACTGAAAGCTCAGCATTATCTCACATGAATGAAAGCACAACGTTGAGGGATGTGTGATTCATATGCAGACACCTAAAGCTTACATGTATTTGTCCTATTGTCTGGATTAAGATCAAATACAAATACCTTTCATGCATATGCTTCTATGAAAACAAGAAGACAAGACAAGAAAAGGACGAGCCACACTGACCTGCAATATACATGACATTTTGTGTATCTTCGTTGGTTTGAACAATATTTCATGGTTGAGTAATTTAACCAAATATCTCTCACATGGTTGGCATAACAACTGTAAGCGCACTATTAACTCACATGGGTGACATAACAACTGAAAGCTCAGCATTATCTCAGATGAATGAAAGCACAAGTGCTTCATATGGAGACACCTTCATGTATTTGTCCTATTGTCTGGAATAAGATCAAATACATTTCATGCATATGCGTATATGAAAACAGGAAGACAAGGCAAGAAAAGGGCGAGCTACACTGACCTGCGACATCTCTCCCAGCCTACGCTCAGAGACTAGTGCTGTCAGTGCTTTGATTTGATTAACATATGTCCCAAGCTGCATGTTATAAACAAAACCTTTGATGTTCTACTGGACGTATGTGCAGTGTGCAATTATGGTTTTCGTTTCTCAAAAGCTCCAAGTCATCGAATAGGTGCAAGTTGTGGCATGACTTGTCTGTCGTCCGTGTGTCAGTAGCTTGTCAAATTTTCACATCTTCTCCAGAACCTGACTTTGACTGAGCTGATACTTGATGGGTGGAAATAGCATTACATTAAAATGCCTGTGACATGAAAAGCCTGGTTAATCCAACTTAAGATTGGGAATAATAACTTTTACACCGCTATACGTTAGATTCTTTATTGCTGATAAACATAGATTGTAGGTACTTCTTAGGACCCACAATCAATGTTTGAACTTAAAATATTAAAAGGTCACTGATTTTCAACTGAAAAATGCTTGTACTGGAAATATGAAATCTATCAGTATGTTTAGCAACGCCTCTGTATAACATGTAACTACATGTTAAACATTTTTTCTTGTTACAGTTTGGGTGGTATTCAAGGTATTTTTCAGAGCTATTATATCGATAGCATATAAATTTTGGCGAGAAAAAGTAGTCTGGTCTGCTACTGTGAAAATAACAAGGTCATGATGTTTTTCACAGTGTGAAAATATATTTTCATAGTGGGGAAAATATCATTTTTATTTGTTTCAGATATGCATTGATTTCACTACAGGGTATAAAATAATAGAGGATATTTACTTGTTTGAGGTGGATTCCAAAAATATTCCATCGGGTGTGTTGAAAACATCCAAGCACGAGTGAAAATTCGGATGTTTTCAACACACATGATGAAATACTTTTGGTTACCGCCGAAAAAAGTAAATTTTCTTTTTATTTATTAATTTTTCAGGATACTTACGGTAATTGATCGATCGTTTCGTATGTCACAATTTTGACCTAGCTATGACGTCACAACTGGCAGTTTTAAAACATAAACAGATTGCTATTTTGAATACACCCTTTTTTCACAGTTCAAAGAGAGCTTTTCAAGTTATTTTACAGAATTATTTTATCGATAACATATGACTTTTGGCGAGAAAAAGAATTCCGGGCTGCTACTCTAAAAATGTGAAAATATCATATATTTTGATAGTGTAAAAATATCATTTTTATTTGTTTCAGATATGCATTGATTTCACTGCAAAGTATAAAATAAGCTAATCTTACATGGGTGTGAGGGCTGGACGGAAAAATCCATCCAGAGGGTCAGTGTCCGGTATCATGAGGCTAGCCGACGGATTTTTCTATCGATCCCTCATACCCATGTAGGATTCTCTTTTCTGCATACCTTCGGTCCCAACCAACATAACATAAAATTAAATTCTATTCTGATTCTTAGTTCGCCTATAGTTACGCTGGAACCGTCATAGAATCTGAGGCCTGACCCACCGGCTTGCAATTAAAGAGGAAGCAAAGTCAACTATGATTGGATTAACTTCCTTGCATGCAGTCTGTCGTATAACATTTCTGTTATACCGAAACTTATATATCAAAGCAAGATTTTACGGAATTGCGTGCTGAAGTCATTGCAAGTATATATTTTTCTATATTTATATAATAAGTCACCAAAAAATTCGGATTCCGATAGACCTTGTTGTGGAAGATATTTAAGCTTTGAAATGAAATCGGAATGACGTCTATAAAATTCTTCATGATTTGTTTGTTTGTTTTGTTTGATTTGAGTTTTAACGTCCCCGTCAGCATCGTATAGGTCATTTTTGAGACGTTGCTTCCAATTTTGTGGGACTTTTACCCGGCATGGACATGAAATGACATCTCAAGCCCTGTCGCCCAATGAAACAAATAGGGTTTATAAGCATGGACGGTCCAACTCTCACCGCTTTGCCTTGGCAGGCTTAGATCCTCTAAGCGGTTTACCAGTACTCGAGTGCGGTCGGTTTCATCTCTGTGTGGGAGCATCATGTAGCCCATCTATATCTTCAAGCCCCAATAGGCGTGAGGGTGCGGACATTCTTCATGAAGACGGAACCTATTGTTTGTTTAAACCACGACAGAACCAAGGGCGAGGATTATGGCCATGTAACATCGATTTAAGTCGGCCCCCACCCAACCCCACCCCCCACCACCATAGCTGCAGGGAAAAGGTCTTTTAACAACCGTTCCAGTGCATTTTTTGAGTTGTGGTTCTGTATTCTTATATTTTTTATAATTCGTCCTTGCATGTACGTATGTATTGCTAGTGGTAGCATTGCACTAAATACTGGGAGGTGCCGGGTTTTATCGCTTTTGGACCGAGCTTTTAGTTGGGTTCTAAATACCAGATTTGCTTCAATTGGATATATATCCCATGTTTTATTTCAATGTGAGAAAATGATAGGTATCAGGGACTAAAATGATGCATGTTTTATAAATATATCTGCAAGCTCAAAGGAATTGTTGGTCACCCCTCCTTTGAAAATGTTGGTTTGTATTTACTCCGTTCTAGTAGGTAAACAAAATGGTTGACTGTATCTTGAAAAGGAGCAGATCAACATGTGGATTTTTTCTCATTAACTTGTTGGGCTGGGATGGCTCTATAAACAAGTAAGGTTTGAAAAGTTTTATATATGTAGTTTTTGTGGGAGCAGGTATAGCAGTCGCAGATAAAAGTGACTAGGCGGAGCTATCGTTTGTGCCTGCCTTTGGAATGATCTATTAACAAAAAAGTAAAGCAAGTCACCCGTTTGTGTGAATTCAACTGTAACGCAAACAAAGCTGTGTCGTAGATGGCCATTTGGTCCGCTCGAAGAAAGCGTGCTAAAGGCGCTCTACCGAATCTCCTGGTGGACTCAGCGAATTTGACATATATTGGCAGCACCTGAATAGCTCCGCCTAATCAATTTTATCTGCGACTACAATAAAACGTTACTATTGTCGCTTATGTAAAACATTTAATGGAAAGCTCCCTTTAACGTCCCCGTCAACACTCTATAGGTCATTTGGGAGACGTTGCTCCCAATTTTGTGGAACTTTTACCCGACATTGAGATGCAATGACTTCTCAAGCCATGTCGCCCAATGAAACCAAAGACCGCTTATGGTAAAGTTGTTTTATGTTTGTTAGTTATTTGTATAGATTACTGATCACTGCCTTCACTTCTATTTTTGGACTGTAATGAGATATGATGGCATAGACGAACAGCAAAGACTCAGGTGACCCTGCGCATGCTCGCAGTCTCACCTGAGCCATTGCTGTTCGCAGACATGCAGTGACGGTCTTAACGCAGCTTCATGTAATAAATTGTGCGTCTCGCCTTAAGTGGTCTGCATAGGCTCGCCCGAGGCTTTCAGGCCGCTCGCCTATGCGATACAGTAATTTTCCGCTAATAAAACCATCTAAAATTAGGACTAATTCTGCTTTTAAATTCTAAACAAATTTTACATCCAGTGTCGTCTTGTAAGAGACCACCTTTGGGACTGTCCAAAAGTGGTCTTAAAGACCACGTTTGAACATTACCATTGGTGGTCTTAATATAGGAATCTTATTGTAATTTACAATGTCGTATGAGCTGGTTCATTTTATTCAACTTTATATCTAAATTTGCTCCAGCATTTCGGTGGTTTCTTGCTGTCGAGTCCTTGCCGTGCTTTCGTCTCTGTGGTTGTTTGAATTTTGGTGTTCACGGAGGTGTTGTGGAATTCGTTTCACTGACGGTTCCAAGGCGGTTTTACTGTCGCGGTTTATTTTTGTTATGGTTTGTCTTTGATAGCCAAATGGCCATTTTGTTGGAAAGTAACTGTCCTTTTGACTTGCTGCTATTGATGTTTTCATTAGGGTCTGTTGTTTCATTATTGTGTTTCTTTTCCACTGGTGTCTCTGATGGGAGCTGTGGGATAATTGTATCGATTCCTGACCATTGCCTTCTCTTTTTTTTATACTTATCCTCAGAGTACTCATTTTAGCATAGGTCTAATGATCTTATTTAATAATAATTTGATCATGTGCTATCTAGTCCTGCTAGTCTCGGCTGTAGACTTGTTTTTTAAAAGATCAAGATTTGAGTTCAATATTTGATTATCGTTCTCCAAGCGGTTGTGTTGTTCTGTTGTAACGTCAGATTATTATTTGTCAGCGCTCGTTCATGATTACGTTATTTTTAATGACAGATTCTATCTGTCTATTCTTGCTGTGCTACACGTTTAAAGTAATTCAGGCTTCAGTTCTTCCGGCTTTGACAGTCATAGAAATATGAGTCCGCACAAAATGTAGTCCGGTTTGGCGCAGTAATCAAAATTGTACAAGCGTATTAGTTATCCTGTAAGCGTAATACAAACTTTTGAAGCAGACGACTTGACGATTTTATCTTACGATTCAGCTGCATCATGCGACGGGTTTGGCGACAACTGCAGTTGAAAAAATTCCATGAAAGATCAGACGACACATGTCTTTCGTAAAACGAACAATGAACGTGTTAGTTAATCTTAAAAGCGCCATACAAAACATGAAGCAGACGAATTTACATTTTTATCTTATTTTTCAGTTATTGGATTTCTTTGAATCAGCTGCCTGCAGATGAATCGTAAGAAATATGAAGTTTGTGTCGCAATTTAAGAAAAAAAAAAAAAAAAAAAAAAAAAAAAAAACGAATATGAAATGGCCTCTGTTACATTTCAAAATGGCCAGGTTAAGATTTTACCCCTTCCTACCAAGAGTTCCTCAAGTTCCCTCTTCAGTCACTGAAATTGTACGCGTTCATTCTACACATGTAAATTGGGTGTCAACAGCATGTCAAACCATGTAGAAAAGAATGCGATGTATCATTATGAGCCATCTCACCAGGTTCTACACTGTTTCCACCAGTAGGTATCTGTACTTGGCTATAAAGGGCTGAAAGGGTACAAATTCATAACACTTACATGACCTAATTAAATACGAAGTACGTGACGCTAGAAACTTCACCGTACGGTAGCAAGTCAGCAATAATATACTCCTAAGAGTTATCACTGTCCAATTCTGTTGTAGGTCTGAATGACTGAATATGTAAGCACAATGTTGTGATAAATATTTAGTCACATGCCGCAAAACTTCAAACATCGCACAAAAAGTGTTTTCCTTTATTGTAGCGCACGACATAAGGCAGGTTCTTGACTGAACCGCGAAACGCATCTCAGTCAACAAGTGTAAGCTTTTACAAGAAAGTTGCGTCTACGCTTTGTGTTGTCATAAAACTGGCAACTATCCCAGCAGGCACATGACGTAACTGTGACGTCACATCAACGTCGGTGCAACGTCATGACGTTGCATCGACGTTGATTTGTTGTTGCCATAGCGACGTGTGCCTGCTGGGTAGCCATTTGCATATTGTATTATCTATAATGTGCAAGTAAAATGATGATGAAAGTGTATAACAGCCGATTCACCTCAGTTTTGTGAACCAAACTAAAAACCAGCACTCCAGCGCCATTGTCCTTATCACTAAAGAAAGTAAATCTGAATTTTTCACAGAATCTGTCATTTCAGTGCCTTTTGGCGCTTTGATTTATTTTCTGTTTCTCAGTTGGACTAGGTTTCCTGCATTGTGATTATGCATGGACTTGCATCGAAACTCAGGTTATGGATCGAAGTTGCATTAACTCCTAAGCTGTGGTTTGAGCCTCGCTCGGGTCACATGTAAGACGCCAAGTTCTGCAACGGAAGGTCAGGTGGTTTTTCTCCGGGTACTCCGGTTTTCGCCCATCTCTGAATAACGATCGGCTCGATATGAGTGAAATAATCTTGAAAGGGCCGTCAAACCAAAACCAACAACAACAAAAAAAAACACTCACACAAAAAAACAAAACAAAAAAAAACTCCTAAGCTGAAGCCCTACAGTATACGCCTTGCGTCCCTTGTTTGAACATTAGCAAACAGTGTAGACTTAGATCAGACGCCACAGAACGCGGCACCTGATCTGGGTCTACATGTTTGCTCAAAGTACATAAATTTTTGTAAAACGTACCACAGATGTAACAAACCTGACACCCGATTTTCTTTGAAATTGACTCCAACTTACGGCGGCTTGAAAGAATCTGTCCTTTTGGCTTTCCGCTAGTAATTTTTCGATTAGGGTCTAGTTATTTCATGTTCGTGTTTCTTTCCCTTGGAGGCTTTTTTTGTTTTACGGCCCTTTCAAGATTATTTCACTCAGAGCCGATCGTTAATCAGAGGTGGGCGAACCCGCAGTACCCGGAGAAAAACCACCTGACCTTCCGTTGCAGAACTCACATGTGACCCGAGCCAGGCTCGATCCCACAGCGGTGAGAGACCTAATGATTAAGAGTCGGCGCTCTTATCCATTAGGCCACGGAGGCCCGGAGGTGTGGGTGAATTGTATCGATTCCGTATCATTGTCTTCACGTCTATTTTGTAATGAAAATGATTTTTCGTTTTTGGCATTTTACATGTACATGTATGAGTAACATTTTTCTTTGTATTTTGCACGCTCAGGCTTGGGTGGGCGATTCAGTAGATACCTTCTATCTCTCCGTCACGATGACAAGTCCGTAAAACGAAGACCCCACTAAACCCCATTTTATATAGCGAAAAGTGGTGTTAACAGGGGCATACATTACCTGCCTTATTTTTGCTCAAAAGCATAGATTGTTGGTACTCGTTAGAACCGCCTCATCGAGGCGGTTCTAACGAGCACCCACAATCTATGTTGAAAGCACTAAATCAGATTTATTTATCGTTTTTAAGACCGATTCTCGAATACGCATCTGCAGTATGAGATGGTTGTACAATGTATGAAAAAGATAGTCTCGAAAAAATACAACATGAAGCTGCAAGGATTGTTAGTGGTTTAACTAGATCAGTTTCTATTGTCAAATTATATTCTGAAATTGGATGGCTTTCATTAGCTGACCGGCGAAACTATCAGAAGTTAGTTCTTGTGTTTAAGTCCAAGAATGCCATGTTACCAGAGTTTCTAACTAATCTTTTTCCTCCAATTGTGGGTATGACATCTCATTATACTTTACGAAACAGCGACGACTTTGTTATTCAAAACCAAAGAACGCAAGTTTTCTCTAGATCCTTCATCCCATCTTCTACAAGTTTATGGAACCAACTACCTCAAGAAATTCGAAACAAACCCACATTATCAAGTTTTAAAAGCGCTTTACTCAGTGATCTGTTTATTGCACCAAAAGTACAACAATATTTCTTGTATGGTAACAGAAAATTATCAGTAGTACACGCATGTATTAGAAATAATTGCAGCAACTTACACAATGACTTATTTAGAAACAGATTAAGAGAAAATGCACAATGTGGATGTGGAACAAGTATAGAAGACGCAGAACATTATTTCTTTCAATGTTATAGATATACAAACGAACGGCGAAAACTCTTTCACAATACCCACAGATTCCATCCACTAAATATAAATACTCTACTAAATGGCAGAGAGTCACTTTCTTTCGAAGAAAACTCAACGATATTTCATAGTGTACAGGAATACATAAAGGATACCAACCGCTTTTAGGCATTACAAACACTCATCAGGAAAACACGCCTATATAAATTCGATCCCCTTGAACTCCACTTTATATAGTAGAAATGGGGACCTCCAGGTGTAGACAGTATTTATCTTGTTCTTGCCCTAGAGCATGGAGTGTGGGTGCTCGTTTGGACTGCCTCACTGGGGCGGTTCTAGCGGATACCCGCAGTCTGTGTTATGGGCGTGGATATGGGGAGTATCTGAAATTTTACTTGGAAAAATCACATTCATTGGTAAAATTTTACCGGTATATTTGATTAGGTGTGTTTACGTATTGATTCGCATAGAGTAACTTCCGAGAGGTTGAGAGAAATGTTGCTGCTAATTGTGTTCCGGTTATTTCTGCATTCTGAAGATATATTTCAAGACGTTCTACCTATATCTATCCTTTCTCCTTATTTCTTGGATATTTCTCTTCTCTATTGATAGTCCCCATACTCGTGTGGTTATGTTTGATTTGTCATTTGTGAATTGCTTAAAACTGTATTTTGTACTTGGGAAGGGCCGTAACTAATGTTGCTAGAACTTGTGGCCCAACCCATTTGCTTGTATCTGATGTTATAAGCAATAAAATATGTTTAAATCATAAGAAAGGTGTTATCATTTTAGCTAAAACTTGTCACTTCTTACACCATGTTGGACGCCATTATTTCATACGACGTCGCGTCTGAGAGTGTAATAACGTCATGTATTATTTTCGATAATCCACTAGTGGATTAAATATGCAAATTAGCTAGATACGTCCCGTAACGTTACATATACGACGTCCATAACGACGTCGCGTTTACTAACGGCGGAATATTGACATTTTTGTAAATAAAATGCGTTTTAAATGTCATATGATAAATAGAATCTTGCATTCGTGCTCATGTATTATTGAATTTATTAAACTCGTTGAGAAAAAGGGATAAAATGCTCGGCAAAGCCTCGCATTTTATCCCTTTTCCTCAACTCGTTTAATAAATTCAATAATACATGACAACTCATGTAAGATCCTCTATGTTTCATATGGACGTGTTTTCCTAATGGTTAGCTGAGAAGTCAGAGCTGAATCAAGCCCTAAAATAATAACAGCCTGAAGGAAAAAATGTGGGTGTTGGAGGATTTCCTGCTGAGATGTAAACAAAAATAATAACATAACCCAAAAATGCGAAACGCAACAGGTCATATCGAGCTGACGTTTCCCCGTCGCAGAAATGTAGGTTATGGGTGAATATCCGGTATCGCATGTCCGTTTGCTTAACCAAGCGCCAGGGAGATAGGCTAAGGATCCTTGTATATCTCGCTTGTAGAACTACCGCGAGACGTCTCGGACGTTTATTGACAGTATAGAAAACATCCTTTACCCATTTTAAACGGAAAATCACAAAACGCATCACGGAAACACGTCTATATAATTTTGAACCCCTTATACCCAACTTTTATATAGTAAAATGGGGTTTACAGAGGTGTTCATATTTTTCCTATTTCTTCGGTTCTAACAAGAACAAAAATATGTTTTTGGCAGAAATATGAAAACTATCAGATTTTTTTTTATCTGAATCCCCATTACGTAAACACGCCTATTATATTTGTATTGAAAATTTTACGACCAAAAAAAAAAAAAAAAAAATAAAATGGAAATTTTTTTTGGTCGTAAACCTTCAAAAGATTGTAATATGCGTGTTTACATAAAGGAGATAATGGCAAAAAGTGCATGCCCATATACAGAATGCGTCATCTGATCAGGACATTCTATGTTTGCTAATTGTTCAAAAATAAATTCATAAAAATATTTAAATCTTTAACCCCTTAATGTCAAACTGGATTCCTGCTATAATGATATTCATGGGTTACAACCTCACACTACTAGTCGCCGTAAGTTTGATGTCTTAAGGGGAATGGAAACACCTGACAGATTTTGCCGCCATTTTTCCAAGGGAGACAACTTTCGGAACTTCCTATTCACCATTCTATAAGCCCTGTCCCACTGTAAAAGGGGTCTACTCTTAAAGGAAAGAATTTGCTCCTCACCAGACGGTCACTTCGGCCTCAGTCGTTTCGGCCCAGTTAGGTTATCCGTTTCCATGCATATTACTGTGAATATGCTCTTGGGTGTAGTTTTGATTTTCAGTAGGGTAGGATAGTGATTTCCAAGCAAGACTGGCACTGTCGTAGTAGTTTTGTTTGATTTGAGGTTTAAAGTCCCGATCAACACTGTATAGGTCATTTTGGAGACGTTGCTTCCAATTTTGTGGGACGTTTACCCGACATTGAGATGAAATGACATCTCAAGCCCTGTCACCCAATGAAACCAATAGGGTTCATAAGCATGGCGATCCAACACGCACAGCTTTGCCTCGCACCGCGGTTCCTGGACAGGTTTAGATCCTCTAAGCTGTATACCAGTACTAGTGTGCGGTCGGTTGACATGGGATACAAAAATACTTTTACAAGAGTTGCCTCCCCTGAAGGTGTACCCATTCCTCTTAAGGGGAATGAAAATGCATCCAAGGAAGGTTGCGCTCATTGACACCATTTTAAATCATTTCGAAAAGTTGGCTTCATCTAAACATAAGAATTTACTCCAAACTAAAGGCAATGCCTCCGTTTAAGAGTATAGAAAAATATAAGTGAAGGCAATTATCAGGAATCGATACAATAAAGAAGTACAAACATGAAACAACAGAACCCAACAGAAACACCAACAGCGGAAAGCAAAAAAGGGCAGTTACTTCCCACAAAACGGCCAATTGCCTATCCAAAACAAAATATTATAAGCGATACAAACACTCAAAGACAAACCATAACAAAAATAAACCGGGAGAGAAGACCCGCCATAGAACGGTTAGTGAAACGAATTCCATCCGGGGGGGTGGGGGGGGGGGGGGGGGGGTTAAAATCGATTTTACATGGCCACAATCCTCGCCCTTACTTCCGTCGCGATTTAGACAGATAATTTGTTCAGTCCGCATGAAGAGTACATGTATAGACCTATTTAGAAACAGCTTTGTAGAGCTTTGGACAGCCTAATTCTATTTCCGAACATTGTCGCCCTTGGCATCTTTCACAAATGCCCTTTTACGTTACAGCACCTACGTTTACTTGTTTCACCTCTGTAATAGCCTTGTTTTTATATATTCGCATCAGTGACTTTTAGTACAGGTGACTTATAGGCCGTGCCCTCTGACTGCGTTAATTGTTATGGGGGATATGTTAATATCGTAACTGATTAGTTGTTTTTATCTGCTGTTTTTTATTAACCCATTTTGTACCAGAACCCACAAAACGGGTATTAGGAAAACAGTGCAGGCCTAGATCAGACGCCGCAGAACGCGGCGTCTGATCAGGGCCTAGACTGTTTGCAAAACGTTCAGCCATTTTCCAAATAAATTTTGAAGAAAATTACAACACGATACCGTTCATTTTGAAATGGTCTCCTGTTATATATAAGGTGCAAGATTCCATTTGGTACAGAAAGGGTTTATATATTTGGATTGGGCAACATTTCAGAGAAAACAAACAGGATACATGGTAAGTCCAATGTATAAAAGACTCACGAATTGCTTTCAAACCAAACTGTTATCAGGTTCAGTACTGAGTGAAATCGTCTGAAAAAAAAAAAAAAACACAAAAAACAATGAACTTCAGGGTTGTTTTATTGTTCAGCGTGATGGCTATTTGCCTTCAAATATCAGGCGCTGATAGAAAAAGGTAAGCTGAGAATCTCTCTCTCTCTCTCTCTCTCTCTCTCTCTCTCTCTCTCTCTCTGTTTTTCTTTTTTGGCAAATTTTGAAAAGGCTAAAGGTTTTCAAAAGTATTGAAGGTATAATCTTGGTATGGGTTGTTTATAGCCTCGCTTTGGCTTTGAATAATTGACGATATAGTGAATTTGCCTTGTCCGTAGACAATCTGTCATCCCGTCATTTCGTCTTGCACTTTACAGACGTATAAGCGCTATTGTGTATAACAATTTGGACCAAACAAATCGACCCCAAACTTGATTTGAGGTTTATATAGAGGATCTTACATGAGTGTTCATGTATTATTGAATTTATTAAACGAGTTGAGGAAAAGGGATAAAATGCGAGGCTGTGCCGAGAATTTTATCCCTATTCCTCAATGAGTTTAATATTTAATTACGATTTTTTGTACAAAAATGTCAATACTCCGCCATTAGTAAACGCGACGTCATTAAGGACGTCGTACGTGTAACATTACGGGACGTATCTACCTAATTTGCATATTTAATCCACTAGTGGATTATCGAATATATTACATGGCGTTATTACACTCTCAGACGCGACGTCATATGATAAAAAATAATAATAATAACAACTTTATTTCAAGAGGATAACATATTTGGCACATGTGCCCGTCTAACATATGTTCCTCTATTTAACAATGCTGAATTAAAATCGGTCCTCATATTAAAGTTAAAATATATACACAAAAATTTACACAACTATACACAAATGTACACAACATTTGAAAGAACTTGACATATGATAAAACTAATGTCTAGAAACTGAAAGATATTAGCTAAGAGGCAAATTCGAATAAACATGTATGGTTAAACATTGTTGCGCTTTAAATTCAAATTACTTTTAGACACGGCTAGCTAAAATAACGAGTGCGGGAATTACGTGCACGAGTTAAAATGTGTTAAAATTCATTTTACCCTGGCTTATTCAGAGATAATTAAAATACTGTATTGTATAGGCCATTTTGGAGACGTTGCTTCTAATTTTGTGGGACTTTTACCCGACATTTAGATGTAATACATCTCAAGACCTGTCGCCCAATGAAACTAATAGGTTTATAAGCATGGACGGTCCGACTCGCACCGCTTTACCTGGGCAGGCTTACATCCTCTAAGCGTTTAACCAGTACTAGTGTGCGGTCGGTTTCAGCTCTGCGTGATAGCATCATGCCGCCCATCTATTTCTTCAAGCCCCTTCAACGGCCGGGGCCGACCCCAAACGTATGACAGTCATTTGCTGAGAGGCCATTCCAAATACTCTTTCTGTACAACAACACAATTATTGTTGCCACGATTCATCAAGATGTAAACCATACAATAACCATTTATTCATTATATGTCTACAAGATGTCTTTGCTTTTCATTTGCAGGTGTTTTTGCAAGGCTGTCGATGCCTTTAACTTGGGACGCGTTTTGAAAAACTTTGGCACAGTAGAAACGCATAAACACTGGTTGAGCGTAGGCTGTGGTAGATTGGCGGGATGCGTGAACACTTGTGACAGGGTCGTACAACAGTGGGTGTGCACCAGAAAAGCCCAATGCGAGTCTGCAAGTGGCGATTCATTGGTTCGATCCAATTACCAGGCTAGCATTTGTAAAAGTGGATACGGACATATTGTGAGGAAGTGTGGAGCTTGTGGGTTTGGTGGATTGCCGGGAAAAGTGCATAATCCTAGGAATAACCCGTTGTTTAACCGTCTAGCCGTCATGCAGTAACAAGGGAATGGACAAGAAATCCAGTTCTGTCTCATTTATATATATTTTTTTACTTTATTTTTCATTCATTCCAAAACCTTTAATGCTGTCTTAATGACATCACCAACACACGCCTATATGATTTTGACCCCCTTCAAACCCACTTTTATAAAGTACAGCTGGGTTTTAAGGAGGTATACATTGTTTTTCTCATTTCTACTCAAAATATAGATTGTAATTACTCGTTAGAACCGCCACGTCGAGGCGATTCTGACGAGTACCTGGTGGTTCTAACAAGTACCAATTATGTATGTTTGTGGCAAAAAAGTTACAAATATCAGATATTTGATCGGAAAATTTTCCTATTTTTGGTGGTAAAATTTCCGATGCATTGACATAGGCGTTTTTTTTTTTTTTTTCAATTTCCTTCTTTTTCAAACTCATTGTAATCTATGCATGCGCACGTGAGCTAATAAAATGGTTGAATTATTGACTGATTATGATTAATTCACTGATTGATTATGTAATTAAAATTGGACCGCGACCAGTAAAAAAAGAAAAAAAAAGAAAAGGATTTCGAACATGTACGCCCGTTATAGACTCTGATCAGACTGATGTGCGACGGATTGATAGACATTGATACAGTCTCTTCCTGCAGTCCGGGTAGATTGTTAAAGGAATGAGTTATCAT
This sequence comes from Lucinisca nassula, assembly GCA_963580285.1. Lineage (NCBI taxonomy): Eukaryota > Metazoa > Mollusca > Bivalvia > Lucinida > Lucinidae > Lucinisca > Lucinisca nassula. Next base: position 131,519,524 of record OY757013.1, read on the forward strand.
TTTTGTGGATTTTGTCGATGTGTAAACTCTGGCCATTCACCCACAAACTGCACATTTGGGCTTCATGCAGTTTGTGAATGATTCGCCGAAGTTTACACATCGATAAAATCCAAAATAATGATAATTCATTCCTCAAAATTCCAACTTTGTCATCGAAATGTTTAAAAATGCCAACCAAATGGTACATTTTAGTAATTCTTTCCATCACGAAAACTCGCCTATATAATTTTGACCCCCTTGAACCCCACTTTTATATAGTAAAACTGGGGTTTACAGGGGAAAACCTTATTTTTCTTATTTCTGCTCTAAAATATAGATTGTGGGTACTCGTTAGAACCGCCTCATCGAGGCGGTTCTAACGAGCACCCGCAATCTATATTTTGAGCAGAAATAAGGAAAATATCACATTTTTTCATCCTAAAATTTTCGTTTTCTGGGCTAAAACAAATTACAATGTATTAGTATAGGCGTGTTTTCGTAATGGCTTCCAATTTTGTGGGACTTTACCCGGCATTTAGGTGAAATGACATCTCAAGCCCTGTCGCCCAATGAAACCAATAGGGTTTATAAGTATGGACGGTCCGACTCGCACTGCTTTGCCTGGGCAGGCTTAGATCCTCTAAGCGGTTTACCAGTACTCATGTGCGGTCGGATTCAGCTCTGTGTGGAAGCATCCTGCAGCCCATCTATTTCTTCAAGCCCCGATGGGCGGGGCCGATCAATATGCTATGATATTGTCTTGTTATTATGTTTGATAAACATCTCGAAAATACACCTTTATAACTTGATTCTGACACCCTTGACCCCCACTTTTATGTAGTAAATCTGGTGAAGTAAAACTGGGTTTTACAGGGGTAAACCTTATTTTTCTTATTTCTGCTCTAAAATATAGATTGTGGGTACGCCTTAGAACCGCTTCGTCGAGGCGGTTCTATCGTGTACATGTACCCACAATCTATGTTTTGAGCAGAAATAAGAAAAATATCACTCGGTGAAACGATTCTAAGTTTCTAACGTGTACCAGCAATCTACATTTTGAGCAGAAATAAGAAAAAATATCACAGTTTTTCATCTTAAAATTTTCTTTTTTTTTTCATCGGCAAAATTTACAATGTATTTGTATAGGTGTGTTTTCATAAATGAGTAACAATTGTTTTAATATGTAAACCAGTTTTGTGCAATATATGGTGCAATATACATTGACATTGTTTCTTTAGATATTCGGCATTTGTTTGTTTGTTTGTATTGGAGTTTAACGGCCCAGTCAACATTATTTAGGTCATTTTTGAGCCGGTCAGTTTACCTATCAACACTTTCCTGGGCAGGCTTATACGTAAGCGGTTAACCAGTACAGTGCACATTCTTTCGCCAGAAACTGACAACTGCCCTTCTTGAATCAGCGGAAGGGAGAGAATGACCGTAGAAAAGATTTCATGATCAATCTCCACGAAAGAATGTTGCCGACCCCGGCGGGAGTCGAACCCGCGTCCTCCTGATCACCAGTCAGACGCACATCCGACTGAGCCACTGAGTCCGGCTTAGATATTCGGCATAATTGTGTTTTCATTGAAAAAAAAATACATTTATTAAAACTTTCAGCACAGCCTTGATTTATTATTTGTTGTTCCAGACGAAATATTTAAATTTCCAGTGTAAAGTCTAATGTATTTGTTTGTTTGTATAGGAGTTTAACGGCCCAGTCAATACTATTTTAGGTCATTTTTGAGCCGGTCAGTTTACCTATCCACACTTTTCCTGTGCAGGCTTGTACGTAAGCGGTTATCCAGTACAGTGCGCATTCGCCAGACACCGACAACTGCCCTTCTTGAATCAGCGGAAAGGAGAGAATGACCTTAGAAAAGATTTCATGATCAATCTCCACGAAAGAATGTTGCCAACCACGGCAGGTATCGAACCCGCGTCCTCCTGATCACAAGTCAGTTGCGCATCCGACTGAGCTACCGAGGCCGCAAACTCTAATGTAAACGTACAGAAAACAATGTAGTTCATACTCACATGAACGCATCAAGTCACATGATTTTCAGTGGCGTCAAGTGGCGTCAGTCTAAACAAGGCTCTCTACGGGCGTTGGTGACGTCAACGCTGTTCCGCTCTTTGTAGAAAACAGCGTGTAAATACTTTTCATCTTTAAAAGTGCCCTATAAGCATTTTTTCGCCCAGGGATGAGGGGCAAAGAATGTAAATATAAAAAATAAACTTAATTGTTCTGCTTTTCATGAAAGTATGAACGACAGCGGACCGCTAGCAAATAGCAAAGTTTACATGAGCCCCTTCGGGTTTCATTTCCTTGGAACTGCGTTCATACTTTCATGCACAGCAGAGCAATAAAATTCATTTCTTAAATATTTACGCTCTCAGCGCATTTACAGAAAACCCCTATAGTTAACTACTGGGAACAAATGCTGTTCATACTTACATGAATGTATTGAGTCCGCGACGTCGGTGACGTCGAATTAAGAAATAGATCTGCTCTAGCGGTGATTTGTTGAGTAATATATCACTGTTTGGAGGTCAGTTGTAAGGTAGATCAAATCACGAACGCGTAGCGCGAATGATATATCTACCTACAAATGACTGACAAACTGTGATAATTACATGTATATTACTCAACAAATCACGCAAGTGAGCTGATCTATTTCGAGTCTAAACATGTATACAACTACGGAACTCGGGAAGGAACATTTCTATTCCAGTATCTAGCAGAACAGAAATTAAAGCAATAAAATCAGAGTGGAAAATAAAACAAGAAATATGTCGTTTAAACGATATAATATGTTGCATAAATGACCCGTTTCTTGTTTTCTTTTCCATTCTGAAAAAGTAGGCTGGAATTTAAAACAATAAAATTGGAATGGAACAGAAAACAATAAATCGAATTATGGATATCCATTTTTCGATTTATGGATATCTATAATTCGAATTGTTGACATCCTTAAATCAGTCGAATTATGGATATTTATAATTCGATTTATGGATATCCATAATTCAGATCGATTATGGATATCCATAATTGCAGAGTACGTAAACGACATATTTCTTGTTTTCTGTTCCACCCTGAAAAAGTACCGTGGAGTTTAAAATAATAAAATTGGCACGGAACTGAATTGAGCTGAAACTTAATGGGAGTTTCAAGATTCTCAAAACGCCTTGGAGGAAATGTGTGACATTCTAACACAGCGCGCCTATATAGGCAATGGAAAATAACTGTGTTTTATTCTACAACAAATCACAGCTCGGAAGAGCGTGACGAGTGACGTCATTAAAATTCCCAATTTATGACGTCACTAGTCGATTTACTTGACGCTAGACGGTGTAACGTCATTTTCTCGCATCGAAAACGTAAAAAAGGATATAAATGCATGTGTTTCAGTCGATAATTTTAGCGGGATTTCTTCCAACAATGGCGAAAGGTTTTGAGATTTTGAAGGAAACAACAGCATTATTGCCGATTTTCAGCGTGTTAGAATCGAAATAGATCAGCTCTTGTCTGTGATTTGTTGAGAAATAAATCACAGTTTGTCGGTCAGTTGTAAGTAGACAAATCACGCGCGCTACGCGCTCGTGATTTGTCTACTTTACAACTGACCTCCAAACTGTGATTTATTACTCAACAAATCACAGTTAGAGCTGATCTATTTCTTAAATAGAAAAAAGGCACAAAAAGACTGGTTAACCGCTTACGTATAAAGGAAATAAAAAAAGACAACATCTCTGAGAATACAAGTAAAAAATTGCTCCATGTTGGAGCAAAGGAGGAAGCGCTGCGGAAAACAACTTTTGTGACCTTTACTTTCATTAAATGTTTTCATAATTTTGCATGTCTTTAAAGGGTTTGACCTGATACAAAAGAAAAATTAGGAAAGGCTTTCTAAGGCCATTCTCAATTGAGGGCAGTGCAAATCATCAACAGAGAAAGTGGAACAAGGGTATGAAACATCGCGAGCAGGTCATTAGAGCATTTCGCCGCAAATAAGCAACCGAACACTTTAGGCATTTTGAATCTCTGTGAGATCTATCTCACAGACTTAACCATTAACCGCTTGACGCGTATGACCCATAAAGAGGGTTGACGCGTCGTTAAACACGAAATCATCATCATCATCATCATCATCATGATTTCCAGACACTTCGGCCCCACTACCACCTCGGCCCCTAGACAGGTCGGCCCCAAACCAAGTCGGCCCTAGACATCTCGGCCCTAGTCACCTCGGCCCTAGACACCTTGGCCCCACTGTCACCTCGGCCCCTATACATCTCGGCCCCAAAGACACCTCGGCCCCACTTTTGATATTTGTTAGGGTATGGGCATTTATATCATATTAAAATCGGCCCCACCCATCGGGACTTCAAAAAACCGACAGCCTGTGACATAAGTAATGGTAAACCGGCCCTAGTCACCTCGGCCCTAGACACCTTGGCCCCACTGTCACCTCGGCCCCAATACATCTCGGCCCCAAAGACACCTCGGCCCCACTTTTGATATTTGTTAGGGTATGGGCATTTATATCATATTAAAATCGGCCCCACCCATCGGGACTTCAAAAAACCGACAGCCTGTGACATAAGTAATGTTAAACCGCTTAGAGGTTCTATGCCTGGCCAGGAAAAGCGGTGCTAGTCGGACCGTTCATACTTATAAACCCTATTGGTTACATTGGGCTGCAGGGCTTGAGCTGTCATTTCATCTCAATGTCGGGTAAAAGTCCCACAAAATTGGAGGCAACGTCTCCAAAATGATTGATACAGTGTTGATTGGGGCGTTAAACGTCAAACCTAACAAACAAAACACCATGTTAACAAGCGCGTGTAATGAAGACCCTGCTAAACCCCAGTTTATATGGGGAAAACTGGGGCTCATAGGGGCATACATTATTTACATCACGAAGACACGCCTTTATAATTTGACCCCCTTGAACCCTACTTTTATATAGTAAAATTGAGGTTTACACGGGTAAACCTTATTTTTCTTTTTTGAGCTGAAATAATAAAAATGTCACAATTTTTCCTCATATAATGTTCGTGTTTTTCGACGGTAAAGTTTGCAAGTCATTTGTATACTGGCGTGTTTTCGAAATTCTTATTTCTGCTCCAGGTTGTGTGTACTGGTAAGAACCGTCACAATGTGCAGGACTGATCAGAATGCGTCTGTGACAACCTTTAATTACAACTACATGTAGTTTAATATTAATATGTTTATGCAAACTAGTCATTTCTTAGATCCCTTTCATATTAGTTAACAGGTCTGTGCGATAAACGAACGATTGAACCGGTATCAAAGATCTATGTTTTCGAGCAGAAGTAAGAAATATATTTTTTATCAACTTTTCCTTATATAATTATGGTTTTACGGAATCTTCTATTACGTTGTTAGGAAATAAGATCAAATTATTTTATTGCTATATTTATTTCATATAAAAAATAACAATTAACCAATGAGACGTTTATAATAAACGTGGCAACGCATACACGACATTTTCAGGTTAACTTGGACTACACTCTTAAGGACAGCAATTCCCCCGCCGCCTTCAACCGTGTCGTTGACCTTGAGTCAGCACCACGAAAAGTGGGGTTTAGCGGGTTGTTCTAATTGTGAATATTTGATACTGATAGTCAAAGAGCCTTTTCTACAAAAATATATAGGACCATGAAGACTTTGCAGTCAGTGCACATCCAGAATCATCTGAACTGGATCTACACTGTCATTCAGTTTGCGAATTTTAAATGAATACAATATACATGTATCAAGTAATTTTAGGGTCTGAAATTTGACTTATAAATAAATAAATAAATAAATAAATAAATAAATTATATGAGCAGAAATAACAATCAAATATGAATTTCTAAATGTTGAAAGTTGATAACAATGAAAACATACCGAGCAATTCCTACAAAAATACGATAAGTGTAGACTTTGCACACAGTGCACATCCAGATCTACACTGTTTGCAATTGATATATACATATAGTACACATGTATCAAGTAATTTGAGTGGCTGATAGTCAGAAATGTGATAAATAAATAAATAAAGCATACAATATACTCGTTCAGTACTGTCCGACTAATGACAATCAAATGTGTGAAAAATCTAACGAGTGCCCACAATCTGTTTATCATCAAGGATCTCTTTATTGGGGAAAAGGGATTAGTTACGCCTGGTTGTTTATTGAGCTTCACAATTTACTAATTTAATTCATTATTTTAATTAATTGTTCTTGTATAACTGTTTGCTCAATAGTGTACTAACCTGAAATTCAATAACCCTTACCCCGCTGAACACGATAATCCTTATCTTTGCAAACAGTGTAGATCCTGATCATATTGCTTCTGCCCTCTGAACCGGATCTGCACCGTTTTTCATTCAGTTTTTGAATTGCAAGCATACATTAAATTAATTTGTTTACTTACGAGGATAGTTCTAGTTCAGCGAACCTGAACACTGATAATTACCCAATAAATAAATAAATAATTGTTTATTTATTTACTGGAGTTTAACGGCCCAGTCAACATTATTTTAGTTCATTTTCGACCTATCCACACTTATCCTGGGCAGGCTTATACGTAAGCAGTTAGCCAATACAGTGCACATGTTTTCGCCAGAAAGTGACAACTGCCCTTCTTGAATCAGCAGAAGGGAGAGAATGACCGTAGAAAAGATTTCATAATCAATCGCCACGAAAGAAATTTGCCGACCCCGGTAGGTATCGAACCCGCGTCCTCCTGATCACCAGTCAGACGCGCATCCGACTTAGCTACCGAGGCTAAAAAAATAAACAAATAAATACACAAATATGTCACCATGACTGACGAAACCGAGGAATGATTTTTTTTTTTTTTTTGGTTTTACGGCCCAATCCACCGATCCATCCAGATTTCCACCCAATTAGTAAGGTTAATTGGGTATCATGTTCTTATTGAAATTAATTTAAAAAAGTATTTTAGCGGTGTGGAATTATTTCGGATAATAAAAAAAAACCAAAGATGATCAAAAGAGTAGAAATGTAGAAAAAAAGTGCCTGCTCTAAAGCATGCTGCAATGCAATTAGAATTATACATTGAAATAAAAGAGGCGAATTTTAAGATGTATCTTCCATCCTTCTTAAATGGACATATAGATTTTCTATTTAGTAACGTTATAATATATAATAAATATATATATTATAGGTTCAATATTCGTGGCTCCCTTTCAAAATAGTCAAATCAGCAAATCAAAAATAAAAAAAAAAACCTCATCGGGCATCCAACCCGATCTCTAATTTAAGTGGAAGCCCCGTGAAAAGCAAAGTGGGGCCGAAGTGTCTAGGTATATGGGGCCGACGTGTCTAGGGGCCGAGGTGTCCAGGGGCCGACCCGTCTAGGGTTTCAATTTTATGTGGGGCCGAGGTGGTTTTGGGGCCGAGGTGTCTAGGGGCCGAAGTGTCTAGGGGCCGAGGTGGTTTTGGGACCGAAGTGTCCTGTTACCATCATCATCATCATCATTATCATCATCATCATCAATGTCACATTACCTGATTGTTTGTTATTATCCCCTCGGCAACAAAGTTGCGGTGGCGATATAGCATTGCAGCCGTACGTTCATGTGTGTGTGACAGTGTTTGTCCTTGTGAACAGGATTGAAGACATTTAGCCATCATCGGAAAGCATCAAACCTTCAACAAATGTTCCCAATGGAGAGAGAATAAATTCTTTGATTTTCAAGGTCAGGGGTCAAATGTCAAGATCACAATGGACTTGACATTTTAAACATTGTGAACAGGATAAAAGACAAAGCTATCAACATAAAAGCATCAAACCTTCCATAAATGTTCCACATGGAGAGAGGATGAACGCTAATGATTTTTAAGGCCAAGGCTCAAATGTCAAGATCACAATGGACTTAACATTAAACAAGAGGCCCATGGGCCACAATGCTCACCAGATCTCAGGGGACCACTGCCAACTGACAGCAATGTATTTAATTAACCATGGAAGGCCTGTGCCCAAGGATGCTACAGATAAAATTTGGAGGCAATCAGCCAAGTGGCTTCAGATTCTGATGTCGCTTGAATGTGTTGTTGCAGGACAACAGATGACAATTGAAAATTCCCATCTGTGGCAACAAATAGGCCAAACAGAACATTATTGAAGGAACATTTCTATGAAAGTGTGACAAAATATCTTGAAAAGCATTACTGTCATTTTTGAATTTTCCCCATTATAAGTCAATGGAAACTCTTAACTTGCCATAGCAAACAAACCGAAGAGTTTACGTCCCACAAACAGCTAAGGTCATATGGAGATGGGACCTCGGTTTAAAGACTCATTCGAAAGTCTGGAAAAGCCCGGGATCGAACCTGCGATCCCTGGTTTACAAGGCGAGTAGCGTAACCACGGAGGCTTAAACAAACCAAAGAGCCAAATTTCATAAACCAGAGCTGAGGTGGACACTGCCCAAGGGCAGCCATGTATTATAACATGATACGATTTAAATCTACCAATTATAAAGTCTCCCAAACAAACCCCATACGATTTAAATCTACCAATTATAAAGTCTCCCAAACAAACCCCATACCTAAATGAGCACCCATGTGGACTGTATCTGAAATATTAGGTATTTTATAAAGTAGAGAGGGTGGGGCATGAACACAAAGGAGCCCTGGTTGGTGTCACTAAATGTGTCTTATCAAAAGGAATAGAGACATAATTATATGGTTTAACAGTGGGGATATGTATGGTTCCTGAGATGTAAGACCTTTTAAGCAATGGAGGGATTCGGGCATAGCAGATCCCAGAAAAGCCCAAAATTGTTGTCACTGAATATGTCTTATCATAAGGACCAAGAGTAATATGGTTAAACAGTGGGGATCTGAATGGTTTCTGAGATATGAGGCCCTTCTATGAAGTGGCAGGGAGAGAATTGGCCCCTGAGGACCCCTCAAGACGGGGTGACTGAATGTATCTAATAACTATGTGATTATAGGATGGGGATTTGAATGGTTTCTGAAATATATGGCCTATTATGAAGTGGAGTCTTATCATAAGGCACAAGAATATATATGGTTAAGGGGTGGGGATCTGAACGGTTTCTGAGATATATGGATTTTAATGACGTAAAGGGGCGGGGCATGGCCCGTGGCACCTCGGGGGACCCGCATGCTGGTGTCACTGATTATCATAAGGAACAAGTATATATGGTTTAGGGTTGGGGCTCTGAACAGTTTCTCAGATATATGGTCTTTTGTGAGAGGGGTGGAGAATGGCCCGGGCGCCACCCTGTGTTAACAAGAAAATATATGGTTTAGGGGTGGGGATCTCTAAGGTTTCTGGAATATTTGGCCTTTTATGAAGTGGAGGGGGTTGGGCATGGCCCCGGCACATTCCGGGGGCCCCCAAGTTGGTGTCACTGAATGCAACTTATCATAAGGAATGAGTATATACATGGTTTAGGGGTGGGGATCTCAATGGTTCCTGAGATAAATGGCATTTTATGAAGTGGAGGGGGTGGGGCATGTCCCCGGCACATCCCAGGGGACCCCCAGGTTGGTGGCACTTAATGCATCTTATCATAAGAAACAAGAATATATATGATTTAGAGGTGGGGATCTGTAAGGTTTCTGAGATATAAGGCATTTTATGAAGTGGAGGGGGCGGGGCATAACCCCGGCCCAACCTAGGGGATCCCCAGGTTGACATGAAAAGTAGAAGTAAAACAAAGATCAAGAATCGATACACTTAACTTACTCCACCCATCAAAGACACCAAATAAAAGCATATGGCTAGGAGAAGTTCACTCACGGAACATTTCCATGTAAGTTTTGTCAAAATATCTGCAATGACTTAGCACTAAATGCCATTTTTTCAGTTTTCCACATTATAAGTCAGTGCCATAGCAACAAAACTTAAAGGCCAAATTTCATAAAAAAAAAAAAAAAAAACAACACAAAACCTGTAAAGGCAAATATGGTAAAGTCTCAGCCTCCTAGAGCATATGGTTTCTGAGGAGATGATTTTATATATATATATATTTTCTATTTTTTGCATTTTGGTTTCCATGGCAACCAATAAAAATGAGCAGTAGGCCTGAAATCATATGGAAGATAGTAGATTGCCTATGGAACATTTCTATGAAGGTTTTGTCAAAATATCTGTAATGACTTGGCACTAAACGCCATTTTTCAATTTTCCCCATTATAAGTCTATGGAAACTCTAAGTTGCCATAGCAACCAAACTAATGAGCCGATTTTCATACAAAACAAACTTTCAACCCCCCAGCCCAAATATGCTATAGATAAAATTTGGGACCAATCGGCCCAGTGGCTTCAGAGGAGATGTCGTTTGAAAGTGTTGACGCAGACGCCGCAGACGACGACGGACAACTGCCTATCCTATCAGCTCCCCCGGAGCCTTCGGCTCTGGTGAGCTAAAAACTTGTGAACAGGACAGGCTACAAAGCTATCATCATAGAAGCATCAAACCTTCCATAAATGTTTCCGATTGAGAGAGGATGAATCCTTTTGATTTTTGAGGTCAAGGGTCAAGTATCCAGGTCACAATGGACTTGACATTTAAAACCTTGTGAACAGGATAGTAGACACAGCTGCCATCACAGAAGCATCAAACCTTCAATAATGTTCCCCATGGAGAGAGGATTAACCCTATTGATTTTCCATGTTAGTGAATGAATGCCAATGTCACAATGGACTTGACATTAAAAATCTTGTGAACAGGATAGAAGACAAAGCTATCACCATAGAAGCATCAAACCTTCCACAAATTTTCCCCATGGAGAGAGGATGAACCCTGTTGATTGTCAATGTCAATGGTCAAATGTCAAGGTCATAATGGATTTGACATTAAATACCTTGTGAACAAGAAAGAAGATAAAAATATTTGTCACATTCTTTGTAAATGTCAGTATTAATATTGGGGGAACAAGGTCATCTGTTGGAGTGCTGGCAGGACCCTTTAGACATTTGTATAATAGTATGAGCCTACTGTCTCTTCTCTTATTGTTGACAGACTCCCGTCATAGTTTTCCTGGTATTCCAGTCATACTCTCAGTATCAAAGCAGTAATTGCTTGTTACAAATGTAGCAGCTCTATTCTGAACTTTTTTTTTACAATTTCTTCATCGAGGAGTCCCAGATACAACTACCATATTCAAAGTAGCCCCCCCCCCCCTCCCCCACCCCCTTTACATCCTGGGGACACTGATGAAGGTTTCGCTTCAGGAAACCAATCGTTTTATTTGCCTTAGTATACATATCGCTAATGTGTGTATTCCATCTCAAAACGTATGTGATTGTCACACCAAGGATGGAATCCACATTCTCGATAGGTGTAAGACGTCTCAATTTTGTTGGCTCTCTTCCTAGCTCTCCGCATACAAATGCATTAACGGGCTAACATCTCATGCCCCATTTTCGTGCCGAACATCCGCACGTCTATATTTATCATTCTGAAGTTTCAGTGAGTCATCTGTATCTCTAATTTCCCGGTAGCAAAAACAGTCGTCGGTGAACAGTCATATTTCTGAGTCAGTGTCCAACTTAACAGGGAAACTTAACAGTGGACCAGGAACAGTCCCTTGTAGGACCCCAGACAAAACTGGAGCCCACTCCCAAGATTCACCCGTTGACAACAACTCGCTATTTACTGTAGCAAAGAAAGGAAACTATCCATTTGAGACTCTCCCCCACAATACCGTAATCAGATAATTTGAATTTCAGTAGTTCATGAGGGCGTGTGTCAAAAGCATTCTCGAAGTCCAGAATTAATGTGTCAACCTGTCCCCATTTGTCCAAGATTTTTACCCAGTCATTAATAACCGTGCTCAACTGAGTTTCTGAACTATACCTTTTTTCTAAATACATGTTGTCTATCTGATAAAAGTTTATGTTCATCGACCATGTAGATAATGCCATGATGAAAGCGATTTACATGGAACAAACGCAGGGGACACAAGGCGATAATTACGAGCAAGAGCCCTGACCGGCTCGAAAATGACCTAAATAGTGTTATTTTGTTTGCATTGGAGTTTAACGGCCCAGTCAACACTATTTTAGGTCATTTTTGAGCCGGTCAGTTTATCTATCAACACTTTAGCAGGCGTATACGTAAAAAAGTACAGTGCATATTCTTTCGTCAGAAACTGACAACTGACCTTCTTGAATCAGCTGAAGGGGGAGAATTTCCGTAAAAAAGATTTCATGTTCAATCTTCACGAAAGAATGTTGTCGACCCGGCATGTATCCAACCCGCATCCTCCTGATCACCAGTCAGTCGCGCATCCGACTGAGCTTCCGAGGCCGGCCTAAAATAGTGTTGACTTGGCCGTTAAACTCCAATGCAAACAAACAAATCAGAAATAAGAAGATATAATATATACCACCGTTAACCCGAGTTTTACTACATAAAAGGGGGGTTTAAGGGGGTCAAAATTACATGGCGTGTTTTCGGAAATCCTTGCGAAAGTGGGGGGGGGGGGCGTTATTTGTATCGCTGTGAGTTCAGAGTGTGGCGCACATGTCAGAGAATTATCTGTAGAACCTGGACTGGAATCATGTGTTGGGTTTTGCAAACAGTGTAGACCCATATCAGAACGCGATGTCTGATCAAGCCCTACCATATTTGCTTAGGGTATAATTATTTAAAGGTTCAAACAGTTCAAGTTCCCCTTCAGGGCCATTTTTTTCGGCGTAGCCGCTATCCTACATTTTTTCGTTATTCCATTGGTCAATAAAACTACATGTTCGATGAGATGACGATTTCATTGGTCGATAATTTGCATATTAAATATTTCCATTCAACAACTGAAGTGTCCTTTCTCTTCATTAGTTCAGTTTTTATGTGTTTAATAGAGACTCTCCTCTATTTGAATGCGCCCCCGCCCATCGGGGTTTGAAGAAACAGATGGGCTGTTTGATGCTTCCACGCAGAGTTGAAAACGACCCGCACACGAGTACTGGTAAACCGCTTAGAGGATCTAAGCCTGCCCAGGCAAAGCGGTGCGAGTCGGCCCGTCCATGCTTATAAACCCCATTGGTTTCATTGGGCGGCAGGGCTTGAGATGTCATTTCATCTCTTTGTCGGGTAAAAGTCCCACAAAATTAGAAGCAACGTCTCCAAAATGACCTTTACAGTGTTGACGGGGACGTTAATCCTCAAATCAATCAATCAATCAATCTATTTGAATGGACAATTACGTATTTATTATGGCGAAAAGACAATCAAAGTTTCTACTTTCGGTTTCCATGCATATATCTGAAACCAATAGCATTGACTTATTTGTTGTCTCCCTTGATATTATCAAAGTTTTAATGAGTTAGAAGAACAGTCTGATCATGGTCTTCACTTTTTGCCATTCAATCTAAATGCTTTGGACATATTGATGTATTGTAAAGAACTATATTCCTATTTGTGGGAACTTGAATGAATGCCACAAAGTGCACCGTCCTTCGACGGCCCCGCACATCGGGGCTTGACGAAATAGAAGGGATGCATGACGCTTCCACGCAGAGCTGAAACCAACCGCTCACGAGTACTGGTAAACCGCTTAGAGGATCTAAGCTTGCCCAAGCAAAGCGGTGCGAGTCGGACCGTCCTTGCTTATAAACCCTATTGGTTTCATAGGGCTTGAGATGTCATTTCATCTTAATGTCGGGTAAAAGTCCCACAAAATTGGAAGCAACGTCTCCAAAATGACCTATACAGTGTTGACGGGGACGTTAAACCTCAAATCAAATAAACAAAACCGTCCTTCGGATCGGGCCCCATGTGCTGTGTGCAGATAAAAGATTCATACCGTAGTTGTAGGCTTTTATCCTGCAAACCTGCAGTGTATGTGATATACACCTGTTCGTAATCCTCGTGAGGGGTGTTGCAGTATATATAGAAATAAAGAAAGAACATTTTAGGTGTCACAAATTTCAGAAAAATTACGGTGATCTAAATTTTTGCACAGCGTTATTGTAAATTGTTAGTTTAATTTGCTTCATTAATATACAGTAAGGTAAAGATGATGTGTATCTTGCATCACTGGGGCGTCCAAATGATATTGATGACAGTTGGGCCTTAAAGCTGGTAGGGGTAGAGGGGACTGTTGTTATTTCTTCTGGTTCTACACTTCCATTAACTTTCCTCTTTCTCCTATGTCCCTTACAATCATCTCATCTACTATTTCTTCTCTCTATTTCTCACTTTCGGTGGGAGACGACACAAAATGACCAACAATGGTTGAAGTGTCGTTAAACACAAAACAAACAATCGTTGCTAAATCACTATCGTAGCTCACAATTCAAAACAACTTTCCAATTAAGTCTACGCCGCATATCTTTTTAAAGATATTTCTTGTTCCAATCTACACTCAGAGATACATGTACTTGACCTATCAGTGCTGCCAGATACTCTTTAACCTTTTCATCCCTGAGTTTCTGGAGTGAACTCTACAACCAATGACGTTTGGCACGTCCATTCTACTAAATATAGTATATAGCTTAAAAGCGTCATCAGGATGCCAAGTAATATATCCTGAAATATCATCAGGAGCTACGTTGTTTGCATAAGTATCTGTGCCGCATTTTAGAGTTGAAAGGGTTAACCTTTGCCGTAGTAACAGGCTCAATTATTACGCAGTAGACGATCATTGGAATCGAAAGGGATAATTTTAAACCTTAGATTGTACCATTCTGTGTAGGAATACTGTCATATATTTCAAACATACAAAGACATACCGTCATCTATTTCAAACACTGAATTTTAATTTTGGGACAATTCAACAATGGAATATCCGGAGTATATTCAGGACTGTACTGATTGAAAATACAACAATAATCAAAACCGAATACCCTTTCGACGATTAAAACGAAAAACATAGTCCGTTATTAAAACTCCAGAATGTATCAAAAATAGAATGTGAATGACAAAAATTCAGATTACAAATGTATATTTGAATGCAGTCGCAAATTAAAATCGTTAATAAAGTGTTTTAATTTTATCTATAACGCGAACTTCAGTAACTGGACAATTCGCTTACATCAATGAAAAGTAAAGTTTCATGAATACATAGTCGTGTCTCAAACCCATCACAAATGGCGCTGCGCAATAAAATCAACCGAGTGCAGAGATGAAACAAGGAAGGTTGTTTACCTAAAGGTTAGCTTTTTTTTGTCAAATTAAAGGTTTAGTAAACTGTTTAACAGACAGAGCGCAATAAAAATAGAGGACTCGTACGTACTGAAGAGTTTTTTTTTTACATTGAAAATGACAATCAAAATAGACCTAGTGTTTCAAAAAGGGACAATGGCAAACAATGTAGATCCAGATCTGACGCAGAATGCGGCGTCTGATCTGGGTCTACTTTTTTGCTTAAAAGCAATGTATTTAAACTGTTAAACATGTAAACAGTCTATGTTGAAATTCAGGACCATTTTCCCAGGCTTCACTCGGGGGCAGTCGACCCAACAGTGCTGTAGGTGCTTTGAAGAGGTCTTTGATAGAGAGGTCAGAAACCATCATTTAGCACTTCTAAGGGTTACAGCGAAATGCTTGTGAACGTCCAAGGGGTCAAAACACTTTTTGGAGCGTAGCTGTTGCAGCGTAGCTCCAGTGAAATGATAAGTGATTTCGGCACTACTTTCGGTGTTACTGCATATGACCCAATCACCAGTGAGAACATAGTACCCCGTTTTAATATAGTAGATTATTACGCCATGTGGTATCTTCTTATAGACTTACTTTATAGCTTCACAGACCACCTATTTCAAACGGAATAGATGAATATTTTTAATACATGAACTGTGTAGCAGTCTAATGTTTTTATAGTTCAGTTCATATAATCCAGTTTACAGCTTATTTGTACCATAATCCCAAACCTGGCAACTTGCAAACAGGACAAACCCAGATCAGATACCACAGAACGCGGAGTCTCATTATGACCTTCACTGCATACTTACAAAAAGTTCAGCTAGTTTTGCCAAATATTTCGTGGAAGCCACAACCTGACATCCCTGATTTTAAAATGAACTCATTCCATACTGATATAAGGTGTTGAGGATTCCATTCGTTAAAAATGGGTTAAAAGTACGCAGTGTGGGTCGATAATGTATTACAAAAATAGGACAGTTGGAATGAGTTTGGACAGGTGCACGTCAAGGCTTATATTGTAAACAGTAGATTTAGCAGTTTAGACACAGGTGAGACGCCACTTGTTGTAGCGTCTGATCTGGGTCGGCAACGTTTGTCCCTCAAAAGACTGCTAGACATATACTCAGAGTATGGGTTAATGTGTGTGTGTGTGGGGGAACAATGTTACTTTTTTTAAAGCGACCTGTCTGCGTCCTAGGCATGTGACCATAATTAAAGCAAATTATCAACTCAGACGCAAGTTCGATACCTGCCGGGTTCGGCAACATTCTTTCCAGGAGATTTGTCGTGAAATCTGTTCCACGGTGATTCTATCCCTTTCGCTGATTCAAGAAGGGCAGTTGTTGGTTTCCGGTAAAAGACTGTGCACTGTGCTGTATAGACAATATCTAACCAAAGAAATTGCCTTAATGCCAGATCATTTCATAAATGGCCTCGTCGAGGAAATTTATTTTTATATAATAATAACGGAGTATAATGTCTAAACCTCTTCAAATATTCCTATGGATTGATATTGACAATAACTAACCCAAGAAACTGTCGTATGCAAGATCACTTCATAAATGGCATCACCGATGCAATATATATTTAGAAAAACGTTAACAGGGTATAATGTTCAAACCTCTCTGAATATTCCGATCATTTTTGGCATTCGGATTGATATTGACAATACCTAACCCACGGGGCTGTTTTATGCAAGATTACTTTATGAATGGCCTCGCCGAGGTAAAATAATATAAAAAATGAATACGGAGTATAACATCTAAACCCGGCTTTTTCACTGCAGCTGATGTTGTGCCGTGTGGCGGCCGTAAAACGTCTCCCGTACATCAACCATAGTGCAGTTTATATTTTACTTTTGGTCCTTTGAGATCAGCGTGAATATTCTGAGAAATCGGAAATATATTATAGGTTTAGACTCATATTCTAGACAGGTTTTTAATTATTTGGACCCCATCTTGATTTATATCAGTCTTTCCTTAAACATGTTTGTCTTTCAGCCACCAAGTTTGCTGTGTGTGTTAACGAAGGCCAAGACAAGCTTCCTACGCTATACTGGTTACCAAAGCTTCATAAAAACCTTACAAAGCACGGTTTATTGCAAATTCTAGCTCTTGCACTACCACTGAACTTTCTAAATTATTAACTTCCTGTCTTACTGCTATTAAAACGCATGTAATTAAATATTGTGATAAAGTCTTTGAAAGATCAGGAAGAAATCTGTTTTGGTCTATAAAAAATTCGAATGAGGTTTTAAATAAATTGAAATCTAGACATTTTCGTGCTTCTAGTCTGTCTACCTATGATTTTTCCACTATTTACACTACACTTCCTCATATTCTTATAAAAGAAAAGCTTAATGATTTAATTGAATGGGCTTTTCACAGAGAAGATTCTCTCTATCTTGCATGTAATGTCAGAAATGCATTTTTCACTTCTAAAGAGCATAAGAATTATACACTTTGGTCATGTCAGAAAGTGTGTGATGCCCTCACCTTTCTACTTGACAATATTTATATTAGATTCGGTACTAAGTTATTTAGACAAATTGTGGGTATTCCGATGGGTACTAATTGCGCACCTCTTGGGGCTGATCTGCTCTTGTATTGTTATGAAAGAGACTTCATTTTGTCGCTTTCCATTGATAACCAATCTGAAATTATTGAAGTTTTTAGCTCTACTTCTAGATATTTAGATGATTTATTAAATATTGATAATACCTATTTTGATGGTTTGATCAGTCAGATTAACCCCCTAGAACTTCAGTTAAATAAAGCAAATTCTTCTGATACCGAGGCCCCGTTTTTGGATTTACATCTATCTATTGAAGATGGATTTGTTTCGTGCAAAATTTATGATAAACGCGATGACTTTGATTTTGAGATTGTCGATTTTTTCCTTTTTTGGATGGTGATGTTCCTTGTGCGCCATCCTATGGCGTTTATATTTCGCAATTAATTCGATTTGCTAGAGTGTGTAGTCATGTAACTGACTTCAACACTCGTAATTAATTATTAACGGCTAAACTCCTTAATCAGGGTTATCGGTACCATAAACTACGCAAAGCCTTTTCAAAATTTTATAGACGCCATTCTGATTTAATTTCAAAATTCAATATTGGACTTAAATCTCTTCTGCAACAAGGTCTATCGGAACCCGAATTTTATGGTGACTTAGTATATAAATTCAGAAAAATATATAACCGCAATGACTTCAGCACCCAATTTCGTAAAATCATTCTTCGATATAA
This sequence comes from Lucinisca nassula, assembly GCA_963580285.1. NCBI lineage: Eukaryota > Metazoa > Mollusca > Bivalvia > Lucinida > Lucinidae > Lucinisca > Lucinisca nassula. The sequence continues at coordinate 131,537,917 of OY757013.1, forward strand.
AAAGATTGGGTACAACATGGATATTATACGACAGACTGCATGCATGGTAGTTAACCCAATCACGGTTGGCAACTTTGCTTCCCTCTTTAATTGCACGCCGGTGGGTCAGGCCTCAGATTCTATGACGGCTCCAACGTAAAGGCTTATTGAAAATTAGAGAGATAATGTTGGTTGGTGCCTGATGCTCTGTCTCTGGTCGGGCTCATCGGAGTCTAACTGTTGATTTTCTTTTGCTCCAGCATTTCAGTGGTTTCTTGCTGTCGAGTCCTCACCGTTGTCTTACCTCTGTGGTTCTTTGATTTTTGTGTTCACGGAGATGTTGCACTGATGAGTTAGGAGGCCTTCATGCGGACTGAACAAATTATTTGTCTAAATCGCGACGGAAGTAAGGGCGAGGATTGTGGCCACGTAAAATCGATTTAAGCCCCCCAGTGGAAATCTTCCACTGACCGTTCCAAGGCGGCTCTTCTGTGGCGATTTATTTATGTTGTTGTTTGTTACTTACTGTGTGTATCACTTGTGTCTTTTGGTTTTGGATGGCCATATGGCCATTTTGTGGGAAAGTAACTGTCCTTATGGCCTTCCTTTGTTTCGGTTTCCATTATGGTCTGGTCGCTTAATGTTTGTATTTCTTTCCCTTTGGTGTCTTTTATGGGTGGAGTAAGTTAATTGTATCAATTCCTGATCTTTGTTTTACTTCTACTTTGCATATCAGGGCTGTTTTGTTTGTGCCGTGTGGCGGCTGTAAAAGGTCTCCCCGTACATGCATTTAATGCTCTTATTTTTCCAATCCTCAGGGATTGCTTATACAATTGCTTTTCACTGTTCCATCAATTGACATCCTTTAGATACCTGTTGAAGGTCATTATTAAACCGATGTTCGTTCCTCGTTGTATTACAACTGCTTGTTTGACATCCCTGTACTTTAAGTAGACTACGATGTTTTGTGGGCTTTTGTTGTACCTTCCTTCTTTTCGAAGGAATCTTCAGTAATTTTATATGCTGTTTTATTTATTTATTTAATAACCGGTATGAACATCGCTTTACTTTTGACGGTATCACAACCTTATTAACCAAAATGAGTATTACAAATACATTTAAAATATCAATATCACCCCTTAGGTTACACTCTGCTTCTTCTGTACGGATTCCCCATTCTATTAAGAACTTTAATACTATGTTGCCTTCGGTATTGGTTAGACCCTTAAATTTGTCTTCTGTAACTTCAGTTAATCTCAAAGGAGCAGGCAATACCAATGTTTTTGGGAGTAGTCTTCGTATAAGACTATCTCCTCTCAAATCGCCCATCCTTCGAAAATATACTAATCCGTGGAAAAGAAGTGGAATGTATCCTAGTATTTCTAAGTGCAATGCCAAGAGGTGCAGATGTTGTTCGCATTTAAGCACTGTGTCTACCGTTACTTCATCTGTAAACGGTAGACGCTTCTCTGTAGTTAACATGTCTGATTTGACATGACAGTCTACAGATTTAATTTATCTAATTACTTGACGTGCTGCAAACTGTAATATGCAGTACGTCGGTCAAACTAACCGCATGCTTAAAACTAGATTGAACGAGCATTATCGTAGAATGAGTAAGCCTAAGAAAACTGACACTTTCTTGTACCGTCACTTTCGACGTACAGGTCATTCTGTAAATAACATTGTTATACAACCAGTGGCAAAACTTTATTACGATGCAAATTCTACATCTAGATTCAAAATAATCAAAAGACATGAAGCTGAACTGAAATGGATTAAATTTTTACAGACCCCTTTTCCACTGGGATTTAGTGACAACATTTATCATGAGGGTAATATTTCCAGAATGCCGGACTTTGATATTTTCTCACTCCTGGAATGTCGAAAACGCAGAACTAGATCTCACGGTAACAGGAAAAATGGTAACTTTAAACGTAAATCACATGCGTTTACACGAAACAATACTAGACTGAAGTGACTGTCAATTATATTATTAAATCATGGACGCCACTCTATGCTTTCATTTTTAAGTTCATTACCCGTTTCTGTTTTACGTCTTCTGGACACCGAGGCGAATAAATTCTACGATAGTTCTCATCAGTTATATGATGCGGCTCTCTTAACTAGAGGCTATACTCAGCATACTCTCCGTCCTTACATTGATTCTGAAATTAATCATAAACGCCATTTCTTCAAAATATCCTTCATTAATAAGGGTATGGATTTTATAGATTTGCCCAGTATCTTCCGTGGGAGATCGGTGCTTTCTTCCATTCCTGTTTATTTTCAAAATACTGAAACACCTATAATTTGCTATAAATATAACAAACCTGTTAGATCTATCATTTTTAATTTCAATAAACTTGTTTCAGATCTTGATATTGATACTAATACTCCTGATTCATGTGATTGTAAAAACTCAAAGTATTGCTATCCTGCTGCTTTTCATGTAATTACTGGCAATTTGAAAATTATTCCTGATTCTAGGATAAGGAATATAATTTCTAAAGGACCGAAATATCGGTTTCCTTCTAAAATTGATTTCAGTAAATGTAGAGATGAAATCGCTGCTTCCTTGAATGAATTCGGTAATCGATGGTGTAAGCGAGAGTATGTTGAGCATAAAGCCCTTAAGGACTGGAAACTAAGCATTTTAAAACTAGTGAATAAACGCATTTCTTTCTATTCTCAAAATACTAACTTATTACCTCCTAAGCCCAAGACGTCTTTACGTCATCTTAAACTAGGTATTCAAGAATTTCATAAGAAGTGTGTTTTGGCCCCTGCAGACAAGGCCGCTAACAACGTCGTCGTTGTGTGACGGCTCCACTATGTTAACACGCTTAAGCAGGAGCTTGGTGGTACTAAGGCCTATGAACTTCAGCCTTTAGCTGAAGAGAGAGCTATAGTAGATAAACACGTTTGTCTTTCAGCCACCAAGTTTGCTGTGTGTGTTAACGAAGGCCAAGACAAGCTTCCTACGCTATACTGGTTACCAAAGCTTCATAAAAAACCTCACAAAGCACGGTTTATTGCAAATTCTAGCTCTTGCACTACCACTGAACTTTCTAAATTATTAACTTCCTGTCTTACTGCTATTAAAACGCATGTAATTAAATATTGTGATAAAGTCTTTGAAAGATAAGGAAGAAATCTGTTTTGGTCTATAAAAATTCGAATGAGGTTTTAAATAAATTGAAATCTAGACATTTTCGTGCTTCTAGTCTGTCTACCTACGATTTTTCCACTCTTTACACTACACTTCCTCATAATCTTGTAAAAGAAAAGCTTAATGATTTAATTGAATGGGCTTTTCACAGAGAAGATTCTCTCTATCTTGCATGTAATGTCAGAAATGCATTTTTCACTTCTAAAGAGCATAAGAATTATACACTTTGGTCATGTCAGAAAGTGTGTGATGCCCTCACCTTTCTACTTGACAATATTTATATTAGATTCGGTACTAAGTTATTTAGACAAATTGTGGGTATTCCGATGGGTACTAATTGCGCACCTCTTGGGGCTGATCTGTTCTTGTATTGTTATGAAAGAGACTTCATTTTGTCGCTTTCCATTGATAACCAATCTGAAATTATTGAAGCTTTTAGCTCTACTTCTAGATATTTAGATGATTTATTAAATATTGATAATACCTATTTTGATGGTTTGAACAGTCAGATTTACCCCCTAGAACTTCAGTTAAATAAAGCAAATTCTTCTGATACCGAGGCCCCGTTTTTGGATTTACATCTATCTATTGAAGATGGATTTGTTTCGTGCAAAATTTATGATAAACGCGATGACTTTGATTTTGAGATTGTAAATTTTCCTTTTTTGGATGGTGATGTTCCTCGTGCGCCATCCTATGGCGTTTATATTTCGCAATTAATTCGATTTGCTAGAGTGTGTAGTCATGTAACTGACTTCAACACTCGTAATAAATTATTAACGGCTAAACTCCTTAATCAGGGTTATCGGTACCATACACTACGCAAAGCCTTTTCAAAATTTTATAGACGCCATTCTGATTTAATTTCAAAATTCAATATTGGACTTAAATCTCTTCTGCAACAAGGTCTATCGGAACCCGAATTTTATGGTGACTTAGTATATAAATTCAGAAAAATATATAACCGCAATGACTTCAGCACCCAATTTCGTAAAATCATTCTTCGATATAAAAAGATTGGGTACAACATGGATATTATACGACAGACTGCATGCATGGTAGTTAACCCAATCACGGTTCGCAACTTTGCTTCCCTCTTTAATTGCACGCCGGTGGGTCAGGCCTCAGATTCTATGACGGCTCCAACGTAAAGGCTTATTGAAAATTAGAGAGATAATGTTGGTTGGTGCCTGATGCTCTGTCTCTGGTCGGGCTCATCGGAGTCTAACTGTTGATTTTCTTTTGCTCCAGCATTTCAGTGGTTTCTTGCTGTCGAGTCCTCACCGTTGTCTTACCTCTGTGGTTCTTTGATTTTTGTGTTCACGGAGATGTTGCACTGATGAGTTAGGAGGCCTTCATGCGGACTGAACAAATTATTTGTCTAAATCGCGACGGAAGTAAGACCGAGGATTGTGGCCACGTAAAATCGATTTAAGCCCCCCAGTGGAAATCTTCCACTGACCGTTCCAAGGCGGCTCTTCTGTGGCGATTTATTTATGTTGTTGTTTGTTACTTACTGTGTGTATCACTTGTGTCTTTTGGTTTTGGATGGCCATATGGCCATTTTGTGGTAACGTAACTGTCCTTATGGCCTTCCTTTGTTTCGGTTTCCATTATGGTCTGGTCGCTTAATGTTTGTATTTCTTTCCCTTTGGTGTCTTTTATGGGTGGAGTAAGTTAATTGTATCAATTCCTGATCTTTGTTTTACTTCTACTTTGCATATCAGGGCTGTTTTGTTTGTGCCGTGTGGCGGCGGTAAAAGGTCTCCCCGTACATGCATTTAATGCTCTTATTTTTCCAATCCTCAGGGATTGCTTATACAATTGCTTTTCACTGTTCCATCAATTGACATCCTTTAGATACCTGTTGAAGGTCATTATTAAACCGATGTTCGTTCCTCGTTGTATAACAACTGCTTGTTTGACATCCCTGTACTTTAAGTAGACTAGGATGTTTTGTGGGCTTTTGTTGTACCTTCCTTCTATTCGAAGGAATCTTCAGTAATTTTATATGCTGTTTTATTTATTTATTTAATAACCGGTATGAACATCGCTTTACTTTTGACAGTATCACAACCTTATTAACCAAAATGAGTATTACAAATACATTTAAAATATCAATATCACCCCTTAGGTTACACTCTGCTTCTTCTGTACGGATTCCCCATTCTATTAAGAACTTTAATACTATGTTACCTTCGGTATTGGTTAGACCCTTAAATTTGTCTTCTGTAACTTCAGTTAATCTCAAAGGAGCAGGCAATACCAATGTTTTTGGGAGTAGTCTTCGTATAAGACTATCTCCTCTCAAATCGCCCATCCTTCGAAAATATACTAATCCGTGGAAAAGAAGTGGAATGTATCCTAGTATTTCTAAGTGCAATGCCAAGAGGTGCAGATGTTGTTCGCATTTAAGCACTGCGTCTACCGTTACTTCATCTGTAAACGGTAGACGCTTCTCTGTAGTTAACATGTCTGATTTGACATGACAGTCTACAGATTTAATTTATCTAATTACTTGACGTGCTGCAAACTGTAATATGCAGTACGTCGGTCAAACTAACCGCATGCTTAAAACTAGATTGAACGAGCATTATCGTAGAATGAGTAAGCCTAAGAAAACTGACACTTTCTTGTACCGTCACTTTCGACGTACATGTCATTCTGTAAATAACATTGTTATACAACCAGTGGCAAAACTTTATTACGATGCAAATTCTACATCTAGATTCAAAGTAATCAAAAGACATGAAGCTGAACTGAAATGGATTAAATTTTTACAGACCCCTTTTCCACTGGGATTTAATGACAACATTTATCATGAGGGTAATATTTCCAGAATGCCGGACTTTGATATTTTCTCACTCCTGGAATGTCGAAAACGCAGAACTAGATCTCACGGCAACAGGAAAAATGGTAACTTTAAACGTAAATCACGTGCGTTTAAACGAAACAATACTAGACTGAAGTGACTGTCAATTATATTATTAAATCATGGACGCCACTCTATGCTTTCATTTTTAAGTTCATTACCCGTTTCTGTTTTACGTCTTCTGGACACCGAGGCGAATAAATTCTACGATAGTTCTCATCAGTTATATGATGCGGCTCTCTTAACTAGAGGCTATACTCAGCATACTCTCCGTCCTTACATTGATTCTGAAATTAATCATAAACGCCATTTCTTCAAAATATCCTTCATTAATAAGGGTATGGATTTTATAGATTTGCCCAGTATCTTCCGTGAGAGATCGGTGCTTTCTTCCATTCCTGCTTATTTTCAAAATACTGAAACACCTATAATTTGCTATAAATATAACAAACCTGTTAGATCTATCATTTTTAATTTCAATAAACTTGTTTCAGATCTTGATATTGATACTAATACTCCTGATTCATGTGATTGTAAAAACTCAAAGTATTGCTATCCTGCTGCTGGTCATGTAATTACTGGCAATTTGAAAATTATTCCTGATTCTAGGATAAGGAATATAATTTCTAAAGGACCGAAATATCGGTTTCCTTCTAAAATTGATTTCAGTAAATGTAGAGATGAAATCGCTGCTTCCTTGAATGAATTCGGTAATCGATGGTGTAAGCGAGAGTATGTTGAGCATAAAGCCCTTAAGGACTGGAAACTAAGCATTTTAAAACTAGTAAATAAACGCATTTCTTTTTATTCTCAAAATACTTACTTATTACCTCCTAAGCCCAAGACGTCTTTACGTCACATCACATGAACAAGTCCGTGAAATGAACACCCCCCTAAACCCCACTTTATATAGGGAAAACTGGGGTTTACGGGGGTATACAATATTTGTCTTATTTCTGCTCCAAGACATAGGTTGTGGGTACTCGTTAGAACCGCCTCAATGAGGCGGTTCTAACGAGCACACACAACCTATGTTTGAAGTATTTATAAGAAAACTATTAAGGATTTTCATCATAAAAATGACCATCTTGGAAATCTGAAGAATGCACTTTGTCGCACGGGTGTGTTATCGTAATGATCTTAAACTAGGTATTCAAGAATTTCATAAGAAGTTTGTTTTGGCCCCTGCAGACAAGGCCGCTAACAACGTCGTCGTTGTGTGACGGCTCCACTATGTTAACACGCTTAAGCAGGAACTTGGTGGTACTAAGGCCTATGAACTTCAGCCTTTAGCTGAAGAGAGAGCTATAGTAGATAAACATGTTTGTCTTTCAGCCACCAAGTTTGCTGTGTGTGTTAACGAAGGCCAAGACAAGCTTCCTACGCTATACTGGTTACCAAAGCTTCATAAAAAAACCTTACAAAGCACGGTTTATTGCAAATTCTAGCTCTTGCACTACCACTGAACTTTCTAAATTATTAACTTCCTGTCTTACTGCTATTAAAACGCATGTAATTAAATATTGTGATAAAGTCTTTGAAAGATCAGGAAGAAATCTGTTTTGGTCTATAAAAATTCGAATGAGGTTTTAAATAAATCGAAATCTAGGCATTTTCGTGCTTCTAGTCTGTCCACCTACGATTTTTCCACTCTTTACACTACACTTCCTCATAATCTTATAAAAGAAAAGTTTAATGATTTAATTGAATGGGCTTTTCACAGAGAAGATTCTCTCTATCTTGCATGTAATGTCAGAAATGCATTTTTCACTTCTAAAGAGGATAAGAATTATACACTTTGGTCATGTCAGAAAGTGTGTGATGCCCTCACCTTTCTACTTGACAATATTTATATTAGATTCGGTACTAAGTTATTTAGACAAATTGTGGGTATTCCGATGGGTACTAATTGCGCACCTCTTGTGGCTGATCTGTTCTTGTATTGTTATGAAAGAGACTTCATTTTGTCGCTTTCCATTGATAACCAATCTGAAATTATTGAAGTTTTTAGCTCTACTTCTAGATATTTAGATGATTTATTAAATATTGATAATACCTATTTTGATGGTTTGGTCAGTCAGATTAACCCCCTAGAACTTCAGTTAAATAAAGCAAATTCTTCTGATACCGAGGCCCCGTTTTTGGATTTACATCTATCTATTGAAGATGGATTTGTTTCGTGCAAAATTTATGATAAACGCGATGACTTTGATTTTGAGATTGTAAATTTTCCTTTTTTGGATGGTGATGTTCCTCGTGCGCCATCCTATGGCGTTTATATTTCGCAATTAATTCGATTTGCTAGAGTGTGTAGTCATGTAACTGACTTCAACACTCGTAATAAATAATTAACGGCTAAACTCCTTAATCAGGGTTATCGGTACCATAAACTACGCAAATCCTTTTCAAAATTTTATAGACGCCATTCTGATTTAATTTCAAAATTCAATATTGGACTTAAATCTCTTCTGCAACAAGGTCTATCGGAACCCGAATTTTATGGTGACTTAGTATATAAATTCAGAAAAATATATAACCGCAATGACTTCAGCACCCAATTTCGTAAAATCATTCTTCGATATAAAAAGATTGGGTACAACATGGATATTATACGACAGACTGCATGCATGGTAGTTAACCCAATCACGGTTGGCAACTTTGCTTCCCTCTTTAATTGCACGCCGGTGGGTCAGGCCTCAGATTCTATGACGGCTCCAACGTAAAGGCTTATTGAAAATTAGAGAGATAATGTTGGTTGGTGCCTGATGCTCTGTGTCTGGTCGGGCTCATCGGAGTCTAACTGTTGATTTTCTTTTGCTCCAGCATTTCAGTGGTTTCTTGCTGTCGAGTCCTCACCGTTGTCCTACCTCTGTGGTTCTTTGATTTTTGTGTTCACGGAGATGTTGCACTGATGAGTTAGGAGGCCTTCATGCGGACTGAACAAATTATTTGTCTAAATCGCGACGGAAGTAAGGGTTAGGATTGTGGCCACGTAAAATCGATTTAAGCCCCCCAGTGGAAATCTTCCACTGACCGTTCCAAGGCGGCTCTTCTGTGGCGATTTATTTATGTTGTTGTTTGTTACTTACTGTGTGTATCACTTGTGTCTTTTGGTTTTGGATGGCCATATGGCCATTTTGTGGGAAAGTAACTGTCCTTATGGCCTTCCTTTGTTTAAGTTTCCATTATGGTCTGGTCGCTTAATGTTTGTATTTCTTTCCCTTTGGTGTCTTTTATGGGTGGAGTAAGTTAATTGTATCAATTCCTGATCTTTGTTTTACTTCTACTTTGAATCGACTGCTTATTCGAAATTCGCAAAATTGCAGTATGTTTCCTCTGGCTTTCTTTGCCGGATCATTATAGGGTCACTGATGAGGCTTTATTAGCCGAAACTACGTAGTATGACCCATCTTCTTTCTTATGAATGTTTTCATTGCTCTTAAAGGAACTCATTTTTGATTTTTATTTGATCATTTTCGGCATACAGGTTGAAATTGACAATACATAACCCGCAAAATTGCCTTATGCCAAATTACTTTACAAACGGCCTCGCCTAGGCAAACTGAAAAAGTATTTCGAAGTGTAAGTTCTAATCTACTTGGAATATTTTTGACAACTATTGGCATACAGATAGATAATGTACAGATATAACCAACGCGATTCCTGAACGCCCAATTTCTTTATTTTAGCCTCGGCAAGGTAAAACATTCACCCACTGACACAGTCGTATAACTTTCAAACCGACGGGTATATTTTTTATAATGTTTTGCATGCAGATGTAAATTGACAAGATCAAGCTAACGATATTGTCTAATGCCAGATAGCTTTATAACCAGCCTCACCGAGGCAATTTTTAAAGACTGGTTACGGGTGTATAACTTATAAACTGCTGGGAAAATTATGATAATTTTTCACATGAAGATAAACATCATCAAGACGTAACCAAGGAGAATGTCTAATGCAAGATAAATAACCTCCCCAAGGTAATTTTTCAAAAACTGATTACATAACATAACTTTAAAGCCGCCAAGCAATTGCGCAAGCCGCAGTTATTGCACGAACTATATCTCAGCAGAAATCTTCAAGTAAACTGTAGAACTGCATAGTTGCTGTATTGCTCAAAACATTGATTGTGGGTACTTGATAAAACTGCCTCGTCAAGGTTTTGAGCAGAGATAAGAAAATATCACAATTTTGTATCTTAAAATTTCACTTTTTTGTCGAAAAATTGACAATGCATTTGTACAGGCGTGTTTTCGTGATGGTTGTTGCGGGGTCTACACCTTAGCGTGAGTTAATTTCAATATAGGTCTTGTTGCTTTAACACGATTTCTGGCCCAGAATAGCTCCAAACAGCTATGTTCATTGGATCAATTGGAGCCTGAATTAAAATACCAATCAGACGCTAAATCAAATTATCAAAGCTACGCTCCATCAGCACTCTCAGTGCTTTGATTTTCTTATCTTTATACATCAGTCATTAGGTTAAAATAAAGGTGAAGGCAATGATCAGGAATCGATAGAAATAAACCACAGCTCCCAACAGAGACACAGAAGGGAAAGAAACACAAACATGAAATAAACATACCCTAATGGAAACATCAATATCGGAATGCCAAAAAGGCGGTCACTTTCCCTCAAAATGGCCAAAACAAAAGGCTATAAGCGAAAAAAACACTCAAAGACAAACAATAACAAAATAAACCGCGACAGAAAAACCGCCTTGGAGAGGTCAGTGAAAAGAATTATAATGGGGAGCTTAAATCGATTTTGAGGTTTAACGTCCCCGTCAACACTGCATAAGTCATTTTGGAGACTTTGCTTCCAATTTTGTGGGTCTTTTACCCGACATTGAGATGAAATGACATCTCAAGCCCAATCGCCCAATGAAACCAAAAGTGTTTATGAGCATGAACGGGCCGACTCGCACCGCTTTACCTGGGCAGGCTTTGATTCTCTAAGCGGTTTACCTGTACTCGTGTGCGGTCGGTTTCAGCTCTGCGTTGATGCATCATGCAGCCCATTTATTTCTTCAAGCACCAACGGGAGGGGCCGGTTAAATTGATTTACGCGGCCGCAATCCTCGCCCTTACTTGCGTTGCGATTTAGACAAATAATTTATTCAGTACACATGAAGACCTCCACACGCATCAGTGTAACATCTCCGAGAACACAAATATCAAACAACCACAGAGATGAAACAACGGTGAGGACTCGACGGCAAGAAGCCACTGAAATGCTGGAGCAAATGAAAAAACAAACAAACAAACCCCACCCCCCCCCCCCCCAAAAAAAAAAAAGAAAAAACAGTTAGACTCCGATGGGCCCGACCAGAGACAGAGCATCGGGTACCAATCAACATTACTTAAAATTAAATTCTAATTCTCAGTAAGCCTTTACGCTGGAGCCGTCATAGAATCTGAGGCCTGACCCACCGGCGTGCAATTCAAGAGGGAAGCAAAGCTGTCAACCGTGATTGGGGTAACTATCATGCATGCAGTCTGTCGTATACCATTTATGCTGTACCAAATCTTTTTATATCGAAGAATGACTGTTGAAGTCCTTGCAAGTATATATTTTTCTGCATTTATATACTAAGTTACCATATTAATCCATATATGACGATGGAATTTTCCATACATTGCGTTTGGAATGGTCCCGTGTCAGAATTGATTTGTTTGTGGTAAGTTTTACAAAAATGCACGTGCTTTAAGCAAACAGTATAGACTGTGTCTGATCTGTTTGCCAATGTCCCCAAAAAGGATCGCTAGGCATATATGAGTTAAAACAAATTACATTCAGGGAAAATAATCTGCAAAACTAACTATTTATTTACATTGTTTTTGACGACTGTTCAAGCTATATAACACACTGTTTATTGTGTTGTTGTACTAGTTGTAGCGGAAGCGTTGAATAGGCCTGGTACTGAATGTAGATATACGGCTACAGGTGTCCATGCCTTGCTAGCTAACTATCTTCAAGTACAATACTGACACGAGGGATGTTCGAAAAGAATTGCTTACTTCTGGCTGGAGACTTCAAATTTCAAGTTAGCCCAAAAGTGCTCATTTCATACCCTCGAAGTACTCCCCCTGGCTAAAAATGCAAAGTTTCAGCCGATGTATCCACGTCTTGAAAGCGTCACGGTACGCTGATTTGGGAACAGTAATAAGGCACTAATGAATGGCAGATACAAGTGCCTGTCCGGACTGGTACTTCCGCCCAGCAAGGAATGATTTCAATTTCGGAAACAAAACGAAATCACATTGGGCAAGGTCTGGAGAATACGGGGGTGGGAGAGGGGGGGGGGGTGAGGCAAAACAGTTATTTTTTCTTTCTTCAAAGACGCCTAACTATTGCTTTTTGTCATATTTTGGAAACATTTGAAGCAGCTTCTTGGCCACATTAACCTGTTGCCTCTTTTGCTCGTCAGTCAACAGATGTGGCATCCATCTAGCAGAAATCTTTCTGACTTTCAAATGCTTCTTCAAAATAAGGTGAACCGTTGAAAGTGATATGCCTACCTTTCGTGCAATATCACGAACTGTAAATTTGGCATCGCCTTCTTTTGTAAACGATTTCTTTACGAGATGCAGATTTTGGCCCACCTGATTTCGGTGCATTTTTAATGGACTCTACACCAGACTCAAATTTCTTTTTCCACCACCGAACTGTGTCATAAGACACACAAGAATGTCCAAAAGCAGTAGAAATTTCAGTAATCAGCTTCTTCACAGAACAACCAAGTTTTGAGCAAGCTTTGATGTAAGCCCGTATTTCATCAGTTTTTCTCGACGCTTTACAAACCATTTTTACTGCAGTGGTCAATGACTGCGTGTATTCAAATGTCAAATTTTATGTCTAACACTTAGTCTAACATGTACATTTATACAACAGCTATTGAATAGCCCTATACAAGTATGCACTGGTTTTGATCGTGCCCCACGTGGATATCGAACTAGAGGACAATAAGCAATTCTTTTCGAACATCCCTCGTATTTCAGACAACAACTTAACATGCTTAAGTCAAACTTATTTTAAGCCATGCTGTTTTGTGCTGGTAATTTTAAGCCATGTTGTTTTGTGTTGGTATATTTTCCTTGCTAGATTACAACATTAAGTATTGTTTTCTCAAAAAAAATCCACAGGTGCCTTGTAGTTGCGATAACTGATATCAGCCGTCCTCCGCCCATCGGGGCTTGAAGAAATAGATGGGCTGCATGATGTTTCCACGCAGAGCTGAAACCGACCGCACATAAGTACTGGTAACCCACTTAGAGGATCTAAGCCTGCCAAGGCAAATTGGTGCGAGTCGGACCGTCAATGCTTATAAACACTATAAGTTTCATTGGGCGACAGGGCTTGAGGTGTCATTTCATCTAAGTGTCGGGTAAAAGTCCCACAAAATTGGAAGCAGGGTCTCCAAATTGACATACACAGTGTTGATAGGGACGTTAAACCTCAAATCAAACAAACAAACAAAACTGATATCAGCTGTGTTCAAAAGTAGCACAAACTCCTTTGAAATTGGGATACATTTGGGGGTTGCTTTTTATCCTTTATTCATCTGTTTACTGTTTGTTAAAACGTGCTGGCTGAACAGAGAACAGTGTAGACCCAGGTGCGACTACTATTTTTACAGCTTTTCTTATCCATTTTTTATACCAATATTTAAAATTTTACGTTTTGTTAGCTGAGTATTTGAGTTTTACGTCCCACCAACAGCTAAGGTCATACGGAGAAGGGAACTCGGTTTAAAGACCCATCCGAAAGTCTGGAGGAGCCCGGGATCGATCCTGCGATCACTGGTTTACAAGGCGAGTAGCGTAACCACTACACCACGGAGGCTCCTGTTAGCTGACCTTAGAACGAAACTTTTGTGATCGTACGCAGTCGGGCGTCGATGTTCGTCCGTCGTCCGTAAACAGGTTACTCAAACGACATCTCCTAACCAGTGACTGGACTTTTAGTAATTTCACAGAAATGTTCATAAGGTTACCTTATACCAAAACTGCTAAAATGATTCTGTTTCGATGAACAAAATTGCAGCCAGAGCTAAAAAGGAAATCAAACAACCTTTAAACAACATCTCCGCCTACGACGATGGCTCGATTTCAAAATAATAATGTTTGTTTCTTGGGTGATCCTCTACTAAAATTGCTAAAGTAGTTCCGTACCACTGAATAAAATTGCCAACAAAGCTAAAACTAAAACATCTTTGAACGGCGTCTCATCCTTGGCCAATGGCCCGATTTCAAAATAATTTCACAGAAATGTTCCTCGGAATACCCTCTACAAAACATTTTAAAATGTTTTCCCTTCGCTGAACAAAATGGCCACCAGAGCTTAACATGAAAACAACAACAATAATAACAATAATAATAATAACACCTTTAAAGTAAATCTGCTCCTAGGCCAATGACCGATTTAAGAGAACCTCACAGGCATGTTCCTTTTGTGACCCTCTACCAGATGGCTTAAATTTTCCGCTCTACTTAGCCAAATGTCCGCCATAGCTACATATAGAAAAAAGCCTTTAAATAACATCATCTAGACCAATCACCCGATTTCTTTCTTTTCTTTCTCTATATACTGCCATACGCCCTCGCGGACATTCAAGGCAGGTGATTTAAAAAATAAAGGTACAAAAAAAACTCATTGGGTGACCAAAATGGCTACTTTGTTTCGCTCCGTTGACAAAATGCCCACCGGGGCTAAAATTAGAAAAAAATCCTTAAGTCTGGCCCAGAAAAAAAATCGCGTATACTCCATAGTTTTCAATTCTGTGCTGTATTTCTTGCCGCCAAAGAATTACCCCTGTTTCAGAACATTTAAAGGACATCATCTATTAGGTCAACGGCAAGATTTCACAATTGTTTCACAAAATGTTCGCTGGGTGACCTTCTTCCAAATAAGGTGAACCGTTGATAGTAAGATGGTTTCGCACCACTTAACCGAATAGCCACCAGTCTGAAAGCCAGAAATAGAAAAGTCCTTAAAAGTCTTTAAAGAACATCTCTTCCTACGAGTAGAGCGATAGCCACATTTCAAAATAATCCCACAGAAATAATTCTGGAGAGCCCATGTACCAAAAACTGCTAAAATGGTTCCGGTTGGCTAAAGAAAATGACCACCAGAGCTAAACATAGAATATAAACTTTAAACAGCATCTTCTCTCCTCCTAGGCCATTGGCCCGATCAAACATTAAATCACACAACTATTCCTTGGGTTACAATCTACCAAAATTGCTAAATTGATTCCGCTCCACTAACAGATGGCCACCAGAGCTAAATCAAATTAAAAAAAAACTTCTGAGCAATTGTTTGTATGATTATAGGTTTAATGTCCCCGTCAACACTATATAGATCACCTTTGAACAATAACCCCACTTTGCCAATGGACCGATTTTAAAATAATGATTTTTTCCTTGGGTGACCTCTATTAATCCTTTTTGTACAAAATGGAATCTTCCACCTGTCCATTTCAAAATTTGTGTTTTCTTCAAAATTTATTTGGAAACATGTTGAACTTTTTGCAAACAGTTTAGGCCCTGACTGCGGCGTCTGATCTGGGCCTGCACTGTTTGCCAATTAGCCATTTTGGGGTTTCCGGTACAAACTCCTTTAGCTCCACTGAACAAAATGGGCACCAGAGCTAAAGAAAAAAAAAAACTTTAAACGCCATCTCCTCTTAGGCCACTGGCCCGATTTTAAAATAATTTCACATAAATATTGCTTGGTTGACCGTCCACTACCATGCTCCGCCATTTTGGCCACGAAAACTGAAAACCTTTTGTCTCATTTTCAGTGTACGTTCACAAAAATGTTCCTCTAATGCCCCGTTATCAAAATTGTTAAAATGGTTGAGCTTCAATTAACAAAATGGCCACACATGCTTTTGTATGGCAGTAAGACATGAAGTTAACTATTTAGAAAGTTCAGCAGTTGTACAAGAACTTGAGAACAGTTTTATCTGCCACTTGTGTGATAACAGAACGCCAAAAGTTATGCACCGTTAGGGTAAAAGCAAATTGCCATGTCAAAGCATTTACACATCATTTACAAGTACCAAGCTACTGCTGACGTGGTAACATACGCATTCCAACTTTTGTGTTCTCTTAAATGTATGAGTAATGTCTAAAAAAGGATCCTTAATGCCACGGTCACAAATCACTATTCGTGCCCCGCCCGACTAGCTGGCGGCTGATTATGGGTGGAATCGGGCTGGAGTCCGGCCGGCGTCCCGCCGGATGTTGAGGCATCAGTGGTGGTCGGGAGGGGCCCGGTGAAATTTAAACTCGCACTTAAAATTCTCACCGAGTTCTCACCGAGTTCTCACCGACTTCTAGGTCGAATTAAAGTCGAGCAGAGCTTGTACCGACGTCAGGACGATGTCGATGGCATCGGTTGGCATCCGGTGGTCGTATAGAGCGGACCCCGACCAATCAGATAATCAAGCAGTAATCGGCCGACGCCCGGCCGACGCCTGACACGTTATCAAGCGGTATCCGCTCGACGAATCCTGTTTCGGCTGTCGCCGCTCGATCGCCAACAGGTTTCCTGTCGGCGTCCCACTGATTGACGCTCGACTATGTAATGGCCCGATCTCCGATGCGTGCCAGTTTTTAGCAGACCAGTAGGGATAAGAGGCATCTTCGAAGAAAGGTCAACAAATTGAAGGTTGCTCACCCACCAAACGAGCTGAAGCATTTATTATACAGACATAAGAAGATACAGTTTATATACACCTGGACAACTGGGTATAAACCCGTCCCTCACCCGGCTACGGGCCATGCACGGCCGGGAACTGGGCGGACATCTGCGGTACATCGACCGATGCTCGGCCGGCTTGTAACAATCGCCAGGTATACGGCCGGCGTACGGCCAGTAACCTGCAGTGCACCGGCCGATTCCCGCCCGGCGTATATGCCGATGCTTCCCCGCAAAAATCTGACAGACACCGCCCGATTCCCGGCGGATGTCCCTCTAGATCCCGCACGGCATAATTTTTGTCAAAACCTAGCCAGACACCGGCTTCCTACCTCTTCTCGACTTGGACAGCTCGGCCGGCCACCACGTCTAGTATAGCTCGGCCGGGGCACGCCGAATGTGTGACCGAGGCATAAGTAACATCATGGAAAAGAAAACTTAGCGTACATAGGATTTGAGCAAACTTTGCCAATAAAAAATAATAAATATGTAAGTCCCAGGTTATTGACAAAGTAGAAGTAAAACAAAGATCAGGAATCGATACAATTAACTTACTCCACCCATCAAAGACACCAAAGGGAAAGAAATACAAACATTAAGCGACCAGACCATAATGGAAACCTAAACAAAGGAAGGCCATAAGGACAGTTACTTTCCCACAAAATGGCCATATGGCCATCCAAAATTAAAAGACACAAGTGAAGAACCGCCTTGGAACGGTCAGTGAGAGATTTCCACTGGGGGGCTTAAATCGATTTTACGTGGCCACAATCCTCGCCCTTACTTCCGTCGCGATTTAGACAAATAATCTGCTCAGTCCGCATGAAGGCCCCCCAACCCACCAGCTCAACACCCCCGCGAACACAAAAAACCAAAGAACCACAGAGGTGAGACAACGGTGAGGACCCGACAGCAAGAAACCACTGAAATGCTGGAGCAAAAGAAAACCAACAGCCAGACTCCGACGGGCCCGACCAGAGATAGAGCACCAGGCACCAACCAACACCACCAAGAATCAGACCCCCCCCCCCCCCCCCCACAATTCCCAATAAGCCTCTACGCCGGAGCCGCCACAGACCCACAGACAAGACTGGGCGTATGGTATATTTATCATCTGTAGTGGAAAATACATGTACAGTGAAATTTCCATGGCTGGTTTTCCAAGGCTGAGTCAAGCACATTCTCGAGTTCCTAGGAATGTTTTCCATAGCTCAAAAAAAAAAAAAAAAAAACACGTGAGGAGTATTTAGATTTTGGGGAGAGATTTTCTGTTATTTTCAAGGGGGTTGTTAGTTAATATATCGATACAACTACCTGGCCTGCCATTAGTAGCGCCAATGAACATTGTTTGTTTTTTCTTTGTCTTCAAAATAGGTGTATGCCCCCGCCCATCGGGGTTTGTTGAAATACATTTGGCTGCATGATGCTTCCACGCAGAGCTGAAACCGTCCGCACACAAGTACTGGCAAACCGCTTAGAGGGAGGTAAAGTGGTGCGAGTAGGTCCATTCATGTATATAAACCCTATTGGTTTCAAGGGGCAGCAGGGATTGGGCTCAATGTCGGGTAAAAGTCCCACAAAATTGGAAGCAGCGTCTCCAAAATGACCTAAATAATGTTGACGGGGACGTTAAACCGCAAGTCAAAGAAACAAACAAATCAAAATAGGTGTTGTAGGCCTGTATACTAATTATAATTGCATTATGCCTTTATTTCGTAGAAAAGCGATAAACCTATTAATACTCCCACTATTCTCCATGGTCTAACCCATGGTGCGTCGAACGAACTCAGGCTGTTTTTCTTTTCATGGTGTTGTTGTCCGTATTATTATAATCAAGCATGGGTGCGAGGGGTGGATGGAAAAATCCGACCCGAGGGTCACTGTCCGGCATCACGAGGCCGGACAGTGGTCCCGAGGGACGGATTTTTCTATCCACACCTCACACCCATGTAGGATGTTTTTTCTTGCATACCTCCCATATCTGAGCGTGGAATTTTAATACTGCACGACGTCCGCCATATTGTGATGACACTTCAGTGATGTTTAGTGACGTCACGTAATGTGCTGTGACGTCAACCGTAACCAGTGCATTTATCAAATACGGGAGAATATTCGATTCTAGGTAAGAACACCAGGATTAGAACAGAATTTCTATCACAAGCTAAAACTATGGATTTCCTTATCTGGTGTGCAAGAAATATTGCTTTTCTATGCTTACTGTTTATGTCCGTAAATTGTGCCAGAGTTGGTGCAATCTTGCGCCCGGAAAAGGAAAAGGAAGGTTTAGCTCCAGCATTTCAGTGGTTTCGTGCTGTCGAGTCCTCACCGTTGTTTCATTGTCCGTGGTTGTTTGATTTTTGTGTTCACGGAAATATTGCACTGATGAGTTAGGGGGCCTTCATGCGGACTGAACAAATTATTTGTCTTAATCGCGGCCGAACGTGGCCGCGTAAAGTCGATTTAAGCCCACCGGTGGAATTTGTTTCCGCTGGCCGTTCCGGGGCGGTTCTTCTGTCGCGGTTTATTTTTGTTATGGATTGTCTTTGGGTGTTTGTATCGCTTATATTATTTTATTTTGGGTGGCCTGTTGGCCATTTTGTGGGAAAGTAACTGTCCTTTTGGCTTTCCGCTGTTGATGTTTCCCTTAGGGTCTGTTGTTTCATGTTTGTGTTTCTTTCCCTTTGGTGTCTCTGATTGGAGTTGTGGGTTAATTGTATCGATTCCTGATCATTGCTTCCACTTCTACTTTAATTGGAAACTTTCAACCGGTAAGAATACAAACATGGTTCATTAACTACCTATGGTTCATCAACACCCGAACCCGCTCTAATCTCCTCCTATAGAAAGTAAATGTGCAAGCGCATGACAAAACCTACAATAAGACATGTGCGCCCAGCGAAGACTCAGATCAGCCTGTGCATCCATATAGTCTAACCAGAGACTTCTCTTGCTGCATGGAGGAGCATTGGGGCCTTAGCTATCCTTAGAGCGCACAACGGAGACTCTGATCAGACTACGCGGATGCGCAGGCTGATCTTAGTCTTCGTTGGGCGCACATATCTTATTGTAGGTTTTGCCATGCGGTGGCTCACATAATTGTTCGTAGGTCAGATAGGAACTTCAAGCAGTACTTAGTTGACAGATTTATCTTCTATTGAAACGTACCTAAAACTTCGAAAGGTTTATAATTTTTTTTACTACTCCTGAATTTAATTTTGTTTGTTGAACACTACACTGGGTTGTCTGCAAACATGCCTCTTTGTCAATTTACAATATATACATGTTCATGTGAATCGGCACAAGGATATTATACGTTCAAAATGTAATCCTCGTCAATCTCTCAAGGAATTGTGTAACGAGTAAATACAGTGAACTTCTTGTAAGACCACATTGAACAGTCCCAAATGTGGTCTCTGACCAGAGGACATTGTGTACAGAAACCACAAGGAAAGAATAACTGCAACCTGCTAAATAAGGGTTTTTAAGAAGAAATAGTCTTAATTTTAGGTGGATTTCAGTGTAGTTTTATTTAAAATGAACATTTCATTTTGATAGTTTTTTTGGCGAATAATCCGACACAGATAACAAGTATACAAAGTATACACACGCCTGAAATTTTGACCCACTTAGTCTCCACTTTTATATAGTAAAGTTGGGTTTACATGGATGTACATTATTTTCCTGATTCCTGCTTAAAATAGATTGCTGGTCACCGAGGCCGTTCTAACGAGTACAAACAATCTATGTTTTGAGCAGAAATATGAAAAAATATCAGAAGTTTTATGTTTCTAGTGGCACAATTTCCAATATATTTGAATAGGCGTGTTTTCGTAATGAGAATGTTTGAGTGAAAATACGCATCACGAAAACCCCACTTTTATAATGTTATTAATCAAATAATTTCGTATTGGCCCAGTTACAGGTCTGAGGTCTGCTGTATTGGCACGAGGCCGAAGGCCGAGGCCAATACAGCTGACCGAGGACCTGTAACTGGGACAATACGAAATTACTTGATTAATGACAATTTTATTAATTGACGCAATTAAAAACATGATTTATGATTTTTGAATATTGGTTGACCTTGTGTAATATAGGATAATCAATTAATAATATATAGTAAAACTGGGGTTTACAGGGGTAAACCTTATTTTTCTATTTCTGCTCCAAAATATAAATTATGGCTACTCGTAAGAAGCGCCTCGATGAGGCGGTTCTGACGAGTACCCATAATCTATATTTTGAGATATCACAATATTGCATTTTAAAATGTTCGTTTTTTTGCGGTAAGGTTTACAATGTATTTGTAGAGGCGTGTTTTCGTATTGGAAAATAATGTAAACACCTTTAATCCCCAATTTTATCTATATAAATTGGGGTCATAAGGGTGTTCAGGTGTTATACGGATGTTCATTACACTTCTTAAAGTGATGTGACGTCTTGTGACATTCAGGACAAGTGTTAGAAAAAAGTGTAACTATACTGTATATATAAATATGAATCTCAATATAATTTTATTTTCAATTGTGGTAAGAACTATACCCGTAACTGTTGTAACCTGCCAAAATGTGACAGTAAGGACAAATGTTGGAAATATAACAGGACAGACGGAAACTGTAGCCTTCAACGGCACCCAGTTTTCTATTATAACATTTCTGGGGATCCCTTATGCCGAGCCACCAACCGGAAGTAGACGTTTTCACAGACCAATGAAGAAGTCGGCGTTTGCAGAAACGTTTAGAGCCGACTCTATGCCGCCAATATGTTATCAAAATACATCAACCATAGAGGCGTATGGTGTGGATACTGACATATTAAGACTTAGTGAGGATTGTTTGTTTCTTAATATTTACCTTCCTGGAGAACATATCAATACAGATGCACCTCGTGCTGTAATGATCTGGATATATGGCGGTGGTTTTCAGGAAGGCTACCAAAACATGTACAACGGCAAGGCGCTTGTGGCGTTAAATGATGTTATTCTTGTTACAATTAATTACAGAATATCAGTTTTAGGGTTCCTAAGTACAGCTGAAAATAACTTGTCAGGAAATTACGGACTCTGGGATCAACATATGGCCATTAAGTGGGTGCACGATCATATCGATAGGTTTGGAGGAGATACAAACAGAATCACCATATTTGGCGAGTCCGCAGGAAGTGCCAGTGTTATATACCAAGCCCTTTACGAAGGAAACCAAGGCCTCTTTCAGAGAATCATTGCTCAAAGCGGTTCTATAAGTAACGGATGGGCCTACGACAAAAACTCGGGTGCAAAGTACGCTCAGTTTGTGAGAGACAGCGATTGCGTTCGTGACAGCCCTCTAGATACCGCTAAATGTTTACGAGATATTCCAGCTGAATCAATCAAGTTCCACGCTTTTAATCCGGTGGTGGACGGAGAATTCATTACAACTAACCCTGCTGACGCATTTCGTAACAAAACTGCTACGGCGTCAAAACTTCTTAAAGCATTTGGTCAATATGACGTTATCATAGGAATAAACTCGGCTGAAGGTGGAGGGTTCGTTTCCTATGCATTTGACCACATGGCTTCACAGAATGGGGAAAACATTTCTGAAGGCTATAGCATTTCTTTCTTTGAATCGAAAGTAGTTCCGTTCCTATCACTGTACACCCAGGTTGAAAGCAGTCCTATACTGCACAATGCAATACTCCACCAGTACATTGATTGGTCGGAGCCGTCGAATCGGCTATCGGTGTTTCAAACCACAGTTGATTTGCTCTCAGACACGATAATAAACGCTGGAGTTATACAGGCAGCTAACGCGCGGGCTGAATCAGATGGGGACGGGAACTTGTTTTTCTACGTGTTTGACTCCAAACCCAGTTTTACTTTCGTAACTGATGAACGATATTCGGGGGCAGACCATGCAGACGAAATTGGTTATGTATTAGGATTTCCAAAAGGGCTGATGTCTCTGTTTATAAACGACAGCATGGAAGATCCGGCCATGGTTGTGTCGCAAGATGAACTGGAGCTATCAAAGAAGATAATGCAATATTGGACAAACTTCGTCAAAACAGGGTAAGCAAACAATAGATCCAATCAAAGTGCTGACAACGCCGGTGAGTCGACTTTCCCTGCGTGTAGGCTGAAAAATGATCCTCAAATCACGGAAGCATACTCGTGTGCTATAACGGCGTCTGTCATATTACTTCAATGCAAATTTGTGATATTTTTTTTTCCAATCAAAGCATAGGTTATGGGGCTCTTTAGAACCGTCTCATTGGGGCGGTTCTAACAAGTACCCACAACGTATGTCTTGGAAGCAGAAATATGAAAAATAATGTATACCCCTGTAAATCCTAGTCTTCTCTATTTAAGGGGTGATGTAGAGGGTTGTTCATTTCACGGACTTATTAGTATGATGGACGGGGGTTTAGACTACATGGTTTTAGTTAAACCAATAATCTCCTGTTCTTTAAGCAAATAGTGCAGGCACTGATGAGTCGTCGCGTTCTGTGGCGTCTAATCCGGGTCTACACTGCCTGCCAATCTATCTTTTTGGGGCTCTTGGCATATATGGGTTTACCAATTCTATACTAACCCATTTTATACTAGAAACCCCAAAACGGGTAAATGCCAAACAGTCCAGGTCCAATAAAAGTAATTTAAATTAAACGCAAGCAAACATTAAGACCCTTTCAGAAAGACTTGAAAATTTCTTAAGACACCTGTTCAGCAAAATAACAAGAACAACGTCCAAAGGAGTTATGGGCGTTTTTCGTTTATCTTAAGGTAAACCTGTCGAACGACGCCCGCTCCCACTCCGCCACTCAACCGACCTCCCGATATACAGCTTCAGAACTTTGTGAAAATGGTCGTTTTCATTCGTGTTTACCCTTCGCTCTGAACATGTGTTCGGAATTTCTGTTCTAAAAATAAATCTTTCACTTTACACATACATGGCGACAGTAACATCTCTGAGTGCGGTTACTTATGGCATGGTATTCAGCGTCATATTTTTTTTCGATTCAGGCATGGCCTAAGCAAACAAGGCCATAAATGAACGTCGCATAACGTCATATATGGGGATTCTATTTTTGTCACAAACTAAAACTAGATCTAACTAGTGTTCGAAACTTAGTTAGGGAATCCCTCTCAAACTCATTTACCTGCCATCATAATTGTTCGCATTTTTGCATAAAATACATTCATTTGTATTGTTTTGAGGAAAAATACCGGCTATATGTATTTTATTTTCGGAAGCATTTTTTACCGATAGCTCAATTATGCACCTTTAAAGGAAGGACTTTTAGACAAAAAAATAAAGAAAAACATTGCAGGCAAGCGTCGCCCGAGGTCATGGCTTTGTGAGTTTCGAACACTGGAATAAAATCAAACAAAATAAACATCTCTTCAAACCATGAAAACATATGAACAGAGCTGGCCTTTCCAAAACAAATCGGTCCTGGAAAAAAACCGAAAAGGTGGAAAAATGTTAATGAAAAACGACAAAAGGGTCCTAATTAGTATCAAAATAAAAACCTAAGTCGAAAAACGTTGAAAAAATTGATAAAAGGGTTGTTCTAACTTCGGTGGAGTTGATGTTGCACTAACCCAACCTGCACACACTCCCACCTCAGTAACATACCCCCAAAACGAAATGTTGATTTCGGATGGAAGAAATAAATACAGAAAATTCATTGAAAGCACACGCATATGTTGCATAGAAATTCTGAAAAGTTTCACGATTTCTAAAACAAAAGATAGAATATGCACTCTCTTTTCATTGTCATAGCACATGTCGGAGAATGAGAAGTTTTTAACACGTTCGAAATGAATTGATAATCAAAGCACTGAGAGTACTGGTGGGTCGATCGTCTCTGAGTGTAGGTTGGGAAAATAGTCCTGAGCTGAGAATCGAACTGTTCGTTAGGCAAGCACAGTAGAGCTGATCAGACATCGCGTTATGTAGCGTCTGATTATGTATATTATGTTTGCCAATGCCCAAGTGTACGAGCACAGTCCACCCGCCCCCGCCAATCGGGGCTTGACTAAATAAATGGGGTGCATGATGCTTCCATGCAGAGCTGAAAGTCCCGTAACATTGGAAGTAACGTCCCCAAATGACCTATACAGTGGACGGGGACGTTAAACCTTAAATCAAACAAACGAGCACAGTCCAGAATTTTCTTCTTACGCTGCGCTATGACGTCTTAGGGTAGTACTTGGATTTTGTTCAACAGAGTGGGGAGGGTACAAACGCAGCCTCCTCCCATCGTTTGGAAATTATTTCAGATTCATACAGTTTTTCATCCTCTGCTAAATACCCGACATTCGCATCCTCAACCCGCCCCTTTTCAGAGTCTGCGTACGGCCCTGAATCATGTGCATACATATTGCGAACAGTGCCGACCTGATCAGAAGCAATGTACATGCACTCTATATCCGATCTTGGTCTACTCTGTATGACTAATAACGGTACCACCTTTAAAGACTGGGCTACTCATTTTTGCACTTAAACATTTCAGGGTTCTAAAATCAATTTCTCAGCAGGAGTGCGAAAAGACTATTTTTACTTGACTTGGCATACATTTGTGCAACAGTTTTATAAATAGAATGTTCCGAAAGACGTCACGTGACATCGTGGCCTGGATTCTTTCATTTACGTGAGCAACCTGGCATTCTTATACTATTTCGTTTATCCCTCAAATGCCACTATTTAAGCAAATAGTGAAATTCCTGTGCAACCTGCTGATCAGACGCCACATTCCGCGGCGTCTGACCTGGATATTATCCAGCACACGATTCCTGTCAAGACTCTATAAATAGCTCTTGTCGCATCGATAAAAATAGCGCAACGTTTCAAGTTCTATAAATCAAACATAATATTGGTTTTCCCAAAACAGTCATGGTCACGTGGACAATTGCAGGAATTCCGTTTGGTCATTTAGTACCGATCGACCCAAAAAGCTTATTAAGCAGAATCCTCAAAGGAATGACTCTCTGTGAATAAAGGTCAATATTCTTATGTCTCAATGTTCTCGAACTGCAAACTGTCTGTATATTGATGTTCACAATGTGCCAAAAAAAATGACAAGAACTGAAATATCCAAACACGAAATGATCCAACAAGTATCTCCAAAACCCATGCACATCCCCTTACAATGAAGAAATACATGGAAAGTTTCACACAGATCGGTACACGAGAACACGCCTATATAATTTTGACACCTTTAAACCCCATTTTTATATAGTAAAATTGGGTTTACAGGGGTAAACATTATTTTTTCTTATTTCTGCTCTAAAATATATATTGTCGGTACTCGTTAGAACCGCTTCGATATTGTTCTTCTTTCTGCTCTAAAATATAGATTGTGGATACTAGTTAGAACCGCCTCATCGAGGCGGTTCTAACGAGTACCCACAATCTATTTTTCGAGCAGAAATAAGAAACATATCACACTTTTTCATCTTAATATTCTTTTTGTTTGCGGCGGTGAAGTTTACTATGTATTGTATAGGCGTGTTTTCGTAATGTAAAGAGTGTACTCTGTCACACGGACTTCGTAATGTAAAGAGTGTACTCTGTCACACGGACTTCGTAATGTATAGAGTGTACTCTGTCACACGGACTTCGTAATGTAAAGAGTGTACTCTGTCACACGGACTTCGTAATGTATACAGTGTACTCTGTCACACGGACTTCGTAATGTAAAGAGTGTACTCTGTCACACGGACTTCGTAATGTAAAGAGTGTACTCTGTCACACGGACTTCGTAATGTAAAGAGTGTACTCTGTCACACGGACTTCGTAATGTATAGGGTGTAGCTGCTGGTTTTGTATGATTTGAGGTTTAACGTCCCCGTCAACACTGTAAAGGTCATTTTAAATACGTTGCTTCCAATTTTGTGGGACTTTTCCCCGACATTGAGATGAAATGACATCTCAAACCCTATCGCTCAATGAAACCAATAGGGTTTATAAGCATGGACTCGTGCGCACCGCTTTGCCTGGGCAGGCTTAAATCCTCTAAGCGGTTTACCAGTACTCATGTGCGGGTCGGATTCAGCTCTGCGTGGAAGCATCATGCAGCCAATATATTTGTTCAAGCCCCGATGGGCGGGGGCTCTGCCTGTAAAAATCGCCTTAGGCGTAAAAAATAGCCATTTCGAAAGTACACTTATGCAAATATATTGAAAATTTTACCTCCAAAAATGATTTTTTTTCTGATAAAAAATTCTGATACCTATCTTACTTCTGCTCAAAACATAGATTGTGGGAACTCGTTAAACCGAGGCTGTCTTAACGAGTACCCACAATCTTTGTCTGTTTGTTTGTTTGATTGATTTGAGGTTTAACGCCCCCGTCAACACTATATATGCCATTTTGGAGACGTTGCTTCCAATTTTGTGGGACTGTCGCCCAATGAAACAAATAGGGTTTATAAGCATGGACGGCCTGCCACGCACCGCGGTTCCTGGATAGGCTTAGATCCTCTAAGCGGTTTACCAGTGCTAGTGTGCGGACGGTTTCAGCTCTGCGTGGAAGCATCATGCAGCCCATCTATTTCTTCAAGCTCCAATGGGCGGGGGCGGCAATCTATGTTTTGAGCAGTAATTTAATTTTTTATTTTGTTCTTTTATTGATAAAAATAGTAGTCGAGGGGTCTGAAGCAGGGTCGGTCGGGTAAGCGGAAATACGGCTATTTTTAGGCCTTACTGAGGCAGTTCTAACGAGTTCCCAAAGTCTTATTTTTCTTTTCTTTTCTTCCTTCTTTGTTTGAGTGTGGTCATTTTGTTTGTTTCTTTGTTTGTATTGGAGTTTAACGGCCCAGTCAATACTATTTTGGTCAATTTTGAGCCGGTCAGTTTACCAATTCACTCTTTTCCTGACCAGGAGTCTAACTGTAGGTTTTCTTGTGCTCCAGCATTTCAGTGTTTTTTTGCTGTCGAGACCTCGCCATTGTATTATCTCTGTTTTTGTTTGATTTTCTGTGTTCACGGAGATATTGCACTGATGAGTTTTGAAGCCTTCATGCGAACCGGCTGAACAACTTACTTGTCTAAATCGCGACGGAAGTAAGGGCGAGGAGTGTGGCCTCGTAAAATACATTTAAGCCCCCCCCCCCCCCCCCCCCCCCCCACCAGTGGAATTTGTTTCACTTACCGTTCCAAGGCAGTTCTTCTGTCGCGGTTTATTTTTGTCATGGTTTGTCTTTGGGTGTTTGTATCGCTTCTATTATTTTGTTTTGGATAGCCAGTTGGCCATTTTGTGTGAAAATAACTGTCCTTTTGGCGTACCGCTATTGATGTTTCCATT
Organism: Lucinisca nassula; assembly: GCA_963580285.1. Classification (NCBI taxonomy): domain Eukaryota; kingdom Metazoa; phylum Mollusca; class Bivalvia; order Lucinida; family Lucinidae; genus Lucinisca; species Lucinisca nassula. Next base: position 131,565,938 of record OY757013.1, read on the forward strand.
AGGGTCTAGCTGTTTCATGTTTGTGCTTCTTTCCCTTTGGTGTCTCTGACGGGAGCTGTGGGTTTGATTGTATCGATTCCTGATCATTGCCTTCAATTCTATTTTATATACGTAAGCGATTAACCAGTGCAATGCATATATTATCATTTTATACTTAACAGTGAAATCAACTGATATCTGGAACAAATGAAAATGGTATTTTCACATTGAGAAAACTAAGATGGCCATGTTATTTTCACAGTAGCAGCCTGTACTACTTTTCCGGCCAAAGTCAAGTTTAAAATAAGAAAAAAAAAAAAACAACTTTTTTTTATAAATACCAATAATATTTCATCGTGTATGCTGTAAACATTCAGAATTGTCACTCGTGCTTCGCACTCGTGACAATTCTAATGTTTTCAACGCACTCGACATAGTTTTGGTATTCACCTAAAAAGTAAATATCCTCAATGTATAGCCGTGTAACCTTACATTTTTCTGTGTTAAATTAGAGGCTATTCATTGCACAGACATGTTAATATGGGGTTTACATCACGTGGACAAGTCTTTGATATGAAGACCCCGCTAAACCCACTTTATATAGAGGAAACTTGGGTATACCGGGGTATTCATTATTTTTCTTAATTTTGCTACAAGACATAGGATGTGGGTACTCGTTAGAACCGCCTCAATGAGGCGGTTCTAACGAGCACCCACAAAGTATGTTTTGAGCATTTATAAGAAAAATATCAAGGATTTTCATCAGAAAAGTAGCCATTTTGGAGATGTGAAAATGCACTATGCCGTACGGGTGAGTTATAGTAATGTTTTTCAGGAATCCAAACGATGATGGTACAGACACATCAGAACTGACGCACTGGCCTGAGTACGATTCCCAAACACAGAGGTACATTCGGTTTACAAGCAATTTGACGTCATTTCCGATCGAAACTCGCTATGCTGCAACTCGGATGCGCTTCTGGAACGAGCTGGTTCCCGATTTAGAGAAGAGTTGTAATGTAGAATGCCAACCATGTAACAAGGACAGTGTCAGTTCGGCATATGTTATATCTCTGAGCTTGTCACAAGTGCTCATTTCGCTCATATGCGGCTTAATATACACATATTTTTAATTACCTGCATAAAGTTATGTAGCAAATAGTGACACATTTGGATGGCCCGAATCAAACGCTTTTACGCTTTTAGCGTTCGCTTCTGAACACAAGGTGGTGATCGATTTGACCGACCGTCGTTAAAACGAATGCTAAATTATGACGCCCGTGGTGTAACACAGAAAATATATGTCATTAGACAATATAACATACATGAATTGTATAGCCACAACATCAGATGGATGCTGTTACGATTTCCACATTTAGCCATTAAGGTGCTTAACATATGCCTAGTGTCCCATGTTTTGGGACATTGACAAGCGGTGTATACCCCGATTGGGCGCCGCAGAACGCTGCGTCTGATCTTGGTCTTCAATGTTTGTTTAAGGTACATGAACATTTTGAAAACTTACTAACGAGCACCCACAACCTATGTTTGTAGTATAATATAAACAAGAAAACAAATACGGATTTTCACCAGAAAAGTAGCCATTTTGGACATGTGAAAAAATGCACTATCCCGCACGGGTGTGCTATTGTAATAAACCTTGATATGGATCAAAAGTTGACAAGACAAATCCTTCCGAACTTTTCTGACCCGGATATTGTTAATTTCTCTTTCCTACATCGCGATGCCCCATGGGTGAAGCATCTCGGCCCGTCTTTCTTTATTGCAAACATTTATTCCTACACTCCTAGATTTACACTGAGTTCATATCCCTACCAGGACCAGAGATATAGAAAAAAAGCTATTTTCAATTCCCTTCATTTGTTTGTTTCATTTGATGTCCTCGTCAACACTATATAGGTCACTTTGAAGACGTTGCTTCCAATTTTTTACCCGACAGTGAGATGTAATGACATCTCAAGCCCTGTCGCCCAATGAAACAAATATGGCTTATATGCATGGACTCGCACCACCTTGCCTCGACAGGGTAAACCCTGTAAGCGGTTTACCACTACTCGTGTGTGGTCATTTTGAGCATCAAGCTATTTCTTCAAGCCCAGATGGCTGGGGCCTTCAACTCACTTAAGCATGAAATTTATCCTGCTCATAAATTTTTAAATGCCAACGAACGTTGGCATTTAAAAATTTATGAGCAGAATAAATAACATTCTGTACTGATCTGAGCTGGAAAATTGCCTGAATTGTTTTCTATATTAATAGTTATGAGCATAAAAATTTTCATGCTCAATTGATTTGAGCAAGAAAACTGTTTGTCCTACCCAGAGAGAAGATCATGTGTACTGATTGAACAGAATATTATGTACACCGTAGAAAGGTCGGACGTCTCTACAAGTAACCTTGCCGTCAACAATCATTACAGTATTGCCATTAAAATATGGCAGACGTCGGCAATTGAATTTACTGCAACATTAAAAATCCCCGTTGTTAGGCAAGAACAAGACACTTACATAGATAGGAGGGTTGATAGAATATAAGAATCTTATATGGGTGTGAGGGGTGGATAGAAAAATCCGTCCCAAGGGTCACTGTCCGGCATCACGAGGCTAGTCGAGTGGTGCCGGACAGTGATCCTGACGGACGATTTTTTTTTCTATCCACCCCTCACACCCATATAGGATTCTTTTTCTTGCATACCTTCCATTTCTTAGCGCGGATTTTTAATGCTGCAGTCACTTCGGTCACGGACGACCGCCATATTGAGATGACACTACAGGAATGTTTAGTGACGTCACGCAACGTGCTGTGACGTCAACCTTAACGACGGCGCATACGAGGTCGTCGACCAGTGCATTTATCAAACACGCGATTATATTCGATTTTGGGTCGTAACACCAGGGTCAGAACATAAATTTATATCCAAGGGTAAAATCACGGATTTCCTTGTCTAGTGTGCAAGAAAAAAAGTCGCGATGTCAAACAGTGACACTCGATATGTATTTTCTATCATCCATCAGATCCATATACTATTCGTATAGCCCTGCCTCTTCATGGTCAATGGTTTCCTTTCCTCTGTCTAGACTCTTAGCCTCGACATGGTTTCACCCTGGACCGAAATACGGTCGATCTTCAAAGACTCGAACAGCTTTGTGACCCCGGACATTTGTTCGAGACAGGTGTGGTTTGAGCCACTGAGGGTCAGTTATAGAGCAATATAAAGGGTTATTTTGGTGATATTATTTCTATCTTTTGATGTTGTGTATACTCATTAGAATCACTTCATGCCAGCCTCCGTATCTCAGTTGAATGCGCGTCTGACTGGTAACAGGAAGACGCGGGTTCGATACCTGCCGGGCCGGCAACATTCTTTCTCGGAAAATGATCACGAAAACCCTTCCGCTGATTCAAGAAGGGCATTTGTCAGTTTCTTGTGAAAGAATGTGCACAGTATTGGTAAATCGCTTGCGTATTTATAGCCTGTCCAGGAATAGTGTGTATAGTTAAACTGACTCGGACAGGATATGACCAAAATAGTGTTTACTGGGCCGATAACCGGACAATAAAAACAAAGGTACATGTATGTTGTGTGTACACATTAGAATCGCCTCATAGAGGCGATTCTAATGAGTACATTCAACATACTTTTTCAAGATAAAATAACAAAACTGAATGGGGCTCGGTAAAGGACCTTAGGAACTGATTGATCGATCCAGAGCCCAAAGTATATCCCAAACATTAAAGTGACAGATGGACAAATATATCTTATTAAATAATAAAATCATTGGCTACAAGCCTAGGTAGCAGTTCTTTTCCATGAAAACCTCCACTAATGGCCACCTCTGTTAAGCAGTCATCTTTCTTCATCAGCCACAATAATTCCTCCCCATAGCATTTACTATATAGTTTACATCTGGTAAACAGTCACCTCTCTCCTCCAGCCAGCAGCCACTTTACCAAATCTAAAATCCTCTATTAAACAGCCAGAATTAACTCAATAGCATAGAAACAGATGTAAAAATAGGAATTTCTCTCTGGTGTATTTATTTATTTATTTCAAGATTTAATTTTCCCATAATTATCATTGTAATATTTGTATAATAAGCAAGTAAAAAGAAACATAAATGGATGACACCTCTCCATCTTTTATTTTTCTTTTAGTAAATCCATGTTGAGCTGTCTTCAGTAATCACCATTTTATGTCTGTCAATAACAATCCATACATCATCCTAGACATTTCCCTCTGTTGAACAGCCACCTCCCTTAAAAAGCCTATTTTGGAGTTTTCCCAGGATGGCTGTTCAATGGAGGTTACACTCTAGGTGGCTACTCAGTTACCTTTATTGAACTAAATAATTTGGACACACAGAAGTTCTAAAATGGAAACGTTTAAAAATTTAACAGCAATGAACATCATTATGAAAACACACCTATACAAATACATTGTAAATTTTACCGCTGAATAATGACAATTTCCAAATAAAAATTGTGCTATTTTGCTTGTTTCGCTCAAAATATAGATTGTGGGTACCCGTTAGAACCGCCTCATCGAGGCGGATCTAACGAGTACCCACAATCTATATTTCGGAGAAGAAATAAGAAAAATAAGGTTAACCCCGGTAAACCTCAGGTTTACTATATAAAAGTGGGGTTCCAGGGGGGGGGGGGGGTCAAAATTATATATGTGTGTTTTCGTGATGTAACGCAAATGCAACCACAATGAGACGGCCAGTAATAATTGTGTGTGTGTGTGTGTGGCGGGGGGTGGGGGGGAGGGTTGGAGGGCCGGTTTTACGGGCCCAGATCTTCAACCTCATCTTCCGCCGCGGTTTACGCAGTTTAACTGTCTGATCAACATGCATCAAACAAACAAAAACAAAGCACATCGGATTCCGTAAGGCACATTGCATTTTTCCTGTCTCAAAAACGGACATTTTTCTGATGAAAATTTGTGATATTTTTTGTTTTATTTTTACTCAAAACAAAGGTTGAGGCTGCGCGTTAGAACCGCCACATTGAGACGGTTCAAACGAGCAACCACAATCTATGTTTTGGAGCAGAAATAAAGAAAATGATGTATAACCCCCGGATATAAGGTTTTTCTCCTACACGGGTAGACGCTCTTTATAAGACGTGGTGGTCTGCGCTTAACGTCGTTATAACCTTAGTTACCAAGCAGTTGTTTAGAGAGTCGTCGCCATTTTAGTATCGTTGGGGCGAAATTATTGTGCAGGGACTTTTTAAAGAAGAGTTGTTTAGCTTTCTATAACTATCCGAGATTCTTTTATTTTGTGGCCAATCCATAACTGGGGAAAACACAGCAATAAAACTGGTAGCAGAGCGAGTCTAGTAAAAATCGGATCATCTTCAGTATGGCGTCATCGGAAAATACGGATGGCCGGCGGGCAGCAGTCGGCGCTGTAAAGTTTGACGCGGAATATAAGAAGGACAAGGCCAGAGCTAAGTCGAATTTTAGTCGTTCAAAAACAAATTGATTTCGTTACTAGAGCAAAAAGGGCTTCTAAGCCGCAAGGATGGGCATAAGTTTAATTTGTGGGTTTTAAGTGGTCTTCGTACCTTTATGGTGGTCGGAAGTAGATAAAATTGGTATCAGAATAAACATGCACCTCTTTTCTCAACAAAGAGACCTATTATTGTTTTCTAAACCCTGTAGTTTTGGCACCAGGGCAACTCAAATACCACTAGGTCAGCCGTATTTATCCTATCTCGGTCACGCTACATTTTAGCAGTTTTTGGCTTCGTTCCCGCTGCAGCAGATATTGAGAGTGCAAACGCGGCTATAATTACGAGGAGTAATCATTTGAATGTCATAAAATTGCTTTCCTATCAACATAGAAGCCTCCGTGGTGCAGTGGTTACGCTACTCGCCTTGTAAACCAGGGATCGCAGGATCGATCCCGGGCTTCTCCAGACTTTCGGATGAGTCTTTAAACCGGGGTCCCGTCTCCGTATGACCTTAGCTGTTGGTGGGACGTAAAACCAAAACTCACTTTCCTATCAACATACATTGCAAACTCAAAGCAGAAAACTGAGATTTTCAGACTTCTGTTCAACATCAGCCATTTTCACGCACTCGGCGGTCTTGTTTACATAAAGCGCCTGAATGACGTGCAATTATTAAAGCGACCTTTGAGAATGGCGGGAAAATTGAGGGACATAACTACGTAAAACGTTTTTGGTCCTTCGTTGTATTCTACAAAAGACTGTAAAATCTTCTGAATGCGCGGGATAAGAGCATGCACAATCTTTCCGCCACTCGTTGCAGTCAAATGTGATAAACTTCCGATGAGTACAGATTTTTTTCCCTCAACAGGATTGTTAGGATCGACTGCTATTGGACGGTTGACAGAAGGACGGCGGTTTATCATTTTTTGAATGCTTACAGTAATTTACTCATTTGCATACCGCGTACTACAAATAAATAAAGTTTATTTTTTCTGTTTAATGTTTTTTTTTTTTTATTATCTTTCAAAGATTAACTTTAGAGTTTTTCTTTAGTTGCATCTTACATATTTACTTTCAAGAAAATAACCGATTGTAAAAAAACGAGGATGACAACAACATAAAAGAGGCTACATTGGGGGTATTTGGATACTCAAAACCTAACAATTAAAAACAAAATCACTACATATGAACAGTTGTAATGCATTATGTAGCCAAAGCACTCTAATATGGACCCAAAAAGGTACACATGTGGCATCGAATACAAAAATATCCAAGTTTTGCCCAGGCTGAAAGAATGACAAATTAACAATTTACAGCATATGTTAGAAGACTTCACGCGGACCAAAAATACTTGGTTGAATCACAGTGAAAGTGAGGGAGAGGGTTGGGATCCCGTAAAGATAACTTAAACCTACGAGTAATTTTTACCGACCGTTCCAAGTCGGTGCTTTTGCTATGGTTCCTTCATGTTTCGTGTTGGTGGCTCTGGTTCTTTCCCTGATCACGTATGGTGTTACATTGATGATTGCGATTCTTTCCACTGTTTAGTTGTTCATTTTAGTTACATTTATCCTTCATGTTTGATGTTTGTCATGTTGTTGATTCTGATTCGTTCCCTCTTTATATATTCTGCTCCTTTTAGTTAGGTTAAAAAATTCGAATGAGGTTTTAAATAAATTGAAATCTAGACAGTTTCGTGCTTCTAGTCTGTCTACCTACGATTTTTCCACTCTTTACACTACACTTCCTCATAATCTTATAAAAGAAAAGCTTAATGATTTAATTGAATGGGCTTTTCACAGAGAAGATTCTCTCTATCTTGCATGTAATGTCAGAAATGCATTTTTCACTTCTAAAGAGCATAAGAATTATACACTTTGGTCATGTCAGAAAGTGTGTGATGCCCTCACCTTTCTACTTGACAATATTTATATTAGATTCGGTACTAAGTTATTTAGACAAATTGTGGGTATTCCGATGGGTACTAATTGTGCACCTCTTGTGGCTGATCTGTTCTTGTATTGTTATGGAAGAGACTTCATTTTGTCGCTTTCCATTGATAACCAATCTGAAATTATTGAAGCTTTTAGCTCTACTTCTAGATATTTAGATGATTTATTAAATATTGATAATACCTATTTTGATGGTTTGATCAGTCAGATTTACCCCTAGAACTTCAGTTAAATAAAGCAAATTCTTCTGATACCGAGGCCCCGTTTTTGGATTTACATCTATCTATTGTAGATGGATTTGTTTCGTGCAAAATTTATGATAAACGCGATGACTTTGATTTTGAGATTGTAAATTTTCCTTTTTTGGATGGTGATGTTCCTCGTGCGCCATCCTATGGCGTTTATATTTTGCAATTAATTCGATTTGCTAGAGTGTGTAGTCATGTAACTGACTTCAACACTCGTAATAAATTATTAACGGCTAAACTCCTTAATTAGGGTTATCGGTACCATAAACTACGCAAAGCCTTTTCAAATTTTATAGACGCCATTCTGATTTAATTTCAAAATTCAATATTGGACTTAAATCTCTTCTGCAACAAGGTCTATCGGAACCCGAATTTTATGGTGACTTAGTATATAAATTCAGAAAAATATATAACCGCAATGACTTCAGCACCCAATTTCGTAAAATCATTCTTCGATATAAAAAGATTGGGTACAACATGGATATTATACGACAGACTGCATGCATGGTAGTTAACCCACTCACGGTTGGCAACTTTGCTTCCCTCTTTAATTGCACGCCGGTGGGTCAGGCCTCAGATTCTATGACGGCTCCAACGTAAAGGCTTATTGAAAATTAAAGAGATAATGTTGGTTGGTGCCTGATGCTCTGTCTCTGGTCGGGCTCATCGGAGTCTAACTGTTGGTTTTCTTTTGCTCCAGCATTTCAGTGGTTTCTTGCTGTCGAGTCCTCACCGTTGTCTCACCTCTGTGGTTCTTTGATTTCTGTGTTCACGGAGATGTTGCACTGATGAGTTAGGAGGCCTTCATGGGGACTGAACAAATTAGTTGTCTAAATCGCGACGGAAGTAAGGGCGAGGATTGTGGCCACGTAAAATCGATTAAAGCCCCCCAGTGGAAATCTTCCACTGACCGTTCCAAGGCGGCTCTTCTGTGGCGATTTATTTATGTTGTTGTTTGTTACTTACTGTGTGTATCACTTGTGTCTTTTAATTTTGGATGGCCATATGGCCATTTTGTGGGAAAGTAACTGTCCATATGGCCTTCCTTTGTTTGGGTTTCCATTATGGTCTGGTCGCTTAATGTTTGTATTTCTTTCCCTTTTGGTGTCTTTTGTGGATGGAGTAAGTTAATTGTATCAATTCCTGATCTTTGTTTTACTTCTACCTTGGATATTCTGAGTCACCACCTGTTCGGGAAAAAGCTGCTGACTCGGCTTACCTCTATCCGTTTTGTTTACTGTCGCCAGTCCATGTTTCGACTTCTTTCCCTAGTGATGTGGGAAGAATTTGGGATCTGATTGTATCAGTTCCTGATTCAGCCACAAATGACAACAGAGTTATAGCCCTTGGTCAGAATGTAGCCCTTGTGATGGTGATATAGTGTGTGAAGTTTCATGGGGCTAAGTCAAATACTTTTGAAGTTATGATCAAAGTAAAAGTTTTTGTGACGGACAGACAGACAGACAAACAAACAAACAGACAGACAGGGCAAATACTATATGCCACCCGAATCAAAGATTCTCGTGAGGCATAAAAACTTCTTCCCTGAAACCATAAGGCCTTGAACTTAGATATTTGGTATGTAGCAACGTCAAGTAGTCACCTAAAAATCCTTCTCTGAAACAACAAGGCCCAGTGCTTAGATGTTTAGTGTGAAGCAACAAAAATTGATCACCTACATAAATCCTGCCAATTATGCACCAGGGGTCCAAATTGGACACGCCCCGGGTCTCATTAGCTCACATAGACTTATAATTGTAATATTTCAAAAATCTTCTTGTCTGAAACCATTTGGCTAAGAGCTTAGAGAAATAGTATCTAACACAATTTAGCGGTCACCAATACAAATCCTGCCAACCATGACGCTTAGGTCGGAATTGGCCACGCCTAGGGGCTTATTAGCTCACATGGACTATAATGAAAAACAAACATTCGAAAGTCTTCTTCTATGAAACCCTAAGGATCAGAGCTTGGTGATTAACAAATGTGTTATGTAGCAACATTAAGTCGTCACCTGCATTTATCCTGCCAACCATGCCCCTATATATGGTCAAAACTGCCCATGCCCCGGGGCTCATTATCCCCCATAGACTTACAATGGGGAAAAACTTCAAACATTTTCTTCTCTGAATCCACAAGGCCCAAAGCTAAGGCAATATTATGAGATCACCTACATAAATCCTGACAACCATGCCCCTGGGCTCCAAACTGGCCATTCCCCAGGGATTCCTAAGGCTCAATGAGCCTCTTGTAAAGTTTTATGATGGAAACAGAATGTCATGGCGGAACTAATGGTAACCACGATTTGGACTAGCCACCGTGTTGTTTTTACGGTCGCATTTGAAGAGCTTACATATAACTGAGGGGGCGTTTTCGACACAATTTGCTGTTGGAATCGTAAGTTATGCATCTATGATTGTTTCATTGCAATAACATTTGCCGGGTCCCTTGGTAGAAATTTGACCACTCGGCTTCCTTTGGCCCAGGCAAATGTTAATGCGTGAGAAACTAAAGGTGATCCGAATGTTTAACGGAAATACGCCAATATAAATTTGATCCCCTTAAACCCCACTTTCAAATAGTAAATCTGAGGACATTATTTTTCTCATTTCTGCTTAAAACATAGAGTGTGGGTATTCGTTAGAACCGCCTCGCCGAGGCGGTTCTAACGTATACCAAGAATATATGTTTTGAGAAGACATATGAAAAATATAATAGTTTTATCTATTTTTTCTTCTTTTTCTTTGTGGAAAAAGTTTCAATAAATTTGAACAGACAAGTTTCGTAATTATATAAGGCTCGTCATCAGATAATCTGTCTCCAGGGTTTGCGACTAAGTAAGACTTACATCTGTCTGCTTAGCTATACAGACGAGCAAGATATTTCTTACACAACAGATAAGGTAATTCATGTTTTTGCATGGGAAAGAACTTTTGCTCTTACCCTAGTGTTCTTAACCGAATTACATAAGTATTTGTTTGTTTGTTTGATTTGAGGTTTAACGTCCCCGTCAACACTGTAAAGGTCATTTTGGAGACGTTGCTTCCAATTTTGTGGGACTTTTACCCGACATTGAGATGAAATGACATCTCAAGCCCTGTCGCCCAATGAAAAATTACATAAGTAAAGTAAAATTCCACTATTAAGACCACCTAAAATTAAGACTAAATTTGCTTTTAAAAGCTTATTTAGAAGGTTTCAGTTATTCTTTCTTTGTGTTTTCTACATCAGTATCTCTTAATAAGAGACCACCTAAGGGACTGTTCAAAAGTGGTCTTAAAGATTACTTTTGAACAGTTCCAAAGGTGGTCTTTATATAGGAATTTTACTGTAAAGTGCGCGAAACATTGAAAGCTAAATAATGTAAATTGAAAATTTGTAGTGCTGTTGTGCAACAAAAGGAATCGAATATGGGGTCTGTTGTAGATGGGCGTTTTCAACCCTCGGATGGCCGTGCTCAGCGGAACCGAGGCTACGCCGAGGTTCCGCTCAGCACCGTCATCCCAAGTGTTTGACACGCCCGTCTCGTCGTGGTTCCGCTCAGCACGGTCAACCCGTCATCTCGAGTGTTGGAAACGCCCATATGCAACAGACCTTATAAGACACATATCTGTCTGCTCAGCTATACAACTGGCATGACATTTCTGATATAGAATATAAATTTTCCGCGTTTCGAAGAATAGCGGAAAATTGTTGTCTTATACGTGACTATGTATGACAACAGCTATTTTGTTGCTTGAGTGGTCAAGGCAGTGGTTAAGACAGTGGTTCGAGCTGGATTAGCCAATAGAAAGTTGTTTTGTTTAAACGTGGTTGAAAGATGGTTTAGAGAGCGTGTGGTGCGTCAGTCCTAGCGAGATCTTCTAGTTGTTCAGACACGTCAACTTTAGCAGCATGTCGTTCGATCCAGAGACGCAGGGGTTTATTCAGGACAGCGTGTCCCGGGCGGTCACTGATGCACAGGGGAGCCTTCTAGGGAATTTGGACAGCTTATATCGTCGAAGTTGGAACGGTTTCAAGATAAGATAAGTGAAAACCAGAAATCTTTAGCTGACAGTCAGATGTCGAAAATCAAAAATAACATTCTAAGTGATGGTTATTCCTTCAAACGCAAGAGCTGTGAAGATCAATATAAGTTCAATGCTAAAGTCTCGGACAAGCTACAGGATGCAGAGACGTGCCTTGAGGAGGGTGCTGGCATTGTTGCAAAAGATAAAGTGTCAGAAGGTGAAATTTGGTTATTTTATTTAACGTATAGATAACGTTTACGCATACAGATTTAAATTCGTCCTGAATTCTTCATTCATGTGCATGCACTTAAAATCATTTTAATATGCTTTCACATACATCTTGAGGTAGAAAAATCACAAATGCGATACTGCTTCATTTGCAGTCGTTATTACGCCGCAGTACATGGCGTCTGATCAGGCCTGCACTATTTGCCAACAGATTTCACATTGAACACGGTAGCAAACGAATTCAGTACCTGTTTTTAGCCGTGTTCCGTATTGTACATATTTGCTTAAAGCGGTTATGGTACTCGCATCATAAATCAGGGGACGAAGGCAGGTAAAATCGATTTAAGCCCCCAGTGGAAATCTTCCACTGACCGTTCCAAGGCGGCTCTTCTGTGGCGATTTATTTATGTTGTTGTTTGTTACTTACTGTGTGTATAACTTTTGTCTTTTTATTTTTGATGGCCATATGGCCATTTTGTGGGAAAGTAACTGTCCTTATGGCCTTCCTTTGTTTAGGTTTCCATTATGGTTTTGTCGCTTAATGTTTGTATTTCTTTCCCTTTTGGTGTCTTTTATGGGTGGAGTAAGTTAATTGTATCAATTCCTGATCTTTGTTTTACTTCTACTTTGCTTAGAACCCTGGATTTTTCAGTCTCTCGAACAAGTCTTTATACCGAGGTTCCGTCTTCGTATGACCTCAGCCGGTATGGGGCCGTAAATCGCAAACACACACAAACTACCAGCGTGCTGCAAAACCCATAGCATTGTAAACCTGAAATGTGGTAAACTATTGATTTGATTATTGATTCACAGTGTGCGCTCACAAGCGAAGTGCTAGAGAAAATATTTGTTTGTCATTTTGTTCCAAGGAACAAGTTCTGTTAGCGATTACACAGAAATTTGCTTGAAATTGGCATTTTTCGCACAATGTATGCAGATTGTTACTTTTTCAGGTAAAGAACTAATAAACCACAGGCAAAAGCTGATTCGCATTACCGACGAGGCGGAGATGGGTTGGAAAGTTGTGAAGGAGTACGACACAAACCCTCTGGCGGATGACTCGGATGACGAACGTAGGATATATAGGGCAGAATCACGGGCAAATCGGAAATCCAAAGCAGAGAAAGTGAAGCGTTCTAAGACTAGATTCAACCCGAATATCTACAGAGGTCGACGGCAACAGTCACTTTTCCTAGCGGGTATCCAACCGAGACGTATGGAGAGAGGGCTACGAAGCCGGGTCTTTACTTTCTATGTCATAAGCAGGGTCACTGGAAAAACATATGTGAATTGGCCAAAGTGCAGACAAGAAAAACAATAATTTAAGAACATATTGTATTGAATCAAATGGTCCAAAAGCATCAGGCAACACAACAGTAGATTGTGGGTCGCGGCACGAAAATGGGGCTTTAAGTACATCATTTAGAAACGATTGTTCGTCCTCTCCCGTTGGCAGAGTGAAAACTGCTGAGAGTAAGTGGCGTCAGGCGGGTGCCAACGCATACATAATGAGAGTAATAACCGAGGGGTATAGTGTTCATTTTCGTGAGTTGCCTGATGCTAAGCAGATGAAAAATAACGAGTCTGCAAGAGATAGCGTACAATTTGTCATTTCCGAGGTGTCGAAATTATTAGAAAAGCAATGTGTGACAGAAATATTTGAGAAACCAAAAGTTATAAATCCCCTTACTGTAGCATTTAGTAAAACCGGCAAAGAACGGCCTGTTTTAGATTGCAGGCATATTCATGAGTATTTGGTTAAGTACAAATTAAAATACGAAGACATAAATACAGCCACGCAAATGTTCAAAAAGGGCTCATAATTGTTTTCGTATGACCTGAAAAGTGCATACCACCACATTATGATAAAACATGAGAAGTGCACATATTTGGGGTTTTTAGTTGAGCATGAAGGTGTTGAGAAATATTATGTTTTTAACGTGCTACCTTTCGGGTAAGCATCTTCAGGACATATTTTCACCAAGGTTCTGAGGGTGCTGATTGCTTATTGGAGAGGTCAAGGTCACAAGGTAATTATGTTTCTTGATGATGGCATTGGAGGCCATTTGAAAGGGGGTCTTTCATCTGTGCCCATGCATGTTTTTTCTTTAAACTTTGTATATTAATAACCCAGCATATACAACCTATAAAAATGTATTTAATAACTTATATATATCAAAGTAGGACTCAGGAGGCCACTCTAACTGACTCCCTCCATGAGCTGGTGTCTAAAAAAACTTTTGAATTAATTAAAGTTTACATTTTCTGATAAAATAATTATCAAAAATCTCATTTTTTAATTAAAATTTTAAAAAATTATCAAAATTCAATCCCTAAGATAAACATGTTCTAGTCTTTGTCAAGATTTCATTTTGTTAGGAAAACTTGCGATATATATCTTCTTTAGCTATGCCAAATTTCATGAAAATCCGAAACCGGTAGCACTGTAGTTTTACACCTTTAATGGATGTAAGTCGTTTCTGCAAAATTTACTATTTTATTGAAATCATCAGAGATTCTTACAAAAAAGGCAATTCGTAACACTTACGTAATAAAGATGAGATTATACAAATCAAAATGAATACATATTGAGCTGATCTAGCTTAGAAACTATTAAAATATCATAAATTTCTGATATTTTCCTTTCATTTATACACTATCATCTGTCCAAAATAGTAGATAGTAAAACACTAAATCAAAAGGTATTCTAATAAATAAATTAGGCTTAACAACATATATTTGCTTTTTTATTAGCAGCAAAATTATTGTGAACATGTGCAACTTTATTTAATGGCGTTGCATAAGTCATGCTACTAAAATATGTGTAAGGCAAGGAGATCCATTATTTTCATTTCCATACCAAGCTGGTATGCAAGGACGCAATGGTCAGTGGTTTGTTGTTACTAATTAAAAATAGTTCTGTTGATAAATCCATGGCAAGATTAAGCCTTATATATATTCTGTCTTTATGAACGCTGGATTATTATCCTAACAAAGAAGTTACAGTAATTATTGGTTAGTATTTCCAAAAATCGTAATGTCACTGATATTGAGTTTCTGTTGCAAAAGATATCATTGATGGATGAGGCGCAGAATATTTGGTGTAAACAAAGCTGTTCCATGACCTAGAGACATTTTGCTATTAGACAGGGAGAGAAACAGTTTCCTTCCTTATAGTACACATGCATAAATATGTCTCTTTTCTGCATTGGTATTGACATTGTTGACGTTTCTTTAGTGTCTTATTTTTTCTATTTACTTTGTCATTATAGTGGTTAAGTTATCGGAAGCGAGCTTTTAGTATATTTTTCTGGTTGTAAAACTTTCAACCACTTCTTGAATGTTTCTGTTGAATGCAAGTTCTCTGGGGGTTTTTAAGCAATGGTCTTGCTTGCTTTTTGTTCATTAATAATTACCAGTACATTTCTGTGCAATGTATCTCTCAGCTTAGAAAGAGCATTGCAGTGTTTGGACAGAAAAAGCATCACAATGTATTTGCTGAAAATAATTTAAAATCCTATGAGTAATGCGATAACTACTCACAGATTGAATAATTATTATCAACAGTTTAAATGCTTCTTGTTATCTTACATAATGTGCTTTGTAATTACTGCAACAACTGCTGAGATAGGTAAATGAAGTGAAAGACCTATACAACTATATAGACAACACAATCATGATCACATAAGTTTTGGAACCCTGACAAATAAACGACCATGTGAATTCTAAAAGCAAATTCAAATGGCTTTGAAATACAGCTTCGGGAAGCCGTTTGATTTCGTTCATTGGGGCTATAAAAAAAAGATAGATCGGCTAGTGCCTATGCAGATACAAATTCTGAAAACTTTATGTCCAGGAAAAGTAATCTCAAGTGTTATTGATTTACTCCCTAGAGTAAACCTTTCTTTTTAAATGGACAGTTAGGGTTAAATTAACAAACAACAGTTTGACTTGAGAGTCATTTATCTCGAGTCGGATAACAAATCTCACAAAATCTGAAGCAACATCTAAAGTGACTGGTATGTTGTTGATTTGAATGTTAAACATAAACATCACCTTAGCACCATTACCAAATTAGACAACAAAGACAGAAAGAAAACTGTTCACATGAATACTTGGGTGCGTTTGATGACGTTTGTCATCAAAACCTTTGCGGTATAGTTCTGTAGACAAAATAGTTTGTTCCATAGGGGGCAAATTTACCGAAATGGATGTTTTGAAATATTACTTATAATAATGCTATGAACAACTTACACAAACCATACCATACTATAGCCATCCAAATTGAAAGCAATAGTAAAGTATTATTAAACAGCATGTCCAAAACAAAATAATCATATAATTATACATTTTGCTGAATCAGGACTATCAGTATTCAGCCTGTTAAAGCACAATGTTACCGGTCCCCAATTTCCATCAAAATTCATCAACATGTTCCTAAGATGTGTGGGTAGTTTTTATGCTAAAATGGTGTCTTGACAAAAATTGGAACATGGTAAAAATTCATACAAAATTTTAATGAATACAAAAATAGAAGCTGAAATATGGGGACACCAGTAAAGAAAACTGAATGCCATTACTAGACATATGAGGTCATTCGTAGTATCAACTAACTCACCAATTGTGGCTTTAATTCATAAAACATAGCAGCATTATGTATATGAAACTCTGAATACTGTAGACAAGTTTATATGAGAGTACTCTCTGTTGTAATAGAGACTTCATAAAATATGTAATAAATTTACTACGGAAATAAAATTTAAAAGTGAATGCATCGTAATTATAATGGTTATACCCAAGACAATTATTGTGCATAATTTCATCAAAATCCAAGCGTGGGCAGAAACCAATGCAAATTTCCTATACCTTGAAAGACCCCCTTTGGTGAGGCTGTAAAGCTTAGTCAATCAGTGTGATTAAATTTGACGGAGTTTGGTTTTATGCTGGCCAATGACAAATGCAAATGGTTACCTCTAACGAAGCTAACAAGGCAAGGGTATCTATTGGATATGGCTATTGCCAAGAATTTTGTGACCGATGAAAGAATTTCCAGACTTGAAATTGTCATAGAATCCTTCCTGTATCAGATGAAGGTAAATGGGAGTAGTGTAATGAGAGTTAGGCTTGTTGCCTCGATCGTGGGACAAATTATCTCTCTTCAAACTGTTATCGGCAAATTGGTTGGTATGCGCACTAGAGCACTTTATTGGTGTATTTTGTCAAGGGCCAGTTGGAATGCCCCAGTGTTTATAACATCTGAGGCTATAGAAGAACTGCAATTCTGGCAGAAAAACGCAAGAGGGTTAAATATGAAAGGAAGATTTATTCAGGAAAATATAGACTGTGAAATAGATGTGTTCTGCGATGCAAGTGCTGCTGGATACGGTGGGTATTTTGTTGATAAAGACAGAGCGGTTCGCATAGACAGCGGTTATGTTAATGGTGCCCATGTGTATGACCTGAACACAGGTAATAGCTGTTTACCAGAAGCCATGAGAGCTTAGAATGCCAGCTGTACTGGTGAAAGCACTGTTGCTAATTGCGTCACTTGCTTATGAAGCAGCGCAAGTACAGAGCATTATTTGTCCAATAGCGGTTAAATGCAGCCATGAACTGACTGGCTCATTGAGCAGAGATGAAGCTGCAAAAAACTCAACTTGGAGGGAAGCTGAAACGGTAAAGCGAGTTTTGGTAAGTAATGCCGAGACAATCAGAGGTAACAAACTCAAGGTTTACTCAGATAATAAGAATGTGAAGAGTTTATTAAGTGGTGGTAGTAGGAAACCGGATTTGCAAGATATCGCATTAAGCATACATGATTTTTTTTATACAAAGAGCCATACCTCTTATTCCAGAGTGGATACCGAGACAGAATAACCAGATAGCTGATAGTCTTAGTCGTTGCTTCGATTGCGATGACTGGGAAATCACGGATTTTGTATTTCAGAGGCTAAATGTGAAATGGGGGCCACACAGCGTAGATCGGTTTTCATCTAATTACAATAATAAATTAGTTAGATTTAATTCCAGATGGTGGGTTCCCGGAACAGAAGCAGTGAACGCGTTTGACCAGCCTTGGTCAGACGAGTGTAACTGGATGGTTCCGCCACCGAGGTTGGCATCTTTATGTTTGGCTAAATTGCAGAAAGAGAAAGCCCCAGGTACGCTTGTGGTTCCAGAATGGAAATCCGCTCCTTACTGGGTGGAACTGGTAGACAGCAAGGGCGAGTTCGTCCCCTTTGTAAGAGAAATCGATATTCTTTCCTTACGGGACGTAGTCAAAAAGGAGAGGGGAAACAATGGGGTGTTTGGTAAAGACAGGATACCTTTTCGATTAATTGCTTTAAAGATCCGATTTTAATGAGATGTTTTAATGTATCGTACCATTTTATAGGTAATGGTCTAAGGAGATCGGTTAGAGAGGCGCTAGATTCAGTGGGATGTGGAACATCTACGACGATTGAAGATTCAATGTGTAAATATTTGGTGAGCTCGAGAAGTGATAACACTGTAAGAAAATACTATTCATATTTTCAAAAGTGGAACCGCTTCTGTTCTGAAAACGGGTTTACTTCTATGCCAGAGCAGCCTATTCATGTCGCAATGTATCTTACAAGACTAATGGATTACCAGAGCACGTTTAACGTAATATCAGCATGTTCTTATAGTATAAAGTGGGCTCATACTTTATGTGGAAGGATCGATCCTACTAACAATGGATTCGTACAAAATTTGTTGGAATCAGCTAAGAGACTACGCTCCAGGCGTGTAGTTAAAAAGGACGTTGTAACTACTGCCATGTTGATAGAGCTATGCTCTTTATACGAGAGCAGTTCGAATTCTGAAGACATTAGAGACTTGTGCATGATATTAATTGGTTTCTCAGGATTTCTAAGATATGATGAAATAAGCAAGCTTAAATGCAGTAACTTAAAACTACACGACAATCATTTCAGCATTAAAATAGACTCCAGTAAAACAGATAAATATAGAAAGGGAGATGAAATTTTGATTGCAGAAGGAGACAGTATCGCATGTCCGTTCAAAATGTTGAAACGATACATAGATCTTGTCGGTATTGATCTTTCTTCAGATCACTTATTATTTAAACCAATGTTCTAGTCCGGTGGCAAATGTAATCTTATATATAAGAATAAGCCTCTTAGTTACACCAGAGCAAAAGAGTGTATATTAGAAAAGCTTTATAAAATTGATCCAAGTTTAAATCTAGGATTGCATTCATTGCGAGCAGGGGGCGCGACCGCGGCAGCCAATTCTGGAGCTATCAGTGATAGATGTTTGAAACGTCACGGGCGTTGGCTAACGGATGCTAGTAAAGACGGTTACGTGGAAGATTCTTTTGAAAAAAGAATAGCGGTAACTAAAGTATTGGGTTTATGAGTAGCGCCCTTTATCGATTTCGTGGTAACGTAAATTAGAGAATGATTTATAGATTTTTGATTCGCAGTTTTACAACCACGTGATTTGCAAACCTAGCTCATTAAATCTCGCTTAATACAATCCTAAATTGTAGTTGTTGTTGTCTTTAAGTATAGTTAGACTATAAATTTTCCGCGTTTTCAAGAATAGCGGAAAATTGTTGCCTTATACGTAACTGTGTATGACAACAGCTATTTTGTTGCTTGAGTGGTCAAGGCAGTGGTTAAGATAGTGGTTCGAGCTGGATCAGCAAATAGAAAATTGTTTTGTTTAAACGTGGTTGAAAGATGGCTTAGAGAACGTGTGGTGCGTCAGTCCTAGCGAGATCTTCTAGTTGTTCAGACACGTCAACTTTCAGCCAACTTTCAGTCAATTTCATAAGTATTCACAAAATGATCAAAGCAATTTTTCTCACAATAGAAGTGTTGTATCACAAGTCTCTGGATCTAGGGCCTACGACTAGCTCATTAACTCTCGCTTAATGCAATCCTAAATTGTAGTTGTTGTTGTCTTTAAGTAAAGTTAGACACTATAGGTAACTACACATATATAATGAGGCGAACACAAGGTGCTGATCAGAATTGTGGGATCAAATGCCCAGTCTAATAAGAATATTACGTTAACAACTCCGTAAAATGAAACCCCTCTAAACCCCACTTTATATAGAGAAAACTGGGGTTCACAGGGGTACAGATTAGTTTTGCTTATATCTGATCCAAGCCATTGGGGTACATGTTCGAACCGACACAATGACGCGGTGTGGGTACTCGTTAGAACCGCTTGAATGAGGCGGTTCTACCGAGCACTAACAATCTATGTTCGGAGTATAAATAAGAAACATATGGCAAAGTTTTAGCGGCGCAGTAGCAATTTAAAAATGCAGTATGTCAGACGGGTGTGTTATATGGGGTGCCGTTTTACTATTTAATCCATATTTATAGATATCCATAATTCGATAATGGATATCCATAATTCGAATAATGGATATCCATAAATCACCAGAATAATGGATATCCATAATTCTAATTATATATATCCATAAATCAAATTATGGATATCCACAATTCGATTTATGGATA
The DNA here is from genome assembly GCA_963580285.1 of Lucinisca nassula. Taxonomy (NCBI): domain Eukaryota; kingdom Metazoa; phylum Mollusca; class Bivalvia; order Lucinida; family Lucinidae; genus Lucinisca; species Lucinisca nassula. Next base: position 131,586,355 of record OY757013.1, read on the forward strand.
TCATTAATTTAGATCGATTTATGGATATCCATAATCCGAATTTTGGATACCCATAACTTCAATTATGGATATCAATAAATCAAAATATAGATATCCATTATTCCGCTCATTTATGGATATCTGTAATTTGATTATGGATATCCATAAATCGAATTATGGATGTCTATAAATCGGGCTGAATTATTGATATCCATATTTCGAATTATGGATATCAATAATTCACCGCAAAAGCCATTGGTTTCATTCATTATTTATTGTATTAATTTTCAAAGACGAGTTATTGATATCCATAATTTGAATTATGGTTATCCATAAATGGACTGAATTATGGATATCCATAATTCAAATTATGGATATCCATAATTCAAATGATGGATATCCATAAATTGGTATGAATTAATGATATCCAGAAAATCGAAATATGGATATCCATAAGATATATGGGTATCCATTATTGGAATTAATGATATCCATAAATCAGCCGAATAATGGATATCCATAAATCGAATAATGGTTATCCATAATTTGATTTATGGATATCATTCATTTAAATTGAATTATGGATATCCATAATTTGATTTATGGATATCATTAATTCGCATTATGGATATCCATAAATAAATATGGATATCCATAAATAAATATGGATATCCATAAATAATTATGGATATCCATAATTCGAATTATGAATATCACTAATTCAATTTATGGATATCCATAAATAATTATGGATATCTATAAATAGGGAATAAATAGTAAAACGGCGCCCAATAGTGTTATCTCACAAATGTCGAAAATAGGTTTTCTTATGACTTGGCCCACTTATCTAATTGCATGTGAAACCGTAACATTAGATTTTGTATTGTATACAAAATGCAAACCAATTGTTCATACTATTGTGTTGTCAATGTAAATGTTCACGTTTGAAAATATCGTATAGAATAAAAAATATAATTTCTCCCTCTCTATAACATGCACGTGTCAAATTACTGCATGCCAGTCATTCCTTCTTGTTGACGAGAAAAAAAATCTTTACTTAGATTAATGGGGCTTAGGATTGACTGCAGCCACCATGGATTCGGTTTTGTCAAAAACAGCCGCCATCTCGAAGTTCGTTTCTGCTATCACCGGTTATTAAGCATGCTGTTGAAATAATGTCTGTCCCACCGTATGTGCGAAACTACAAACGTTAACTCACTTTGTACCAGAAACCCCACTAGAAACCTCCGTGGTGCAGTGGTTACGCTACTCGCCTTGTATACCAGGGGCCGCAGGATCGATCCCGGGCTTCTCCAGACTTTCGGATGAGTCTTTAAACCGAGGTACCGTCTCCGTATGACCTTAGCTGTTGGTGGGATGTAAAACTCAAACACTCACTCACTAGCCAGAAACCCCAAAATGGGTACCATGGCAAACAGTGCAGGCCCAGATCAGACGCTGCAGAACGCGGCGTCTGATCAGTGCCTCCACTGTTTACTAAAAGTTCAGTCATTTTCCAAATAAATTTTGATGAAAACACAACCTGACACCCCATATTTTGAAATGGACTCATGCTGTATATAAGTAGGCATATTACATGTGGTACAAAAAGGGTTAACATCGGATTCAACGCTCCATTCGTCAACACACCGCAAACCATAATTCGCAAATGTTTCTTCTATTTACGTATACAGACTTTCGGAGGAGTCTTTAAAACGAGGTCCCGTCTCTGTATGACCTTAGCTGTTGGTGGGATGTAAAACTCAAACACTCATTCACTCACTCTATTTCCGTATAACGAAGCTATCTTTTTTACTTAGAAATATTAATGTATGTTATGATTATCTGCGGCATATACATGTAGTTACATATTGGTAGAAGCCTCCGTTGTGTTGTGGTTAAGCTACTCGCCTCATAAACCAGGTTCGTGGTTCGATTCTAGGCTTTCCTAGACTTTCGGATGAGATTTTAAACAGTGGGGCCTTTGTTCGTATGGTTATCCTTTTTATACTCGGTCGTAAAGCGGATACTCACACACGTTTGTTTGTTGTTTGCATTGGCGTTTAACGGCCCAGTCAACACTATTTTATGTCATTTTTTAGCCGGACAGTTTACCTATCCAAACTTTTCCTGGGTAGGCTTATACGTAAGCGGTTAAACAGTACAGTGCTCATTTTTTCACCAGAAACGGATAGCTGCCGTTGAATCAGCGTAAGGGAGAGAATGACCGGAGAAAAGATTTCATGATCAATCTCCACGAAAGAATGTTGCCGACCCCGGCAGGTATCGAACACGCGTCCTCCTGATCACCAGTCAGACGCGCACCCGACTGAGCTACTGAGGCCGACTACACACCTTTAATAAAGAACAGCGAAAGTGTTGTACCCTTAAGGTACAAATCACAACAATTTTCGGCAGCTATGTCAGCTGCTGGATGGATGCAAACAGTTTGGCCTAAGATCATATTGTTGATTCGGTCTGTCAAGGCCAATTGACAAAACTATTTTTTAAAAGTTTGCAAAATAATGCAGAAGACGAAATAAACAGACAACATTTTCCGATATAAGTTTTCTCGGAATCTTAAAGAGTTTCTTCTAATGTCAGTGTGTTTATCCTAATTTATCATATAGCGGAAGGGGAGAATAAACGTAAAATGATTTGCGGTTCAATCTCCACAAAAGAATGTTGCCGACCTGGTAGGAATCGAACCCTCGACCTCCTGTTCACAAGCCAGTCGCTCATCAAACTGTGCAACCGAGCTGAGCGATACAGGACGCATACATATTCTGTTTATGACTGCTTTAAACTGAGAAATACGTCGTAAATGTTTCAACATAAAAGTACTCTTACAGAATTCGTACACTATTTCCGGCCCGCTCACGGGCGGCCGGATATACGATAGGAATTTCGCAAAGAAATTGCAAAGAAATCCAAAAACGTTCCAATTGTCAAAAGGAGTTGTTGCCTGGCTCAGTCTCTTTCATTTCATGTTGCTGCTGAAAACCTGTCACTTTTGAAACTCGGGTAGTTATTGGCTATGTTACGAATCTCGGCCAATCATTTATGCTCTTTCTAAGTAGTTTAGATTTATATCTGTTTACATCACGATGGTTTAAACTGTAGACGTTACCAGGTTACAACGGGTATAGCTAAACAGCGAAAGGAAGCTTCCTTTCGCGAAAGGAAGCGCCTTTTCGCGAAAGGAAGATTTCTCCACGAAAGGAAGATACTTATGAGGCATATGGTGGTATTTTATGTATATAGTGATACTTATGAAACATTTTAGTGGATATTGGGTACTTTTGCAGAAAAAATAGACAGAATCAGAATTGTAACTGTTACTGGTCAAATGACATTCATACACTAGACATACGGGCTCAATCTGTAACAAAAATAGGAAGAAAGAAACAAAGGTTGCATACACGATGTCCACAAACACACGGAAAAGCAGCAAACAATAAAGGTGCTACTCAGGCTGCGCAGATGCTTTGGTTGTGCAATTTTCCGGTTTTCTCACGACGTAGCTCAATTCTAGATGAAAGTTGGATACACGCTGTAGACAAACACACAGCAAGAAAGAAAGGAAGAAAGTTGGATACACGATGTAGACAAACACACGAAAAAAAAAAAAAAAAAAAAAAAAAACAATAAAGGCACTGATCAGGCTCCGCACATGCAGCTTTCCGGTTTTCTCATGACGCGGCTCAGTATTATAATACTATGTATAACCTGGTATTCAAAGGAAAAAAGACATAAAAAAGCACAGACGGAAAATGTACAAAAATTGTGGTTTCATTCCGACAGTATAGGATGTAGAAAAACGTTCCTTTATGGCTGTGATGGATATCACTATACAGAAATAAAGAAAATCTGCCCAGTTTTTTCACTGGAAAGGGAGATAACCCCTGACATTGAATCCCTGATTAGACTGAGCAGATGCGCAAGCTGATCTGCGCCTTTTATGTTTGCACATGCATTTTTCTGGATTTCTCACGACGTAGTTCAATTCTGTAACAAAAGTAATAGAAAGAAATAAACACGACAAACACGAAAAAAGCAGCAAACAATAAAGGCGCTGATCAGGCTGCGCAGGCTGATCTGCGCCTCTTTTTTATTTTAAATAAACCCCAAATGAACTTTCTTTCCGGTAAATAAAAGGTCCAGTTGAAATAAAAGGTCCAGTCAATCCTCATATGCACCAACTTTGGCAAAATATCATACTTCAATTAAATCAGTATATTTGATACCCTTTCATATGTAAATTCACTCCTAGTGCCTCAGAAATACCTTCCTTTCGTAGAAATATCTTCCTTTCGCTTAGCTATACCGGGTTACAACTGCGTAACTTGCGTGAAACAATAAATGGTTCTGTTCGGGACCCTCAAAAGCGGTTGGTCATGTTTAACTTGCCTGACGCAGAAAAACATGCATACTTCAAAATTTTCAGTTATGTTGTGCATTTCGCACAGAATCGGAAGGAATGTCTACAAAATGACCTTAATAGAGTTGATGGGGAGGTCAAACCTTAGCATAAACAATAAAACAGGTTCAGTTATCTTAAACAGGTTGAGACAATGTATCAGTAATTACGTATGATTTAAAGAATGTTTCATGAGAACTGTTCACGACAGGCATCCAGGGATGGCCTCTCTAATTCGTTAAGCATGTAACAGATGCTAATTTAATCCACCATCACCAATATTCATACACCGAGACTGTGATATTGGAAGTGGATCCCAATCTCTCGCCAAAGAGATAAACTTAGCTACACTATCCTCAGCACCTTAAGCCGTGGAAATGATTGAATCGGGAAAGGAATTCCAAACTCTAATGGTCTGAGGTATTAAATATTCTTTGTAAATGTCAGTTCTGAAACGCCAGTGAATGGTGATTTCTTCAACGCCTAGCTAGGTGGGGGTGGGGACAAGGTCATCTGTTGAAATGCTGGCAGCACCCTTTAGATCTTGTATAACAGTATGCGCCTACTGTCTCTTCTACTTTTCATGAGAGAATCCCATCTTAATTTTCCTAGTTTTACAGTCATAATCCAAGTTTCGAAGCAATAATTGCTTATCTAGTAAAGTAGAAGTAAAACAAAGATCAGGAATCGATGCAATTAACTTACTCGACCTATTAAAGACAAAAAGGGAAAGAAACACAAACATGAAGCGACCAGACCATAATGAAAACCTAAACATAGGAAGGCCATAAAGACAGTTACTTTCCCACAAAATGGCCAAATGGCCATCCAAAATAAAAAGACACAAGTGATATACACAATAAGTAACAAACAACAACATAAATAAACCGCCACAGAAGAACCGCCTTCAAGTTGGTAGTAACTCTATTTTGAACTGGGGCCTACTCCGAAGATTCACCATTAGCAACAACTCGCTGTTTTCTATAGCAAAGAAAGGAATGCATCTATTTGAGAGTCTTCCCCTTAATGCCGTAGCCAAATAATTTGGATTTCAGGTGCTCATGAGGGAGTGGTGTCAAAAGCCTCCTCAAAGTCCAGAATAAATGTGTACACCTGTGGTTTGTATCACATTCAAAACAACTAGGACATTAGTATTTCTTAGACTTACTGTGGCTTTTGCATTCAGGCAGACAAAAGATAATGGACACGAAACTCTGCTTCTCCTTCACCTAAGGTATAGCTAACATCCTAGTCTACCTATATCATCCTATAGTTCCACAGAGTCCTCTGTATCTCTAATTTCCCGGTAGAAAACACAGTAGTCTTATTTTTGAGTCAATGTCAGTGGTAATATCACTAATGTGCAGGGAGAATAACAATGGACCAAGAACAGTCCCTTGTGAGACCCCTGACAAAACTAGCGCCCACTCCTGAGATTCACCATTAGCAAGGACTCGCTGTTTTCTTTAGCAAAGAAAGAAATGTATGTATTTAAGAGACTTCCCCCTAATGCCGTAGCCAAACTATTTGGATTTCAGGTGCTCATGAGGGGTGGTGTCAAAAGCCTTCTCAAAGTTCGGAATAAATGTGTCCGAAGATTCACCATTAGCAACAACTCGCTGTTTTCTATAGCAAAGAAAGGAATGCATCTATTTGAGAGTCTCCCCCCTAATGCCGTAGCCAAATAATTTGGATATCAGGTGCTCATGAGGGAGTGGTGTCAAAAGCCTCCTCAAAGTCCAGAATAAATGTGTCCACCTGCGTGTCCATTGAGCCGGGGTTAGTATCACATTCAAAACAACTAGGACATTAGTATTTCTTAGACTTAATGTGGCTGTTGCACCCAGGCAGACACATGATAATGCATACGAAACACTTGTTCCCCCTCGGCTAAAGTATATATTGGCGGTTGGACTTCCCAATGTTATTTCAGATTTAACAGGTTGAGAAGGTCAAGAAGACAACAGACAAGCTTGTCAGCAATGGTGATGCCAAAAATGCGGATTTAATCTGGCCTTGCTTTTTGCTGGTGAAGTGAATATTTTGAGAGGTGCTGTGACAACCTCGTTGGATATTTAGCCACATTGAACTTCATCCATCTATCTTTTGTTCTTTTTTTCTTTCTTCGTATACTCCCAACGCCAAAAAGGGCATTTTCGGCAGGTGTACATTACATATACTCCAGCTTTTGCAGGATGAAAGCCTACATTGTAATCATGTTACTACGGTAGGGATCTTTTACCTGCACAGGGGATTGTTCTCCCTGCACAGGGGACCTCCAGTTAACGTCGCGATCCGAAGGACGGTGCATTTTGTGACATTCATCTGTCAGCCTATCCAGGTTATCTTGTAGAATGAGGCAGTCATAAGACTATATAGGACGCATTCATCAGCAACAACGGACAGATGACTTGATAGAATCATGGAGATCATCAATGGAACACAGTATTTAGCTCAAACATACCGTGCTTCAATTGTGATTTGAAATGAAATTTCATTATAACTTAGCCACATACATACGTACGTACATACATACATACATACATACATACATACATACATACATACATACATACATACATACATACATACATACATACGTACGTACGTACGTACGTACGTACGTACGTACGTACGTACGTATACATACATACATACATACATACAAACATACAAACATACATTATCCTGTTCGCATTCTTTATACACATGACAAATATCATAGTCCGGAGAGCCTCGATATGTCACCTCACTATCATGTTGCACCATTTATGATACTGGGGATGGATTATGAATGCGCGCTAAGCCGATTCGCCGACCGGCGCGACGTCGGGGCGTTGCGCCGGCGCTGATATGGCGTTGCATAGGGATCGTGACTTTTGACGGGCGTTATGACATCACTGGCGCGCCGTGTGTCCGTTGGGGAGGCGGCTCTGGTTGATGCGATAAAATTTCGGTGTCCGAACACGCTCCACTGGCATCATTTGCAGGGATGAATGTCATAAAGTGCACCGTCCTTCGGATCGGGACGTTAACTGGAGGCCCCCTGTGCAGGGAGAACCATCCCCTGTGCAGGTTAAAGATCCCTTCCGTAATTACATGATTACTGTGTAGGCTTTCATCCTGCAAAACCTGGAGTGTATGTAATATACACCTGCGGTAATGGTCAAATGTGACCGACGCAGTATCAGAAGATAGATAGATAGATGCCCACAGTCGTATTTTTTTTATCTGAAAAGAAATGTCAACATGACGATACTAAAATAATATGCAAATTATTCAAACTATAAATTAAACCAATATACACTCATTCAAACCTTACAATAAAACACAACCCATCCCGGTGGGCGCGTGTCGCGGGGCGGCGTCGCGTTGGCGTCGGTGCGGCGTGGTGGCGTTGCGCCGATGCTGATACAGCGCTGCGTAGGCGTCGTAGCGTTGTGCCGGCGTTGATGCGGTGATGCGGTTGCGGCGTGTGTTTGCTGAGGTGGACCCATCTACCCACATCCAAATATCTAAACAATTTTAATCAATTTTAATTACTTTTTCTTTTCCCTTTTTTGGGGTTTGTGTGTAGGGGGGGGGGGGTAGTTTAATGTATCCGCAATGCAATTAACTTATAGCCGCAAACCTACCAGTCCTTGATCGCCCTACCTACCACCATACCAACATAGCGGTTTTTCAGCCAGCTAATCAATGATGCACAGAACTACACACACACACACACACACACACACACACACACACACACACACACACACACACACACACACACACACACACACACCACACACACACACACACACACACACACACACACACACACGTAAAATACGAATTTTAGTAAAATAATACAATGTATTTGTGTTTGTTTGTTTAATTTGAGGTTTAACGTCCCCGTCAACACAATAAAGGTCATTTTGGAGACGTTGCTCCCATTTTGTGGACATTTATCCGACATTGAGGTGGGTTTGGCATCTCAGTCCTTGGCTCCCAGTAGGGTCGATGGGGTTTATAAACATGGACGATCTGACACGTGCTGCTTTGCCTGGACAGGCTCAATACCCGTGCACGATTGGATTTCAATTCTGCGCGGAAACATCAAGCGGTCCATCTGTTTCTTCAAGTACTGAATGACTGAGACGGAATATAATGTACATAAAATACACATGTAAAAAAGATGGGGTCGGGTAGGGGAGGAGGCGCCGACCAAAAAAAAAAAAAAATTCATTGGAACACCAAGTAAAGGACCGGTTCAAGAACCCACCCTTTAGGTACATGACAAAAAAGGGAATGATACTTTAAATAGCTTACGCTTGGCCATTCAGCACAAGTTCATTGTTGCGAGCGCAGAAAGAATGATGCGCTTATCCACCTTTGAATGGATCATCATATCATGTAGAAGTCTTATTGATAAAAATTTCCTTTCTCCTACCGACAGGTAGCGACTTAGGTCCGCCGTGCCGTTTTATCTTCTAGTAACGCCTGCTATTGACTCGATGTTCATGTTTAAAAGGTCAAGGCCGGTGGAAAGAAATAAACTGATTCGATTGTATATCGAAGGGAACATAATACTTTCTTTCACACACCTTGCGAGGAAATAAAAGGTTAAAAAAAACATCGTGGCCCAGGTGGCAGCTGTAAAGTTTACTTTGGGTAATTCGATGGACCGTCCTATAGCACAAGTATTAGCTTTTACAAAACGCTTAGCACATATTAGTTTGTGTAGTTATAGGATTGCATAGTCAAATAACATAGCTGTTCAAGAGTATGCTTTATTAGTGTGCTAGTAAATATGGAAACTTGTATAATAGCCAAAGATTCCAAAAGTTGATTCCAGTTTCATATATAAACTAAACTAGCAATCGTGTACTATGACAACAAGGAAACGAAAAACAGTAGAACCGATACATCTGCTTTCACATTGAAGAATAACCTTATTCCAAGTCAGCCAGCTAACATTTTTTTACAAAAGTGAAAACAAGCGTGGTAGCTCAGTGGTTAGTACACTTGCCTATGATGCTACAGGCCCCCGGTTCGATTCCCGGCAGCGGTAATAAAATAGCGGTGTCCGAACATGCTCCACTGGCATCATTTGCAAGGATGAATGCCACAAAGTACACCGTCCTTCGGATCGGAACGTTAACTGGCCCCCCTGTTCAGGAAGACCCATCCCGTGTACAGGTTAAAAAATCCCTATTGTAATTACAAGATTACATTATTATCATTGTGCGTCCCCAGCTGGAGTATACCTCAGCCATATGGGACCCCATACAAAAAGGAACACCCATAAGGTTGAAATGGTCCAGAGACGTGCAGCTCGATGGACCATGAATGACTATGTCAGAACAGAAAAAACTAACGTCGCTTCATTATTACACAAGCTGGACTGGCAACCCCTTGAAGAAAGACTTTCAGTGGCACGTCTTTGTCTTTTCTACAAGATAGTGAACGGTATTGTGGCTGAGTCCCTTCTTGATTATGTCCAGCCTCGTACTCATAGGATTTCAAAGTACTGTCATTCTACGACATTTCGTCAAATTCATACTGGCAAGTATACATATTAAGTATTCCTTCTTACCACTGAAAAAGGTAAGACATAAATTGTCTTATTCTGTCGTAGCTTATGGCATGAAAGTAGAATTCAGATGAATGAACTTTTATAAATACGAAACGTTAACGTCTTTTCTAGATCTTTGTCCATAATACTACCGATTTAGTCTTTTTATTTTCACCGCCTCTGAAACTACTGGGCTGAATGAACGAAATTACACATGGAGCCCCCGATATTGGAAACTGAAAGTTGTTCATAAGATCTGGGTCTCATGATCAAGACGGTCACCATGCCCATACCAGGTAAAAATTTACAAATCATTTTTAGGGAGCTTGAAGCTTGGTATGCTGCATTGGGAGACTGTAGCCCTACCGGATTAATTAACTTGGTTTACCTTGCCTAATTCTACGTCAAGATCAACTGTATTCGAATGGAAAAGTGGCAAAACAGTGTATTTTTCCCCAAGTACTTTTCCAAAAAACATCAAGATACGCAGTTTCATTTTCACTTCATTGCAGCTGGTATTAAGTGTCGTGTGGTAGCGATCGAACTTTCCCAGTGCTTCATCTTAGTACAGATTATATTTCTATTTAAATAAAATCACTGAGCCAATTTTGATGTCTTTAAAAATATGAAATACTGCTCAAATAATCATCTTAGAGCGTAAGCAGTCCTACGACGTAAAGTGGTGCTTTTTTAAGAGTCTTTATAAAATCTGTGTATATTACTTCCCCGTTTCTAAAGGCACTTTTATACAAAAAATCAGATTTAGTCCCACCTAATGAACGTTACCACCCGATTAATAAACGTGCCACGAATTATTTTGTATTTGTTTGTTATTCAACATTTAACGAACCGCATCTTTCATACAAAATGTTCCATGAAAAAAAAGTTGAAGAAAAAGATGAAATATTCATTCACAGCTGTTACGTTTATTGATAAAACATTGGAATCAAATGCTAGGCGGGCCGTTTCGGCTTTTTTAAATGCTATCCTTGATGTATTTATACATTGTTTAGTTTCATACACACACACACATCCCCAAAGGTTTTGTTCTATGGTGGTATATCAATCTATAATCAGACTGGTATACTGTTGTTTGCATCATAATATGTTTGAGCAGTGGTGTTCATTATGGTGCTATTATGTTGTTTTGTTTTTCTTTTGATATATTGACCGCGGCATTGGAAGAGGTGTCGTTCAAAAAGTGTGAACCGTTGGTCAGTGTTTCAGTGAATAGCAAAACCCTGCAACCCAATGAAACCAAAAGGCTTATATGCAATGGACGGCTGAATCACACCATTTGCCTGAGCAGGCTTTTTGTCTAAATCGGGACGGAAATAAGGGCGAGGATTGTGGCCACGTAAAATCGATTTAAGCCCCCTCCCCTGACCGTTCCGAGGCGGTTCCAACGAGTACCCACAATCTATATTTTAGAGCAGACATAAGAAAGATAAGGTTTACCCCTGTAAACCCCAGTTTTACAATATAAAAGTGGGGTTCAATGGGGTCAAAATTATATAAGCGTGTTTTCGTGATGAGAGAAAGAAGAAGACATCAACTGAACAAGTAAGCCGATCTAACACAAAACAAGTCATCAAATAATTTGCATACTCTGCCAAGTATTAAGGTTCTAGCTTCTACGAGAAAAAAATAATGGTTTATGTTTGGACGGTGAGAATGACGAACGGACGGGCGGATGGACGTCCGACACACGTCCGGACGGACGGACGGACGGCCAAAATAACGGAGGAACAGATGTTAATCAATATACTCGCACTTTTTCAAAGCTAGGGAATAATCTTAACTTAAAGTTTATGATTTAATACGTCGTACTGTCGAGATAATAAGTCGAAACTGCGAGTTAGTAAGGCGAAATTTCGATATACTATGTCGAAATTTCGAGTTATTAAGTTGAATTTTTGAGATAATAAGTCTATATTTCGAGTGAATAAGTCGAAAGTTCGAGATAATAAATCGAAACTTTCGACGTTGTAAGTCGCAGTTTCGAGATACTAAGTCGACAGTTCGAGATATAAAGTCGAAATTTCGAGATTCTACATAAAAGTCGAAATTTCGAGGTACCTATCAAAAGAAGAAAAAAAAAAACATACAGTCGAACTTCAATGGCTCGAACACCTTTGGGACCTCGAAAATCTGTTCGAGACAGGGGTAGTTCGAGCCACTGAGATAACTGTCAGGAGGCATAACGAGATACTTTTAGACATCATTTCGGTGTTCTATAATGAATATGTATGCTGTGTGTACTCATTAGAATCGCCTCATCGAGGAGATTCTAATGAGTACACACAGCATACATTTTCAAGATAAAAGACTACAATCTCATTAATTATCCCCCACTATTTCTTATGTAGAGGATTTCGCTAGGGGCTCAAGAATGGGTTCGACACATCCATGGCAAACGGGCCATCGGTGTTCGAGGCATCGAGGTTCGAATGTACTTGGTCCTAATGTTCTTCTGTACAGAACACAACAACACTTGAACCATTATGATTACACAACCGTGTGATATAGTGCATTTATTCATACCTAAAGCAGAGGCAATTTTATGATGAAAATGTGTGATATTATTCTTGATTATACTCCAAACATAGGTTTTGGGTGCTCGTTAGAACCGCCTCATTGAGGCGGTTCTAACGAGTACCCACAACCTATGTCTTCGACCAGTAATTAGAAAAAATGGTGTTATTCCCCCCCCCCCCCCCCTCAATATAATATAGGGTTTAGGGGGGGGGGGGGGTCTTTATTTCACGGACTTGTTCACGTGGTGACTATCTTATTTATAATGTCGGACCCACATATAACACATTTTTCAACACATGCGCAGTACTGACAATAAGGCAATGCTGAGAGACAAACACAGATCAGATGGTGAGCCGCCACTGACTTGATCATCTTCACATACAGGACAGGTCTTGTCACACTCTTGTTCCAAGGTTGGTACTAGATTGTGCCAAAAATTCATACGCCTAGCAGCAAAATGATGTTCTATAGGGAAATCTGGTGTCTCAGCCTTGAAGCGAATGTATTTCTGTGTCTGAGAGTCGTACTGTGGCCAGTGAGTCAGTCCGTCAGAGTTTGGGTCTCTGAAAGCAAATACATGTGCATGCTTGAAGGCTATTTGATTTAAAACAGTACCTTCCGAATAGAGGGTTTGCTTAACAAAACCAAAAATTCTCAAACAATACCTTTATTTAACATATTATACAGTTTGAACCCTTATCCTGCTGAACACAACAACCCGTATCTTAGCAAACAGTGTAGATCCAGATCAGACGGCTTCTGGAAAAGCCATCTGATCAGAATCTACACTGTCATTTTGTTTTAAAATTCAGATAAATAGAAAATATGAAGTAATTTGTTTGCTGATAGTCAGAAATGGGTTTGTCAAAATTAATTATAAGAAGGCTTAGGGCTATGGAAATGACACTCGGGTGACCAAAAATGGAAAAGTGAAAGACAACAGGTTTCGGGATTATTACAATACTACCGTGTTCTAATGTGGAGCATTTCATTACAAAAACAGACCTCTTAAAATATATTGAATATTGCATTCCTACAGATAAAATATCTTAAATTTTTCCTCCAAACATAGATTGTGGCAACCCTTTACAACCATCTCAGAGAGACGGTTCTAATGAGTACCCACACTTTATGTTTTTAAGCAGAAATAAGAGCCATAATACATACCCCTGTATACCCTACTTTTACTTTATAAAGTTGGGTCTATTGGGGTCAAAATTATATAATCTAGCATTATTCATATGATAGCTTTTGATAATTTGCTTATGATAATATAGTTTATATACTTAGGGACTCTAAAAACGCACCACTGTATATCAAGTAATTGCACCTAAAATTAGCAATACTGAAAATGTTTAATCTATAGAATCTGGACTTGAATGGAGTGATGTGTTAGGCTTGGCCAACAGTGTAGTAGACCCGTATAAGACGGCAAACAGTAAAGACCCGGGTCAGACGCAGGACCTACACCGTTTGCTTACAGACCAAAATTTAAGGGTTAACCAAAACATACTGAGTCCTCCATTACGAAAACACGCCTATACAAATACATTGTAACCTTTATCGCCGAAAAAAATGAAAATTTTAAGATGAAAAAATGTGCATTTTTCAAATCTCCAAAATGGCTACTCATCACGAAAACACGCCTATATAATTTTGACCCCCTCCAACCCCACTTTTATATAGAAAAACTGGGGTCTGCAGGGGTAACCATTATTTTTCTTATTTCTGCTCTAAAATATTGATTGTTGGTACTCGTTAGAACCGCCTCATCGAGGCGGTTCTAACGTGTACCCACAATCCATATTTTGAGCAGAAATAAGAAAAATATCACAATTTTTCATCTTAAAATTTACATTTTTTCGGCGATAAAAGTGGCAATGTATTTGTGTAGGCGTGTTTGTGTAATGTTTTGTGATGAAAATTCTTGATAATTTTCTTCTAAATGCTCAAAACATAGGTTGAGGGTGCGCGTTAGAACCCACAATCTATGTCTTGGAGCAGAAATAAGAAACATAATGTATACTCCCGTAAACCCCAGTTTTCTCTATATAAAGTGGGGTTTAGTGGGGTCTTCACGGACCTGTTAACGTGATGTTTGCAAGGGAAGGTCAGGTGGTTTTTCTCCGGGTACTCCGGTTTTCGCTCACCTCTGATTAACAATCAGCTCGATATGAGTGAAATAATCTTGAAAGGGCCGTAAAACCAAATAATAAAAAAAACATGGTTTAATGTAAATCGCGAGCAGGTCTACAAACCTACCCAGTTTTTGCGAAATTCGTCCAGTACGCCATCATTTTTCTGGATAAGTCAATTTCAACCTGGGAAATGGTAATGTTCTTGAATACCGTATACAATGTCGCTAATGATGAAGGGAATCCGAGAACAAACGCAACATCTTCCGCGTGTGTGGCCCCACTTAGTCGTGATTCAGATAGTAACCCTTTATGATCAAACACATAGAAAAACACTTTTCCCTGGTCACCAGTTTCTGAATGGGCCATTGCCGTTTTTGTTACTCCATTGTTGAACTCAACATCAGACAAGAGGTCTACTGTATTCTGAAACACCTTCTGGGTGTTCTCTGGGTCTGACCAATCAACATATTGTTGGATAAGCGCATTCTGGAGTGTTCTGCTGTACTGCAGTTTTGCCTTTCTTATCCCATGGCCGACAATTAAAGTATCAAACACCTCTCTGCTATAGCCGTTTAGCTGCAATGTCTTGTTTGGACGCGCTAAAATATCAATCGAAGGAATAAACAAACCACCTTCACTAGAAGTTACGCCAACCAAAATGTCCAGTTTCCCAAACTTACTCAGTATATGCCACGCGTCCATTGAGGTATTGTCGAAAATGTCGGACGGCAAAACTTTTACGAACATTCCATCCTTAACAGGTCTAAACGAGTCCGAAAAGTCAACCAGCTCTGAGATTTTTTCAACAGTTAAATTCCTTAAGCATTCTATTACTTTCATAGATACTTCAGAAGCATTTGTACAACCAGACTTATTCGCAAAGTTCTGGTATACCGCCGTTGGATTTGTTTGGTACGCCAGTGGTATATTAGCCGTTCCACTCTGGGCTATTGCTCTCTGAAAGAAACCTGAATTGCCTTCATAAAGCGCTTGATATAAAACACAAGAACCTCCGGAAGATTCGCCGAATAAAGTAACTCTCATAGGGTCCCCACCAAACTTGTCGATATTATTATGTACCCATTTAATTGCCATATGTTGGTCCCACAGACCATAGTTTCCTGACACGTTGTCTTCGCCAGTGCTCATAAACCCCAAAACCGAAACTCTATAGTTAAACGTAACTAGAATAACATCATTCAGTCCTGCAAATTCCTTTGCCTGGAAAGCATCTTGGTAACCCATCTGAAAATCACCGCCGTATATCCAAATCAGAACAGCAAGTCGTTGTTCTCTTTCTGCTGGATTTCGTCCGGGAACGAGAATATTAAGGTATAAACAGTCTTCTTCCAGTCCCATAGCAGCTGGTTCAAGACCTAGGCCTTTGAGATATACCCAGTTTTGTACGCACTGCGGAGGCATGGTCTTTGCAATAAAAGTGTCCCTGAATTTAGCTTTCTCTATTGGTTTATTAAACCGCCGTGTTCCTGTGGGCGGCTCAGCGAATGGTATCCCCAGAAATTTAGTAACACTGAACGTTGAATCCTCAAAGGAAATTTCTTCAACTTCCCCTGTTATATTTCCTAGGTTCGTTTCAATCGTAACATCTTCAGAAACAACATAAGCAAGTGTGATGTATAAAATCACGTCTGTAAGAACTGCCATATTTTGGGTCATTCGCCGAAATTTAGTTTCTAAACTTTTTTCTTAACCAGATGGGTTTGAATCGCAAACTCGTTATGAATATAAAATATTTGATAGACCGCGATGAAAGGGACTTTTTGAGCATTTGAATGAAGATATTTCACATGAGATTTGTCTTCCCAGCTATCAAAATTGTATTGCAATGAAAGCTTCCTGCTGCTTTTCACCTTGTTTTGAAATGCAATCAATGTTGACTGTGGTTCGGACTGCACGGATGAGGGCCGTTTCCGACGACAGGGCCTGTATCGTGTTCACAAACTTAGCCTATTTATGTCTAGTATCAAAACATGGGACACATTCACACTCTGGAGACCCAAACCAGACGCCGTATTGTGTGGCGTCTGATCATAGTTTTAATTTTTTATGCTCAAATTCAATTTGTTTTTCTTTTTAAATCAGTTAATAAAATAAACTCCGAGATCCCTAAGTTTGTTAATGGACCTATCCAACCTATACGACAGAACTTTAGTATTCGTCACAAAAGGGTGAAATGCACAAATGTCATGCAACTATTTAGGGTATATCAAGTATACATGTAATAAGGTACGTCACATGTGTCCCGACAAGCAATAATTTATTTTTGGCATATTCACACATCAAAGACTCAGATCGATTAGCACATCTGCGCAATTGATCAGAGTCCTCGCTTTGCTCTGAACGGATGTCCGTTGGAATCTGAATCGGAATGCAGTCTGACTGTTGCCGTCACTGTGTGGGCAAGACAGAAGATACCTTTCCGCTGCAACAGCAAATCCAAGTGAAATAGTGCATGATTATATTGTACATAGTTACATGCAAAACTGCTATTTTTCTGTTGACATCATTCGATATTTTTCATCACGTGAACACGTCCGTGAAATGAAGACCCCCTATACTCAATTTTATACAGAGAAAACTGGGGTTTACGGGGGTATAAATTATTTTTCTTATTTTTGCCCCAAGACATAGGTTGTGGGTGCTCGCTAGAACCGCCTCATTAACCGCCTCAATGAGGCGGTTCTAACGAGCCCACAACCAATGTTTGCAGTATTTGTAAGAAAAAAATATCACGGATTTTCATCAGGAAAGTAGCCATTTTGGAGATGTGAAAAATGCACTTTATCGCACGGGTGCATTATCGTAATGCTTATTTATACTCCAAACATAGGTAGATCCGCCTTATTCGCTTACCAACACTCTATGCATGAGTACCCACAACCTATGTCTCGAGGCAGAAATAAGAAAAACATACCCCGATTCTTTTCATATGAAGTGGGGATTACAAGAGACTTCATTTGATATATGAATAACAGGCAAAGGTTTTATGGAGACTTATCAAAAATATATTTTAATTATCTCATCTGTTTCTATGTGAACGTTCATCTGCGAATGTTTCCAATTGTCAGCACTTTCGATTTTGCGGGAGCCGATGGTGCAATAGTACGAAAGCCTAGTAGGCTCAAGAAAGAGAAAATAAAATTCTGGAAACGCGTAGTAACGCAAAACACGAGGCGTATTAAAGCGAACAAAGACGTAGTAATGCCAAAATGGCACAATTACGCAACAGAAAGGCGTAATAACGCACAATGAAAGGCGGAGTAACGCGAATCAAGATTTAGTTATGCGAATCAAAAGGCGTAGTAACGCGAAAATAGGCGTTGCAACGCAGAAAACAAGGCACAGTAACGCAAAAGAAAGATGTACTAACAGAAATCAAAAGGCACAGTAACGCGAAAAAGGCGTAGTAACGCAAAAAGAAAGGCGTATTACCACGAATCAAAAGGTGTAGTAACGCGAAAAAGAAGACGTATTAACGCAAAAAGAAAGGCATTGTAACACGAATCAAAATACATATTAATGCGAATCAAAAGGCGTAGTTACTCGAAAAAAGGCATAATAACGCGGAAAAAGACGTAGCAATGCAACAGAAAGGGGTTGTGAATATCAAAAGCCGTAGTATCGCGAATCAAAAGACACAGTAACGCAAAAAAAAGCATAGTCACGCTAAAAGAAAGGCATATTAACGCGAATCAAAAGGCGTAGTAACGCGAACCAAAAGGCGTAGTTACGCGAAACCAGAGGGCAAATGGTCACCACTCACCTGGGTGCTGAGTATATGGTGAGCCATTTGGTTTATGAGAAGAAGATTTTTGAAGGGTTTTACCATGGCATCCGTGTTGGTCAACTGACCGAAACAATTTGCATCAACTTTTGCTCTTCCAACTCATAAAGGCTTCATAACAAATTTGGCTTAAATACTTAAATTTATCCTTTATCTATTTTTGTCATATCTAAGTGACTATGGACCTTTGGTACTCAGGCAGTTAGCCGATTGCTTGTACCATGCAAGTTCACACTCGGGCAATCATAGTTTATGAAAATTATTAATTTCCGCATTTTATCCCATACAAAAGCTCGAGCGACAAATTTTGATCTTGGTGTAAGTTTGGTCCAGGTCAACTCAGACGCATCTTTCATCAAATAAATTAGAAGTCCCCAAGGCTTTATTCAAGTATCAAGGCAATAGGCCCACTGGTTCCAGAGAAAATATTTTTGAAGATTTTTTTTGCAATATAATACATGACTGCCATCTTGGTCAGGTGACCTTGACCATTTAAATAAACTTTAATTACTTTCATCCCGTAAAAGCTTCATATGAAATTTGACTTCAACTTGCCCAGCAGGTCCAAGGCCAATCAGTGACCTACGTCTTTGATACCCATGTGTCTTCATTAACTCATTTGGCTGATTGCATTTACAAATTATGTTTCCATGGACTAATAGTTTCCACTTTTTCCCATTTAAAATACATATGCAACCAATTCCTGACCTTGAGGTAATTTGGGTCAAGGTCAAGTCAGAGTCTTTATCTGAACAAATTATGATGGGTCCGAGACCCCAATGCTACATACTAAGTTTCAAAGCAATCTAACCATTGGTCCTGAAGAAAAAAAAAGTTTTGAAGTGTTATTATGATATATGGGCACTGCGACCACATACGTCATGTGACCAACCTCATATTAATTAATTTTCATTTTCATGTAAAAGCTCATATAAAAAATGGTTGCAAATAGCCCTGTGGTTTCTGAGCGAAACCATTCATATCTGAATGACATTTAGCTAAGGTCAAGGAATACACTTCCGAAAAATACATGGTTTTGACTTTTTGTCATACAAAAGCCTATGTCATCAAAGTTGGCCTGAAATAGGTCATTGTCACCCAAAGGCCATCATTTGAACAAACTGTTAATGGCTTGAGCCCCCAATGCTACATACCAAACTCCATGACAATCGACGGAGAAGATTTCTAAAGGGTCTTTAACTTGTATGGGCATGGCAGCAATATTGGTCATGTGACCAAACGCATATTAGTCATTTTCATTTCCTTGTTCCTGAAAGCGTTCATATAGAATTTGGCCACGAATGGTCCTGTAGTTTCTAAGAAAAATAAGTTTTAGTTTTCATATCTAAATGACCTTGGATTAAGGTCAAGGAAATGGCAATGACCTTGAAGACTCATGTACATGTAATTTCTATCACCCATTTTGCTCACTGCATCTAAAATATTTTTTCATTGGGCGACAGGGCTTGAGATGTCATTTCATCTCAATGTCGGGTAAAAGTCCCACAAAATAGGAAGCAACGTCTCCAAAATGACTTTTACAGTGTTGACGGGGACGTTAAACCTCGAATCAATCAAACAAACAAACAAACACTGCATCTAAAATGTTCAGTTCACATGTTGCATTACAACAACATGGTTTACCTTTTACCCATATAAAAGCCTATGCGACAAAATTTGATCTTGCCGTAAAATAGATAAAGGTCATCCAGGGCTCATCATTTGAACAAACTATGATTTGCTTGAGTCTTCAATGCCATAACCAAGGTCTTCAATGCCATAACCAAGGTTACTGATAATCGGCCAACTGGTTCCGGAGAAATAGATTTTTGAAGGTTTTTTTTTCCTATATGGGCATGGCCGCCATCTTTGCCTATGACCTGGTTCCCGAGAACAAACTTTTGTGGCCCCATCCCATGGATCCTCCACATGAAATTTGTCTTCAATCGCCCTAGTTGTTTCGGAGGAGAAGCTGTTTGAAAATGGCAAACAGACAGGCAACGAACCCTTGGCATACTATAAAAAATAGAAGTGGGGGCAATGATCAGGAATATAAGCTCACCACTGAGTTTTCGGCTCCGGTGAGAATAAAAAACGTCATAGTAACGCAAAAGAAGGGCGTTGTAGCGCAAATCAAAAGGCACAGTAATGCGAATCAAAAGGTGTAGTAGCGCAAAAGAAAGCTGTAGTAGCGCGAAAAAGACGTTATAAGGCCTTATGGTTCGCGTTACTGTGCCTGTTTTCGCGTTACTGCGCCTTTTGATTCGCGTAACTACGCCTTTTTCGAGTTACTAGGCCTTTTGATTTGTGTTAGCACGCCTTTCTTGTCCATTATTACGCCTTTCTTCTGCGTTGCTATGCCATTATATCCCCCGACCGAATAGGTTTCGGGGATATAGCGATCAACCTGGCCTCTGTCCGTCGTAGACACAACCATGTGATCGCCATCCCTCCAATACCCTTTGAGATATACTGATGGTACTAAGCATAGCTGTACATGAGGTCAAGAAGGCGTGTCATAAACAAGAATCACAAATCTGGATGCCGTGGTATTTTACTTTTCTCCCATGACAATACAGCCTTGTGATCACAATAACTCCAATACCGTTTGAGATATATTGATGGAACTTGGTACAATTGTACACAAGGTTTCCGCTGACAATTTAACCTTGTAATTGCAATAACTCCACATTATGTAAACACGCCCATACAAATACATTGCCACCTTTATCGCCGAAAAAAATGAAAATTTTATTATGAAAAAATTGTGATATTTTTCTTATTTCTGCTCCAAATATAGTTTGTAGGCACTCGTTAGAACCGTCTCATCGAGGCGGTTCTAACGAGTACCCACAATCCATATATAGATTGTAGGCACTCGTTAGAACCGCCTAATCGAGGCGGTTCTAACGAGTACCCACAATCCATATTTTAGAGCACAAATAAGAAAAATAAGGTATACACCCGGAAACCCCAGTTTTACTGTATAAAAGTGGGGTTCAAGGGGGTCAAATTTATATAGGCGTGTTTGCGTGATGTTTAAGATATATTGATGATTCTTGGTCTATTTATACATGAAGTACAGAAGGCATGTCATAAGCAAGAACCACAACTCTAGGTGCACTAATATTTTAGTTATGCCCCCCCCCCCCCACCCCCCACTCCCGACAATATAACATTTTGATCTACAAATCACAAATACCCTTTCAGATATGTTGATGGTACTTGGTACAACAGTTCATTAGATAACAGGGCTTGTCATGAGAATGAGCCACAACCCTGGGTGCCATGGATTTAGTTAACGCCCCTGATAATATAACATTGTGATCGCAATATCTTCAATACTATTAGCGATATATATGAAAAGACTTGATGGTAAGAAGGTGATTCATGAGCAAGAACCACAACTCTGTTGGCATTCTAGTTATTTCCCCAGACAAACACCTTTTGAGATATGTTGCTGGTACAGTATAGTTGTAAATGAGGTTAAGCAGACATCACGATAAAGAACAACAGCTATGATGGACATGTATTTTAGTGGTTCTCCTCAAAGGCTGACATGATTTTAATCGATCGATAATCTCCACAAAAATGATTATCATTTCTGATTTGCTTTTAATCGCTTTCTTGATAGGTACAATTTACTACCCAAAATTATGCATACAATAGCTGGATGAGTGGCAAACAGTACAGACCCTGATGAGACGCCGCATTATGCGGCGTCTCATCTGGGTCTTCACTGTTTGCTCAGGCCTGTCTGTTCAAATATACATATGTTTAAGTGCAACATATGGTAAGAGTCATGTTCAGACAGAAAGCCAGACAAGTAAAATAATGACAAAAACATTAGCGATTACTAATCGATTATCGATCGCAATGATAGGACCGATAATTGATTATCTTTTCAGCTCCGATTAGTCAGCCCTGCTCCCCTCACGGTAAAACCTCGTGATCGTCATTACTCCAACATTCTTTGACCACATTTTTATGC
Source organism: Lucinisca nassula (assembly GCA_963580285.1). Classification (NCBI taxonomy): domain Eukaryota; kingdom Metazoa; phylum Mollusca; class Bivalvia; order Lucinida; family Lucinidae; genus Lucinisca; species Lucinisca nassula. The sequence continues at coordinate 131,608,786 of OY757013.1, forward strand.
CGTATCTTACAGAATCTGATGTCTTGAAGGTATCAGCAGCAGTATAGTTGAGGATTAGCTGATGTGTTTCATTTCTAGTGCACATTCTGCATGTGTAGAATCGCCTGAATGCCATATTGGCGTTTGATCGGAAGATTTGCCACATTTTCTGACGGCTATTGTTTTCGCGTTACCACGTCTTCTGAGTGGCGTCACTACTCTTTTTGTTTCGCGTTATTACGCCTTTCTTTCGCGTTACTAGGCCTTTTTTGCGTTACTACGCCTTATTTCGCGTTACTACGCCTTATTTTGCGTTACTACGCCTTTCTTTTGCGTTACAACGCATTTTGAATCGCGTACTACGCCTTTTGGTTTGCGTTACAAGCCTTTCTATTGTGTTAATACGCCTTTTTCGGGTTACTTCCCCTTTTGATTCGCGTTACTACGCCTTTTGATTTGCGTTACTACGCCTTCCTTATGCGTTAATACAACTTGTGAATCGCGTTATTGCGCCTTTCATTTTGCGTTACTATGCCTTTCTTTTGCGTTACTTCGCCCTTTTCCGCGTTACTACGCCTTTCGTTTGCGTCACTACGCCTTTTGTTTTGCGTTACTACGCCTTAACAGTATTTTATTTTCTCTTGCATGAGTCTACTAGGCTTTCGTACTACAATAACAACTGGATCGCATGGGCTCTCTCAAATCAAGAGTGTTAGAGCGCATTTACGTAAGATATATTGTTCAAGCATACGGGTCTCCGTGGCCTATAGGACAAGCGCTCACTCTTAATCATTAGGTCTCTCGCCGCTGTAGTTCTAGCCTCGCTCTGGTCACATGTGAGACGCCAAGTTCTGCAACGGATGGTCAGGTGATTTTTCTCCGGGAACTCCAATTTTCGCCAATCTCTGATTAACGATCGGATTTATATTGAAAGGGCCGTGAAACAACAACAAAAATACCAAAATATTAAAAATGCTGTACATCAGAAAATTTTAGCCTTTCTTATTTCCTCTTTTTCTTATCTACAGTAAAACTTCGACAACTCGAACACATTTGGTACCATGCAAATGTGTTCGAAATAGGAGTATTTCGAACTACTGAGGTTTACTAATAGAGGTTCAGGTTATTAAGGGTATTAGGGATCACTCAATATCTTTAAGACCTTCTATAAGATTAAGGTATACTGTGTGTACTCATTAGAATCGCCTCATTGAGGTGATTCTAATGAGTACACACAACATACTTTTTACCTACCAAACCAGGAAAATCTCCCTAAAATATCCAAATATATGGATGTCTGGAGGTTTTTGAAGAATTCTCTAGGAACTGCAGAACAAGTTCGAATTAGCCATGGTAAATGAGCTATCCGTTTCGAATTTTCGCAGTTTCACTGTATATAGCCCCTAGTTTTTGTGTTCTGCATCGGGTTGTTGTGAAGAACCGTTCGTTGAGACAGAACTTTACGCATTCAATTTTTCATTTAACGAATCGACAGCCAGTTCTGAGCGTTTCTCTTAACTCGTTTTGTACCAAATGGAATCTTCCTCCTTATAAACAGCCGGAGTCCATTTCAAAATTTAGGGGTGTCGGGTTGAGTTTTCATCAAAATTTATTTGGAAAATGCCTGAACTTTTAGCAAACTGTGGAGGCCCTGATCAGACGCCGCGTTCTACGGCGTCTGGTCTTGGCCTGTACTGTTTGCACAGGTACCCGATTTGGGGTTTTTTGGTACTAAATGGGTTAAGATATCGCCTCCATGTGAAATAATGTTTTCGGTCATCTGATGAAAATTTGTGATACGCTTACTTATATTTGGTTCAAACATAGATTGTGGGAGCGCGTGAGAAACGCACCGATTCGCCTCATTTAGAAGACTCTAATGCGAGCGCATGCTCTATCTTCTTGAATCCCCAGTTATCTCATTATAAACTGGCGTTTACAGGTGCCTCAGCCATGTGGGACAATTCATTACGAAAACACACCCGTGCGATATAGTACATTTTTTCCCATCTCCAAAATGGCTACTTTTCTGATGAATATCTGTGATATTTTACTTATTAATAGTGCAAACATAGGTTGTGGTTGCTCGTTAGAACCGCCTCGTTGAGGCGGTTCTAACGAGTACCCGCAACCTATGTTTTGGAGCAGAAATAAGAAAAATAATCTATACATCCGTAAACCCCAGTTTTCTCTATATAAAGTGGGGTGTACAGGGGTGTTCATTTCACGGACTTGTTCACGCGATGTGTTATCCACTAAAAAAGGAGTGTCCGATTAAAGTTACGCGATAAAATATATAGAAGTTAATAGGGAACATTTTTCTCTGACATAAATTTTAGCATTACTTCGATAGCGAAAATGTGGTTTAAGATTATAAAAATTCAACATCTTACCGTTAATTTTAACATAATTTTATATATATTTCATCAAACTAAGATTGGTCAATTTTAGAATAAAAATAGGACCCTATGTCTAATGTACTTCAATAGTAAATTAGCAAAAATACGCGACAGTATCTGATTTTAAACTACAGTAATTAAAACATCCATTATGCAATGAAAAATGTGGCTGAAAATTTATGTAGACAAATGATTTTTCTTTCCTCCAATGTTAAATTTGAGAAATCAAATAAAAACAAATTGGGTCATTTTGAGGTCACAAGTTGTTTTAATTGTGAGCTGGAAAAAAAAACTGCCAGTACAGGTAAGGTCCCTTGATTTGACATGAGGCATGATGATCCCAATTGTCCTGTATGTAGTTCATTACGAAATAGGGGTGTTTTCTCTGCAATACTTGTTATCAAATTAACTCTCAACCCATATATGACAATGGAGTCTTCCACTTTATAAGTTTAGAGTGGTCCATTTGCAATTATAGTGGTGTCAGATTTGTTTTTGGTTGAGGTGCGTTGAACACAGATACATGTATTTTGAGCAACCAGTGTATACCCAGATCAGATGCCGCTTTCTGGGTACACACTGTTTGCTAATGTCCCAAAATGAGACATAGAGCATATTTGGAAACTAGCTAGTCTGGCCCAGAAAACATGTACACTCCATATTTTTCAGTTCTGTGGTGTATTCCTTGCTTCCAAAGGATAACCCTTTGATAGAACTTATTTTAACCGAGGTCCCGTCTCCGTATGACAATAGCTGTTGGTGGGACGTTAAACTCAAATATGTACTCACTCAACAACCGAGGGCTAGTACTCGTAGAAAAACGTCCTTTTTGAACAAAGCGTTATTCCCGTACAGCAATGCTCAGTGACAGACACATTCCCAGTCGCGTTCTCAGTGTTGCGTTCGCAGGGGTGCTTTCTTGAAAAAGTAACAATTGCGGCAGTTGAAGACGCTTTCAAGAATAAAAATAGGTTGACCCGCAAAGTTTAATCCATGGTTCTCTGGTGACGTCAACGCTGTTCCGCTCTTTGTAGCAAAACACCGTGTAAATGTTTTTCAGCTTCAAAAGTTTGCCCTATAAGCATTTTTTTCGCCCAGTGATGAGGAGCAAAGAATGTAAATATATAAAAAATAAACTTATTTTTATTCTGCTTTTCATGAAAGAATATTTGAAGTTTATTTGAGCCCCTTCGGGGTTCATTTACTTTGCACGCGGCCCACTGCGTTCAAAATTTCATGAACAGCAGATAAATTAAATTCATTTCTTAAAAAAATTCAATTCTCCATCATTATGTACATTTAGAGCGATTTAATTGGTTGGAATAAAAGTTGTATACGCCGATAAATTCCATGAGCAGGAGGGAATCTCAGGACTATTTCACACAGCGACAGGTAGTAATACCATTGCGATACCCCACCCGTGCGACATAGTGCATTTTTCACTTCTCCAAAATGACTAGTTTTCTGATGAAAATCCGAGATATTTTTCCTTATAAATACTGCAAACATAGGTTGTGAGTGCTCGTTAGAACCGCCTCATTGAGGCGGTTCTAACGAGTACCCACAACATATGTCTTGGAGCAAAAAATAAGAAAAATAATGCATACCCCTGTAAACCCCAGTTTTCTCTATATAAAGTGGGGTTTAAGGGGGTGTTCATTTCACGGACTTGTTCACGTGACGCAACGTAACGTCACAAAGTACGTTTAGAATCCGCGTGTTACCCCATTGTATATGAAGCGACGTCAACAGCATTTTATAAAAAGACTTGGAAACTATTAAAAACGTAAATTTTAGAAGACAAATAAACCTAATTTAAAGACTTCAGTGATGTTTTTTCGCTTGGGTTTTTTTGAAAGATGGAAGCTTCTAATTGAATAATCGTTGGTAATCGGAACGTCTTTTTTGTTTGTATTGGAGTTTAATGACCCACTTAACACTATTTAGGTCATTTTTGAGCCGGTCAGTTTACCTATCCACAATTTTCCTGGGCAGGCTTGTACGTAAGCGGTTATCCAGTACAGTGCACATTCTTTCGCCAGAAACTGACAACTGCCCTTCTTGAATCAGCGGAAGGGAGAGAATGACAGCAGAAAAGATTTCATGATCAATCTACAAGAACGTATGTTGCCGACCCCGGCAGGTATCTTACGCCTTTGAAAGAATTCATATAAACAGATTCCATTTTTGCTAGCAATTTTAACATTCCGATGACAAAGTAGGAATTATAAGGAATGACTTACCATTTGAGTGGCTTTTATCGCTGTGTCAACTCATAAACTTAGCAAAAAGCCTGTGAGTGATTCGCCGGGAGTTGACACTTCGATAAAATCCACAAAAAATGAAATTCATTCCTATAGAAAAAGTCACATTCTCTGTAAGTTTTGGTCAAGAACACAGCTTGCAGATACACTTTAGAACCGCTTTAATGGTAAACCCTCAACGAGCGCCCAAAGAGCGTTCATCTCAAACGAACTCTCCGCGATCATAGCCGCAGTCTTTCGATTGGACGCTCATCGATCACTTACAGATCTTTCCACAATCCATTCGGCCGTGATGGTAGTCCCCGCCCATCGGGGTTTGAAGAAATAGATGGGCTGCACGATGCTTCCAGGCAGAGCTGAAACCGACCAGCACACGAGTTAGAGGATCTAAGCCTACCCAGGCAATGCAGTGCGAGTCGGCCCGTCCATGCTTATAAACCCTATTGTTTTCATTGGGCGGCAGAGCTTGAGATGTCATTTCATCTCAGTGTCGGGTAAAAGTCCTACAAAATTAGAAGCAACGTCTCCAAAATGACCTTTATTGTGTTGACGGGGACGTTAAACTTAAAAGCAAACAAAAAGAAAACGGGCATGATGGATAAAGTTAGCTTTCATGACAAGATCACTGACAGATCTTGGCAGAGATCGTTAGACATTATTTCGGCCACACTTGAGAGTTATTAGAGAGATCGATTGCCTTGGCGACCATTGAGCGCATCCCGAAAACACGTCTAAAAAATTTTGACCCCTTATACTCCACTTTCATACAGTAAAACTGGGGTTTACAGGGGTTGAGATTATAGTTATTATTTCTCCTCAAAACATAGATTGTGAGTATTCGTTAGAACCGCCTCAGCGAGGCGGTTTTAACGAATACTCACAATTTCTGTTTTGAGCAGAAAATATGAAGAAAAAAAAAAAAAAAAAAAAAAAACAATCGGAATTTTTCATATAAAATTTTTATCTTTTATTTTTTTTTAGTGGTAAAATTTTCAATATATTTGAATAGGCATGTTTTCGTAATGGATAGTTTTGGATTGGGTCAAAACTTTAGCGGATTATCGTTGTGTATTCATGGCGAATGCTTGGCGCTTGAGACTGAGATCTGGCCATATTTCATCATTCACTGATCCCTCTTCACATAGGCGTAAAGGGGGTTTAACACTTACAGTACTTTCCCGGACGATGTCCAAAATGTGTTGGGGTACATGCATGTCAAAGAAGCAAACGCTTTGCACGATGAGGATAAGCGTCTCTGGGTTTCACTGTGTTTGTGGGAATCTTTGAAAGCAATTCACTTGTGCGACATAATGTATTCTTTCATATCTCAAGAACTAATACAATTTATGACATATCCAGAATGGTTACACTGAAGCTTAGTTTTTTCCAGGACATTTAAAAAGAATTTGTGATATTGTTTTAATTTAGCCGGCTTCATTCTTTGCTTCCAATGGATCCAATTATTCAGAAGTTGGCGCACGTGAGAACTACCTCCTTTGGCGGATTAAACGATTACCCAGATTCTATGTTGTGGATGGTGTGCAATAATGTTTTCCCTTATAAAAACCCACTTTTTCTTATACAAACGGCTAAAGGGTAACCGTTATACCTTTATGCATGTTACAAGGATACAGTAAACAATGACGTTCTTCCATTCAGAGTATATCTTAATCCTTCTTGTACCGAATGGAATCTTCCTCCTTATATATCACAGGAGTCCAACGTTTTGCAAACAGTGTATGCCCTGATCAGACGCCGCGTTCTGCGGCGTCTGATCTGGGCCTGCGCTGTTTGCCAGGGTACCCGTTTTGGGGTTTCTGGTACTAAATGGGTTAATTCTGGTAAGGGCCCAGTTAACATGAAAGTAAACAAGTAATCCTGAAAGAAGTATCCTTTTTTAGATTATTAAGTAATAAAGCAGGGGCATCCAGTTCCCTAAAAGTTATGGAAGCACCCTTATTATATATTTCACTTTACGAAAACGCGCCTATATAATTTTGACCCCCTTGAAAAATAGAAGTGCAGGCAATGACCAGGAATCGATACAATTAACCCACAGCTCCCATCAGAGACACCAAAGGGAAAGAAACACAAACACATCAACAGCGGAAAGCCAAAAGGACAGTTACTTTCCCACAAAATTGCCAAAAAGGCTATCCAAAATAAAATAATATAAGCGACACAAACACCCAAGGATTAACCCTAACACAAATAAACCGCGACAGAAGAACCGCCTTGGAAAGGTCAGCAGAAACGAATTCCACTGGGGTGGGGGTGGGGGGGGGGGGGGGCTTAAATCGATTTTACGTGGCCACAATCCTCGCCTTACTTCCGTCGCGATTTAGACAAATAATTTGTTCAGTCCCCATAAAGGCCTCCTAACTCATCAGGCCAACATCTCCGTGAACACACACAAAAAAAAACAAACAACCACAGAGATGAAACAACGGCGAGGACTCGACAGCAAGAAACCACTGAAATGCCGGAGCAAAAGAAAACCAAGTTAGACTCCGATGGGCCCAACCAGAGACAGAATATCAGGCACCAACCAACGTTACATTGAATTAGATCGCTCTAATTCTCAGTAAGCCTTTACGCTTGAACCGTCATAGATTCTGAGGCCTGACCCACCCGCGTGCAATTAAAGAGGGAAGTAAAGTTGTCAACCGTGATTGGGTTAACTACCATGCATGCAGTATGTCGTATAACATTTATGTTGTACCCAATCTTTTTATATCGAAGAATGATTTTACGAAATTGGGTGCTGAAGTCATTGCGGTTATATACTTTTTTGAATTTTTAGCTCACCTGACCGAAGGTCATGTAGAGCTTTTGTGACTGTGTGATGTCCGGCGTCGTCGTTCGTCGTTCGTCGTCAGTCGTCCGTCGTGCGTAAACTGTTTCTTGTGAACATACTAGAGGCCACAGTTTTGGTCCAATCATCCTCAAGCTTGCTCAGAATGATCATCCTGACAGTATCTCGGTCAAGTTTGAATATGGGTCATGTCGGATCAAAAAGTAGATCAGTAGGTCAAACCATAGAAAAACCTTAACACTCTGGAGGCCAAAGTTTGGGTCCAATCATCTTCAAGCTTGCTCAGAATGATCATCCTGACAATATCTCGGTCGAGTTCAAATATGGGTCATGTCGGGTCAAAAAGTAGGTCAGTAGGGCAAATCATAGAAAAACCTTTTTAACACTCTAGAGGCCACAGATTTGGTCCAATCATCCTCAAACTTGCTTAGAATGATCATCCTGACAATATCTCGGTCGAGGTTGAATATGGGTCATGTCGGGTCAAAAAGTAGGTCACCAGGTCATATCAAAGGAAAACATTGTTAACACTCCAGAGGCCACAGTTTTGGTCCAATCATCCTCAAACTTGCCCAGGATGATCATCCTGACAGTATCTCGGTCAAGTTTGAATATGGGTCATGTGTGGTCAAAAAGTAGGTCAGTAGGTCAAACCATTGAAAAATGATGTTATCACTCCGGAGGCCACAGTTTGGGTCCAATCATCTTCAAACTTGCTCAGAATTACCATCCTGACAATATCTCGGTCAAGTTTAAATATGGGTCATGTCGGGTCAAAAAAGTAGGTCAGTAGGGCAAATCATAGAAAACCCTTGTTAACACTCTGGTGGCCACGGATTTGGTCCAATCATCCTCAAACTTGCTCAGAATGATCATCCTGACATTATCTCGGTCGATTCGAATATTGGTCATGTCGGGTCAAAAAGTAGGTCAAACCATAGGAAAACTTTGTTAACACTCTAGAGGATATAGTTTTGGTCCAATCATCCTCAAATATGCTAAGAACGATCATCCTGACAATATCTCGGTCAACTTCGAATACGGGTCATGTCGGATCAAAAAGTAGGTCAGTAGGTGAAATCATAGAAAAACCTTGTTAACACTCTAGAGGCCACAGTTTTGGTCCAATCATCAACAAACTAGCTCAGAATGTTCATCTCTACAATATATAGGTCAAGTCTGAATATGGGTCATGTGGGGTCAAAAGTAGGTCAAATCATAGAAAAACCTTGTTTACACTCTAGAGACTGCAATTTTAGTCTTATTATCATCAAACTTGCTCAGAACGATCAGCTTGACAATATCTAGGTCAAGTTCGAATATGGGTCATGTCGGGTCAGAAATTAGGTCAAATCATAGGAAAACTTTGTTAACACTCTAGAGGATATAGTTTTGGTCCAATCATCAACAAACTAGCTCAGAATGTTCATCTCTACAATATATAGGTCAAGTCTGAATATGGGTCATGTGGGGTCAAAAGTAGGTCAAATCATAGAAAAACCTTGTTTACACACTAGAGACCACAGTTTTCGTCTGAATATCTTCAAACTTGCTCAGAATGATCATCTTGGCAATATCTCAGTCAAGTTTGAATATAGGTCATGTCGGGTCAAAAAGTAGGTCAGTAGGTCAAATCATAGAAAAACGTAAACACTCTAGAGGCCACAGTTTTGGTCTGTTCGTAATCAAACTTGCTTAGAATGATAATTTGACAATATCTCTGTTAATTTCGAATATGGGTCATGTCCGGTCAATAAGTAGGTCAGTAGGTCAGATCCTAGAAAAACCTTGTGAACACACCAGCGGCCCCAGTTTTGTTCTGATCATCATCAAACTTGCTCAGTATGATCATCTTGACAATATCTGGATCAAATTTGAATATGGATCATGTTGGTTCAAAAAGTAGGTCAGCAGGTCAAATCATAGAAAAACGTTGTGAACACTCCAAGAGGCCAAAGTTTTAGTCCAGTCATCATAAAACTTGCTCAGAATGATCATCTGGACAATATCTCAGTTTAGTTCAAATATGGGCCATGTCAAATCAAAAAGTATATCACTAGCTTATTTTGTCATAACTTGTTAACCGTTTGAGATAGAGCCTTCATATTTGGCATGTATGTTCCTTGTGACAAAGGCTTCCCACTCATTTAAAATATTTGACCTGTGACCTTAACCTGTGACCTACTTTATCATAACTTTTGAACCATATGAGATAGAGCCTTCATATTTGGCATTTACAGTCCAACCAGTGTTAAGCAAGCACCTAAGGGATAACCAAAATGTGCTTGTTTAAGGCAGGTACTTGCTTTATACAGGTGAAATTAAACACTTTTGCCCCTTTTGGGATCTGAAAGCCTGCTTGCTTAAGACAGGTTGCTTGCTTAATAGAGGTGGCCACTAACACAGGTTTTACTGTATGTTCGTTGTGACAAGGCTTTCCCAGCCATTCAAAAACTTTGACCCATCACCTAGACCTTTGACCTACTTTGTCATAACTTTTTAAGCATTTGAGCTTTTTATTCATATTTGACATGTAGGTTCCTTGCAACAAGGGTTTCCTATTCATACATAAAATTTGACCTTTACCTTGACATTTGACCTACTTACTCATAACTTTCGAACCATTTGAGATTGTGCCTTCATATTTGGCATGAATGTTCCTTGTGAAAAGGTCTTTCCACCAATACAAAAATTTTGTCTTATGACCTTGACCTTTGATCTACTTTGACCATTTGAGATAGAGCCTTCATATGTTGGCATGTAGTTTCCTTGTGTCATACAGAAATGACTTGTGACCTTGACCTTGACATGTGATCTACTTTATCATAACTTTTGAACCATTTGAGGTAGAGCCTTCATCTTTGTCATGTATGTTCCTTGTGGCAACGACTTTCACCCACACAAAAATTTTGACCTGTGACCTTGACCTTTGACCGTATTTCTCATAATTTTTGAACCATTTAAGATAGAGCCTTCATATTTGTCATGTAAGTCCTTGTGACAAGGGCTTCTCAACCATGCAAAATTTTTGACCTTAACCTTTTATCGTTTTTGTCATAACTTTTGTATCATTTAAGATAGAGCCATCATATTTGGCATGTATGTTCCTTTTGAAATGGTCTTCCCACCCATGCAAAAATTTGAGCTGTGACCTTGACCTTAATCTGTGACCTACTTAATCATAACTTTGGAACCATTTGATATAGAGCCTTCATATTTGGCATGCATATTCCTTGTGACAATGGCATCACACCAATACAAAAAGTTTCATCTGCAACCTTGACTTGTGACCTACTTTGTCATAACTTTTGAACCATTTGAGATAGAGCATTCATATTTGGCCTGTATTTTCCTTCTGACAAGGCACCTTACTGTATTACCACCATTTCATTGCTACAGTGTGGATCAGGTGAGCGATCCAGGGCCACCATGGCCCTCTTGTTATACTAAGTTACCACTTTTATACAGTAAAACTGGGGTTTGCAGGGGTAAATTTTATTTTTCTTATTTTTGCTCCAAAATACGGATTGTGGGTACTCGTTAGAACCGCTAATACACCAGACCTCGGATAGCATCATATCATTTTTGCGACAAGGCGGCCCGAACCCCCTTGAACCCCATTTTTATACAGTAAAACTGGCATTTACAGGGGTAAATTTGATTTTTCTTATTTTTGCTCTAAACTATAGGTTGTGGGTACTCGTCTGAACCGCCAATACAGCAGACCTTGGATAACATCATATCATTTTGCGACAACCCATAATCCAAATTATGTGCAGGAATAAGAAAAAGGTCACAATATTTCATCTTAAAATGTTCGTGTTTTTTTTTTTTTTTTTTTTTTTGTCGGCGGTAAATTTTACAATGTTTTTGTATAGGCCTGTTTTTGTAATATATATGAAAATAACAACACTTTATCATTTGACGTCGCGTCTGAGAGTGTAATAACGCCATGTAATATTTTCGATAATCCACTAGTGGATTAAATATGCAAATTAGCTAGATACGTCCCGTAACGTTACATGTACGACGTCCTTAACGACGTCGCGTTTACTAATGGCGGAATATTGATATTTTTCTAAACAATCGTGAATAAAATGCGTTTTAAATGTCATATGATAAATAGAATATTGCATTCGTGCTCGTGTATTATTGAATTCATTAAACTCATTGAGGAAAAGGGATAAAATGCTCGGCAGAGCCTCGCATTTTAACCTTTTCCTCATCTAGTTTAATAAATTCAATAAACATGAACACTCATGTATGATCCTCTATATATTGCACATTAAAATTTATAAAATTCTCCCTAATTATTTTGCGCCTTCATCATTACAATAACACACTCGTGCGACATAGTGCATTTTTTCTTCTTTTTCTTTTTCAAACGACCCAGTCAACACTATTTAGGTCATTTTTGAGTCGGTCCGTTTACCTATCCACACTTTTCCTGGGCAGGTTTATACGTAAGTTGTTAACCAGTAGAGTGCACATTTTTACGTCAGAAATTGACAACTGCCCTTCTTGAATCAGCAGAAGGGAGAAAATGACCTTAGACAAGATTTCATGATCAATCTCCACGAATGAATGTTGCCGACCCCGGCAGGTATCGAACCCGCGTCCTCCTGATCACCAGTCAAACGCGCATCCGACTGAGCTACCGAGGCCGGCGTTTTCCTATTGATACATGTAAAACGACTTATGGTTTTGATATCATTACGCAAACACGCCTATACAAATACATTGCCACCTTTATCGCCGAAAAAATGAAAATTTTATGATGAAAAATTGCGATATTTTTCTTATTTCTGCTCCAAATATAGATTGTGGGCAATCGTCAGAACCGCCTCATCGAGGCGGTTCTAACGAGTACTCACAATCTATATTTTAGAGAAGAAATAAAAAAAATAAGGTATAACCCCGGAAACCCCAGTTTTACTATATAAAAGTGGGGTTGAAGGGGGTCAAAATTGTATGGGCCCCGTCAAGCGATTTTGGTACTTATCGCCTATGCGAGCAGCGAAGGCTCAGGCGAGCCTGCGCATCCGCGCAGTCTCGCCAGAACCTTCGCTGCTCGCTCATACAAGCAGTGAATCAAGAGGAACCTTCAGACAGACAGCCATATCCCTGGCCCCTCTGAATGGCTGGGCACGCGCAGTTAAAATTTGTCATGGACACAAATTCGCTTGGCGGGGCTCATATAGGCATCTTTTCGTGATATACATGTACTTAATTGTTTATTGACTATACAGTATTGATCGGAGGTCTTCAGGATTAAAAGCAGGTCAAACAATATTAACCGGAGGTCAAGTGATATTATGTTGAGGTCTACGAATCATGTTTTTTTTTTTTAATTTTATCAATTAATAAAATTGTCATTAATCAAGTATTTTCGTATTGCCTCAGTTACAGGTCCTCGGTCAGTTGAACGGGCCCTCGGCTTTCGTCCTCGGATGACATTGACAAAAACTATTATTATTTCAATAAAGCGCAATAATAATTCGATAAAACTAATTATTATTTCAATAAAACTGATTAGTATTGCTTTCGATATAACAAATTATTTCTTCGCTAAAATGTCAAATAATAATAATAATAATAATAATAATAATAATAATAATAATAATAAATTACAACAAGATATGTCAGAAGACAACATAGCTCGCCTTTGGGGGCCTAAGATGGATGAGGGCAAGTTATCAACATTTTTTCTTCTGTAAAACAGCCCAATAGACTGCAGCAAATGAAAGATAACGAAAACGTACCCCTTATCATCCTGTTTTCAAAACGTTCCACTGTAAAAAAATGCAAAAAAAAAAAAAAAAAAAAATCTATATTTGATAAAAAAAATTCTACAAACTTCCAAGTAATAACAAGGCATCACAGACGATACAAATCCACTCGCGCTAGACAAATTAAAAAAATCCTAGCCTAGCATTTGTGTAAAATTACATTATATCAATCAATAAATGTAGGTACTTAAGAGTGATGACAAAGTTTTTTCCAAAAAAAGCCACAGTGACCTTGTCTTTGAGCCCCAGACCCTGAAAGTTGAACTTCATACCCAACATTTGTATGAAGTTATCTTGAAATCTATCAATAAATGTGGACACTAGGGCAAAGATCAAGTTTTTTTTTCTAAACAAATAGCCACAGTGACCTTGACCTTAAGCCCCTGACTCGGAAAGTCAAAGTCACTCAAGGTATTATCAACCGGCCCCGATAGCTCAGTTGGTAGAGTGTCCGCTCCGGGGAACGGGAGGTCTCGGGTTCGATCCCGGGCCGCGACATACCAAAGTCGTTAAAAATGGTACTAGCTGCTCCTCGCTTGGCACTCACATTTACGGGGTAGAGCTAGGACTGGTCGATCCAGTGTCAGGATAATGTGACTGGGTGTGGTATCATGTAATGTGTCTGGGACATGATACATCAGTGAGGCAGCACTATAAACGTGAGCATTGAGCTCCCTGTCGCAACCAGACACCGTCGTGATATGACTGAAAAATTGTTAAAAGCGACGTTAAACCCGAATTCACACTCACACACTCAAGATATAATCATATCAAACATTTGTGTCATGTTATATTAAAATCCATCAATAAATGAAGGCGCAAGAGCGATGACAAAGTTTTTTTTCTAAAAATAGCCACAGTGACCTTGACCTTCAGCCCCAGCTCCTGAAAGCCGATCGCTCAAGATATCATCATTGCCAACATTTGTGTGAAGTTATATTAAAATCCATCCATAAATGTAGGCACTTGAGCAATCACTAATTTTTTTCTGAAAATAGCCACAGTAGCCTTGACCCCAGACCCTGAAAGTTGAATTCACTCGTGATATCATCATACCCAACATATGTATGAAGATATCTTTCAATCCATTTATGAATGTGGACACTAGAGCAATGACCAAGTTTTTCTAAAAATAGTCACAGTGACCTTCACCTTCAGCCCTGTCCCTGAAAGTCAAAGTCACTCGAGATATCATGATACCAAACTATTGTGTGAAGTTATATTAAAATCCATCAATAAATGAAGGCGCAAGAGCGATGACAAAGTTTTCCTAAAAATTGCCACAGTGACCTTCAGCCCTGGACCCTGAAAGTCGAAATCGCTCGAGATATTATCATACCCAACATTTGTGTGAAGTTATATTAAAATCCATCCATAAATGTAGGCACTAGAGCGATCACAAAGTTTTTCTAAAAATAGCCACAGTGAACTTGACCTTCAACCCCGGAACCCGAAAGTCAAAGTCACTCGAGATATCATACCGAACATTTGTGTGAAGTAATAATAAAAACCATCAATAAATGAAGGCGCTAGAGCGATGACAATGTTTTTCTAAAAATAGCCACAGTGACCTTGACCTTGAACCCCAGACCCGCTATGTTTAAAAAAAAAAAAAAAAAAACATTCCTCCCCCCGGGATTTGAACTCACGCAGCTTACAGGTAAACTTCAACACAGGGAAAAATTAAGGTGCAAGAGCGATGACAATTTTATTTCTAAAAAATAGCCACAGTGACCTTGACAACGTGACCCTGAAAGTAGTGACCTTGACCTTAAGCCCCAGACCCTGAAAGTCAAAGTCAGGCGAGATATCATTATTGACCTTATTTGCATTATTTGCTGGTTCCTAGTCTGAGGATTATCAGTATTAGGAAAACAGGTAACCAGACCCCCTGACCTTTCAAGGTCAGGGGGGTCTGGTTACCTGTTTTTCCAATATTGACAATGTGCAAGCTGGAAGCCAGCAAATAATGCAAATATGGTGAATACCGAACATTTTTGTGAAGTTATATTAAAATCCATCAATAAATGAAGGCGCTAGAGCGATGACAATATTTTTTCTAAAAATAGCCACAGTGACCTTGACCTTTAGCCCCAGACCCGCTATGTTTTCAAAAAAAAAAAAAAAAAAACGTTCCTCCCCCGGGATTTGAACTCACGTAGTTTGCAGGTAAACTTTAGCACAGGGAAGTAAGGGAGGTAA
Organism: Lucinisca nassula; assembly: GCA_963580285.1. Lineage (NCBI taxonomy): Eukaryota > Metazoa > Mollusca > Bivalvia > Lucinida > Lucinidae > Lucinisca > Lucinisca nassula. The sequence goes on from OY757013.1 coordinate 131,624,234, forward strand.
TACAGAGGAAACTATTAACTTAAAATCTAATTTAAGCCAAAAACCTGTAAAATGAAGTACAATGATAATGTTAAATATTGTTTTTTACCAATTGTTAATTATATATTCAAAATAAACTTGTAAAACATCACATATAAGAGCTTGCAGGTAAACTTTAACCAAATGCGGACGCCGACGCCGACGCTGACGCTGACGCCGACGCCAGACGCCCGGGGGTATGGCAATAGCTCCCCCTTACTTTCGTTAGGCGAGCTAAAAACTAACTGGTATTAATGGTCAATTATTTGCCCTGCGGTCTAATATTACTTGAAAACTTGGCTTGCAACTAAAGGCTCAGCTATTCAACAGAAGGAACATTCAAAAGGAATCTATTCACCCGGTGTAGTTTTCGCCACTTTACAAAGGGACCGCCGTATGATTGCCAATATACACCCGCAGGAAACGGGTGACTCTCGAAGAAAAAAATGCTCCTTTACGGTATATGTATTCCCCTCAAGAGCTGTTATTAATGTGAAATACTATTGAGTTTATTCAAAGTCTAATGTTTAGAACCATGCTAGTATCAACATAGAAATGATCAGAAGCGATCCAGCATGGACCCATGACCCGACGCTGACTTGATCATCTTCACATTTAGGACATGTCTTGTCACACTCCTGTTCCAAGCTTGGTATTAGATTATGCCAAAAATTCATACGCCCAGCAGCAAGATGATCTTCTACAGGAAAGGTTGGCGTGCCAGCTTGGAAGCGAATGTATTTCTGAGTTTGAGAGTCAAACTGTGGCCAGTGTGTCAGTTCATCAGAGTTGGGGTTTCTGAAGAAAAAAGAAAATGAAATAAAATAAAATAAAAAGTCAACGTTGTTTCACGCATCATGAAAATACGTCCATATAATCTTGACATATGAGCCCCGCCAAGCGAATTTGGGTCTTCGAGCATTCCGTAATGACAAACTTTAACTGCGCATGCCCAGCCATTCAGAGGGGCCAGGGATATGGCTTTCTGTCTGAAGGTTCCTCTTGATTCAATGCTTGTATGAGCGAGCAGCGAAGGTTCTGGCGAGACTGCGCGGATGCGCAGGCTCGCCTGAACCTTCGCTGCTCGCATAGGCGATAAGTACCAAAATCGCTTGACGGGGCCCATATTTAAATCCCACTTTTACACAGTAAAACTGGGTTTACAGGGGTAGGCCTGTACATTATTTTACTCATTTCTGTTCAAAAGCATAGATCGTTGGCAATCATTAGAACCGCCTCACCGAGACGGTTCTAACGAGTACCTACAATCTACATAGGGGCTTGAAGAAATATATGGGCTGCATGATGCTTCCACGCAGAGCTGAATCCGGCTCACACACTAGCACTGGTAAACCACTTAGAGGATCTAAGCCTGTCCAGGAACCGCGGTGCGAGGCGGACCGTCCATGCTAATAAACGCTATTGGTTTCATTGGGCGAAAGGGCTTGAGATGTTATTTCATCTCAATGTCGGGTAAAAGCCCCACAAAATTGGAAGCAATGTCTCCAAAATGACCTTTACAGTGTTGACGGGGACATTAAACCTCAAATCAAACAAACAAAACCTACAATCTACAATTTGAGCAGAAATACGAAAACTCTCTGAATGTTTTATCTTCAACATATCTTTTTTTCGGCGCTAAAATTTACAATGTTGCTGTATAGGCAGGTTTTCCTTCTGAAAGGATCGAGGAGACAGTGCCAGAGAAGATTCAGATCAGAGTGTTTGAGTAAAGATTGAAATCTGCCCTCGTAACATAATGATAACACACACGTGTGCTAAAATATAGTGATCAACTATGGTTTTTCATGCATTAACATTTGCCGGGTCTCGAGGAAGCCGAATGTTCAAATATCTTCCGATGGATCCGGCAAATGTTAATGCAATGAAATAACCAAGGATGATCGTTGTTCTTCCATAACTTACATTCCGACAGCAAATATTTTTGAAAACGCCCAAAAGCTACATATAAACTCTTCAAATGCGACCGGCGAATCATCATGGCGGCCAGTTCAGAATGTTGTTTACAATGACGTTGTTACGCAGTAACCATCTAACGTCATCATAGAACCCTTGCGATAACGTTACGTCCTCAACGTAAAGTAAACAAAGCACAGCCAGTCTTGTGATATCAAAAACTCAAAATCCATGTTCAAACAGCACGCGAATTTCATGATTTGAACATGGTTGTTGCTTTTTGAGCACGGCTTTCAGTCCATTTGAAAATGGCTTCAAACAGCCATGCGCATAGATATTTATGCAAGAATGGCGCTTTGCTTATTTTCAGAACAAGCATTTTTCTGGTGAAATGTTTGATATTTTTTTGTTTTTCTAGTTCAAATAGTCTTATGGCATGAAAGTCGTAACGCAGGAAAGAAGCATAGCTAAAAACAAAACCCGTCTCTCATTACGCAAACACGCCTATACAAACACATTGCCACCTTTATCGCAAAAAAAAAGGAAAATTTTATGATGAAAAAGTGTGATATTTTTCTTATTTCTGCTCAAAATATAGATTGTGGACAGCCGTTAGAACCGCCTCATCGAGGCGGTTCTAACGAGTGCCCACAATCTATATTTTAGAGCAGAAATAAGAAAAATAAGGTATACCCCCGGAAACAGCAGTTTTATTATACAAAAGTGGGGTTCAATGGGTCAAAATTATATAGGCGTGTTTTCGTGATGTCTAAGCTATGCATAATCTATCAAGGTATCGTAGATAATGGAAGGATGGAATTGCGGTCCAAAATAATTGTTGGGGCTCGTTAGAACCACTCATTCGCTAGAACCGCCTCAATGAGGCGGATCTAGGAGGAACTCCAATGTATGTTTTAGACAAAAAATAAACACCATGTTTCTGTATAAACTATACATTTCCCATATTAAGACCACCCAAAACAGGGACTAATTCTGCTTTTAAAAGCTTATTTAGAAAGTTTCAAATTATTCTTTCTTTGTGTTTTGTGCATACAGTGTCCTCTGATCAGACTGGCCACCTTTGGAGCTGTTCACAAGTGGTCTTAAAGAACACTTTTGAACAGTCCCAGAAGTGGTCTTAATATAGGAAGTTTACTGTACATATGGGTTTAGAGGGTGTTCAGTGCACGGACTTGGTAACCTGATGCACCATTACCACCCAACATATTTCAAAGTATTTGGTACGTTTTCACCAATCGACAAAAAGTTACTATATGAATCCGTGTTAAACTGCTAAAGTCCACGTGACTTTCAACGATCGCACAAATTTCAGGTAATGGTTATTATTAATCACGCCATATATTACGATAAAACACCCGTGTGACATAGTGCATTTTTCATATCTCCTATGAAAATCAATGATATTTTTCTTATAAATACTGCAAACATAGGTTGTGGGTGCTCGTGAGAACCGCCTCAACGAGGCGGTTCAATCTATGTCTTGGAGTAAAAATAAGAAAAATAATGTATACCCCATTAAACCCCAGTTTTCCCTATATATAGTGGGGTTTAGGGGGTCTTCATTTCACGGACTTGTTCACGTTATGTTCTCCCTGTGACGTCAGAGTACTGGTTTAAACTGTTGGTTATAGGTTAAATCTGGACTGGGGCATTCGAAAGCAGTATCGACCGTGATCAGACGCTACTTCCTCTGATCAGTGCCTGCACTGATTGCGAAAATACATGAAGTAAGGGGTAAAATATAACAGCGTGATTCTTAGTTCAGGACTATTTTCCAATCTTCAGGCAGTGACAATCGACCCACCAGTGCTATCAGTGTTTTAATTTTTCTCTTTACCTGCAAGGAAAATTCGGCCCCCGCCAATCGGGGCTTGCAGAAATATATGGGCTGCATAATGCTTCCACGCAGAGCTGAATCCGACCCATACACGAGTACTGGTAAACCGCTTAGAGGATCTAAGCCTGCCCAGGCAAAGCAGTGTGAGTGTCGGATCGTCCATGCTTATAAACACTATTGGTTTCATTGGGCGACAGGGCTTGAGATGTCATTTCATCTCAATGTCGGGTAAAAGTCCCTCAAAAATAGAAGCAACGTCACCAAAATGACCTTTACAGTGTTGACGGGGACGTTAAACCTCAAATCAAACAAACAAAAGCAAAGAAAACTAGATGAGAAACTTTAAACTTTATCTCATACCACTGCATATGCTCGACAAAAATGAGCCACTTGTACTTTTGTTTGGTTGTGTGGAGTCGAACGGCAGAACTATCACTATTTAGATCATGTCAAGCCCGACAATTTAGTGAATTTACCTATCCACAATAGGTGTCGGCTCATAGTAATGTGTACGTGGTAAAACGTGTAAGTGGTTAAACAACACAGAACACATGCTTTCGCCAAAAACTGACATCTTACATGTACCTGTGAAATCGATATGAAAGAATGCAAAAATCCCAGTGTCAGGATAATGTGACTGGGTGTGGTATCATGTAATGTGCAGGCCCACATCAGACGCCGCATGTCTGGGACATGCTACTTCAGTGAGGCAGCACTATAAAAGTGAGCATTGAGCTCCCTGTCGCAACCAGACACCGTCGTGATATAACTGAAAAATTGTTGAAAGCGACGTTAAACCCGAATTCATACAAATTCTTCTTTTCTTTGCATAATAAAATATACCAGTACTCAAGCCAACTAAAATTTACAATTTTTGATTTTATCGATGTAGTGTTTTCATTTCCATTCAGCCTGTATTTCATCAAGTCAACAAGTGTAACGAATGCCCTCATAAATTCTACCCTTCAAACAAGAGAAAACTATGATTTCAAACTTTCCTTATTACTGCTGAAAACGGCGGCCCCCGCCCATAGGGCCTTGAAGAAATATATGGGCTGCATGATGCTTCCACGCAGAGCTGAATCCGGCCCGCACACTAGTACTGTTAAACCTCATAGAGGATCTAAGCCTGTCCAGGAAACGCAGTGCGAGGCGGACCGTCCATGCTAATATACCCTATTGGTTTCATTAGGCGACAGGGCTTGAGATGTCATTTCATCTCAATGTCGGGTAAAAGTCCCACAAAATTGGAAGCAAAGTCTCCAAAATGACCTTTACAGTGTTGACGGGGACGGTAAACCTCAAATAAAAAAAACAACAAAAAAAAAAAACAACAACAACAAAAAAAACAAAAAAAACAAAAAAACAAACAAAACTGCTGAATTCGGGCCTTCCTGACCTAGTAGGTAAGAGCACTGTCTCTTAATCATTAGGTCTCTCACCGTCGTGGTTCGAGGAGTCTCACTCGGGTCACATGTGAGGCGCCAAGTTCTGAAACGGAAGGTCAAGCGATTCTTCATTCTTCACCGGGTACTCCGGTTTTCGCCAACCTCTGATTAAGGATCTGTTCGAAAGAAGTCAATATGTAAAATATTGTTGAAAGGACCGCAACCCCACCCACAATTTAAAAATACAACTTACATTGCTTTAAAAAATAACATTCAGTTGGAACCGCAGCAATAGGGCGGTTCTAACACCCAAAGTCTATGTTTAGAGCAGGAATATGGACTATATCAATTATTTTCACTTGCAAAATACTTGTTCTGAAGCTTAATCATAGTCTGAAGCCAAATCGTAATGAAGTGGTTACAGTCCATCACTAAAACACGCCTATATAATTTTGACCCCCCTTGAACCCCACTTCTATAGTAAAACTGGGGTTTCCGGGGGTATACCTTATTTTTCTTATTTCTGCTCGAAAACACAGATTGTGGGTACTCATCGTCGAGGCGGTTCTATCGAGTCCCCACAATCTATGTTTAGAGCAGAAATAAGAAAAATATCACAAATTTTCATCGTAAAATTTTCATTTTTTTCGGCGATAAAGGTGGCAATGTATTTGTATAGGCGTGTTTGCGTAATGACTTGTTCTAAAGCTTAATCATAGTTCTGAAGCCAAATCGTAATGATGTGGCTACAGTCACAATTTACTGAGGGTTAGTCATAGGGCAAAGTCATGAGGCATAATTATATGTTATTGACTTTATATTGTGAAATATTATTCACGAGTTCATATGGCGAATGAAGCACGAGCTTGCGAGTGTGTCTTCGCCATATGAACGAGTGCCGAATATTTCACAATATAAAGTCAATAACCTTTTTATTATATACCCAAACTTGGACTCTGTACCAGAATTCAGGATTGCCTGACATGGAAATTTAAACGTTAAATAAGGTTAGACATCTTTAAGTGCTTTGAAATGGAAAATAATGCACGTCGTTGAGTGTCTTCCTACACTATGAAAAAAAACACGCTCAATGGCGCCAAAGTGAAGACGACGTTAACGTCGGTTGACGTGACGTCATTAAAAACATTAACGTTCCCCAACGCAGGACGCCATGTTTACCGAAGTGTTAGTTTTGTTTCTTTCAAAATACTCTTGATTTCCTGAACAAAATTATTGAATATCTGAACAAATGGCAGGTTGGTCATATTTGCTGGCATAAAATGCGCTTTATGCACCTTGTCACAGCCTATATTCATTTTGTTTTATGTTTTTTCAGTCGATACGGACGACAAGATGGCTGCCGATTTTTAGTATCGAAGTGGACAATTTAAAAGTAGTTCTATTTTGAACGTGACTGCTTATCTATACGGGCAATATGATTTTGACTACGAGCAATATGGAAAAATATTGACCGGCAACTTCTGTACAAAATTGATAAACGGGACATTTTCTGAGTATATAATAATGGGGATGACTTAAGGACACCATATTAAACAAGTCAGTGGAACGAACACATCTCTAAACCCAATTTTATATGCAGAAAAATTGGGTTTACGGGGGTACACATTATTTTCTGTATTTCTGCTCCAAGACATAGGTTGTGGGTACTCGTTAGAACCGCCTCAATGAGGCGGTTCTAATGGTTACCCTCAACCTATGTTAAGAGTGAAAATAAGAAAAAAATAGCATCAATTTTCTTCAGAAAAATGTCCCGTTTTGAGATATGAAAAAATGCGCTATGTTTCACGAATGTGTTACATGTATCTTAACGATATGTCTTTTTTGAGCTTCCGTAAAAAATCTTTTCCGTTGCGTGTACTCATTAGAATCGCCTCACTTAGGCGAGTCTTATGAGTACAAACCACATTCCTTTTCCAGACGGAATCTGAAAAACCTTAGTTATCCTTATTAAATGGATATCTGGACTATCAGTACCAAAAAAAAACGAGTTCAAATTGGACATCGGTCCCCGCCCATCGGGGCTTGAAGAAATAGATGGGCTGCATGATGCTTCAGAGCAGCGCTGAAGCCGAGCGTACACGAGTACTGGTAAACCGCTTAGGGGATCTAAGCCAACTCAGGCAAAGCGGTGCGAGTCGGACCGCCCGTGCTTATAAACCCTATAAGTTTCATTGGGCGACAGGGCTCAAGATGTCATTTCGTCTCAATGTCGGGTAAAAGTCCCACAAATTGGAAGCAACGAATCCAAACTGACCTATATAGTGTTGACGGGGACGTTTCAGACCGAATTGGACGTGGTAGATGACCTATCCGTGATCGAATTATTCAAGTTTCAATGTATTTAAGAAATAGATCAACCCTAACTGTGATTTGTTGAGTAGTTAATATCAGTTTGACGGTTAGTTGTAAAGTAGACAAATTACGCGCGCGTGATTTATCTACTTACAAATGACCGACAAACTGTGATTTCACAAACTAGAGCTGATCTATTTCGATTCTAACAGGCTGAAAATCGGCAATAATGCTCAAAATCTCACAACTTTTCGCCATTGTTAGAAGAAATCCCGCTAAATTTATCGACTGAAACACATGCATGTATATACTTTTCTAACGTTTTCGATGCGAGAAAATGACGTTACACCGTCTAACGTCAAGGAAATCGACTAGTGACGTCATAAATTGGCAGTTTTTATCTCACCTGGGCCGAAGGCTCCAGGGGAGCTTATAGTATAGTGGGTCCTCCGTCGTCCGTCGTCCGTCCACACTTTTGAGCAGCTATATCTCTGTATCCTGCAGGCTGATCTCAATCATTTCTCATCTGTAGCATGCCTCTGGTGGGGCATTGATGACATAAACCTTTTTTTGAAATCGCTCTAAAACTTTGGTTCCTATGGCAACCACAAGGTCCCATAGACTTACTATGGGAAAATGCTTGTCATCACCGTAGCGCCTTCAGTTTTGATCGGATCTTTCTGAAACTTATATGTAAGGTGACTGGGGATAAAAACTCGGATGAGTTCGAAAACTGGCCAAGTCGACCCATTTATCATAGAGTTACGTCCCTTTGATTGCTGAAAATGCCCATTTTCGACCTTGTCATCACCGTAGTCCCTTCAGTTTTGATCGGATCTTTCTGAAACTTATATGTAATGTGGCTGGGGATAAAACCTCGAATGAGTTCGAAAACCGGCCCAGTCCGCCGATTTATCATAGAGTTACGCCCTTTGATTGCTGAAAACGCCGATTTTTGACCTTGTCATCACCGTAGCCCCTTCATGTTTGATTGGATCTTTCTGAAACTTATATGTAAGGTGGCTGTGGATATAATCTCGGATGAGTTCGAAAACCGACCAAGTCGGCCCTTTTATCGTAGAGTAACGTCCCTTTGATTGCTGAAAATGCTGATTTTTGACCTTGTCATCACTGTAGCCCTTTCAGTTTTGATCGAATCTTTCTTAAACTTATATGTAAAGTGGCTGGGGATAAAATATCGGATGAGTTCGAAAACCAGCCAAGTTGGTCCATTTATCACAGAGTAACGTCCCTTTGATTGCTGAAAATGCCGATTTTTGACCTTGTCATCACCGTAGCCCTTTCAGTTTTGATCGGATCTTTCTGAAACTTATATGCAAGGTGGCTGGGGATAAAGCCTTGGATGAGTTCGCATACCGGCAAAGGTGGCCTATTTATCATAGAGTTAGGTCCCTTTGATTGCTGATAATGTTGATTTTTTGACCTTGTCAACACTGTAGCCCCTTCAGTTTTGAGCGGATCTTTCTGAAACTTATATGTAAGGTGGCTGGGGATAAAACCTCGGATGAGTTCGAAAACCGGCCAAGTTGCCCCATTAACTATATAGTAATGTCCCTTTGATGGCTGAAAATGTCGATTTTTTACCTTGTCATCACCGTAGCCCCTTCAGTTTTGATCGAATCTTTCTGAAACCTATATGTAAGGTGACTGGAGATAAAACCTAGGATGAGTTTGAATACCGGCCAAGTTGGCCCATTTATCATTGATTTACGTCCCTTTGATTGCTGAAAATGCCGATTTTTGACCTTGTCATCACCATAGCCCCTTCAGTTTTGATTGGATCTTTCTGAAACTTATATGTAAGGTGGCTGGGGATAAAATCTTGGATGAGTTCGAAAACAGGCCAAGTCAGCCCATTTATCGTAGAGTTCTGTCCCTTTGATGGCTGAAAATGTTGATTTTTGACCTTGTCATTACTGTAGCCCCTTCAGTTTTGATCGGATTTTTCTGAAACTTATATGTAAGGTGGCTGGGGATGAAACCTCGGATGAGTTCGAAAACTGGCCAAGTCGGCTCATTTATTTTAGAGTAACATCCCTTTGATTGCTAGAAATGCCAAATTTTGACCTTGTCATCACCGTAGCCCCTTCAGTTTTGATCGGATCTTTCTGAAACTTATATGTGGGGTGGCTGGGAATAAAATCTTGGATGAGTTTGAATACTGGCCAAGTCTGATCGGATCTTACTGAAACTTACATGTAAGGTGGCTGGGAATAAAACCTCAGGTGAGTTCGAATACCGGCCAAGTCGGCACATTTATCATAGAGTGACGTGCCTTTGATTGCTGAAAATGCCTATTTTCGACATTGTTATCACTGCTGCCCCTTTAGTTTTGAACGGATCTTCATGAAACTTACAAGCAAGGAAGTCAGGCAGAAAGCTTGGAAGAGTTTGAAAACTCTTGTTTTTGAACTTGTCATCACCATAGCCACTTCAGTTTAGATCGGATCGTCTTAGCAAGTCAGGAATAAAAGCTTGAATGAGTTTGAAAACTGGTGAGGTCAGCCTGTTTATCATAAATTTAAATTCTACTTGATTTTCAGAAAATGCTTACCCTGTCATCACCATGTCCTCCCATAAAGCCTTCAGTAAAGGTTGGCACTTCCTTAAACTTTGAATCTGTTAGCTCAGGTGAGCGATACAGGACCAAGCTAGCTTGGTCCTCTTGTTTTAATTACGTCACACGTCACGCTCTTCCTTGTCGTGATTTGTTGTAGAATAAAATACAGTTATTTTCCATTGCCTATGTAAGCTTTATGTTAGAATTCGCAGTAAGACAAAATATAGTGAATACATGGTAAGTGTCTTTGATAATAAAATATAATCGGTGAGCCTGAGACAATTTTACAGGGGAGAGCTTTAGCGAACCGATTTAATTTATATTATTAAAGACACTAATCATGTATTTAGTTTATACCGTAATTCAAATTTGAACAATCAAGGGGTTTTGCAATCATTTAACAAATTCAAGCAAAAAAGACAGCAGACAGTGTGGCAGGTTATACAACATTCAGTGCCATGGCGTAGTATAACGTGACGTCAACGAGTGCAAAGTTTCTGACGTCACCGCGCCACAAAGGCTTGGAAACAACATGGACGTTCGAATAAAAGTTTCTCAGCGCTTTACATTCTGTATACAAATCTGCAATAAATAGTTTATTTTAGCTTTAGAAATTATTTTCGAGGTTGAGACGCAACTACGGTAGCAGTGTGCAGTTATTCCAACGGATAATTCAAACCACGAAATGCCGAGTAGGTAAGAATTTAGCTGAAATTTCTGAAAATCTGTTCAAATAAATATTGCAAAGATTTTAGCTTGCAGATTCGTTGTTTTCCATGTATAAAAGGTTGCATGTTAGTGTTTAAACTTGTAAATTAGTGACCTGAAAAGTAGGTCCGGTCTATAAACGGTCACTAGACGTATTATAGGTCAGTAGAAGGAATTATAGGCCACTACCGATTATAGCATGCAGTTATTCCACCCCTTTTATTAGATTACTAGAATGGCTGATTGTGGTATAAATAAAGACACTGATGTGGCTTCATGTGCGCACAGTTTGTTTGGCATTCGATAACACATCCGTGTGACTTAGTCAATTCTTTCGTATCTCCAAAACCGTATTTTTTTCTGATGAACATTTGAAACATTTTGTCATTATACTCCAAACAGTTGTTGGTGCTCGTTAGAACCGCCTCAATGAGGCGGTTCTAACGAGTACCAACAACCTATATCTTGGACAACAAATAAACAAATTACTGTTCCCGCCTTCCCCGCCCCCCCCCCCCCCCCGCCCCCCTCCGTAAACGCCGGTTTTCTCTGTATGAAGATGGGTTCAGAGGGATGTTTGTTTCACTGTCTTATTTAAGGAATGGTTTGGCTGATGGCATACACCAAGTTGTCCCGCCCTAGCCCATCGGGGTTTGAAGAAATAGATGGGCTGCATGATGCTTCCACGCAGAGCTGAAACCGACCCGCACACGAGTACTGGTAAACCGCTTTTTATTTATACTATATTTTAAGAGGGTGACGCATTTAGCTGCTTTAGCTAGTCTACCTTGCGGCCCTCTGTAACACATGCATGTATAACATCAATCAACATAAAACATATATACATATATACATAACAGTGTGGTCACATTTGTAAGATAATTGTCGTAAAACTGCACCCAGATTGTAAAAATATTTGGTACAGATAAAAATGTAAACACTTTAAGACTTTAAGACGAGCCATGTTAAATCGTGGCAGCTCGGGTAGCAAGACATGCACCTCTAGCTGCAAATTCATATCTGTCACAAAAAATAAGATTTTATATAGTCTCAAAATGAGCGTATAAACGATTAAGATAGATAAGAAAAGCTCTGAAAAATTGAGACATGGGGAGTATACCATAGTAAAAATAGCACTGACGATTGAGTTAGAATATTAGAGCACATTAGGTTTAAATATAAGATATTAAAATACATTTAAAATATATGCCGGTATATCACATTCAGTATGACATCACAGTTGGCTTTTCCTGACATGAAGTGGAAACGGAGACGAACCCATGCTACATGCAAATGTCATAGCCCGAGAATGAAGCAGTTTTTTAATAGCCTGCCCAGGCAATGCGGTGCGAGTCGGCCCGTCAATGCTTATAACCACTTTTGGTTTGATTGGGCGGCAGGGCTTGATATCATGTATTTTTCGAGATAGGAGAAGTTTGAACTAATGAGGGTCAGTTATTGCAACAGTCTTTGAGGCATAATGGGTGTAACATAAGCATGTCTTTTCAATCTTGCCAGAAATAAAATAATTTGTGTGTACTCAGTATCTGTTTGATTGGAGGTTTAACGTCCCTTTCAACACTGTATAGGTCATTTTAAAGACATTGCTTCCAATTTGGTGGGACTTTAACCCGACATTGAAATGAAAAGACATGGGTACTCATTAGTTCATTCTTATAGTTCTAAATACCCATATCATTGAGGATTTTCTCTTGAAAAATTATGTTGTCATTAGAATCGCCTCAACGAGGCGATTCTAATGAGTATACACAACAATACAGGTGATTCTAATGCGTAAACACAATAACGAGGCGTACACACACCATAATTGTTTAAGATACAAATAAGAAAATGAACTCCAAATATTGGTATCCAGAACATTAGGAATGTGTCTTAGGACTTAAGAACGGGCACCGTTGTTTCATCTCTGTGGTTGTTTGATTATTTGTGTTCACGGAGATGTTGGATTGATGAGTTAGGAGGTCTTCATGCTGACTGAACAAATTATTGGTCTCAATAGCGACGGAAATAAGGGCGAGGATTGAAGCCTCGTAAAATCAATTTAAGACCCCCATTGGAATTCGTTTCCGCTGACCGTTCCAAGATGGTTCTTCTGTCGCGGTTTATTTTTATTATGGTTTGTCTTTGGGTGTTTGTGTCGCTTAGATTGTTTTATTTTTGATAGCCTATTGGCCACTTTGTGGGAAAGTAACTGCCGTTTTGGCTTTCCGCTATTGATGTTTCCATTAGGTCTGTTGTTTCATGTTTGTGTTTTTTTCCCTTGGGTGTCTCTGATGGGAGCTGTGGGTTGATTGTATCGATTCCTGATCATTGCCTCCACTTCTATTTTGGAATTACATCAGGTTATCAAATCCGTGAAATGTAGACCCCCTTAGCCCCACCTTTTATAGAGAAAAGAGGGGTTCAAGGGGTACTCGTTATCTTCCTTATTTTTGTTCAAAAATATAGATTGTGGGTACTCTTTAGAACCCACTCATTAAGGCGGTTCTAATGAGCACTCACAATCTCTATTTGCTTAAGAAATACGAAAAATATCAAACATTTTTCAAATCATCCTAAAATGTTAGTTCAAGAGTAAGACAGACGCCATTTTACGTAGCCGTGTGTTATCGTACATGCACCACGGTAACAGGTCCGTTAAATAAACACCCCTCTAAACCCCACTTTATACAGAGAAAACTGGGTTTTACAGCGGTATACATTATTTTTCTTATTTCATTTACAAGACATTGGTTGTAGGCGTTCTAACGAGCACCTCCAACGTTTGTTTGGAATATATATCAGGCAAATACCACAGCTATTCGACCATTTTTGCCTTTTTGAAATAATGCACAATGTGGTTCGGGTCTGCTTCGGGTCACATGCGAGACGATATCCATAAACCGAATTATGGATTAAACAGTAAAACGGCACCCCATATATGTAAACGTAATTGATTAGTTGACATTACACAAACACGCCTATACAATTACATTACCTCCTTTATCGCCGAAAAAATGAAAATTTTATGATGAAAAATTGTGATATTTTTCATATTTCTAATCAAAATATAGATTGTGGGCACTCGTTAGAACCGCCTCATCGAGGCGGTTCTAACGAGTACCCACAGTCTATATTTTAGAGCAGAAATAAGAAAAATAAGGTTTACCCCTGTAAACCACAGTTTTACTATGTAAAAGTGGGGTTCAAGGGGGTCAAATTTATATAGGCGTGTTTTCGTGATGAGTTTCACTGTATGGTTGATCCCTAACAGACAGAACTTACCCCGTTTTAGCAAAATTGCTCCAATACTTCATGAGCTTCTTGGATAAGTCAGTTTCATTCTGTGGAATAGTTTCACCGTACATAAAGTACAGTAGGGCGTAATCTAGAGGGAATCCTAGAACAAAAGCAATATCCTCAGCGTGATCGGCTCCTTTAAGCCTCGGGTTATGTCGATTAATGCACATATTTTACCTGTAGTGTATAGACGGAAGGACGGACGGACGTCCGGACGGACGGACACCCGGGACGAAAATAATATACCCTTTTTTTTTAAAAAAAGCGGGTATAATAAGGTTTACCCCTGTAAACCCCAGTTTTACTATATAAAAGTGGGGTTCAAGGGGGTCAAATTTATATAGGCGTGTTTTCGTGATGAGTTTCACTGTATGGTTGATCCCTAACAGACAGAACTTACCCCGTTTTAGCAAAATTGCTCCAATACTTCATGAGCTTCTTGGATAAGTCAGTTTCATTCTGTGGAATAGTTTCACCGTACATAAAGTACAGTAGGGCGTAATCTAGAGGGAATCCTAGAACAAAAGGAATATCCTCAGCGTGATCGGCTCCTTTAAGCCTCGGGTTATGTCGATTAATGCACATATTTTACCTGTAGTGTATAGACGGAAGGACGGACGGACGTCCGGACGGACGGACACCCGGGACGAAAATAATATACCCTTTTTTTAAAAAAAAGCGGGTATAATAAGGTTTACCCCTGTAAACCCCAGTTTTACTATACAAATGTGGGGTTCAAGGGGGTCAAATTTATAAATGCGTGTTTTCGTGATGAGTTTCACTGTATGGTTGATCCCTAACAGACAGAACTTACCCCGTTTTTGCAAAATTGCTCCAATACTTCATGAGCTTCTTGGATAAGTCAGTTTCATTCTGTGGAATAGTTTCACCGTACATAAAATACAGGAGGGCGTAATCTAGAGGGAATCCTAGAACAAAAGGAATATCTTCAGCGTGATCGGCTCCTTTAAGCCTCGGGTCTGACAAGAAATTTTTATGATCAAATACATAAAAGAAGAGATTTCCTGTTTCACTGACATCCGAATGTCTCAAAGCCGTTTCTATTACACCAGAGTTGATCGTTACATCACCTAAAAGATCTACAGTGTTGTCGAATATCTTTTGGGTGTTTTGGGGATCTGACCAATCAACATACTGATGCAAAAGGGCATCTCGAAGTGTCTTGGTATGTTTGAGTTTTGCCAACTTCAAAGCGTAAGGAACTACGACAGTGTCAAACATCTCTCTGCTGTAGCCGTGAGGCGTGGCTGTCTTATTGGTATTTGTTAAATAGTCAATAGTGGGAATCTCCAGCCCTCCTTCACTCGAAGTAACACCAATGATTAGATCAAGTTGTGAAAATCGTTTCAATATATCCCAAGCATGGTTAGACGCATTGCCAAAAATATCTACGGGATGCTCTTTAACAAACATTCCATCTGTTACTGGGTTAAATTCGTCCGAGAATTCGACCAACTCAGTGATCTGGTCGACGGTCAAATCCCGCAAACATTCAATAACTTTCATTGTTTGTTTGGTTTCATTCAAACATCCAGATTTGTTAGCAAAATTATGAAACGCTGTTGAAGGATTTCTTTCGTAAGCCCATGGTGAAGTAACAGATCCACTCTGTGCTATAAGACGTTGGAAGTAACCCGCGTTACCTTCGTACAATGCTTGATAAATAACGCTTGCAGACCCAGCAGACTCCCCAAAAAGTGTAACTTTCATTGGATCTCCTCCAAAACTTTCTATATGATTATGCACCCATTTTATTGCCATGTGTTGATCCCACAACCCGTAGTTTCCTGATAGGTTGTTTTCATTTGTGCTCATAAACCCCAGAAGTGACACTCTATAATTTAACGTTACAAGAATGATATCATTGAGACCTACAAAGTCTATTGCATTATATGTATCTTGAGAACCGGTCTGAAAACCGCCGCCATAAATCCAAATCATCACAGCACGCTTCTGGCCTTTATTTATCGGTCCTCCTCCAGGAACGAAAATGTTAAGGTATAAACAATCTTCCTCTTGTTTCATGTTAGCTAGATCGAAGCCCATTAGTGCAAGCTGTATCGAGTTTTGAACACACTGTGACGGCATGCTCTTTGCAAAGAATGTGTCTTTGAACTTTGCCTTTTCTATTGGTTTATTAAATCGCCGCGTGCCTGTTGGCGGCTCAGCAAATGGTATTCCCTGAAATTTAGTAACATCAAACTTGGAACCATCAAATGTAATTTCTTCAACTATCCCTATTATGTTTCCTATATTGGTGTCAACCGTAACTTCTTCACCGTGATCGTGACCAGCGTGGCCGACAACGTAACCAAACAGTGCTGTGGTTAGTAACAGAGCTGCGGAAACCTGCATACTTAGATCGAAACGTAGGTGTAACTTTCCAATTCCACGCGTAGTCCTACAACAGAAGCTTTGTGTAGTAGAGAATATTGATATTTTTCTTTTACCGTCGTCTACACAACAATCGTTTGGAAAAGTACAAAACAATAATAATTCATCAGGGGTGCGGTGTATAGATTTGTAGAACACAGTAAACAACCACCCATTGCTTGACAGCCTAAAGAACGAAATATGTTTTATATTCGAATGTATTTACCTTCGTCTACGTATCACTGAACATAAAGTAATTGTCGGGTAGAAAGATTAAAACATTTACGTGTGGTGAATACAATTGAATAGCACAGTATAAAGCCCCCGCTACACGATACATATAAATGATCAAACAACATTTTCATATCATACCACATATCAACCCGATGCACCCATATTAGTCCGAGGACCGAAGGCCGAAAGGCTGATATGGGTCGCGGTATGATATGGGATATGATATACAAAATGCCATGTAAAGAGGATCTTACACGATAGGTCATTTCATAGGAAATGTATTAACAGAGCCTTTGGCAAGTTTCATTAATTTCGTATGAAATGATCACGAGTTCAAGATTCTGTTTATCATATTAAAATTGGATTTTGACGGGCCTCCGTGGCCTAGTGGATAAGAGCGCTGTCTCTTATTCATTACGTCTCTCACCGCTGTGGTTCGAGCCTCGCTCGGGTCACATGTGAGACGCCAAGTTCTGCAACGGAAGGTCAGGTGGTATTTCTCCGGGTACTTCGGTTTTCGCCCACCTCTGATTAACGATCGGTTCGATATGAGTGAAATAATCTTAAAAGGGCCGTAAGACCAAAATAAAAAAATGGATTTTAGAACCTGTAATCAGTTAACTGTTCATTAGAGCTTGTACGTCGCCATGACGTTAATATTTCCCGCAAAAGTGTTATTACACGTGTGGTCATACGTTATTTATTATATGACGTTATCCACTGCATATCAACGGAGTCATACGATAAATTAATCTTTCCCATATTTCCCAACCTTTGGGCCTTGATAATTGAATTATATAGAGTAATGGGAAGGTGGCTACGACATGAACTTTAATTCTTCGAAATGTCAGATTGTATATGTTTACAGACTTAAGGTCCACATACTCTCAACGTATTTCATCCATAACAGAGAACTTAAAAGTGTGTCCGCTGCCGAGTACATAGGGAACACAGTATCCGATTACCTTAGCTGTGCAATACGGAACCCTGGAAGGGACATTTCTGTTCCAGTTTCTAGCAGAACAATAAAATTAGCGTAGAGAGAAAAACAAGAAATATGCCGTTTAAACGACATAATATGTCGATTAACGATATATTTCTTGTTTTCTGTTCCACTCTGAAAAAGTAGCGTGGAATTTAAAACAATAAAATTAGCATGGAACAGAAAACAAAAACATGTTGTTTAAACGACATATTTCTTGTTTTCCTATCCACTCTGAAAAAGTAGCGCGGAATTTAAAACGATAAAGATATCGTTTAATCGACATAATCTTGACCTCCCATTGGTTAAAGATGTCGTTTTTTCAACATAATATGTCGTGTAAACGATATAATTTGAGCCTTCTAGTGGTTGGTGTTATAACGCATACGGCCACACAGATTGGCTCCCTTTGACTGAGGCCTATAATATAATCCTGCTGTGTGTGCGTTTTTGACCCCGGGGAATACTGGACGAGAATCGCTCATGTCAGTTTGTTTGTTTGACAATAGATGTTTAGTTAATTTTGGGCTGGATGCTTTGATAATATGAAAGGTGCTTTAAAGAGGCATCACAGGCGAGAAAATTACTCTTTTTGTGAAGCGGTTAACAGTTTTGTTTGTTTGATTTGAAGTTTAACGTCCCCGTCAACACTGTAAAGGTCATTTTGGAGACGTTTGCTTCCAATTTTATGGGACTCTTACCCGACATTGAGATGAAATGACATCTCAAGCTCTGCGCCAAATTAAACCCAAAGGGTTTATAAGCATGGACGGGCCGACTCGCACCGCATTGCCTGGGCAGGCTTAGATACTCTAAGCGTTTTACCATTACTCGTGTGCTGGTCGGTTTCAGCTCTGCGTGGAAATCTACGATGGGTGGGGGCCATAGGGTTAACAGTTAGCCGTCGTTTTGTGTGATTGTGAGTGAGTGCTGAAAACAATATATTTTGGGTTCTCATAATTCGATTTTTTTCTGGAATGATATCTTCCACTTTATATAGATCTATTGACACACACACACACACACACACACACACACACACACCACACACACACACACACACACACACACAAACACACCACACACACACACACACACACACACACACACACACACACACACACACACACACATACACACACATTGAGAGTTTATGGCAATTAGTCGGGCGATTCTGCATATTAACCTTCCTTGAATTTCTAAAAAATAAATATGTTCACTATGACTTGAAAAAGGATATATCTATGATTGATTTATATAGATCTAGTATGAATATTTATTTTGTATAATATGATTTTTTATAATATCATTTTCTGAGTAGATTGTATTATTTTTTATAGGAACTGACTGTTGCGTGAATTTACTAAAACCTCTCTAATAGATGTATTGTTCTGCACACCTTGCTGATTTAATTGTTTGAAATATACACTCGCTGAACAATTTTTTTATAACTTACAGGACCGTGAGATAGGTATAGGACCAGAAAATTGCAAAAAATAAACAAATCCACTCAGGATATTTAGCAATACTCTACATGTACAACACTTTTTATTTGAGTACAATCGGTTCACCGGATCTTAAGATATTGACATTTGAACTGAGTGGGGTCATTTCAGAAAAAAAAAACAGCTTTTCGTCCATTTCCAACCAAATTGTGGACCCAGTTATTTTTGCCCCTCCAAGTATAATTTTTCTTTTGTTTTCATGCCATTGGTGTTAAATGGTATAACTGTCATCCAGGCAGTTAACTCTATGATGGAAAGTGAATGTAATGTCAATGTCAGACTAATGACAAGGCCCCAAAACACAGCGGTGAAACCTTAAATTGGACATAATGCTAAACGTAACAAAGTAGAAGTAAAACAAAGA
Organism: Lucinisca nassula; assembly: GCA_963580285.1. NCBI lineage: Eukaryota > Metazoa > Mollusca > Bivalvia > Lucinida > Lucinidae > Lucinisca > Lucinisca nassula. The sequence continues at coordinate 131,643,796 of OY757013.1, forward strand.
TCAGGAATCTATACAATTAACTTACTCCACCCATCAAAGACACCAAAGGGAAAGAAACACAAACATTAAGCGACCAGACCATAATGGAAACCTAAACAAAGGAAGGCCATAAGGACAGTTACTTTCCCACAAAATGGCCATATGGCCATCCAAAATAAAGAGGCACAAGTGATACACACAGTAAGTAACAAACAACACCATAAATAAACCGCCACAGAAGAACCGCATTGGAACGGTCAGTGGAATGATTTCCACTGGGGGGCTTAAATCGATTTTACGTGGCCACAATCCTCGCCCTTACTTCCGTCGCGATTTAGACAAATAATTTGTTCAGTCCGCATGAAGGCCTCCTAACTCATCAGTGCAACATCTCCGTGAACACAAAAATCAAAGAACCACAGAGGTGAGACAACGGTGAGGACTCGACAGCAAGAAACCACTGAAATGCTGGAGCAAAAGATAACCAACAGTTAGACTCCGATGGGCCCGACCAGAGACAGAGCATCAGGCACCAACCAACATTACCTTGAATTAGATCTCTCTAATTCTCAATAAGCCTTTACGTTGGAACCGTCATAGAATCTGGGGCCTGACCCACCGGCGTGCAATTAAAGAGGGAAGCAAAGCTGCCAACCGTGATTGGGTTAACTACCATGCATGCAGTCTGTCGTATAACATCCATGTTGTACCCAATCTTTTTATATCGAAGAATGATATTACGAGTCAAGAGTTTCATAAACTCAGAATGGTTTACTGTGGATGAAACCTGAAGTTCAATTATTTAATATGGCACATATGCTAGTATTTTTGCTCAAAAATAATAGCAGCTGCCATCATTTATTTCAGTAAAAATAACACTATGCTCGATGCTGTACTTCAGCACAGCCAACAAGTTGAGAAATGCGATGAATGTCATAAAGTGTACCGTCCTTCGGATCGGGACGTTAACTGGAGGCCCCCTGTGCAGGGAGAACCACCCCCTGTGCAGGTTAAAGATCCCTACCGTAATTACATGATTACTGTGTTAGGCTTTCGTCCTGCAAACCTGGAGTGTATGTAATGTACACCTGCGGTAATGGTCAAATGTGACCGACGCAGTATCAGTAGATAGATAGATAGATAGATAGATAGATAGATAGATAGATAGATAGATAGATAGATAGATAGATAGATAGAAATAATGAGCTTGTTAAACTAACAAGGGTTTGAACAACTACAAATGTAGTACTTCAATGCCAAGTTCAGTGTAATGTCAAGCACCTTTCCTACTAAATAACTTCATGTGTGTAAAAGTAGTTTCATCCAAACTGGATGGGAAAATTGCAGATATATTCCAAAGTTTCATTGTTTTGGTAAGGCATGTCCACCTGTACCCAGGCTTATCGGATTAATACTAATATTATAGTTCATTTTATAGTGTTTATGTTGGAATTACAGAATGAGATCCAATGCCTGCAGCCTGCAATCAATTCAAAGACATCGGAGGGGCATTACTTTTTACCCCTGTACCAGCTTTGGGCTGAATCTCCAAAACTGTATTAAATATTATCATGAAACTTAACAGAGTGAAGCATAATGTTAACACAATGTGTTGTGAACAAGGAAGACAACTCTTGTTGGAACACTTATCCATTAAGCACACTTATCCATTAAGCGAGTGCTCACCATTCTGTGGAGAGTATTGTGCTGTCAGTTAACTTATGCAAATCAATTCTGGAACACTCCCCATTTAAGCTGGTTGTCACAAAAGTTCATGGAACATCTACAAACAGATGTTAATTTCTATATATCCTACAACTGTTTTTACACTTGCAAAGCACAGCTTTCATCTAAACAAAGATACAATACCTATGTATGTTAAAGAGCCGAAGGAAAGACACAGTGATTAATTCAACAGATCATTCAGCACCATTAAATGTGTAAATAGAACATTGTTACAGCACAAGGATCAGATGAGATGAAGTTAACAATGTTTTTAATTTGAATATGTTCAAGTGGTTAGTGCACGTTTCTTCTGATGCTAGAGGCCCCCCGGTTCGATCCCCAGAGGTGGTGACTATTTTGGGTGTCCGAACACGCTCCATTTTCAGGGATGAATGCCAAAAAGTGCACCGTCCTTCGGATGGGGATGTTAACTGGAGGCCCCCTGTGCAGGTTAAAGATCCCTACCGTAATTACATGATTAATGTGTAGGCGTTCATCCCTGCGCCCTGGAGTGTATGTAATGTATACCTGCGAGTAATTGTCAAATGCGACCGATCGCAGTATAAGTAGAAAGAAAGAAAGTCAAACCAGCGTTATTAATTAAGCTCTTGTTAAACAACTGTGAAACAGATATTTACTGTTGTTTAATGGCAAGGTTTAAGAGATCAGGGTACTTGCACATGATCAAAAAAAGATTTAGATGTATTACGAATTAATAGTTTTAGCCAGTGCATTTTCATTTTAATTATATGAACTACTAAAAAGAGCTTTAATGCACATATTTTACCTGTAGTGTATAGATGGTAAGATTGAAAATGACACCAGATAAAATTACTGTGGCATAAATATACTACAACACCTGTAGCAACAAGAAGTATTAACGCATAATTATAATATTTAAATTCAGTCTGAAATACCCATAAAACACATTTGAAGTGTGAACTTGTGTTTTGACAGCAGTAAAATTGAACTGTAGAAAGCGTAGAAAGACTTTTAGTGCACATGGATAAAATTGTCTGGTAAGAAAATACCGACACCGGCTACAAAAATGGCTGCCAAAATCATGACAGTCGCCTTATTTCAGGCGACCATACGTCCTGAATATTGTTTGTTGTTTGTCGGACTAAACTTAAATGAGTAGAAGAAGGTTTGTTTTGTTAAAAACTGAGCGTTTTTATGTAAAAATGCATTGGTAACTGCTAAATAAAAAAGAACAAATTTTCGTATCATTAGAAAAATCATATTTCATGAAAAATTCTGCCAAAAATTGCCAAAAACGCTAATTTCAATCTTTATTGAAGAAAATAAGACATATTTCATTGTCACAAACAGCCTCTGCATGTATGTAAAAGGACGTAATAAATGGCTACCCTACCGGAACCAAGAAAATTTCAAAGTCAGGAAGTCAATTTGAGTTACCTCCCCTGTTGGTTCTATACCTACCTGAGACTGCAATAAAATACTAATAATCTATCTATCTATTTATACTGCAGCAACCCCGTTAAGAGGACTATCGTGCAGATGTGTGCCCAGAGGCGTCGTGCAAGACAAAGTAAAAAAAGTAAAAGTGAGACAGTATGGAGGAAAAGTTAAAAGTTTATGTTACAGAAGAGAATAAAATCAGATAAAAAGAAGTGTTGTGGATTAGGGCATATAGTGTGACACTGTCCTTACCCCTGACCTAAATGTCTCTAGGTCTTGGAGGACAGGAAGATGATGGGGAAGTTGATTCCATTGTACAATGGCCAAGGAAAAAAAAGAGTATTTGTAGTAGCTGACTGTAGTCGGTATCTGGACATAGTGAAGGGGGTGCATATGCCTGGTCAATCTGATGGGATGGCTAACATATGGAGGGAGGGGAACAGCAACTAGACTATTTACTATTTTGCAAAATAGTATCAGACGGGCGTCGGCTCGCCTGTCCTCAAGTGAACGCCACCCTAGTGAGTTTTGCATGCTTGTAACACTAGCATAAGGGGGGTAATTGCTTTTAACCCATCGTATCGTCTTTGGGCCATTTCAACTTTATTTATGTAGGTATGTGTGTATGGGCTCCACACAGGGGATGCATATTCGACTTTGGGACGAACTAAGGTCTGATATGCTGCTTCGCGAATACCTGTGTATTTTGTTTTGATGTTTCTTTTCAAGAAACCTAGTGTCCTGTTTGCTGTTGTTGTGATCCTGTTAATGTGAGTATTCCAACTCAGGTCTTTGCTGATGTCTACGCCTAGATATTTGGCGTGATCAATTGCTTCTAGTGCCTGTCCATGTAGCATGTAGATGTGCTGAGCTGGATGCCTAAAGCACAATTTTGTTCTAAGCCAATTCATGATCATTAATTGTTAAAATAGTACTTCCCGACCCCTTATCAACACATCCAAGGAAATGAATCTATAGGATCATAGAGTCAGCTGTCCTTTTCACATGCCCGTCTGACCAACTTGACCGAGAAGTTAATTCTTTCCTTCATATTAAAGTTAGAAGCTGGTATTCCTTCCCACAGAAACACAAGACGAAAATATAAGCTGGTCGTCTGTCCGTCTGTCAGTCCGTGACCTCTTCAGCCGGTAAAACCTGGCTGTACTTATGACGCGACTGTCTCAGTCCGGCCTACTACAGTTTAAAAACGCAACATGTTCACAAGTCAATATAATGAAAACCTCTGAAAATCCAACTTTACATAGAGAAAACTGGGTTTACAGGGATCTACATTTTCTATTTTCTGCTCCAATACCTGTGTTGTGGGTACTCGTTGATGAGTCGGTTATAATATGATTGGAGTATAAGCCGTGATAACGGTACCATTTTAGCAAATCTTAATCCGCATGTCACCGGAATGGCTCCCACCAGCTTAATCTGACTTCCGGTTCAGGAGGAGATGTGTTAACGACGGACGACGGATAGCAGACCATGGCGTAAGCTAAATATGTCGTTTAAACGACATATTTTTGTTTTCTGCTCCATTCTAATGTTATCGGTTTAATTTCCACGCTACTTTTTCAGAGTACAACAGAAAACAATAATTATGTCGTTGAAACGACATCTTTTTGTTTTCTGTTCCATTCTAATTTTATTGTTTTAAATTCCACCCTACTTTTTCAGAGTTGAAAGGAAAACAATAATATATGTCGTTACATATGTCGTTTAAATGACATATTTCTTGTTTTTCTCTCCACGCTAATTTTATTGTTTTTAATTCTGTTCTACTAGAAACTGGAACAGAAATGTCCCTTCCCGGGTTCCGTAGTGGAACGCGCATAAATATTTAAACTAAAAGGCTATTCGTCAAACGCAACATCGGTCCATAATCAGGATTTAGTCTATAGCATATAAAACGCTAACCCTTTCCCCCTCAGATACGTGGTTTTACGTGTCTGACCCCCCCCCCCCCCACACACACACACACTTTTGAGCCCAAGAACCAACTAAAACCTGCATTCCCCACCCCTGGACCGCTATGTTTGATTAAGGATTATTTGGCCTAAAAGATGGCCTGATTTTTCGCGCGGGTTAAATGGGGGTGGTGGCTACTCCCTCACCACCAAAAGAAATCGGGGGTATGGCCCAGCCGGCCGCTGAAATGAAATCTGAGGTTGTCTGGGATTAAAAATGCCTCTAAATTGATGCTGGTAAAGCATGCTGCAGACAGTGAAAATGGCCAGCGCCAAACCCCTTAAGTGTTGCCTTGACAGCAGTGTAAAGATTAAGGTTCGGTCAAAAAAAATACCTGTGAAATCACAAATTTTGACGACTTTGAAAGGCCCCTCGTTACCACGGTAACAATGATGTAGCCCAGAAAGGTTCCCTTTGAAAGGCTACTGCCCAGTGGATATCCCTGTTTGATGTAAAACAGACCATTTATTATGAAAAAAATGGTTGTATGAAGTTGCTGTCCTAGGCAACACTGTGAAAATCAGCAAAATTCACAAAGTCCCCAAGTGGGAAAGGGTTAAACGACCGCCGTTGCAATATGCCTCCTCTGTCCAGTCTCCCCATACTGCTGTTGATATATATAGAAATGAATCTGGTGGGCCACTCGTGACTATTGGCACACCTCCAGTGTTATCGAAATGTTAAGTACTCTCCAATGGCGCCCACTATATAATGGACTGCCACCTAGGCATGATGTATAAGGTCACGTTTGACCTTGTGACGATTCTGAAAACTTTATACCGAATGACAAAGAGTCAGAATTCATTCACCCTCTGGCATACAGACAAATCCGAAACCTCGACGAAATACAATACACATGCTCTCAACTGCTACGAGAGAGCTCAAACCTTATTTATACTTATCAAAACATTGCTGCAAGACTGAATGTCATAAGTCATACATCTGTTAACAAGCTGTAACATTTGAAACTGAGACGCAGATAGGCAGTCAATGCCTTCCTTAATTTACATATTTTGGTTAATAAGGATGTATTCAAAATCAAAGAAAAGATTGAAATTTCTTGACACCTAAAACCAAATGACTTAAGGAATGAAAAATACCATTTTGGAAATTAACTGAAACGATATTTTCCAACGCGACACAGGCCTTATCTGGAACAGTGTGTTTGTTTCTCCATAAAAAGATTTTAATGTAGTTCTTAGAATCGTCTGTTAATGAGGATTCTAATGCATACCCAAATGCTGAGAACTGAGGAAAGTTATCGTTTGGTTATCATCGAAAGACTCACTTTATCTAAAGTAGAAGTGAAGGCAATGTTCAGGAATCGATACAATTAATCCACATCTCCCACCTGCGGCACCAAGTGAAAGAAACATAAACACGAAACAACCAGACCATAATAGAAACATCAATAGAGGAAAGCCAAAAGGACAGTAACATTCCCACAAAATGATACAAGCGATGCACACACTCGAAGACAAACCATAACAAAAAATAAACCGCGACAGAAGAACCGCCTTGGAACGGTCAGTGATACGAGTTACGCTAGGTCGGCGGGGGGGGGGGGGGGGGGGACGTAAAATGATTTTAGGCGGCCGCAATCCTCGCCCTTACTTCCGTCGCGATTTAGACAAATAGACCAATGTTTATTTCAAGCTGAAGTCTGGCCCGGTGTGCGTTCAATAAAAAATGTAATTCATTACTTGCAAACTATATTATTATATATGACTGACGAATTGACCATTAATTGCATAAGACAAACGCAATTAAAAAAAAAACAAACAAAAAAACATCAATAACACATTTGAAATACATAGACTATTGACTTATTCACTGGCTATGGTGTTGATAAAAAGATTACTGGAAAATAAAACACTGTGATTTCAGCACCCTTGAGAAGTATTTGGGAGAAACCGTGTACTGATTGCATTCAGACCAATCCGATACAAATCCATGCAAACAGGTGTCTGTATAGAGGTAATAGAGAGTTGGCGGCTCTGCTCTAATAAAGTCATGATTCAGCTTTTTCCCCCCGAGATCAATAGTTCACTGGAATGCCCTTCCTACCAGCATCGGTATGCTGTGAACGCTACTGATGATGCCACTAGTGAAAATCTAAGGGGACTAGTAAAATAGAAGTGTAGGCAATGATCAGGATTCGATTCAATTAACATATAGCTCCCATCAGTGACACCAAAGGGAAGGAAACACAGACATGAAATAACTAGACCCTAATGGACACGCCAAAATGACAGTTACTTTTCCACAAAATGGCCAGTTGGTTGGTTGCTCTGCTCTAATAAAGTCTTGATTCAGCTGTTCCCCGAGATCAGTAGTTCTTCCTACCAAAAAAGCAAACTAATATATGCGATACACACACTCAAAAGACAAACCATAACAAAATACAAAAGCAACAGAAGAACAGCCTTGGAACGGTCAGTGAAACGAATTCCACTGGGGTGGGTGGGTGGATATGTATTAAATTTTCATAAATTATTAGAAGATTGGAGATTTCTGAGGGTAGCGTTTTAACCATTATAAATGAACGGTTGTCCACGAGGAAGCTTTTAACGCAGAGCATCGGGTGCCAAAATGCCTGATAGTATATGAGTAAAGAGCAACGAGCTGTCCGAGTATCAATGTCGGAGTCACACTTGGAAATATAGCATTCTAATCCAAAAGACTTCCTTGAAATAACTGTTACCGAGGACGAAACTTGGATCCATCTCTTTGATCCTCAGACTAAACAGCAGAGTAAGCAGTGGACTGGTCAAGGTTCTCCGCGTCCAAAGAAATCCAGCACAGCTTCAGTTCTCATTGTCATGGCAATTATGCTTTTGGCTAGCATAGCGGTTTTTGTTGGTTGACTATTCACCCCATGATCAGATTTTTAACAGAGACAATTAATTAGGCTAATATTGTGGACCTGTTACGTGCAGATGTACTTAAGAAACAAACTACCGAATCGTCACGAAAATCCTTATAAAGCACGTTTTATAGCCAATTCTAGTTCTTGTACAACAACTAAACTTTCTAAATTACTTACCTCATGTTTAAAGGCTTACGAAAATGTTGGCATTACCTTGTTTTGGTCTATAAAAATCAAGTCAAGTTTTGAATAAACCGAAAGCAGGAGGTTTTCGTGGATCTAGTTTGTCGACGTACGATTTTTCTACCCTTGACACAACCATACCTCATAATCTGATTAAAGAAAAACTATTTACTTTATTTGTAACTTTTTGTCTTCGTGAAAAATGTCTGTATTTGGCCTGCAACGATAGAAATGTTTATTGTGCTTCTTGGGATGACAACAATCGTTATCAATATTAGACATGCAAAGTGGTTTGCGAAGCACTTTCATTTTTATCGGATAATATCTATAAAAGGTTCCAAGGCGGTTATTCTGTCTCGGTTTATTTTTCTTATGGTTTGTCTTTGGGTGTTTGTGTCGCTTATATTATTTTATGTGGGAAAGTAATTGTCCTTTTGGCTTTCCGCCATTGATGTTTCCATTAGGGTCTGTTGTTTCATGTTTGTGTTTCTTTCCCTTTGGTGTCTTTGATGGGAGCTGTGGGTTAATTGTATCGATTCCTGATCATTGCCGCGACTTCTATTTTGGATCTCAATTATTTAGACAAGTGGTTAATATTCCGATGGGTACAAACTGTGCTCACCTTGTTGCAGTTGTGTTTCTATTTTGTTATGGAAAAAGGAATTCATGTTGTCCCTTTCTAAAAATAAACAAACTGATATTATTGAAGCGATTGACTCTACCTCTCGATATTTGGATGGTCTTTTAAATATTGATATTGTTTATTTTGATCACATGGTTGATAAAATTTATTCAAAAGAATTGCAGTTAAATAAGGGCAACTTTGATGACTCTGAAGCCCCATTTTTTATTTACTTTTGACTGTTTCTAATGGTACTGTCTCTTCAAAAATTTATAATAATAGAGATGATTTTAATTTTGGAATTGTAAATTTTCCTTTCTTGGATGATGACGTCCCTAAGGGTATGTCTCATGGGGTTTTTATGTCACAGCTTATTCGTTTTGCTAGAGCTTGCTGTCATGTTGATGACTTTAATGATCCCAACAGAATGTTAACAGCTAAACTTCTAAAATAAGGCTATCGGTATCAACAACTGCGCAAAACGTTTTCAAAATATTATCGTCGACATTACGACGTTATTTCTAAATATGGCATTTCTTTGAAGACACTTCTGCAACATTAACATGGGCTGTCGGAACCTGGGTTTTATGGGGATTTAGTTTATAAATTCAGAAAAATACTAGGTAGTGATAATGTTTCTAGTCGGTTCAGAAAAATTGTTTCTAAATAAAAGAAAAGTGGTTATAGCACGGATGTTATGTTTGTTTGTCGACCATTCACAGTGGAAAACTTTGCTTCGCTCTTTGGCGGTGGGCCGGACTCCGGATTCTTTGATCACGGTCCCATCTTAAATCCTTTGAAATCGGGAAGGGTGGAGCCCGATATTTCCTGGGTTCCACCCTCCGTGATCTAACTGGTGGTTGTCTTCTGCTCTGACGTCGGCTTTTGTTAAATCCTCCACCCTGATTCATGATAATATTAATCTATACATTACGATTTTACCATGTATTTTACCATGACTCACTGTTGAGCTAGAAAGCCTCCATGCGGATCAATTTGTTATTGTTATTTTGTTTGATACTGTACTGGAACAGAGGGGCGAGGGTTGAAATTTCATAAACCCCGGAGTGGAAGCTCCCAAGTAGTTTAATGATTTAATTGAATGGACTTTTCACAGAGAAAATTCTCTCTATCTTGCATGTAATGTCAGAAATGCATTTTTCACTTCTAAAGAGCATAAGAACTATACACTTTGGTCATGTCAGAAAGTGTGTGATGCCCTCACTTTTCGACATGACAGTATTTATATTTGATTCGGTACTAAGTTATTTAGACAAATTGTGGGCATTCCGATGGGTACGAATTGCGCACCTCTTGTGGCTGTTCTGTTTTTGTATTGTTATGAAAGAGACTTCATGGTGTCGCTTTCCATTGATAACCAATCTGAAATTATTGAAGCTTTTAGTTCTTCTTTTAGATATTTGGATGATTTATTAAATATTGACAATACTTACTTTGATGGTTTGATCAGTCAGATTTATCCCCTAGAACTTCAGTTAAACAAGGCAAATTCCTCTGATACCGAGGCCCCCTTTTTGGATTTACATTTATCTATTGTAGCTGGATTTGTTTCTTGCAAAATTTATGATAAACATGATGATTTTGATTTCGAGATTGTAAATTTTCCTTTTTTCGACGGTGATGTTCCTCGTGCGACAGCGTACGGGGTTTATATTTCGTAATTAATTCGATTCGCTAGAGTGTCCAGTCATGTATCCGACTTCAACACTCGTAATAAATTATTAACCGCTTAACTTCTTAATCAGGGTTATCGGTATCATAAACTACGTAAAGCCTTTTCTAAGTTTTATAGACGTCATTCTGATTTGGTTTCGAAATTCAAGGTTGGACTTAAAACACTTCTGCAACAAGGCCTATCGGAACCCGAATTCTATGGTGACTTAGTATATAAATTTAGAAAAAATACATGAATGTTACGACTTTAGTACTTACTTTCGTAAAATCGTTCGTCGATATATAAAGATGCGGTACAATATAAATGTTATACGAGGACTGTTCAAATATGAATGCAACTAAGCACATAAAAATGATTCCGTGATTGATTTCGATGAAAAATTTATTTTGTCCCCTAAAAGTATTCCCCTTTAACAGATATACAAACTTTCAGTCTTCAGATCTAATCATTGAATGCATTTTGGTTGTCTTTTCGAGGTATACGATGAAGGCACTGGAATATTGCAGAACCGAGGTGTTCGCGCTGTACAAATTTTCGACCAGAAAGGTATTTTTTTTTCAGCCGCGGGAACAAAAAAAAAAAAGTCACACGGGGCAAGGTCAGGGGAATACGGGGGTAGAGGGATTTCAACAACCTTTTCCTGCTTCAGATAGTCTTGCACATTGAACGCCTTGTGCGATGACGCATTGTCATCTAGCAATCTGACATTGGCCAAACCAGTCGCGGGCCTTCGGTCTTTGAAATATTTCTTCAATTTTCGAAGAACTTTATTCTTGTAAAACTACGCATTTACAGATTTGCCTTTAGGCACAGCAACCTGAATAACATGGCCCTGATGTGAAAAGAATATGGCATACATTACCTTCTTGACGCTCATGGTCCGCTTTGCAATGCATGGTCTTTTGCAATACTTTGTTGCCCATATTTTGTTCTGAATCTTTCGTTTTGGCTCAAAAAAGTAAACCCATGTCTCGTCACCTGTGACGACATTAGCAAAAGACCGTGTATTGTAATTTGGAAAGTTTTTAAGCAACTTCTTGGCGCACTGAATGCGTGTCTTTTTCTGCTCATCTGTCAACAGATGGGGAATCAATCTAGCACAGATCTTTCTAATTTACAAATCCCGTTTCAGAATTGTATGAGCTGCTCCTAATGAGATGCCAACCATACTAGATATTTGCCTAGTGGTGTATCGTGCATCGGTAGCAACTATTGCTTTCACTCTAGCAACCATCTTGGCAGATGTTGCTCTTTTCGGCCGACGATCATGTGGTGCTTCTTCTGTTGAGCCTAGCCCACAGCTGATTTTCTTAAACCAACGAAAAACCGTCGGAAAAGACATTTCATTATGCCCATAAACCGAACATATTTCATCAAAAATGTCTTTGCACCGTATACCAAGAATACAACGATTCTTAATATAGGACCGTATTTCAACGGCGTACTCTGACCTTCTTCCAAAACATGTTTTGTATTAGTATACAAGAGTAGACATTGTTTATCGAACGATATACATGCCTAAGTGCACGGATGTTAACAGGTTTGGTATCAATGTATAGGTAAAAAGTTTTTCTACGCTGTGATATTCATTTCCAGGTGATTTTCGCATTAGTGCATGAGAAAACGTTCTACTTGCATTCATATTTGAACAGTCCTCGTAAAACAGACTGCATGCATGGTGGTTAACCCAGTCACGGTTGGCAACTTTGCTTCCCTCTTTGATTGCACACCGGAGGGTCGGGCTTAAGATTATATGACGGTTCCAGCGTAAAAACATAAATGGAATTTTATTTTATTTTAGTATTCTTTTTGTTGGTTGGCGCCTGATGCTCCGTCTTTGGTCGGGCCCCACGGAGTCTAACTGTTGGTTTTCTTTTGCTCCAGTAATTCTGTTGTTGTATGCTGTCGAGTCCTCAACCTTGTTTCATCTCTGTTTTTTAGCTCACCAGAGCCGAAGGCTCCGGGGGAGCTTAGAGTATAGGCATTGATCCGCCGTCCGTCGTCCGCCTCCGCGTCCGCGTCCGTGTCCGCGTCCGCGTCAACATTTTCAAATGACTTCTCCTCCAAAACTGCTGGGCCGATTGAAGTCAAATTTCATGTGGAGCATCCATGGGATGGGGGAACAAAAGTTTGCTCGCAGGGTCCAGGTCACATGACCAAGATGGCCGCTATTCTCATATAAGGTAAAAACCCTTTAAAAATTTTCTCCTCCTGAACCAGTGGGCCGATTATGATGAAACTTGGTATGTGGCATTGGGGACTCGGGCCCATCAGAGTTTGCTAAAATGATGGCCCTCGGATGACCTTATTTTTTTAAAACTATTGCAGCCTGTGACCTGAAATTTAGAAAATGCAGTGGGCAAAATGTACTAGTGAAACTACACTAGTTTTCAAGGTCAAGGTTATTCCCTGACCTTGGCACAAGGTCATTCAGATATGAAAATTAAAAATTTGGTTTTCACTGAAACCATTAGGCCATTTGCAACCAAATTTTGTCTGAAAACTTTTTAGAACAAGGAAATGAAATTTAAATTAATTTACATGACCAAGATGGCCGCTATGCCCGTATAAGGTAAAAACCCTTAAAAAATCTTATTCTCCTAAACCAGTGGGCCGATTGTGATGAAACTCGGGGCCCATCATAGTTTGCTAAAATGATGACCCGCGGACGACCTTGACCCAATTTACGGCAAGGTCAAATTTTGTAACAGAGACTTTTATATGGGAAAAAGTCAAAAAAGCATATATTTTTAGCTCACCAGAGCGGAAGGCTCCGTGGGTGCGTATAGTATAGGCAGTGATCCGATATCCGTGTCGGTGTCAACATTTTCAAATGACTTCTAAGTTCTCCTAAAAAAACTGATGGGCCGATTGAAGTAAAATTTCATGTGCAGCATTCATGGGATGGGGGGTATGAAAGTTTGCTCTCAGGGTCCAGGTCACATGACCAAGCTGGCCTCCATGCCCATATAAGGTAGAAACCCTTCAAAAATCTTCTTCTCCTGAACCAGTGGTCTGCTTGTGATGAAACTTGGTATGTAGCATTGGGGACTCGGGCCTGTTATAGTTCGCTAAAATGATGACTCTATGATGTCCTTGACCCATTTTACACCAAGGTCGAAATTGCTCACATAGACTTTTGTGTGGGAAAAAGTCAAAACAGCATATTTTTAGCTCACCAGAGCCTAAGGCTCCGGGGGAGCTTATAGTATAGGCATTGGTCCGTCATCCGTCGTCATCGTCAACATTTTCAAACAACATCTCCTCTGAAACACCTTGGCCAATTGAAACCAAATTACAAGTGCAGCCTCAGTGGGAAGGGGGAACGAAAGTTTGTTCGTGAGGTACTGTGTCATAAGACCAATATGGCCACCATGCCCATATATGGTAAAAATCATTAAAAATCTTCTTCTCAAGAACCTAATGGCCGATGTTCTTGAAACTTGGTATGCAGCATCGGGGACTCGGGCCCTACCAAATTTGTTCAAATGATGACCTTTGATTGACCTAGACATTTACGTCAAGGTCAAATATGGTCACTTAGACATATGTATGGAAAAAGGGCAAAACAGTGGATTTTTCTGATTGCATGGTAACCTGTGGCATCAAAAATGATATTTGCAATCAGCTGAATGGAAGTTTTTCAACGTCAAAGGTCAAGGTCATTTGCTGACCTTTGTCCTGGATGGCTCAGATTCAGTATTTTAATCTTCTTCTCTACTCAAACTGCTAGGTTGATTGAAACCAAATTACATGTGGAGCTTCCATGGGAAGGGGGAATGAAAGTTTGTTCGTAAGGACTGGGTCACATGACCAATATGGCTGCTATGCCCATATATGGTAAAAACCTTTAAAAAAATCTTCTTCTTAGGAACCAAATGGCCAATGACATTGAAACTTGGTATGCCGCATCGGGGGCTCGGACCCTACCAATTTTGTTCAAATGATGACCTTTGGCTGACCTTGACCTGTTTTTTATCACGGTCAAATTTGGCTACATAGACAATTGTATGAAAAAAGACAAGCCAGTGGATTTTACTGATTGCTTGGTGGCCTTTTGTTGTCACATGACCAAGATGGGCATCATGCCTGTATATGGTATAAACCACATGACCTCTGGTGAGCGTAGTGGCCCATGGGCCTCTTGTTTTGATTTGTATGTTCTCGGAGATGTTACACTGATGAGTTAGGAAGCCTTCATGCTGACTAAACAAACTTAGTGTATACCGCGACAGAGGTAAGGGCGAGGATTATGGCCATATGTGGATTTTACTGATTGCTTGGTGGCCTTTTGTTGTCACATGACCAAGATGGGCATCATGCCTGTATATGGTATAAACCACATGACCTCTGGTGAGCGTAGTGGCCCATGGGCCTCTTGTTTTGATTTGTATGTTCTCGGAGATGTTACACTGATGAGTTAGGAAGCCTTCATGCTGACTAAACAAACTTAGTGTATACCGCGACAGAGGTAAGGGCGAGGATTATGGCCATATGATATCGATTTAAGCCCCCCCCCCCCACACCCCCCCCCCCCCCCCAGTGGAAATCATTCAACTGACGGTTCTTCTGTGGCGGTTTATTTATGTTGTTGTTTGTTACTTACTGTGTGTATCACTTGTGTCTTTTTATTTTGGATGGCCATATGGCCATTTTGTGGGAAAGTGACTGTCCTTATGGCCTTCCTTTGTTTAGGTTTCCATTATGGTCTGGTCGCTTCGTGTTTGTGTTTCTTTCCCTTTGGTGTCTTTGATGGGTGGAATAAGTTAATTGTATCGATTCCTGATCTTTGTTTTACTTCTAATTTACTACTGACCGTCCCAAGGCGGTCGTTCGTTTGCAGTGTCTTATTTGTTATTTGGCCTTGTGCCAGTGGTTCATGTTTCGTCTGTTTTTGTGTGTGCCTCCATGTCACTTTCTATAGGTGACTTGAGACGGCTGGGTTCTTAGATTGTGGCCTTTCCTGAGTGATCTTTTCTTACTAGTTTCCTGGCAAACCTGGATTATAAGGGGGAGGGGTTGTAATAGAACTGAAAGGTGACACATATTGAATTGGTATTATTTCTGCTCGAAAATATAGATTAATAAACTTAGCTGACGTAAGAACCAAATGTTGGTGAAAGTGGTAAAATGAAGTTTTGCTTACAATCATCGCGTGCAAAAAGGACTATAATCTTTAAGTAATCCAACCCAGAATTTGGAATGGATTTTCTTGAACACCCAAACTGAAGTAAAATGAAATTATTATGACTTTTATAGACTTAAGGGAGATTCTGGAAAATTCTAGACATAAATATGCTCATATGCTAGAAATTGCTCGATAATTCGGTAATCCCTTATCTTGTAAATATCTTCCACAATCTACTGCCTTCTTACAATTTCTGACTAAATATTCTACAACCGTCTATTTTGTAGTTAGTAAGCACAAAAAATATAACTTATTACTATGTTGTAGCTCCTTTTCTAGATTCTTACTTACAGTGTAGAAGTGAACAAAATATTCCATAGCTTTATAAGGAAATGGTATAATTGTTAAATAAAGCTGACTTTTGCCATTGAAATAATTAAACATTGAACATGTATCGGCTACATGTATGATTTTAAATTATACACAATCAAGATTATATACAATAATTCCAATTCAGTATGAAGGAAACCATAATTCATGACACAACCCCATCTTCGGAAAGGGCATCAGTGATAATAGAAGCCTCCGTGGTGCAGTGGTTACGCTACTCGCCTTGTAAACCAGGGATCGCAGGATCGATCCCGGGCTTCTCCAGACTTTCGGATGAGTCTTTAAACCGAGGTCCCGTCTCCGTATGACCTTAGCTGTTGGTGGGACATAAAACTAAAACTCACTCACTCACTCACTCAGTGATAATGTTATCGCCCCCTTTGATGTGTCTTACGTCTAAATTATATTCCAGTAACATAAGACTCCATCTAAGCAATCGCTGATATTTGTTTTTCATGAACATCCTTCCATTTTGTTGTACGGACCACAAAATCAAGTTGTTCAAGAAGCCAGATTTCGTGGGGTCATATTTGATCATAAGTTATCTTTCATACATCATATTAAAGCCCCCGCCCATAGGGGCTTGAAGAAATATATGGCCTGCATGATGCTTCCTCGCAGAGCTGAATCCGGCCCGCACACTTGTACTGGTAAACCGCTTAGAGGATCTAAGCCTGTCCAGGAACCGCGTAGCGAGGCGGACCGTCCATGCTAATAAACCCTATTGGTTTCATTGGGCGACAGGGCTTGAGATGTCATTTCATCTCAATGTCTGGTAAAAGCCCCACAAAATTGGAAGCAACGTCTCCAAAATGACCTTTACAGTGTTGACGGGGACGTTAAACATCAAATCAAACAAACACATTATACACCATATTAAATATCGTAAAGGTATCTGCTTAAAAGCTTTGAATCGTTTGAAGGTATTAGCTTATACAAGTTGGGGAGCAGATCGGTATACCATATTACATCTTTACCCATCTTTAAATAGATCTAAATTAGATTATGGGTCTGCTGTTTATGATTCTGCCAGTAAATCTGATTTAATCCAAATTCGTTTGATCCTATCTATCACCAAAATAGAAGTGAAAGCATTGATCATGAATCGACACAATTTACCCACAGCTCGCATCAGTGACACTAAAGTGAACGAAACACAAATATGAAATAACTAGACCCTAATGAACACATCAATAGCGGAAAGCCCAAAGCACAGTTACTTTCCGACAAAATGGCCAATTGGCTATCCAAAACAAAAAAATACTAACGATACACACAAAGACATAACTAAAATGAACCGCGACAGAAGAACCGCCTTGGAACGGTTAGTGAAACGAAATCAACTGGGTCGCTTGAATCGATGTTACGCAGCTGCAATCCTTGCCCTTACTTCCGTCGCGATTGTGACAATTAATTTGTTCAGTCTGCATGAAGGTCTCCTAACTCATCAGTGCAACATCTTCGAGAACACAAAAATCAAACAACCACAGAGATGAAACAGCGGTGAGTACTCGACAGCAAGAAACCACTAAAATGCTGGAGCAGAGAAACCCAACAATTAGACTCCGATGGGCCCGACCAGGGACAGAGCATCAGGTACCCTATCAACATTACTTAGAATTAAATTCTCTCTTATTCTTAGTAAAATAAAAGTGGAGGCAATGATTAGGATTCGATACAATTAACCAACAACTCTCATCAGAGTCACCAAAGGGAAAAAAAGTAAACTTAAAACAACAGACCCTAATGGAAACATCAATAGCGGAAAGCCAAAAGGACAGTTACTTTCCCACAAAATGGCCAATTGGCTATCCAAATTAAAATAATGTAAGCGGCACAAACACCAAAAGACAAACCATAACAAAAACCTCCCGCCTTGGAACGGTCAGTGAAACGAATTTCAATTGGGGGCTTAAATCGATTTTACGTGGCCACAATCCTCGCCCTTACTTCCGTCGCGATTTAGACTAACAATTTGTTCAGCCCGCATGGTGGCCTCCTAACCCATCAGTGCAACATCGCCGAAAACACAAAAAATCAAACAACCACAGAAATGAAAATACGGTGAGGACTCGACAGCAAGAAACCACTAGTAAGCTTTTACTCTGGAACCGTCATAGAATCTGAGGCCTGACAAGGAATTCGTGTGACGTCTGGAGGCTTTCGTACTTCTGTCACACTAAGCATTTATGTGGAAGCAGGTGAACAATCTTTAACTGCGCGCAAAGAAAGACTTTCATAAAACATATTTCTCTTCAGTATGCTATCAGACTTGCTGCGAATCCATCTAACCCGGCTTTAAAAATTGATTTCCACCTGAAATCGTAGGTACAAAATGATATTAATAAGTTCTTAATAGTTAGATCCTTTGGAAGCAAAGAATACACCAAACCAGTGCTTCAGCTGAAGTGCACGACCCACCGGATGCTTTTAGCTTTATGAGTGTTACCATATATGGTTATGGCGGCCATTTTGGTCATGTGACCTGGACCTAAAACGGATCCCCCAATAAATGCGCCTTATCGTAAGGAGCAAAAATATATCTTATACTTTAGTACTGTATTCTGAATCGTTTGCAGGATAAAATGCATTCTCACTTTTCCAATACAAAAGCATATGTGTCAAAGTATGACCTAGACACAAAGAAGGTAAAGATCACCATTTTAGCAATTTATGATGGGCCTACGTCCCAGATGCTATTTATCAAGTTTCGTGGAAATCTGCCCAGTGGTTCTGGAGAAGACTAATTTTGAAGGGTTTTTACCATATATGGCTTGGCGGGCATTTTGGTCATGTGACCTGGACCCCATGAGCAAATTTTGGTTTCCCCCATCCAATAGAGGCTCTATATGAAATTTTACTTCAATCGGCCCAACGGTTTCCGACGAGAAGCAGTTCGAAAATTTTCACATTTTTCGCCTCGGCGAGGCTATACTAAATGGAATGTAATATTTCGCAAGTTCATTGGTTAGATCTCATTGATATCTATCAGTATGCCAAAAATTTGTTTAAATATTCCAAGCGGTTAAGTTACTATCACCAATTTTCACAAACGAGTTACGGACGGACAGACTGACAGAATGACACGGTGATTTTTTGGCACTCTTAGAAAATCAAACGACTTCAGTCGGTCGCTTTTTCTGCGGGTCGTGCAATAAACGAAAATAGCAGACTCGGTTTTATTGAGTCTGTTCATGACCAGTACTGAAATGTGCTACACCGGCTACGCCCCCTAGCATCGGCTTAAGCAGAACTCTATTTTCAAAATGATTCTAAATGAACTTAATGATCCCAAAGGACCAGAAAATATAATCTGCACTATGATGGATGTACGGGGAGACTTTTTACAGCCGCCACACGGCACAGCACCAGCTGCAGTGAAGATAAATAAGTTCTGAATAGTTAAATCCTTTGGAAGCAAAGAATACACCACATAAACGAAAATAACAGACTCGGTTTTATTGAGTCTGTTCATGACCAGTACAGAAATGTGCTGCACCGGCCGCGCCCCCTAGCACCGGCTTAAGCAGAACTCTATTTTCAAAATGGTTCTAAATGAACTCAATGATCCCAAAGGACCAGAAACCCACAGGAATCAAGTCTTCTGGATTAAGATTTTTTCAGTACTTCAAAAATTAAAATAATATAAATAATTATTTCCGAATCGCGTTCTGTGCCTAAGGCTTTAGAAAAACATCAAGAAATTTCGAAATCACACCGAATACTGTGGTGATGGATTCCGAACCATATTGGCATTGTCGGCATTGACTATGCTGACAAGAAAGCAAAGGAATTACTCAATATTGATCCGTCTGCTTTTTAAGATTTCTTTTAATAATTTTACACCATTTAATAACAAATACATCTTGTCTGAATCACAAGGCGAATGGGACGTTGTAATAGATAACAAACTCCGTGCCATTTAATCTGACGACTGAATAAAATGCTCTACTCCACAATCTTCCAGGAAAGAGGATGAAGTATTAACGTGACTACGCAATCGCCATACGAGATAAACCCATTCTTGTCTTTTAAATGGTGATTGTGTAGGCTGTGATCGGCCTTTCCTTGTTCAGCATATCTTAATTGACTATGTTGGCATTTCACCGCGACGTAATTTTTATTGCAAATTTGACACTTTCCAACAATTGTTTCCAGATGTACCTGTTCATAGTAAAGTAGTTGGATTTTTATAAGATTTAATTTTTCAGATTTTTATAAGTTGTCATTCTAACATTTTTACTTTTATTATCTTCATAATGCCAAATGCCTTTTGGTCACCAACCGCTTGACGCTTATGACACACAGTGAGGGGGGGGGGGGGTGCGTCGTTAAACACGAAATCAACATCATCATCATCTTCATCATCATCATGTATGAAAGTCATTGGATTGTGGTCACTGAAAGCAACAATTGGTGTAGCTGAAGAGGTTAGATGAATTTCAAATGTTGCAGAGCAAGAATCGGAGGCAAACACTCTTTCCCTATGGCAGAGTAATTATTCTGATGCTTATTAAACCTTCCTGCAGCAAAACTTTAACTGCACCAACATCGCTAGCATCTACAACTAGCGTAAACTCCTAAAAAATTGATGCTAAGAGAACTGGCTAACTATTAAATATGGCTTCAAGCTAATCAATGGCCTTTTGGCATGTTTCGTTTCAATGTTGTTTTTTTTTTTTTTTTTTTTTTTTTTTTGCTGGGCAAATTTGTTAAAGCTTTAGTAATGACAAAGTAATTATTACAGAACTTTTTGTAATATTCAGCCATAGCAAGAGCTCTCACCAGCTGCCGTTTGCATGTAGGTACGGGGAAATTTGATATAGCTTCAACTTTAGCATCAATGGGTTTAACATGACATTGACGTACAGTATGGCCAAGATATGTCAGAGCCGTATGGCAGAAATCACTTTTGGCATATTTCTTGTAAGTTTGGCATAACTCAGTCTATCAAAGTCTATCTCTGATAGTCCTAAAGTAGTTTAGGTCGTAGTACCAAAGCGTTAATCAAAATCATTAATCCATAGACAAATGGCAAATATCAATGTTCAGCTCAACAGACATGGACTCCAGAAGAGTGTAATCAGGCGTCCGCGGATAGTAAACATTACTTGGTACGCAAGCTTCGCCATCCATGCCTATCGACCTGAACGAAGAAAAGAAGTAAGTGCCGATTCCATTTGTCAATGCATATGATAGCATCATCAATATAAGCATTACAATCACCCAGTCATGCTATAACTATGTTTATTAAGCGCTGAAACGTGGCTGGAGAGTTTTACAGTCCAATCGACATGGCTTTACATCATGAAAACACACCTATATAGTTTTGACCCCCTTGAACCCCACTTTTATTTATTAAAACTGGGATTTACAAGGGAAAATATTATTTTCCTATTTCTGCTCTAAAATATAGATTGTGGGTACTCGTTAGAACCGCCTCAATGAGGCGGTTCTAACGAGTACACACAATCTATATTTGAGCAGAAATAAGAACATTATCACAATTTTTCATCTTAAAACTTTCGTTTTTCCGGCGATAAACTTACAGTGTATTTGTATAGGCGTGTTTTCGTAATGTAATTAAATAACCTGTTATGTGTAGTAAATGCAGCCACGACATTTGCCTAGACTGGCACAGGGCAAAGAGTTTGGTATCAATGGAAAGTTTTGTCACAAGAATCATCCATGTGAACATGTGAAGTTTGAAGGCTGTACTGTTAGTAGTATTAAAATGAGTGACGGAAACATTTTTTTTCTTTGAAAGGAGAGAAAATGGGAGATAATTCAGTCATATTGCATAATAGAGCCAGAATGTAGCTCTTTTGAAGGTGGGTTATGCGTGTTAAGTTTTATGAGCATAAGCCAAAACATTTTGGAAATATAGTTTAGGTTTCGAAAATTAGGCCAAAGCTCAAAGGATCAGGCGACATGTCAAAAAGATTGGTATCACTGGAAAGGTCTTGTCCCAAGGAACGTCCATGTGAAGTTTGAAGGCTGTGTTACAAATAGTATTGGAATGAGAGGAAAATATAGGAAAGGGGAGATAATTCAGCCAAAACCAACAATACAGTTGTGACCCTTGGTCAGAATGTAGCTCTTTTGATGCGTATTTGTATGAATTTTATGAGGCTAGTTAAAATACTCTTGAAGTTATAGCCAGGGGTAAATGTTTTTCGGGACGACGACGACAATGACAATGCAGATAATAGCTCGAAAGTTTTTCTTCGACAAACGACGAACTGAAAATGAAAAATGAAATTTCACCTTTACTTAGACCACCGCACAACAAGCACACATGACTGATTCACTTCGCCAAACACATTTCAAAACGCCAAATTGTTCAACAATTTGCGCTTTCCTCGTGTTATATGAGCAACGCAATGCGGCGTTAACGTGATGCCAGATTTGTTCAGTTAGGAAATCGTATTCATTTTGAGATATTTTTTTTTTCTGAAATGACACTTCAAAGAACTACTGTTATGTTAATTCATTACTGAATTGTTCGTACTTTGAAACCTTTTCATAATGGCCTTGATTTCATTGAATCTGTCATTTCAATGCCTTTTTGCATTTTGGTTCAAAATGATTTTGCCATTCTTATCCATAGGGGTCTAATTTAAAAGGGAAGAATAAGGTCCCGAAATGCAAATCATTTCCTTTTACCTGTAGCCCGCTGAATAGTTAATCTAGCCACACCCATTTCTGACTTTGAACCAATCAGATTACTTGATGTAATTTATTCCTGCAAATTCACAAACTGAATGTCAAACAGTGTAGATCCTGATCAGATGGCTTCTGAAGCAGCCAACTGATCTGGATCTACACTGTTTGCAAAGATAGGGTTGTCGTGAACAGCAGGATAGGTGTTAAGACGACTCTTTTTCACACTTAGAAATGGTTGGATTTAAAGCAAAATCTTGATGGCAGAGTATGGAACCGCTAGGGACCAGGCTTAATTCTGGGTGACACCGTGTGGCAGGATAGTGGTCCAAGATCGGTGCTTTCCCAAGATACACAGTTTTTCTCTGCTACCTATGATCGCACTATGCTAACATCCGTGCTTTGGTGAGTTTTGTGGTTTCGGTTTTACGGCCCTTTCACAATTATTTCATTTACTTCAGACCAATCGTTGATCAGAGGTGGGTGTGAACCGGAGTACCCGGTAAAAAACAACCTGACCATCCGTTGCAGAACTTGGCGTCAACAGGGCGCGAACCACAGCGCATTGTTTTGTATTTTTGAGTTATGTTAGCTTCTCTGGAACGTAAATTAAATATGTTAACATTCTTTTCTTCAGGAAAGCAATCCCTATATTAAGGGGAATGGGAGCACCTGGCAGACTTTTCCGCCATTTTTCAAAGGGCGACAACTTTCGGGACTTCCTGTTCACTTTTCGATAAGCCCTGTCCCACTAAAATGGGGTCTTCTCTTAAAGGAAAGAATTTGCTCCTTAAGAGCAAATTCTTTCCTTAAAGAGTTGACCCCTATTGACATGGGAGACAAAAACTCTTTTGCAGGAGTTGCCTCCCCTGAAGGTGTTCCCATTCCCCTTTAATGGCGGAACATTTTGAACGTGTGTCTAAACCGATTCTCTTAAAATAATCTTTTGATCCATGTAAACAGCATTACAGAAATGATCAGACGCGATCCAACACTGAACGACGGCCCGTCACTGACTTGATCATCTTCACATTTAGGGCAGGTCTTGTCACACTCTTGTTCCAATGTTGGTACTAGATTGTGCCAAAAATTCATACGACTAGCAGCAAAATGATGTTCTATAGGGAAGTCTGGTGTCTCAGCCTTGAAGCGAATGTATTTCTGAGTCTGAGAGTCGTACTGTGGCCAGTGAGTCAGTCCATCGGAGTTTGGGTCTCTGAAAGAAATAAAGAAGTCATTTGTATTAGGAACCTCGCCCCGAGACAACCAGTCTTCGGTATAAGCGACCCGGTAAGATAGAGACCGGCATCCTCACTTACATGAACTAGTAAGGGTCTTGAATTGTTTTATGCAAAACCAAGAGGTAAGTCGAACTTAAACAACTCGAACACCTTTTGGACCATCACGTGAACAAGTCTGTGAAATGAACACCCTCTAAACACCAACTTATTTCTGCTCCAAGACATAGGCTGTGGGTAGTCGTTACAACCGCCTAAATGAGGTGGTTCCATCAGGAAAACACGCCTATATAATTTTGACCCCCTTGAACCCCACTTTTATATAGTAAAACTGGGGTTTATAGGGGTGAAGCTTATGTTTCTTATTTCTGCTCAAAATATAGATTGTGGATAATCGTTAGAACCGCCTCGAGGCGGTTCTAACGAGTATCCACAATCTATATTTTGAGCAGAAATAAGAAAAATATCATAATTTTACATCTGAAAATTTTCGTGTTTTTTCGGCGGTAAAGTTTACAATGCCAGTCTTATTTGAAAGATTCCGTTGTCATATATGGGTCAATGCAAGAAGCCATGCGTAAAGGTGTGTTTTCGTAATGTAACGCGCACCCACAACCTAATTTCTGAGTTAAAATTAGAAACAAATATCACGGATTATCAACAGAAATGTTACCATTTCAAAAAAACATAGATTGCGGTACACGTTAGAACCGCCTCAATGAGGCGATTTTAACGAATACCCATAATCTATTTTTTTCTGGAGCAGGAATATGAAAAAAGCACATTTTTTCTCTCTGAAGGTGGTAAAATTTTCAATATATTTGAATATGTGTGCTCTCGTAATGAAATTCTCAGGCGCGCCTCAAAAACATGCAGAGGGGACATTGTTCTAGCTTACACCATATACGCCTAGCGGCCCTTTTTCTGGGATGCTGGCAAACAGTGGAGACCGAGACCAGACTCGGTAGATCACGGAGTCTGATCTGGTCTACAGTGTTTGTTTAAAGAACATTTTTGTAAATTTTGCCACAAACAAAACACAAAACCCTACAATTGGATCAGTCCAAACTTACTATTTGCAAGATTCCGTTGTCATACATGTATATGGGTTAATGCAAGAAGCCATGTGCGAAGCCCTGCTGAGGATCTGGAGTTATCTTTATTACGATAACTCACCCATGCGATATAGTTCAGTTTTTTACATCTCCAAAACGGCTGCTTTTCCGGTGAAAATCCGTGATATTTTTCTTATAAATGCTCGAAACATAGGTTGAGGGTACTCGTTAGAACCGCCTCAGTGAGACGGTTCAAACGAGTACCCACAAGCTATGTCTTGGAGCTGAAATAAGAAAAATAAAGTATACCCCCTTAAACCCCAGTTTTTTCTATATAAAGTGGGGTCTAGGGGGTCTTCATTTCACGGACTTGTTTACGTGATGTTGGTAGAGTCTGAATCTATGCTACCGCTGTGTTCGGACGGATAACAAACCATTAATTTCGATCTTCATTCTAATGATACAGCACGCCTATATAGCCAATAGTTAACTCTAGTGATGCATTGAGTGATAAATCACTGGGCGGAAGACTTCGATGCGAAGACGCACTTTTTATACCGTTTCATGACGTCATTCATTGCATTGCATAACGCCATTGATTTGTATCAGATATCCGTAGTACGGAACCCGGGAAGGGACATGATTTTTTTTTTATTTTATAAGTTGTGCGCACAAGATAATATCTTGTTCGGACAAGATATTATCTTGTGCAGACAACATATTATCTTGTGCAGACAAGATATTATCTTGTGCGCACAAGATAATATCTTGTCCGCACAACATAATATCTTGTCCGCACAAGATATTATCTTGTGCGAATATCTTGTGCGGACCACATATTATCTTGTGCAGACAAGATATTATCTTGTCCGCACAAGATATTTAGTTTTGCGAACAAGATATTATCTTGTCAGCACAAGATAATATCTTGTCTGCACAACATAGATCTTGTGTGCACAAGATATATATCTTGTCCGCACAAGATATTATCTTGTCCGCACAAGATAATATCTTGTCCGCACAAGATAATATC
Source organism: Lucinisca nassula (assembly GCA_963580285.1). Classification (NCBI taxonomy): domain Eukaryota; kingdom Metazoa; phylum Mollusca; class Bivalvia; order Lucinida; family Lucinidae; genus Lucinisca; species Lucinisca nassula. The sequence goes on from OY757013.1 coordinate 131,669,773, forward strand.
TTGTCTGCACAACTTCCCAAGATCTATGTTGTGCAAACAAGAAAATATGTTGTGCGAACAAGATAATATCTTGTGCGCACAAGATATTATGTTGTGTGAACAAGATCATATCTTGTCCGCACAAGATAATATCTTTTCCACACAAGATAATGTTTTCCGAACAAGATAATATCTTGTCCGCTCAAGATATTATCTTGTTCGCACAACATAATAAAAATAAAAAATCATGTCCCTTCCGGGGTTCCGTAGATATGTTATGGGAACAGGTAAACGCATGTGACACGGTCTGTTATATTGGCGGGATTCCTTCAAACAATGGCGGAAGATATGGAGAATCTGAAGGAGTCAATAGCAGTCTCGTCTGCTTGTAGTGCGTTAGAATCGAAATAGATTGATTTATTTAGTGATATATCACTGACGGCCAGTTGTAAGGTTCAAGGCATAATGCCGATGGCGGGTGTGTGTGTGTGTGTGTGGGGGGGGGGGGGTCATAGTTTTGTGTACTGACATTTCGTCCTTGTTAGTGTGCAATTTTGCAGGCGGTGCCATGCTGTTGATTGGATTTTGATTTGAGGTTTAACGTCCCCTATAACATTGTAAAGGTCATTTTGGAGACGTTGCTTCCACTTTTGTGGGACTTTTTATGTCTTTTACCCGACATGGAGATGAAATGACATCTCAAGCCCTGTCGCCCAATGAAACCAATAGGGTTTATAAGCATGGACTGTCCGACTCGTGCGCACCGCTTTGCCTGGGCAGGCTTAGATCCTCTAAGCGGTTTACCAGTACTCGTGTGGGGGTCGGATTCAGCTCTGCGTGGAAGCATCATGCAGCCCATATATATTTCTTCAAGCCCCGATGGGCGGGGCCTTTGCTGTCGATTGTATAAATGCGTATATTTGTATGAAAGTGTTTGTAGCTGTAAAAAGGTTCTTTGTAATTTTAAATAAGGCATGCTGTAGGATTTATTGCAAATCAACTTAAAATTGTTTTTCGTTGAAAGCAAAATCCGCTGATAGACGAACAATCAATGAAAAAAATATTTGCTTTACATCACGAAAAGACACCTATATAATTTTGACCCCCTTTAACCCCACTTTTATACAGAAAAGCTGGGGTATACAGGTATAAACATTATTTTTCATATTTCTGCTCTAAAATATGGATTGTGGGTACTCGTTAGAACCGCTTCAACGATGTGGTTCTAACGTTTACTCACAACTTATATTTTGAGCAGAAATTAGAAAAATATCACACTTTTACGTCTTAAAATTTGCATTTTTCTGCGGTAAAATTTACAATGTATTTCTAAAGGCATTTTTTCGTAATGACGCCATAGCCAATAACAAAAACAGCTGCAAACTACTTGTGAACACTTACATGGGTAGCCTCGTAATGTTATATACGGCATCCTTATTGAGTACTAATGACTGTATAAAATCCAGGATAAACTGTGTTTGAAGTTCATACGATAAACTGAGTCTGGCATTTATGTTCCTGCATTATTGAGTTTATTAAACTTGTCGAGAAAAGGCAATAAAATACTCAGCGAAGTTTCACATGTTATCCCCTTTCCTCAACTAATATTAAAAACTCAATAATACACGTACACGCGTGGAAGGGGTACCCCCATCCTCACATTAATTTACAAAGTTGCTTGTAAAATAGAAGCGAATAGGATGATCAGGAATCAATACAAATAACCCGCACAACTTGTCAATGAAACCTAAGGGAAAGAAACACACACACACACACACCACACACCACACACACACACACACACACACACACACAAAATAACTACACTCTAATGTAAACATCAATAGCGGAAAGCCAAAAGGACAATTACTTCTCCACAAAATGACTGATTGGCTGTCCAAAACAAAAATATAAGCGATACAAGCATTCAAAGACGAACTATAACCCACGACAGAAGGACCGCCTTAAAGTATTTCACTGGGGTCGTAAGGCGTAAAAAATAGCTGTGTTTCTACTAACATGCTGAAAAAAATATGGTCGGTAGGTAGGAAACATTTTTATTATTTTATTTTTTTCTCCCGAAAAAAAAAAAGGTCGGACCCGTATTTTTTGTGTGTTTTTGGTTTTGTACATGTTTTTGTTTTGTTGTTTTTTTTATGTTAACAAAATTGTCATGTTGAGACTTGCACTGTATTAGATGCTCAAAAAGACACTTCTATATTATGGACAGTACTGAATGCCAAAAACTACAAAAATGTAGTTAAACCGCGAAATTACTATAGAAAAATGCAAAGACGACACTGGGTAAGGTTGGAAAATTAAAATGGTGGGGTCGGTGTTTTGATTTTGATTTTGTTATTTGATTGATAAAAAAGTACAGTCTGAGTTCTGAAGCAGGCGGAAACACGGCTATTTTTAGGCCTAAATCGGTTTCACGCGGCTACAGTCCTCGTCCTTGCATCCGTCAAGTTTCAGATAAATAATTTGTTCAGTCCGCCCTAAGGCGCATCAGAGCAAGATCTCCGAAAACACAAAAGCTAAACAACTACAGATAATGAAAACCAACGGTTAGACTCCGATGGGCCCGACCAGAGACAGAGCATCAGGTACCAACCAACATGAGATAAAATTAAATTTAAGTAAGCCTTTTCGCTGGAACCGTCATAGAATCCGAGTGCTGACCTCACCCCCCCCCCCCCCCCCGCCCACGCCGTGCAATTAAATGTGCGTTATAACAACGTTAAATCAACGTTAGTCCGATGTCACGACGTCAGTGGTAATGTGGGAAGGGGTCCAGATAATTAATATCTGTAGCTGACGATAATTGAATGGGAACACAACTTTGATTCAACGTTGTTTGTACTGAATATACATCTAGGTCCACTGGAGCAATCATTTTGAAACTTGTAATCTACCGGGCCCCACCCATCGGGGCTTGAAGAATATATGGGCTGCATGATGCTTCCGCGCAGAGCTGATTCCAACCCGCACACAAGTACTGGTAACCCGCTCAGCCCAGGCATAGCGGTGCGCACGAGTCGGGCCGTTCATGGGTATAAACCCTATTGGTTTCATTGGGCGACAGGGCTTGAGATGTCATTTCATCTCAATGTCGGGTAAAAGCCCCACAAAATTGGAAGCAACGTCCATAAAATGACCTTTACAGTGTTGACGGGGACGTTAAATCTCAAGTCAAACAAACAAATATCGATGGCGGGGTTGGGGGAATCATAGTCTTGTGTACTGTCGTTTTGTAATTTTGCATGCGGTGCCTCGCGGTTGATTGTATAAATGTGTATATATTTGTGAAAGTGTATGTAGCTATAAAACTTTGTTTCACGCAAAGTTCTTGTAATTTTAAATAGGCCATGCTGTAGGATCTATTGTAAATGACCATTGAAAGTAAAATCCGCTGACAGACGAAGAAGCAATGAATAATAATTGCTTTAGACCATTGTCAACAACAAATACAGCTGTAAAATACAAATTACATGGGTAGCGTCGTAGTGTTATATACGACACCCATATTGAGTACTAATGACTGTAAACTGTGATTAAAGTTCATACGATAAACTGAATCTTGTATTCATGTTCCTGTATTACCGGATTTTTTTAAACTGGTCGAGTTCAGAGGAAGTGAAATGCTCAGCGAAGATTCACATGTTTATCCTTTTCCTCAACCAATATTATAAACTCAATAATACACGTGCACGCGTGGAAGAGGTACCCAACCCCACATTAATTTACAAAGTTACTTATAAAATAGAAGTGAAGGCAATGATCAGGAGTCGATACAAATAACCCACACCTCTCATCAGAGAAATCTAGGGGAAGAAACACAGAAAAAAAATAACTAAACCCTAATGCAAACATCAATAGCGGAAAGCCAAAAGGACAGTTACTTTCCCACAAAATGACCGATTGGCTATCCATAACAAAACATTTAAGCGATACAGAATTCCAAAGTCGAACTATAACACAAATAAACCGCGACAGAAAAAAACGCCTTAGAACGGTCAGTGAAAAGTATTTTCACTGGGGGTTTCAAGGCGTAAAAAATAGGTGTGTTTCTACTAACATGCTGAAAAATATTTTGGTCGGTAAGTAGTTTAGGTCGTAGTACCAAAGCGTTAATCCAAAATCGTTCGTTCATCCATAGACAAAAGGGCAAGTATCAATGTTCGGATCAACAGACATGGACTCCAGAAGAGTGTAATCAGGCGTCCGCGGATATTAAGCATTACTTGGTAAGCAAGCTTCGCCCACCATGCTAATCGACCCGAACGAAGAAAAGGTGTAAATGCCGGGAAGGGTATGTCCGAGATTTTGGAAGTCTTCCTATGGCTTTCCATTGGCAAACATATCAGAAATAATTCTGGAAATGGCCACATTGTACGGATCCACAAGATCATGGTGCCTCCCATAAAGCTTAAGTAGGAGAATTTTTTTGATTATTTCACTTTTTCTCCCGAAAAAAAAGTCAGCTCTATATTTTGGACGGCACTTAATGACAAACAAAAATGTACTTAAACCGCGAAATTTCTCTGGGAAAATGCAAAGACGACACTGGATTGGGTTGGAAATTGAAAATGATAGGGTCGGTGTATCAATTTGAATTTGGTTCTTTTATTGATGAAAATAGTAGATACGGGGGTGGGGGGTCGGTCGGGTTAGCGAAATACGGTTATTGTTTGGGCCTAAATCGATTTCACGCGGCCACAATCCTCGTCCTTATTTCCGTAAAGATTTAGATATATTATTTGTTCAGTCCGTCTTAAGGCGCATCAGTGCAAGATCTCCGAAAACACTAAAATCAAACAACTACAGATATGAAAAAACGGTGAAGATGCGACAGCAACAAAACAGTGAAATGCTAGAACAGTTTGACTCCGATGGGCCCGACCAGAGACAGAGCATCAGGTACCAATCTACATAACATAAAATCAAATTGCAATGCTAAGTTAGCCTTTTCGCTGGAACCGTCATAGAATCCGAGGGTTACCCCCCCCCCCTCTCGGTGTGCAATTAAAGGTGCATTATAATAGCGTATAAACGACGTTATTCCGACGCCACGAGGTCCACAAAACAGACCAACGCACCAGTGCTAAAAGTGGAAGGGGGTCAAGATAATTAATATCAGTATCTTACGAAAAAGGAATGAAAATACAACTTTGATTCAACGTTGTTTGTTTGCCTACATCTAGGTCCACTGGAGCAATCGTTTTAAACCTGTAATCTACTGTACAGAGCTATTTCAAGACGGCACGTGATCACGCCTGTGACAATGAGTGGCCCTGTTTTAGCGCATATTCAAAATAACGACTTGATTAATTTTGCTCGTACGACCACATTTCGATACTTTGATGAAACGAACGCAGTTCTTTAACAACGTGCATACGAACAATTTAAGTTTAATCTTACGAAGTTTATTGATAGAACTTGTCCCAGGTGTTTTACAATGGAAATTTACCATTGTGAAAGGCATTTTTTATCAAAATCAACTTAAAAAAAACAGCATTATTAGTGCATGTTTCGTGATTATTCCTATAATTTAGGAACATTGTACATGTAGTATGAGTCAACGTTCTCACCATCAGTTAATTTTTGTCCACGTGCCAGGTAGACATTTTAATATTCCTTAATTTGATACATCACGAAAACACGCCTATATAATTCTGACCTCCTTGAACCCCAATTTTTATACAGTAAAACTTGGGTTTACAGGGGTAAGCCTTATTTTTCGTATTTCTGTTCTAAAATATAGATGTGGGTACTCCTTAGAACCGCCTCGATGAGGCGTTTCTAAGTGTACCCACAATCAATATATATTTTGAGCAGAAATAAAAAAATCAAAATTTTTCATCCCTAAATTTTCATTTTTTCCGTGTTAAAACTTACAATGTATTTGTATAGGCATGTTTTCGAAATGTTTCTTACCCTGTTTTAGCAAAATTTGTCCAATACTTCATCAGTTTCTTGGATAAGTCTATTTCATTTTGTGATATTGTCCTACCAAAGAGCTTGTAGATCAAGGCAAATGAAGGCGGGAAACCCAGAACGAAAGCAATATCCTCAGCATGAGTGGCGCCGATAAGCCTAGGGTCTGACAATAAAGCTTTATGATCAAATACGTAAAAGAACAATTTTCCTGTTTCGCTAGCATCAGAATGGCTCATCGCCGTTTTTGTTATCCCATTATTGAACGATATATCAGAGGAAAGATCTACTGTATTATGAAATATGTTTTGTGTATTGTCAGGGTCTGTCCAATCAGTGTATTGTTGTTTAATTGCGTTTTGAAGCGCTTTTGACTGTTTGGCGTTTGTAGCAGTCATTGCTGCAGGTATAACAATGGTGTCAAACATCTCTTTGCTGTAGCCAAATGGCCGAGCGGTCTTATTAGCGTTCGTCCATCGATCAATATCGGCAATGTTTAGTCCCCCTTCACTAGAAGTGACCCCAAGCACTATATCAATTTTCCCAAATCGCCTTAATTTATCCCACGCTTTGATGGATACATTACGAAAAACATCGGAAGGTTCAATGGTTACAAACTTGCCATCCTTAACGGGATTAAAAATATCCGAAGACCCAACTAATGCTATTATTTCACTAACGTTCAGATTTTTCAAACATTCGATTGTCGCCATTGTATTTTTGTCTTTTAAGCATCCAGATTTGTTTGCAAAACTATGAAACACCTCTGAAGGGTTTCTTTCTAGCGCCCAATATGTATTAGCCGATCCACTTTGTGCAATTACTCTTTAAAACAACCCATTGTTTCCCTCATACAGGGTTTGATGAATTACACTTGCAGCCCCAGCAGACTCCCCAAACAGTGTTACATTGTTGGGGTCTCCTCCAAAGCATTCTATATGATTATGCACCCATTTTATCGCCATGTGTTGATCCCACAATCCATAGTTTCCTGACCAATTGTCTTCGTTCGTGCTGAGAAACCCTAGAAATGATACTCTATAATTAAACGTTACAAGAATAATATCATTGAGACCCACAAGCGCCTTTGCATCATATATATCTTGGGCACCAGCCTGAAAAGCACCGCCGTATATCCAAATCATCACAGCAAGTTTCGCAGCTTTGATTATAGGTCCTTGTCCCGGTATAAAGATATTTAGGTAAAGACAATCTTCTTCTAGTTTCAATGTTTCTGAATTGAGGGCCTTGGGTCGAAGTTTCCGGTTTTGTACACACTGTGGTGGCATGGTCTTTGCAGTAAAACTGTCTTTAAACTTCGCTTTCCTTATTGGCTTATTGAACCGCCGTGTACCTGTGGGTGGCTCAACATATGGTATTCCCAGAAATTTAGTAACATCAAACTTGGACTCATCAAAAGTAACTTCTTCAACTTCCCCTGTTATATTTCCCAGTGAAGTTTCCACTATAACATCTTCACTAACAGCCCATGGTAACAACACAATGGTTAATAAAACAATTTCTGTATAAATCGACATTTTATATCAGAGAATCAGAGAAATATGATTTTCTGTTCTCTGTCTAAGTGTAAAAAACAGTGTTTTTTATGAAATATCTTGTAGAGAGAGAAATATGTATAGCTATGCCTTATACACCGCATCCGTGCGTTTAAACTAATTTTAAAATTTATTCAAAAGGTATGTAAATATAGAAACCAAAGTCCATTCATTCGATACTGGGTATGTCAATATAGGGAACACAGCAGTTTACCTATGCATATTCAATCGAACTGTAAGACGAGCTCCGCATCACGAGAACACGCCTTTTGACCCCTTGAACCCCACTTTTATAAAGTAAAACTGGGGCTTACAGGTGTAAACCTTATTTTCTTATATCTGCTTTGAAATACAGATTGTGGTTACTCGTAAGAACCGCCTCATCGAGGCGGTTCTAACGAGTACCCACAATCTATATTTTGAGCAGAAATAAGAAAAATTTCACAATATGTCATCTTAAAATTTTCATTTTTTCGGCGAAAGGGGTTAAAATGTATTTGTATAGGCGTGTTTTCGTAAAGGAAAATTTATTCCGTATCAGTCCGTCAGCTTTGCCAAATAGAAAGCCCATAATGCTTCACATGGAATCCCCGAAAAATACCGTGACATAATGAACCAGCTGATTACCATATTAGACTATCGCGTAAATATGCAAAAGCGTGCGAAGATATTGATAACTCCGACTGCAAACATTATAAAACACACCCGTGCGCTTAAGGGGAATGGGTAAACCTGGCATATTTTCCCGCCATGTTTCAAAAGGAGACCACTTTCGGGACTTCCTGTCCGTTTTTCTATAAGCCTGGTCCCACTGAAAAAGAGGTCTACTCTTAAAGGAAAGAATGGAGCAAATTCATTTCTTAAAGCTACAGTCACACGGCCATGTTACGGACCTGCGGATGCCTTCGTATATTTGGATAATGAAAATGCGTAATTTTATCCCAAATTACGCAAATTGGAGCAAAAGTTACCTATTTTCTGTGGACGATACGGGTAAGTTACAGATGTTACATATGAATTGCGGATGTGACGGGTAAAGCCTGCGAATGAGCCCATCCGCTGACACATGTCACGGACGACTTACGGATGACTTACGGACGATACGGATGACTTATGGACGATACGGATGAGTTTTTTGTTGGTTTGGTTTGGTTTTCCGGCCCTTTCAAGATTAGTTCACTCATATCGAGCCGATCGTTAATCAGAGGTGGGAGAAAACATGAGTACCCGGAGAAAAATCTTCTGATCATCCGTTGTAGAACTTTGCGTCTCACACGTTACCCGAGCGAGGCTCGAACCACAGCGGTGCGAAACCTAATGATCAAGAGTCAGCGCTCTTAACCACTAGGCCACGAAGGCCCGTTAATGCGGATGGGTTACGTTCGTGTCTGCGCATGTCGGCTTCTCTGTCGTCCGCATAAAAACCCACGCGGTTAGGAACATTTCATCAAGTCTGAGAGCTACATGTAGTTTCAGTTATTTCAACAGTTTCTACTCCATCTTTTTGGAATTTGGCGTGCATCATGCCTGGCAGAAGAAATAACAGAAAAAACTGGAAGGATCCTCCAGTGAGTGAGCAGCCACAACAGCTTCCCTAGTGTGCGGATCAGTTACGTAACTTATCTTAGGTATGTTCTGTATATTCTGCGGATGCTTACGTATATTTCATCCGCAGCAAAATTTTGAGATTTTCATAATTCCCGCTGCGGATCTGCGTATGTCTGCGGATCCTGTGGAATGGGTTATGGATGCTTAAGGATGGTACGGATCCTTGCGGATGCTTACGGATTTTTATCCATAAGAATCCCCAGCTACCGTAAGTGGCCATGTGACTGTACCATTACGACTTGACCCCTATTTACATGGGAGACAAAAATACTTTTGCAGGAGTTGCCTCCCCTGAAGGTTTTCCCATTCCCCTTTAAGGGCGTCTATCTTATCTCTAGGCCCAACATTTTTCAGATGAAAGTGTTTGATATTTTTCTTATTTCTGGTCCAAATATTGATTGCGAGTGATCGTTAGAACCGCGTCAATAACCCATAATATACGTTTTGGGATATCAAATTGAATAACAAATTGGATAAGAAAAATAACAAATACATGTAACCTGGTAAAACAGAAGTGACGGTAATTAACAGGAAGCGATAAATGAACCCACACCTCCCATCAGAGTCACCAAATGGAAAGAAGCACGAACGTGGAATAACTAGACCCTAATTATCAGGAAGCGATAAATGAACCCACACCTCCCATCAGAGTCACCAAATGGAAAGAAACACGAACGTGGAATAACTAGACCCTAATTATCAGGAAGCGATAAATGAACCCACACCTCCCATCAGAGTCACCAAATGGAAAGAAGCACGAACATGGAATAACTAGACCCTAATTATCAGGAAGCGATAAATGAACCCACACCTCCTATCAGAGTCACCAAATGGAAAGAAGCACGAACGTGGAATAACTAGACCCTAATGTAAACATCACTAGCGGAAAGCCAAAAGGACAGCTACTTTTCCACACAATGGCCAACTGGCTATCCAAAACAAAAGTATATAAGCGGTACACACATTCAAAGCCGCGTTAAACAGTTACAGAAATGAAACAACGATATGTATTCGACAGCACGAAATAACAGAAATGTTGGAGCAAAAGAAAATCAACTCCGATGGGTCCGACCAGAGACAAAGGGTCAGGTACCAACTAGCGTTTGCTATACAAAGTGGGGCTTAGAGGGGTTTTCATTTCACGCACGTATTTACCCGATAAAACATTTTCTATGATGCAATTTAAAGAGAAGGGTTGTTACAAGGCTTCACTGAGCTATGTATACTAGGTGTACTATTCTGCAATTAGTTAGATACGCGCTGTAACATAACACGTATAAGACGTCCATAACGACGTTGTGCTTAGTAATCATCACGAAAACACGCCTATATAATTCTGACCTCCTTGAACCCCCATTTTTATATAGTAAAACTGGGGTTTACTGGGATAAGCGTTATGTTTCGTATTTCTGCTTTAAAATATAGATTGTGGGTACTCGTTAAGACCGCCTAACACGTACCCACAATCCATATTTTGAGCAGAAATAAGAACCCCCTTGAACCCCACTTTATTATAGTAAAATAGAAGTGGAGGCAATGATCAGGAATCGATACAATTAACCCGCAGCTCCCATCAGTAAAATTTGGGTTTACAGGGGGTAAGCCTTATGTTTAGTATTTCTGCTCTAAAATATAATTGTGGGTACTCGTTAGAACCGCCTCATCGAGGCGGTTCTAAAGTGTATCCGCAATCTATATTTTGGGCAGAAATAAGAAAATTATCACAATTTTTCATCTCAATTTTCATTTTGTCTGGCGGTAAAAATTTATAATATAAAGGTATAGGTGTGTGTTTCAATCACGAAAACACGCCTATATAATTTTGACCCCCTTGAACCCCACTTTTATACAGTAAAACTGGGGTTTACAGGAATAAACCCTATTTTTCTTATTTCTGCTCTAAAATATAAATTGTGGGTACTCGTTAGAACCGCCTAGATAAGGCGGTTCTAACAAGTGTCCACAATCTATATTTTGAGCAGAAATAAGACAAATATCACTTTTTTTTTCATCTCAAAATTTACATTTTTCTGGAGGTAAAAATTTACAATGTAAAGGTATAGGCATGTTTTCGTAATGAGAGCGTGGAAATGTGTCTTACCCCGTTTTAGCAAAATTTGTCCAATACTTCATCAGCTTCTTGGATAAGTCTATTTCATTCTGTGATATTGTCCTACCAAATAGCTTGTAGAACCAGGCAAATGAAGGCGGGAAACCCAGAACGAAAGCAATATCCTCAGCATGAGTGGCGCCGATAAGCCTACGGTTTGACATTAAGGCTTTATGATCAAATACGTAAAAGAACAACTTTCCTGTTTCGCTTGCATCAGAATGGCTCATCGCCGTTTTTGTTATCCCATTATTGAACGATATATCAGAGAAAAGATCTACTGTATTATGAAATATGTTTTGTGTATTGTCAGGGTCTGTCCAATCAGTGTATTGTTGTTTAATTGCGTTTTGAAGCGCTTTTGACTGTCTGGCTTTTGCAGTAGTCATTGCTACAGGTGTCAAACATCTCTTTGCTGTAGCCAAATGGCCGAGCGGTCTTATTAGCGTTCGTCAATCGATCAATATCGGCAATGTGTAGTCCACCTTCACTAGAAGTGACACCAAGCACAATATCAACTTTCCCAAATCGCCTTAATATATCCCTCGCTTTGATGGATACATTACGAAAAACATCGGAAGGTTCAATGGTTACAAACTTGCCATCCTTAACGGGATTAAAAATATCCGAAGACCCAACTAACGCTATTATTTCACTAACGTTCAGATTTTTCAAACATTCGATTGTCGCCATTGTATTGTTGTCTTTTAAGCATCCAGATTTGTTTGCAAAACTATGAAACACCTCTGAAGGATTTCTTTCTAGCGCCCAAGGTGTATTAGCCGATCCGCTTTGTGCTATTACCCTTTGAAACAACCCATTGTTTCCCTCATACAGGGTTTGATGAATTACACTTGCAGCCCCAGCAGACTCCCCAAACAGTGTTACATTGTTGGGGTCTCCTCCAAAGCATTCTATATGATTATGCACCCATTTTATCGCCATGTGTTGATCCCACAATCCATAATTTCCTGACCAATTGTCTTCGTTCGTGCTGAGAAACCCTAGAAATGATACTCTATAATTAAACGTTACAAGAATAATATCACTGAGACCCACAAGCGCCTTTGCATCATATATATCTTGGGCACCAGCCTGAAAAGCACCGCCGTATATCCAAATCATCACAGCAAGTTTCGCAGCTTTGGTTATCGGTCCTTGTCCAGGTATAAAGATATTTAGGTAAAGACAATCTTCTTCTAGTTTCAATGTTTCTGAATTGAGGGCCTTGGGTAGAAGTTCCCGGTTTTGTACACACAGTGGTGGCAAGGTCTTTGCAGTAAAACTGTCTTTAAACTTCGCTTTCTTTATTGGTTTATTAAACCGTCGTGTGCCTGTGGGTGGCTCAGCAAATGGTATTCCCAGAAATTTAGTAACATAAAACTTAGACCCATCAAAAGTAATTTCTTCAACTTCCCCTGTTATATTTCCCAGTGAAGTTTCCACTATAACATCTTCACTGACAGCCCATGGTAACAACACAATGGTTAATAAAATAATTTCTGTATAAATCGACATTTTATATCAGAGAATCAGAGAAAGATGATTTCCTGTTCTCTGTCTAAGTGTTATAAACAGTGTTTCTTATGAAATTTCTTGTCGAGAGAGAAATATGTATGGCTATGCCTTATACGCCGCATCGGTGCGTTTAAACTAATTTTAAAATTTATTCAAAAGGTATGTAATTGTAGTAAATAGTCCATTTATTCGATATAGGGTAGGTCAATATAGAGAACACAGCAGTTTACCTATGCATATTCAAACGAGCTGTAAGACGAGCTCCGAAAATATAGTCCGGATCAGTCCGCCAGTTTTGCCAAATAGAAAGCCCATAATGCTTTACAATAAATCCCCGCACGAAACCGTGACATTATGAATCAACAGATGACCATAGACTATCGCGTAAATATGCAAAAGCGTGCTAAACTATTGACAACTTCAGCTGCAAACATTATGATAACACATCCGTGCGCTTAAGGGGAATGGGAAAGCTTGGCATATTTTCCTGCCATTTTTCAAAAGGAAACCCCTTTCGGGACTTCCTTTCGCTTTTCTTTAAGCCTTGTCCCACTGAAAAAGGGGTCTACTCTTAAAGGAAAGAATTTGCTCCTTGGCGGATTTTACAGGTAAAACCTGCGACAGAGCCCATTCGCTGCCAATCCGCTGACACATGTCACGGACGACTTACGGATGACTTACGGACGGAACGGATGACTTATGGACGATGCGGATGAGTTACGTTCGGATCTGCGCATGTCGGCTTCCTTTGGCGTCCGCATATAAACCCACGCGGTTCAGAGCCTGCTTCAGTCGCATTTCATCAAGTCTGGAGCTAGTTCCAGTTATGTCAATAGTTTCTACTCCTTCTTTTTGGACTTTGGTATGCATCATGTCTGGCAGAAGATATAACAGAAAAAAGAACAACAACAAAACAGGAAGAATCCTCCAGTGAGTGAGCAGCCACAACAGCCTCCCCAGGGTGCGGATCAGTTACGTAACTTACTTATCCTTCGGATGAGTTTAAGTAGCTTACCTGTGCGTTACGTATTTATCGCGTGAATAACGTATATATTCTGCGGATGCCTACGTATATTTCATCCGCAGCAAAATTTTGAGATTTTCAAAATTCCCGCTGCGGATCTGCGTATGTCTGCGGATCCTGCGGACTGGGTTACGGATGAATACGGATGCTTCCGGATGATACAGATCCTGCGGATGCTTACGGATTTTTATCCGTAAGCATTCGCAGCTACAGTAAGTGGTCGTGTGACTGTGCCATTACGACTTGACCCCTACTGGCATGGGAGACAAAAATACTTTTGCAGGAGTTGCTTCCCTTGAAGGTGTTCCCATTCCCCTTAAAAGGCGTCTATTTTTAGACCCAAAATTTTTCAGATGAAAATGTTTGATATTTTTCTTATTTCTGGTCTCGTAAAATAGAAGTGAAGGCAATGATCAAGAATCGATAAATTAACCCACACCTCCCATCAGAGACACCAAAGGGAAAGAAACACGAACATTGAATAACTAGACCCTAATGCAAGCATCACGGGCGGAAAACCTAAAGGACAGTCACTTTCCCACAAAATGTCTGATTGGCTATCAAAATCAAAATTATATAAACGATACACACATTCAAAGACGTGGCAAACAATTACAGAAATAAAACAGCGACGTGGATTCGACAGCATGAAATAACTGAAATGCTGGAGCGAAAGAAATTCAACAGTTAGACTCCGCTGGGTCAGACCAGAGACAAAGCATGAGTACCAACCAACATTTTCTATACAAAGTGGGGTTTAGAGGGGTTTTCATTTCACGCACTTGATTACCCGATAAAATATTTCCAATGCCGCAATTTAATGGGAAGTGTTGGTATAAGGCTTCACTGAGCTATACATTACGCAAAAACGCCTATACAAATACATTGTAACCTTTATCGCAGACAAAATGAAAAATTTAAGATGAAAAATTGTGATATATTTCTTGTTTCTTCTCACAATATAGATTGTTGGTACTCGTTAGAACCGCCTCATAAAGGTATGTTTTCGAGATGTTATCGAGCACTTCCGGGATTTGAAATTTAAAACAAGGTTTAGACGTGTGGCCTTATGGCCGAAATCAACGTGTCTGTCTCAGAAAGTTGCATTCTTTATCACTGCCCTATGTGCATTCTTTACTTTTTAAATAAAACCTTTAAGTTGAACGGATACAAGTGGCAGATTTTCCGCCATTCTTTCAAAGGGAGACAGATTTCGGGACTTAGTCTTCCTGTTCGCTTTTCTATCAACTCTGTCCCACGAAAAAGGCGTCTACTCTTAAAGGAAAGAATTTGCTACTCCGAAGCAGATTCTTTCCTTTAAGAGTTGATCCCTTTTTCCGTGGGAGACATAAATGCGTTTGCAGGAGATAACTCCACTGCAGGTGCATCCATTCTCCTTCTAGCAGCTTTATTTCACTTACCTGTGTCGTTTGATGTCGCCAGAACCTCGAACTTCATTCATAAATTAGTTTATATTCCTATTATATGACATCGCGTCTGAGCATATAATGACATCATGTATTTGATTCGGTAATCTATTAGTGGATTTAATATGCCCTGTAATGTAACACGTACAAGACGTCACGTTTACTAAAGGTGGAACATTGACATTTTGTAACAAAAAAAAAAAAAAAAAAAAAAAAAAACGCTTTAAATGTATACGATGAATAGAATCTTGCATTCGTGCTCATGTATTATTATTAAATTAATTGAACTCGTTGAGGAAAATGCATAAAATGCTCGGCACAGCCTTGCCCTTTATGCCTTTTTCTCTACGCGCTTAATAAATTACGTAAGATCCTCTATATAATCGAGCATTTTCCGAATCTTAAGGATATTGGGAACACGTGGCCGATTTATCCGCCATTTGTCAAAGGGAGACAACTTTTAGGACTTCCTGTTTGCCTTTCTAGAAGCCCTGTCTCATGGAAAAATGGGTAAACTCTTAAAAGAAAGAATTTGCTCCCGAGGAGCAAATTCTTTCCTGTAAGTGTTGAACCCTTTAGATAAAGGAGACAACAATACTTCTGCAGGAGTTGCCTCCCCTGAAGGTGTTCCCATTCCCCTTAAAATTGATTTGATGGCAACTGATATTGATGAGACCTAGCCAGTCTGGCTCAGGAAGCTTGATCCATGACTTCCATCAGTGTGTGTGTGTCGGGGGTGGGGGTGCAGATGGTAGCGTGCGTGCTTGCGTGAGTGTGCGTTCTTTGTTTCCAACGACATCCATTTAAGACGTACTATTATCTGTTATGCCACTTATCAACTTCCTCACAGTGATCTATGCAGTTTTGTTTTTGTTTTATTTGAGGTTTAACGTCCCCGTCAACACTGTAAAGGTCGTTTTGGGGACGTTGCTTCCAATTTTGTGGGACTTTTACCCGACATTGAGATGAAATGACATCTCAAGCCCTGCCGCCAAATGAAACCAATAGGGTTTATAAGCATGGAGACTCGCACCACTTTGCCTGGGCAGGCTTAGATCCTCTAAGCGGTTTACCAGTAATCGTGTGCGGGTCGGTTTCAGCTCTGCGTGGAAGCATCATGCAGCCCATCTATCTCTTTAAGCCCCGATGGGCGGGGCCGTGATCTATGCAGTAAAATATCCCTAAGAAATGATTTGTTTGTTTTCTTTATGCCATCACGAAAACACACCTATATAATTTTGATCACCTTTAACACCACTTTTATATAGTAAAACTGGGGGTTTATAGGGGTAAACATATTTTTTCTTATTTCTGCTCCAAAATATAGATTGTGGGTACTCCGTTAGAACCACCTCGAAGAGATACGAAACAATACATAAATACGAAAAATAGCGTTTACCCCTGTAAACCCCAGTTTCCGTAGATGAAAGAGGCATTGGAGGGGGTCAGAAATATACAGGCGCGTTATCGTGATGCTAATGGACCTTTATGATAACCGTTTACTTGGAATCCGTCAGAACTCTGAACGTTTACCTTCCGGTTTAGCTGATGTAACCCAAAGAACAACCAACGCAGCGAAGTAGTAGAAGTAATACATGTTTAAGATGTTCTATGGGCCCCGTCAAGCGATTTTGGTACTTATCGCCTATGCGAGCAGCGAAGGTTCAGGCGAGCCTGCGCATCCGCGCAGTCTCGCCAGAACCTTCGCTGCTCGCTCATACAAGCAGTGAATCAAGAGGAACCTTCAGACAGAAAGCCATATCCATGGCCCATCCGAATGGCTGGGCATGCGCAGTTAAAATTTGTCATGACGGAATGCTCGAAGACACAAATTCGCTTGGCGGGGCTCCTATAAAGATAAAATCCTTTGGAAGCAAGGGCTACAACACAGAACTGAGAACTGTTGAGTGAACAAGATTTATCCGTGTCACACTACCTAGTCTCAGCCAATTCGGCCTCATCAGTGACCCTTAAATATTATCAAAATTCCTATTGGAATTAATGCTCCCAAAGGACTAGAAAATATATCCCACAATATGATGAAGGACAGGGAGACTTTCTACGGCCGCCTCACATTTCCTAAACACCAGCTGTGGTGACATCACGTGGACAAGTCCGTGAAATAAAGACCCCCTTAAACCGCACTTTATACAGAGAAAACGGGGGTTTACTTGGGTAAACATTATTTTTCTCATTCTTGCTCCAAGACATAGGTTGTGGGTACTCGTTAGAACCGCCTCAACGAGGCGGTTCTAACGAGCACCCACGACCTATGTTTGCAGTATTTATAACCAAAATATCACAGATTTTCATCAGCAAAATGGCCATTTTCAAGGTGTGAAAAATGAACTATGTCGCACGGGTGTCTTATCGTAATGAGGCTAAATATGTTCAGTAGAACATGGGAAGCACGAACTGCAACTCCGAACAGGGAAATGTGGAGTGTACAAGATTATGCCGAGCCAGACTAGCTAGTTTTGGCCAACTAGGCCTCATCAATGAACCTCAAATTATATCAAAATTTCGCCGTGGAATCAATGATCCCAAAGGACTAGAAAATATAACCCACACTATGATTAAGGACACAGAGACTTTTTACGGACGCCACAATTTCCCTTAACACCAGCTGTGGTGAAGTTAAATATATTCTATAGACTTGTATGTGGCCCAGTCAACACTAGTTAGGTCATTTTTGAGCTGGTCAGTTTACCTATCCGCACTTTTCCTGGTCAGGCTTATACGTAAGCGGTTAACCAGTACAGTGCACATTCTTCCGCCAGAAACTGACAACTGTCCTTCTTGAATCTGCGGAAGGGAGAGAATGAACATAGAAAATACTTCATGATCAATCCGCGAAAGAATGTTGCCGATCCCGGCTCGTCCTCCTGATCACCAGTCTGAGCTACCGAGGCCATATATTCCATAGATAGTCCTTTGGAACAAAGACTATAACACGGAACCGAGAACTGTGGAGTGTACAAGATTTTCCTGGGCAAACTAGTTAGTGTCAGCCTATAAGGCCACATCAGCGACCTTAAAAACATAATGGAATCAATGATTCAAACGGACTAAAAATATAACCACGCTATGATGAAGGGCAGGGAAATATTTGCGGCCCACACATACTCTCGTAATACCAGCTATAGTGAAGTTAAACACATGTATAGTTCGCCAACAAATACCTGGCAGTGAAGTAGCTGACTATTTGAGCTATTTTACCGTTAGCCCCATAAGCTTTGCATTGTTCAGAACAAAAACAAGTCGTGACGTCACTGTCAACTATTCCTCGACGGACAGTATATTCCACAGAAAGGTAATCACTTCAACGCAGAGTGAGTGGGTGAGTTTTAGTTTTACGTCCCACCAACAGCTAAGGTCATACGGAGACGGAACCTCGGTTTTAAGACTCATCCGAAAGTCTAGAGAAGCCCGGGATTGATCCTGCGATCCCTGCACTGTAAAAAATAAGTGTTAACTCGGCGTAAAGACAGAGTAAAGTTTACACTGAAACTCGTGTGAGCTAGAACCATACACCGTTTTGGGTGTTAAGTGTTACTTTGGGTAGCAATACACTTATAACTTGTATAGATTACTCCAACTTCGGTGTAGCAATGCAAAGTTGGTGTTTGGTGTAACAATTCTACAAAACAAGAGTTACGTTCCGTGTTTGAAATGATACACTATTTATGGTGTAAGATTTGCTACTAAATAGCGTAATTTTAGTAATACTACAGGGTAACATTTTTGAAGGGCGGTGTAACTGTGAACATTACACTTTTTTCAGTGTAATGAAATATCGGTGTAATATTTCTGCGAATGATGGATAACATTTCCTTATGTTCAGTGTAAAAATATAATTACACCTTGGAAGCGTTATCTTTCCAGTTTATCGGTGTTGTGTTTGCACTTATACTGGTGTTTTGTTCTACCTTAAAGTAAGTTAACGTTTCCTGTCCAATCGTGTAACAAGTCATACAAGATACGTCATATATACAACATATGTTATTTTGTTCCTCTTTCATGTCATATAGCTCAAAACGGCATAAATATCATATAAATTATATAATTATTAATATTGATTATATTTTTGTTTCATGCGTGATGAAAATCCCAGTAATTGAGATTAAAATAAGATAAATTCTATTTCAGTATAAACACAATTTTTGTTTAATAAAGAATTTATACAAAATCTAATTGAAAGTGCAAAATTTTACACTAGCGTTTTTCAGAAACACAAGCGTTACCATTAAAAGATGGTAAATGTTACCCATTAAAACGGATATCAAAGTGCCTTTTAAAAGGAGTATCGGAGTTTAATAAGCTATGGAAATAAAAAGATAAATAATTACGATACATACTGTTAAATGTCCACTCTGGTGTAGCCAGTCTTAATTACTGGTGTATTGTTACAACGATTTAACGAAGGAAACAATACACCCACTTCGCTCCGGAAACGTTTCCTTCAATGGTACACTTACACCAGTAGTGAAGATCAGTTACACCATGGTGTAAACTTTTTATCGATCTTCGAGAGCTTAATTACACCATATTTTTGGTTTTATAGCCGGCAAATCGACGAAAAGTTACCGAGCATACATTGGAGATAACTTACACCAAAACTGGTGGCAGCTCAGCTGCCACCAGTTTTGGTGTAATGTTTCCTTTCATTTTTTACAGTGTGGTTTACAAGGCGAGTAGCGTAACCACTGCACCACTGAGGCTTCTACACTACAACGCAGAACTGAGATCTGTGATGTGTACATAGAGGATCTTACATGAGCGTTCATGTATTATTGAATTTATTAAACGAGTTGAGGAAAAAGGGATAAAATGCTAGGCTTTGCAGAGCATTTTATCCCTTTTCTTCAACGAGTTTAATAAATTCAATAACACATGAGCACGAATGCAAGATCATATTTATCATATGACATTTAAAACGCATTTTATTCACGATTGTTTACAAAAATTTCAATATTCCGCCGTTAGTAAACGCGACGTCAATAAGGACGTCGTACATGTAACGTTACGGAACGTATCTAGCTAATTTGCATATTTAATCCACTAGTGGATTATCGAAAATAATACATGGCGTTATAACACTCTCAGACGCGACGTCATATGATAAAATATTTTGTTTGAGTTTCGGCCTTATCAGTGACCCCAAATATTATCAAAGTTCCGCAATGGAATCAATGATCCCAAAGGACTAGAAAAAAGAGCCCACAATATATTGAATGACAGGGGGACGTTTTACTGCCGCCACACATTCTATTAACACCAGCTGTGGTGAAGTTAAATATGTTCCATAAAACGGAAGGCCTTTGTAACAAGGACGACAACTCAGGACTGAGAACAATTTTTTTTCTGGGTCAGACTAGTTAGTCTCATCAGCGAACATAAAGCATTATCTTAAGGGGAATGGGAACACCTGGCAGATTTGTCCATCATTTTTCAAAGGAAGACAACCTTCGGAAATTTCTGTTCGCTTTCTATAAGACCTCCCCACTGAATAAGGGGTCTACTCTTAACGATAAGAATTTGCTCCTCAGGAGCAAAACCTTTCCTTTTAGAGTTGACCCCTATTGACATGGGAGACAAAAGGAGGAGTTGCCTCCCATGAACGTGTTCCCATTTTCCTTAAATGCGAAATAGAATCAATGATACCAAAGGACTAAAATGTAACCCGCACTCTGATGAAGGGCGGGAAGACGTTTTACGGCCACCACACATTCTCTTAAGACCAGCTGTGGTGCAATTAAATTATTTTATCATATGACGTCGCGTCTGAGAGTGTAATAACGCCATATAATATTTTCCATAATCCACTAGTGGATTAAATATGCAAATTAGCTAGATACGTCCCGTAACGTTACATGTACGATGTCCTTAACGACGTCGCGTTTACCAATGGCGGAATATTGATATGTTTGTAAACAATCGTGAATAAAATGCGTTTTAAATGTCATATGATAAATAGAATCTTGCATTCGTGCTCATGTATTATTGAATTTATTATACTTGTTGAGGAAAAGGGATAAAATGCGAGGCTTTTCCTCAACTCGTTTAATAAATTCAATAATACATGAACACTCATGTAAGATCCTCTGTTTCTATAGAAAAGCAAGCACTACAACACAGAACTGATAAATATGGAGTGTATATGAGCCCCGCCAAGCGAATTTGTGTCTTCGAGCATTCCGTTATGACAAATTTTAACTGCGCATGCCCAGCCATTTAGAGGGGCCAGGGATATGACTTTCTGTCTGAAGGTTCCTCTTGATTCACTGCTTGTATGAGCGAACAGCGAAGGTTCTGGCGAGACTGCGCGGATGCGCAGGCTCGCCTGAACCTTCGCTGCTCGCATAGGCGATAAGTACCAAAATCGCTTGGCGGGGCCCATATGATTTTCCTTGGACTTCGGCTAATTAGGTTTCTGGTTTCGGCTAATTAGGCCTCATCAGTGATCCGGCCACATTATCAACAATTTTTAATGGAATCTATGATTCCAAAGTACTAGAAAATATAACCTACACTATGATGAAAGGTTGGAGACTTTGGCCGCGTAAAATCGATTTAAGCCCCCCCCCCCCCCACCCCCCAGTGGAATTCGTTTCCACTGACCGTTCCAAGGCGGTTCTTCTGTCGCGGTTTATTTTTGTTATGGTTTGTCTTTGGGTGTTTGTGATGCTTATATTATTTTTTGGGATAGCCTATTGGCCATTTTGTGGGAAAGTAACTGTCCTTTTGGCTTTCCGCTATTCGTGTTTCCATTAGGTCTGTTATTTCATGTTTGTGTTTCTTTCCCTTTGGTGTCTCTGATCGGAGCTTAGGGTTGATTGTATCGATTCCTGATCATTGCTTTCACTTCTATTTTGTACTGCCGACACATATTTCCTGAACACCATCATTGGTGAATTTAAATAGGTTCTATATAAAGGGAATCCTTTAAAAAGCAAGGACTGCAGCACAGAACGGAGGACTTTGGAGTGAACAAGATTTTTCTGTGCCAGACTGGATAGTTTCGGTCAATAAGGCCATATCAGTGACCCTCAAGTGTTCAACTATAGGGATCAACCATGGTTTTTCATGCATTAACATTTGCCGGATCACGAGGAAGCTGTTTGAACATGAGTCCGCTAGGCCATATGTTCAATATCTTCCGAGGGATCCGGCAAATGTAAATGCAATGAAATAACCATGGATGATCGTTATTCTTGCATAACTTACGAATCCGACAGCAAATATGGACTAAAACGCCCAAACGCTCCATATAAATTCCATATAAACTCTTCAAATGCGACAGGCAAACCAAAATGGCGGCCAGTTCAGAATGTTGTTTACAATGACGTTATGCAGTGACGTCATCATAGAACCCCAAAACGCTACGTTCAGGACGATAACGTTACGTCGCTCAACCTAACGTAAACAAAACAAGGCCCGTCTTGTGATATCAAAAGCTCAAAATCCATGTTCAAACAGCGCGCGAATTACATGATTTGAACATGGTTTTTGCTGTTTGTGCACTGCTTTCGTTCCATTTGACAATTGTAAAGGTCATTTTGGAGACGTTGCTTCCAATTTTGTGGGACTTTTACCCGGCATTGAGATGAAATGACATCTCAAGCCCTGTCGCCCAATGAAACCAATAGGGTTTATTAGCATGGACGGTCCGTCTCGTACCGCGGTTCCTGGACAGGCTTAGATCCTCTAAGTGGTTTACCAGTACTAGTGTGCGGGCCGGATTCAGCTCTGCGTGGAAGCATCATGCAGCCCATATATTTCTTCAAGCCCCTATGGGCGGGGGCTTCTGGAACCATGGTGAAAGTCACAATCATTCAACACAAAAGACTGAGGATTGGGAAGGGTTGTAGCATATTCTAACACAGCGCGCCTATATAGGCAATGGAAAATAACTGTGTTTTATTCTACAACAAATCACGGCAAGGAAGAGCATGACGAGTGACGTCATTAAAAACTACCAATTTATGACGTCACTAGTCGATTTCCTTGACGTTAGACGGTGTAACGTCATTTACTCGCATCGAAAACGTTAGAAAAGGATATAAATGCATGTGTTTCAGTCGATAATTTTAGCGGGATTTCTTCTAAAAATGGCGAAAAGTTGTGAGAATTTGAAGGAAACAACAGCATTATTGCCGAGTTTCAGTGTGTTAGAATCGAAATAAATCAGCTCTAGCCAGTGATTTGTTAGGTAATAAATCACAGTTTGTCGGTCAGTTGTAAGTAGACAAATCACGCGCGCTACGCGCTCGTGATTTGTCTACTTTACAACTGACCTCGGATCTGTGATTTATTACCCAACAAATCACAATTAGAGCTGATCTATTTCTTAATTGAAATAGTCGGCATAGTTAGGTTTAGTGTTATGTCCTTGGTCATAATAGGCGGCATTTAACCCTTATCTTGCTATTCACGACAACCCCTTTCATTGCAAACAGTGCAGCTCCAGATCAGATGGCTTCTAAATTAAGCATGACATAGAGGATCTTACATGAGTGCTCATGTATTATTGAATTTATTAAACGAGTTGAGGAAAAGGGATAAAATGCGAGGCTTTGCCGAGCACTTTATCCCTTTTCTTCAACGAGTTTAATAAATTCAATAATACTTGAGCACGAATGCAAGATTCTATTTTTCATATGACATTTAAAACGCATTTTATTCACGACTGTTTACAAAAATGTCAATATTCCGCCATTAGTAAACGCGACGTCGTTAAGGACGTCGTACATGTAACGTTACGGAACGTATTTAGCTAATTTGCATATTTAATCCACTAGTGGATTATCGAAAATATTACATGGCGTTATTACACTCTCAGACGCGACGTCATATGATAAATCAAAAATCAGCATGACTTGTGTGTGAATAACTTGTAAGGTGATGTAAACCCCAGTGACCTCTACAGATATATCAAGAG
Source organism: Lucinisca nassula (assembly GCA_963580285.1). Lineage (NCBI taxonomy): Eukaryota > Metazoa > Mollusca > Bivalvia > Lucinida > Lucinidae > Lucinisca > Lucinisca nassula. The sequence goes on from OY757013.1 coordinate 131,693,873, forward strand.
CCAGAAGAAAGACAGGCCAGGTATTCCACCCCTTAATAAAAGAGGAGGGAACGGTTTTCTGATTCGGACTATGAAAGGGCAGAGGAACTAGTTGGTCAATTCAATGATACGTTTGATAAAACTGAGTTCAACGGGGTTCCATTGACTGGAAGATTGGCCCCTTTCATGGATAATATTCGTGTGACATCGGTGGGAGTGATCAAGTTACTGAAAGGCTTGTACCCGTCTAAAGCTTTAGGACCTGATGAGTTTCATTCTAGAGTCATCAGGAAAACACGCCTATATAATTTTGACCCCCTTCAACCCCGCTTTTATATAGTAAAACTGGGGTTTGCAGGGGTAAACCTTAGTTTTCTTATTTCTGTTCTAAAATATAGATTGTGGGTACTCGTTAGAACCGCCTCGACGAGGCGGTTCTTACGAGTACCCACAATCTATATTTTGAGCAGAAATAAGAAAATATCCTAACTTTTCATCTGAAAATTTTCATTTTTGGCGGTAAAATTTGCAATGTATTTGAATAGGCATGTTTCCGTTATGTCCTCAAGGAACTAGCAGATGAGTCAGGTTCAGTTTTTGCACATCTGTTTCAATAATTTCTTGATGCGGATGACATCCCAAAAGAATGGGCACCAGCGACAATTTGCCAACTCTTCGAAAAGGGAGACAGGGATCTTGCTCGTTATTATCGCCCCGTGTCCCTGACCTGTGTTCTGTATAAATTGCTTGAACACAGTCTGCTCAAACATCATGGCCCACTTGGATGAACATAAACATTTGTCAGACACATAACATTCATTTAGGAAAAGGCATAGCTGTGAAACTCAGCTGAGCACGGTTTTAATGATTGGGTAAAAATCTTTGGCAGAAAACAGCGTGTTGTTGTTATTGGTGAATCTTCAGTATGGGCTAGTTTTATCTGGGGTCCCACAGGGGACTGATCTTGGTCCACTGCCATTTTCCCTGTACAATTATGATATTTCCACTGACATTGACTCAGAAATAAGACTGTTCGCAGATGACTGTCTTTGCTATCCGGAAATTGGAGATGCAGACTCAATGAAGCTTCAGAAGGACATAGATAGATTAGGATGTTGGACACGAAAATGGGGCATGTGATTTCAGTCCGTTAAATGCAATATTATGCTGATAACTAGGAAGCGAACAAATAAAATTGAAGCTTCTTACACCTTAGGGGGAACGGTCCTCGAAAATGGGAATTCCAGTAAATACCTTGGTGTGACGATCACACACGATTTGAGATGGAATACACACATTAGCAACATGTGTACTAAGGCGAATACATTACGATAACACACCCGTGCGACATAGTGCATTTTTCACACCTCCAAAATGGCTACTTTTCTGATTAAAATCCTTGATATTTTTTTTATAAATACTGCAAACAAAGGTCGTGGGTGCTCGTTAGAACCGCCTCATTGAGGCGGTTCTAACGAGTACCCACAACCTATGTCTTGGAGCCAAAATAAGAAAAATAATGTTTACCCCCGTAAACCCCAGTTTTCTCTATATAAAGTGGGGTAAAGGGGGTCTTCATTTCACGGACTTGTTCACGTGATGAACACTTTGTTTTCTGAGGCGAAATCTTCATCAGTGTCCTCAGGATGTAAAGGGACTTGTTCGCACAATATTGGAATATGGTAGTTGCATATGGGCCCCAGTGGAGTGGTCCTTACTGCTTTGAAACTGGGAGCATGAATGGAATTCTAGGAAAATTAAGATGGGAGTCTCACAAGAAACGGAGAGGAATCAGTCGGCTCATACTCTTATACAAAAGTCTAAACGGCGCTGTCAGCATTCCAACAGTGAACATTGTTTCTCCAGCTAGGCACTGTAGAAAGCATCATTCACTGCCATTTCAGACCCTTACTGCAAGAACTGGCATCTATAAAGATTTGTTCGTCTCCTGAATAATTAAAGAACGGCATGCCCTTCCCGATTCCATAATACCCACCGCTGAAGGCGCATAGGATAATGTAGCTAACTTTATCTCTTTGATGAGAACTAGGGACTAACTTCCCATACAAAAAAGTCCTGGTAAATGAATGCCATTTGATGTGTCACAAGTAACAATACTGATTCTGAGTCTAATTCCCTCATTTGGAAAACATGTCCGTATGAAACAATGGCGTCCAACATGGTGTCAGAAAATGATAAATATTAGGTAAAAATGATAAGATCTTTATTATATTTGCTTTCAACATAGATTGTGGCTGCTCGTTAGAACCGCCTCATTGCGGTTCTAACGAGTACCCACAATCTATGTTTTTGAGCAAAAATAAGGCAGATAATGTATACCCCGTAGACCCTACTTTTCACTATATAAAGTGGGGTTTAGGGGGAGGGGTCTTCGTTTCACGGACTTGTTATTGTGATGCTAAAGTATATATGTTCTTGGTTTTTATGAAAAGAAACATTTAGTGACAACAATCACTGGCTTTCTTGATGCACGGCTGTGCTAGGCCCCAGCCCATCCGCTGTCGAAAAGGCCTTATATCTCACAAACCGTATATATTCTTGTTCTTTATGATATGGCGCATTCATTGATACCAAGCAGGGTCCCGTTGGGTCCATGTACCACTCCCTCCACTTCATAAATGCCAAATATTTCAGATACAAAGTCCACATGGCTGCTCAGTTGGGTATGGGGTTCGTTGTGAAGACTTAATAAGCGATTGATTAAAAGCATATCATTTTAAAATACATAGCTGCCAGTGGGCAGTGCCCACATGAGCTCTTGTGAGCATTTGGGAGCATTGTGGCTAATGGGCCTCGTAGGTTTTGGTTGTTCAATGAGGCGATTCTAACCATCACGACAACACGCCTATATAATTTTGACCCCTTTGAACCCCACTTTTATACAGTAAAACTGGGGATTACAGGGGTAAACCTTATTTTTCTTATTTCTGCTCTAAAATATAGATTGTGGGTTATCGTTAGAACCGCCTCGATGAGGCGGTTCTAACGCGTACCCACAACCTACATTTTGATAAGAAATAAGTAAAATATCACAATTTTTCATCTTAAAATATTCGTTTTTTCGGTGGTTAAGTTTACAATGTATTTGTATAGGCGTGTGGAGTACCCACAACCTATAATGTATACCCCTGTAAAACCCATGTTTTCTATATACACATTGGGGTTTCCAGGGGTGTTCATTACCTGAACTTGTTATCATTATGATATGTTGTTTTGACTGGTAGGACCGAGGTTCGATTTACAGTCTTCGCATGTTGTCGGGTAGTTGTCGCCCGTGGGTTTCTCCTCGTACTCCAGATTCTTTCACAACAATAACAGTACTGCCTTCGAGAACGTTTATAAGTTCCCTGAGCTATATGTGCAATTTTAGAAAGAAAAAAAAAAACAACATTTTTTTTACAAGTATACAGGAAGTGTCATGTACAGTTAACCCATAGTAGTCCATTTTAATTATATGGGTGTCAGGTATGTTCTGTGAGCAAACAGTGTAGACCCAGATCAGACGCCGCGTTCTGCAGCGTCTGATCCGGTTCTGCACTGTTTGCCAACGTCCAAAATGGCCTCTAGGCGTATACGGGTTAAAACGAGAACATACGATCTATAATACCCATACCACCTAAATCAATATTTCGATCCACGTAAAGATCAACATAGGGCCACGCCCATCGGGGATGGGGAGAAATACATGTAGATTGGGTTGCATGGTGCTTTCAAGCAGAGCTGAAACCGAAAGCGCATGAGAACTGGAAAACCGCTTCGATGGTCTTAGCTTGCCCAGGCAAAGTGGTGCGAATCGGACAGTCCATGCATACAAACCTTAATGGTTTCATTGGGCGGCATTGATTGAGGTGTCATTTTGTCTAAGAGTGAGGGTATCAATCCCACGAAATTGGAAGCTACGTTTCCAAAGTGACCTATATAGTATTGACGGAGGACGTTAAAACTCAACTCTAACAGACACACAAAACATTAACATAGATATGATCAGACATGACCCAGCATGTACCCATGACCCGGCACTGACTTGATCATTTTCACATTTAGGGCAGGTTTTGTCACACTGCTGGTCCAATGTAGGTATAAGGCTTAGCCAAAAATTCATACGTCCTGGAGCGAAATGATCCTCTATCGGGAAGTTTTGTATATCAGCTTGGAAGCGAATGTATTTCTGTGTCTGGGAGTCGTACTGAGGCCATGGGGTCAGTCCATCAGAGTTTGGGTCTCTGAAAAACAAACATATGAAGCGTTTATTTCCCTTAATAAGCTAGGCAATGATGACTGAACATTGTGGTATTTGCGGTCAGCGAAACTCAAATCATGAAAACACGCCTATATATTTTGACCCCCATGAGCCCCACTTTTATATATGGTAAAATTGGGGTTTACAGAGGTAAACCGTATTTTTCTTATTTCTGCTCTAAATTATAGATTTTGGGTACTAGATAGAACCGCCTCGACCTTATTTTTTTATTTCTTCTCTTAAATATAGATTGTGGGTACTCGTTAGAACCGCCTCGAGGCGGTTCTAACGAGTACCCATAATCTATATTTTAGAGCAGAAATAAGAAAAATATCACCATTTTTCATCTTAAAATTTTCGGTCTTTTTTTTTTCGGCGGTAAAATTTACAATGTATTTGTATAGGCGTGTTTTCGTAATTGTGACCTCACGTTTCCCTTGAAATGCACAGAAGCTGTCGTTGAACCAGTGAGAAAACACCTTGGCCTTTTTGTAGAAACAAGATCAGTGTTGCTTTTCCTATGCCAGATTTCTTCCATTCGACTGCTCAAGATCAACCTGCGCATATGCGCCAGATGATCTCTAAACAAAGTTCTGAGACCTACTTCTTTTGACACGGCTCATTTAAACCACATCAAGCTAACTTATAGCTTTGGACGTGGGCATTGCTAAACCCATATGAATACTTAATTTATTGCCAAATATGACAGATGACCAAAAAAGGTCGGGTCGCAAGTTCTATGAACATTAATTTAGTTGCATGTACGACCTTCCCCTTACAACATTTCATTACGCAAACGCGCCTATACAAATACATTGCCACCTTCATCGCCGAAAAAGTGACAAATTTTATGATGAAAAAATGTGATATTTTTAGCTCACCTGAGCACGAAGTGCTCAAGGTGAGCTATTAGGATCGCTTTGTGGCCGTCGTCCGTCGTCCGTCCGTCCGTCCGTCCGTTCGTCCGTCCGTCCGTCCGTCCGTCTGTCCGTCAACAATTTCTTTAAATGACATCTCCTCCTAGGCAAATGGCCGGATTTCAAAATCATTTCACACAAATGTTCCTCTGGTGACCCTCTACCGAAATTGCTAAAATGGTTCTGCTCCGCTGAACAAAATGGCTGCCAGAGCTAAAAATAGAAAAACCTTTAAACGACATCTCCTCCTAGGCCAATGTCCTGATTTCAAAATAATTTCACAGAAATGTTCCGTGGGTGACCCTCTACCAAAATTGCTAAAATGGTTCCGCTCTGCTGAACAAAATGGCCGCCACATCTAAAAATAGAAAAACCTTAAAACGATATATCCTCCTAAGCCAATGGCCGGATTTCAAAATCATTTCACAGAAATGCTCCTCGGGTGACCCTCTACCAAAATTGCTAAAATGGTTCTGCATGGCTGAACAAATTGGCCGCCAGAGCTAAAAATAGAAAATTCTTTAAATCACATCTCCTCCTAGGCCAATGGCCCGATTTCAAAATAATTTCAAAGAGAGGGTCCTTGTCTGACCCTCTACCAAAATTGCTAAAACGGTTTCGTTTTGCTGAACAAAATGGCCGCCAGAGCTAAAAATAGAAAAACTTTTAAACGACATCTCCTCCTAGGCCAGTGTCGCGATTTCAAAATAATTTCACAGAAATGTTCCTTGGGTGACCCTCCACCAATATAAAAATAGAAGAACCTTTAAACGATATCTGTTCCTAAGCCAATGGCCCGATTTCAAAAACACTGGTTCCAATGTGGTATTGGCCTCCACCATTCATTGTATGTTGGTTGTGAATGTAGTTGTGAATAAAATTTTAGCTTTATGTAATCTAGAGGACCTATGGCAAGCCATTTTATTATTTATACCGTATTCGACCTTTTTACCGCACATACTCCTATAAGCCCACACCCAAACTATTTTTGGGAAAAAAGCGCACACATTTCTGTAACCTTCCTATGATTTCATATTGAGTTTTGGTGCGTTTTGCACCCAGACAATCTTAGTGAACCCCTCTGCTGAAATTCGACTCAACAAAACTAATCTGTTATATGTTTTAGCTACTGTTTTGATATAGGGTGTGAACTTATTGAGTAGATTTTTCTCCACAATTTTTTACACAATTTTGAAAAAAAAACAAAACAACTAAGCGCATTGTGTGGTAAACAGGTTGAGTACGGTAACTCAAAATAGCTGATATATTATATCAGATATCTTATGTAGGATAAAAGATATCTAAGTAAGTATATCAGATATCTTATATATAATATTTGTTTAATAGGATATCTAATATATTAATAAAGATACCTAATACGGTGAATGAGATATCTAATATGTTAAATTTAATTGAATAAATATCTTCTGTATCAAATAAGATATATTATATCCAGTATAAGATAGCTTATATACCAAATATCTGATATGTCAAATAAAATATCTTATCTCCTAAATCAGATATCTAATATAGTATGATATGTTAGCTATCTTATTTACCAAATAAGATATCTAATATTGGATATAAGATATTTACTATATAGGATATCTTATATGGCATATCAGATATCTTATATGTACTAGCAATTCAGATATCTTAAATGGAATATCAGATATCTGATATTAATTGGAGAGATCAGGGAGACTCCATGAAATTAGTTTGTTGAAAATATAAGGTATCTTGTTAAATTTTTAGATACCTTATCAGGGGCATAGCGTACACATTACAAACGTAAAAAATTGGAAAACGATGATGAAGTAGACGAAGAAAAAAAAGAGGGAAAAAGAAGAAGAAATAGCAAAATCTATACGTGTCTAAGATATACACACTAACATAGTTTCCTTCTTCGCACCAGGTATCACACTTACAGGTAAGAATTTGTTCCCTAAAGGGAGTTTAGGGAGCAAATTCTTTCCTGTAAGAGTGGATCCCAATTGGTAAATGGTATTAAGGGACGGGATTAGTATTTCTACTATTTCCTTTGGTTTGCCTACAAATTAATTTTCTCCTAGTTATGCTCCTGCTTATATAGAAATCTAAGTAAGATATCTTAAATATGTTTAGATATATACATGTAATATACAAGATATCTTCTATGTAAAATAAGATATCTGATTTAGGGAATGAAAATTCTTATATGTTGTGTTAGATATATCATATACATAAGTAAGATATCTGATATACAATATTAGATATCTAATATAACATATATGATATCTGAAATAAAAAATAAGATATCTGAAATCAGAAATAAATTATTGGTTTAGACTCATATTCTAGACAGGTTTTTATTTATTTGGACCCCAATTTTATTTATATCAGTCTTTGAATCGACTGCCTATTCGAAATTCGCAAAATTGCAGTATGTTTCCTCTGGCTTTCTTTGCCGGACCGTTACATGGTCACTGATGAGGCTTTATTAGCCGAAACTACGTAGTATGACCCATCTTCTTTCTTATGAATGTTTTCATTGCTCTTAAACGAACTCATTTTTGATTTTTATTTATCACATATATTAGAAATCTGCAATGGCATATAATTTATTTACTATTTATAATTTATTTACTATTCACTAATTTGACAACGTTACTCATAGAAAATAGCCATGCTATTAGCGATAAAAGGAGGATTGCATAAGAGGGTTATCTACATAGAGAATCTGGTGGAATCAGGTGTTGAGGTTGACAAAACAGTGTAGACCTGGAACAGATGCCACAGAATATGGCCTCTGTCTGATCAAAGTCTACTTTGTTACTTACAGTACAGGAAATTTTGAGTCAGATGCTGCAGAATGTGGCGTCCAATCAGAATTTACACATTTTGCTTACAGTACAGAAATGTACAAGTAATAAACGAAATGTAAACAGTCTATACCGCAATTCAGGATCATTTTCCTAGCCTACATTCTGATACAATTGGCTCACCAGTGCTGCCACTGCTTTTAAATATGCTATTGTTTCCCAAAATAAAACTGACTTCACTTAGTATATAAATTCAGAAAAATACATAACCGCAATGACTTCAGCACCCAATTTCGTAAAATCATTCTTCGATATAAAAAGATTGGGTACAACATGGATATTATACGACAGACTGCATGCATGATAGTTAACCCAATCACGGTTGGCAACTTTGCTTCCCTCTTTAATTGCACGCCGGTGGGTCAGGCCTCAGATTCTATGACGGCTCCAACGTAAAGGCTTATCGAAAATTAGAGAGATAATGTTGGTTGGTGCCTGATGCTCTGTCTCTGGTCGGGCTCATCGGAGTCTAACTGTTGGTTTTCTTTTGCTCCAGCATTTCTGTGGTTTCTTGCTGTCGAGTCCTCACCGTTGTCTCACCTCCGTGGTTCTTTGATTTTTGTGTTCACGGAGATGTTGCACTGATGAGTTAGGAGGCCTTCATGCGGACTGAACATATTATTTGTCTAAATCGCGACGGAAGTAAGGGCGAGGATTGTGGCCACGTAAAATCGATTTAAGCCCCCCAGTGGAAATCTTCCACTGACCGTTCCAAGGCGGCTCTTCTGTGGCGATTTATTTATGTTGTTGTTTGTTACTTACTGTGTGTATCACTTGTGTCTTTTGGTTTTGGATGGCCATATGGCCATTTTGTGGGAAAGTAACTGTCCTTATGGCCTTCCTTTGTTTAGGTTTCCATTATGGTCTGGTCGCTTAATGTTTGTATTTCTTTCCCTTTGGTGTCTTTTATGGGTGGAGTAAGTTAATTGTATCAATTCCTGATCTTTGTTTTACTTCTACTTTTCATAACGAACTTAAGTGTTTATGCTAGAAAATCTAATGTCATTATTTCCAAAAACAAAACTGAACGTCATTTATATTCAAATACAAAAACTCCAGTGCAAATTAACACAATTTCATGTCATCAGAAAATTAATGTTAGAAGCTTCTATGGTGAAATGGTTAGACTACTTGTCTAATAAACCAAGTTTCATGGGTTCAGTCCCATGCTTCTCCACACTTGAGGCATTTTTGATGCCGAGAATCCACATCCTTTGAACACAGTGACTCAATTTAAGAAAAAAATTACAAAATCTCCACCTAAGTTCTTAAATGGTTCTGCTACATTGAACAAATAGCACATAGACAAAAATAAAAGCATCACCAAAAGATAAAACAACTTGACTCAGGTGAGCGAATTAGGTCCATCATGGACCTCTTGTTTTAACGAGTGCCCATAATCTATATCTTAGAGCAGAAATAAGAAAAATAAGGTATACCCCCAGAAACCCCAGTTTTACTATGTAAAAGTGGGGTTCAAGGGGGTCAACATTATATTGGCCTGTTTTCGTGATGTGACAGACATACAATTCAGAGCAGGCCTCGGTAGCTCAGTCGGATGCGCAGGCTGATCTGAGTCTTCGCTGGGCGCACAGCAAATTGTAGGAAATGGTGTGCCCCGGCTCATTTATGAGTATGCGCAATAATAAAGCCGTAAACCGTTACAGCATGTGATTACGAATATGTGGAAGTTGGTATAGGCGACCGGCTAAGACTTCGACCAACCAGTTCATTCGTGCAGTAGAGTCGCACTACGTCATAAATCATAGGTGTATCCTGATGGAACCATAGGCACCGATGTGGCAGCAGGGCCGAGCGTGATGCTTTGAATCCATCACGAGAACAAGCCTATACAAATGCATTGTAAACGTTACCGTCGAAAAAAAAACGACTTTTTAAGATGAAAATTGTGATATTTTTCTTATTTGTACTCCAAACATAGGTTGTGGGTGCTCGTTACAACCGCCTAATTGAGCCGGTTCTAACGAGTGCCCACAACCTATGTCTTAGAGCAGAAATAAGGAAACATAATATATACCCCGTTAACCCCACTTTTTTCTATATAACTTGGGATTTAGCGGAGCGAGTCGGACCGCCCATGCTTATAATAAACCCCCGTGGGCGGCAGGGCTTGAGTTGTCATTTCATTTCAATGTCTGTTAAAAGTCCCGCAAAACTGGAAGCAACGTCTCCAAGATGACCTTTACAGCGTTGACGGTACGTTAAACCTCAAACCAAACAAACAAAATGCCAAACTGTACATTTTCTAGTGCATAGGCCCATAACATGGTGACACGGATTTATTAATATGCTGTCGCCTTTCAGTCAAAACTTACCCTGTTTTAGCAAAATTACTCCAATATTTCATGAGCTTTTTGGATAGGTCAATTTCATTTTGAGGAATAGTCATACCGTGAAGTTGGTAGAGAAGGGCAGATGCTGAAGGGAATCCTAGAACAAACGGAATCTCCTCTGCGTGAGTGGCTCCACTAAGCCTCTCGTCTGACAATAAACTTTTATGATCAAATACATAAAAGAAGAGTTTTCCTGCTTCTTTAGCAGCCGAATGGCTCATCGCCGTTTCTACTGTTCCATAATTGATCCCTGCATCGGAGAATAAATCTACAGTGTTATCAAATATCTTTGTGGAGTTTTGGGGGTCTGACCAATCAACATACTGATGCAAAAGAGCATTTCGAAGCGTCATTGTATCTTTGAGTTTTGCCATCTTCAAACCGTGGGGTACTATGACAGTATCAAACATCTCTCTGCTGTAGCCATGTGGCTGAGCTGTCTTATTGGTATTTGTTAAGTAGTCAATAGCCGGAATATCCAGCCCTCCTTCACTCGAGGTAACGCCAATCATTATATCCAGCTGCGAAAATCGTTTTAATACATCCCATGCACGGTTTGACACATTGCCAAAAATATCGGAAGAATGTTCTGTAACAAATTTTCCATCTATAACAGGTTTAAATTCGTCCAAGAAGTCAACCAGCTCAGTGATATGGTTGACTGTCAAATTCCTCAAACAGTCAATTACGTCCATTGCTTTTTTGGATTCGTTCAAACAACCCGATTTGTTCGCAAAATTATGATACACCGTTGAGGGATGTTTTTCATATGCCCATGGCGAAGTAACAGATCCACTCTGCGGTATAAGACGTTGGAAATAGCCCGTGTTTCCCTCATACAGAGCTTGATAAATAACGCTTGCAGCACCAGCAGATTCCCCAAATAGTGTAACATTCATCGGATCTCCTCCAAAACTTTCTATATGATCGTGCACCCATTTTATTGCCATATGTTGATCCCACAGCCCATAGTTTCCCGACAGATTGTTTTCGTGTGTGCTCAAAAATCCAAGAAATGACACTCTATAATTTAACGTCACCAGAATAATATCATTGAGACCTACAAACGCCTTTGCATCATATGCATCTTGGGAACCGAATTGAAAACCACCGCCATAAATCCAAACCATCACAGCACGCTTCTCGGCCTCGTTTATCGGCCCTCCTCCTGGTACGAAGATGTTCAGATATAAACAATCTTCATCTTGCTTTATGTTAGCTGGATCGAGACCAAGCAGTTTGAGTTGCATCCAGTTTTGAACACACTGCGGCGACATTGTCTTTGCAATAAAAGTGCCTTTGAACTTCGCCTTCTCTATTGGTTTATTAAACCGCCGGGTGCCTGTGGGCGGTTCAGCGAATGGTATTCCTAGAAATGTAGCAACATTAAACACAGAACCATCAAAAGTAATTTCTTCGACTTGCCCTGTTATATTTCCTAGAGCAGTTTCCACCCTAACGTCTTCAGAAACAGCACACCCCAACAGTATTGTGGTTAACAACAGAACTTTGCAAATATGCATGTTGAGATTTCAAATATTCACAGCGTAATTATATCACATATTCTCGGTAAGCGATGCGTTAAGATAAGATATAAGTGAAGAAATAAATGTTTTCATATTCAGATGTTTTTGCCTTCGTCTACACTTCAGTGAACATGAGCAATATTTAGGGAAAGAACAAAACATTTATTATTCGTTATGTGTGTGGTGTATACTTTTGCACCGCGCAGTAAAAAACGTAGCTTGACAGCCTACATACAAGTTCATGTAGACTCGAATAATGTTTTGTTTGATTTGTGGTTTAACGTCCCCGCCAACACTGTTTAGGTCTTTGTTTGTTCGATTTGAAGTTTAACGTCCCCGTCAACACTGTAAAGCTCATTTTTGAGACTTTGCTTCCAATTTTGTGGGACTTTTACCCGACATTGAGATGAAATGACATCTAAAACCACGTCGCCCTATGAAACCAATAGGGTTTATAGGCATGCACTGTCCGACTCACACCGCTTTGCCTGGGCAGGCTTAGATCCTCTAAGCGGTCTACCAGTACTCATGTGCGGTCGGTTTCAGCTCCGCGTGGAAGCATCATGCAGCCCATCTATTGCTTCAAGCCCCGATGGGTGGGGGCCCTGAGCATTTCGAATAACGAAACACTCGTATTTCTGAAGACTATTCGACATACAACCTTTATTGCTGCAGCAAACACATACTGTCGATGCTAGTTAGAACCGCTTCTAGTCGTAGGGCATAGTGCATTCTTTCATATCCCCAAAATGACTACTTTTCCGATAAAAATCCGTGATAATATTCTTATTTATACTGCAAAGATAGGTTATGGTGCTGAGGCGGTTCTAAGGAGTAACCACAACCTAAATCTGGGAGCAGAAATAAGAAAACCAATCTATACCCCGTAAACCCCATTTTTTTCAATATAAAGTGAGGTTTAGGTGTGTTCCTTTCAAGGACTTGTTCACGTGATGAACTGGATTCGTTCTTACGAGTGTTTTGGCCAACATAAACGTTAACATAATAGTTTAATGACACTAATGTTGATGTAAAAATATAATGCATATTAGGAAGAAAAATGGAGACTTGGAACACCATAAATGGACCATATTGAAAGGTTATTTTCCAAGGGCGAGGAATGTGACCCGTAAAATCTAGCCCGTCAGTACTGACCACTCCAAGGTGGGGCTTCTGTGTTGTTTGCAATCGTCTTTAGTGCTTGCCTTTGCATGTACATGTATGCACAGCTATGTTTCGGATAGCCGCTTGGCCATTTTGTGAGGAAAATCGGTCCTTTTGGCTTCCCACTTGTAATTTTTTAATTTAATTACTGTGTTGCTGCTTTTTGTCTGCACGTCGTTCCCTTTGGTATCTTGAATGGCAGTGTCAGGTAAGTGAGAGCTTCCTGACCATTGCCTTCATTTCTGTTTTTTTTTTTTTTAATATTATTTTTATTATAATTATTATTATAATTATTATTATTATTATAATTATTATTATTAATATAATTATTATTATTATTTTAACTTCCACCAAAAATATATATTTTGATATGAATGTTTTATGATTAGATTGTTTGTATGTTTGTTTGATTTGAGGTTTAACGTCCCCGTCAACACTGTAATGGTCATTTTGGAGACGTTGCTTCCGTGCTTCCAATTTTGTGGGACTTTTACCCGACATCACAAGCCCTGCCGCCCGATGAAACCAATAGTGTTTATAAACATGGACAGGCCGACTCGCACTGCTTTGCCTGGACAAGCTTAGATCCTCTAAGCGGTTTACCAGTACTCGTTTGCGAGTTGGTTTCAGCTCTGCGTGGAAGCAACATGCAGCCCATATATTTCTTTAAGCCCCGATGGGCGGGGACCGATGATTACATTGTATTCCTATAATATGAAACATAATATATATATTTTTTCCTAAAAAAGTCAACGTTCTCTCATCACTTTGTTAATTTTTTTAAGAAATCATTACAATATCACATCCATGTGGCATAGTGTATTAATATTTATTATACTGCAAAGAAATTTCCAAGCTTTTTAATAGACAGCACAATGAGAATTATTATCCATATACCCCTTGAGTAAAAATAAATTTTCTCTCGCGCTTGCCTTAGCTTCATGGCGATGGCCACAATCTTGGATCAAGTGTTAAGAAATAAAAGCACCTCACTAATTTCCAGCCAATAAATTAATAATTAAATAAATTTTTGACTGTTTCTGTTTCTTTCGGTATCTTATTTCATTATATAGAGGATCTTATATGAGTGCTCATGTATTATTGAATTTATTAAACGAGTTGAGGAAAAGAGCATTTTATCACTTTCCCTCAACGAGTTCAATAAATTCAATAATACACGAGCACGAATGCAAGATTCTATTTATCATATGACATTTTTAAACGCGTTTTATTCACGATTGTTTACAAAAAAGTCAATTTTCCGTTATTAGTAAACGCGACGTCGTTAAGGACGTCGTGCATGTAACGTTACGGAATGTATCTAGCTAATTTGCATATTTAATCCCCTAGTGGATTATCGAAAATATTACATGGCGTTATTACACTCTCAGACGCGACGTCATATGATAATTTCTGTTTTAAAACTCTCATTCTTACATGCCGTAAATGTTTTTTTTTTTCTATTTTTTCACTAAACAACGTTTTCAACATAATGCGTGCATAATTGCGCGATTGATGACGTCACATATAAATATGTACTTTTCACGACGTCCGCTACAAAAGAATTGTTTGGAAAACCGTAAAAACGCTTTGCAGTATATCAAATCCGTTATTTTGATTTTTTACTGGAACATGGGATCGGGTAAATATCGCTTTCGGGCGTGGAAAATAATCCCACGTTCCCCGTCAAGAAGCAAACTAACTTATACTATCTGCACAACGGTTATTTCTGACGAATATCTGTGATATTGTTCTTTTTTAAACTCATAACATAGGTTGTGAGTGCTCTTTAGAACCGCCTATTAGGCGGTTCTAACGAGTACTCACAACCTATGTCTTGATGTAGAAATACAAAAATATACCCCTGTAAAGATCAGTTTCCTCTATATAAAGTGGGTTTGAAAGGGGTATTCATTACATGGACTTGTTGACACGGTCGTTAATATTTTACCGGTGCCAATTGTATTTAAGGACATACTGTACGGTATCTTTAAATGACATTTTCTCCTCTTTAGCATGGTGTAATATTTTCTTCAGCATTACATAGAGGATCTTACATGAGTGTCAAAGTATTATTGAATTAATTGAACGAGTTGAAGAAATTTGATAAATGCGAGGCTTTGCCGAGCATTTTATCCATTTTCCTCCACGAGTTTAATAAATTCAATAATACATGAGCACGAATGCAAGATTCTATTTATCATATGACATTTACAACGAATTTTATTCACGATTTTTGTACAATAAAAATGTCAATATTCCGCTATTAGTAAACGCGACGTCGTTAAACGTATCTAAATTATTTGCATATTTAATCCACTAGTGGATTATCGAATTTATTACATGGCGTTATTACACTCTCAGACGCGACTTCATATGAAAAAAAACAAATTAAAGGAAGTTTTTCAGGCTTATTGGATATTTGTTTGTTTCAATGGCAGTTCGTCATTTTAACAACGGTTCGTCTTCTTACATGTATAGAGTTCACCGAAAGGATCCTTTTCCTCTGAAAACTGCCTTTTGACACAGATGTACGGAACCCGGGAAGGGACATGATTTTTTATTTTTATTATGTTGTGCGAACAAAATAACATCTTGAGCGGACAAGATATTATCTTGTTCGGACAACATATTATCTTGTGCGGACAAAATATTATCTTGTGCGGACAAGATATGATCTTGTTCGCACAACATAATATCTTGTGCGCACAAGATATTATCTTGTTCGCACAACATATTATCTTGTTTGCACAACATAGATCTTGGGAAGTTGTGCGGACAAGATATTATCTTGTGCGGACAAGATAATATCTTGTGCAGACAAGATAATATCTTGTCCGCACAAGATCTATGTTGTGCAGACAAGATATTATCTTGTGCGGACAAGATAATATCTTGTTCGCACAACTTAATATCTTGTGCGGACAAGATAATATCTTGTCCGCACAAGATATTATCTTGTGCGGACAAGATATTATCTTGTGCGGACAAGATAATATCTTGTCCGCACAAGATAATATGTTGTCCGCACAAGATAATATATTGTCCGCACAAGATGTTATCTTGTGCGCACAACTTATAAAATAAAAAAAAATCATGTCCATTCCCGGGTTCCGTACATATGTCAAGAAAGATTTATTTTCTGTTATGAGATAATCGGACACGCTGAACAAAACCTACATTGAAACAGATACAACACAAGATATTGAAAGCCTGTGCAAATGTTTTTCAAGCCCTCCCTGTATGGAACCTTAACCCATTTAGGACCAACAACCCCAAAACGGGTACTCTGGCAAACGCTGCATGCCCAGATCAGACGCCGCAGAACGCAGCGTTTGATCAGGGTCTCCACTATTTGCTGAAAGTTCAATCATTTTTCATATAAATTTTGATGAAAACACAACCAACACCCCTAAATTTTGAAATGGACTCCTGCTATATATAAGGAGGAAGATTCCATTTGATACTATAAGGGTTAATGCTAGATGATCATCAAAAGTCCACTTTCCAGGAAGGTTTAAAACTAGTTTTAACTAATTAAAGTTGTATTTTCTCCTAAATGAGAGGACTGACCTCTTTAGTTTCTGCCAAGGACCAATAAGCAATTTGGATTCTAATTAAATTTGCATTTTTCGCATTTTTCGAAAAAGTGTATTTGAGAAAAGTATTCAAACTGTGCATTTAAACAAATGAAAGCCTCAGGCGTTCAGACCCTTGTCCATCTATAAAATTAGAAGTGAAAGCAACGATCAAAAATCGATACAATTAACATACAGCTCACGAAAGAGACACCAAAGGGAAAGAAACTCAAACATGAAATAGACGCTAATGGAAACATCGGTAGCGGAAAGCCAAAACGACAGCTACTTTCCAACAAAATGGCCAATCGGCTGTCCAAAACAAAAAGATATTAGCGATACACAAACCATAACAAAAATAAACCGCGAACAGAAGAACCGCATTGGAACGATCAGTGAAAAGAATCTCACTGGTTGGGGGGGGGGGGGGGGGGAGGAGGGGGGGAGGGGGGGGGGAGGGGAGGCGGGGTGGGGGGGGGGGCTTTAACGATTTCATGCGGCTGCAATCCTCGTCATTATTTCCGTCGCGATTTAGACAAATAATTTGTCCAGTCCGCATGAAGGCCGCCAAACTCATCAGTGCGAAATCTCCGAGAACACAAAAATCAAACAACCACAGATATGAAACAACGGTGTGGACTCGACAGCAAGAAACCACTGAAATGCTGGAGCAAAAGAAAACCAACAGTGTTATTACCCTGTTAGTTGAGAAATATGATGCTGAGACGAACAGAAATAACATCACGTGAACAAGTCCGTGAAATGAAGACATGCCCCCACTTCATATAGAGAAAACTGGGGTTTACGGGGGAATACATTATTTTTCTTATTTCTTCTCCAAGACATAGGTTATGGGTACTCGTTAGAACCGCCTCAACAAGGCTATTCTAACGAGCACCCACATGCCTCAACGAGGCCATTCTAACGAGCACCCACAACCTATGTTTTGAGCATCTTTAAGAAAATTATAACGGATTTTCATCAGAAAAGTTGCCATTTTGGAGATGTGAAAAATGCTCTATTTCACACGGGAATGTTATCGTAATGATAAAAAAAAATATAAGTTTTCTCTACATAAAGTTGTGTTGACAGGGGGTGGTGAAGGTGGCGAGGTTTACGGGTCGCTATACGGTCTTGTTGACGCGATGGTGCTCACTATACATGCCTAAAGAGAGTTTTAGACGATGAAGGCTTATTTTCAAAATACTGAAACACCTATAATTTGCTATAAATACAATAAACCTGTTAGATCTATCATTTTTATTTTCCATAAACTTGTTTCTGATCTTAATACTGACACTTACACCCCTGATACATGTGATTGTAAATATTCCGTGCATTGCTGTCCTGCTGCTGGTTATATTATGACTGGCAATTTAAACCGCCCCCGCCCATCGGGGCTTGGAGAAATAGATTGGGCTGCACGATGCTTCTAAGCAGAGCTGATACCGACCACACATTAGTATTGGTAATCTACTTAGAAGGTCTAAGCCTGCCCAGGTAAACTGCTGTGAGTCGGCCCGTCCATGCTTATAAACCCTACTGGTTTCATTGGACGGCAGGGATTGAGATGTCATTTCATCTCATTGTCGGGTAAAAGTCCCACAAAATTGGAAGCAACGTCTCCAAATTGACCTAAATAATGTTGGAGGGGACGTTAAACCTCAAATCAACGAACAAAAACTGGCAATTTAAAAATATTCCTGGTTCTAGGATACGTAATATAATATCTAAAGGACCGAAATGTCGATTTCCTTCTAAAATTGATTTCAATTAATGTAGAGATGAAATTGCTGCTGCCTGAAATGAATTTGGTAATCGATGGTGTAAACGAGAGTTTGTTGAGCATAAAGCTCTTAAGGAATGGAAACTTTGCATCCTTAAATTAGTGCACAAACCCATTTTGTTTTATTCGCAAAATATGAACTCCTAAACCTAAGACGTCTTTACGTCACCTTATACTAGGTATTCAAGAATTTCACTGATAAGGCCGCTAACAATGTGGTCGTTGTTAGACGTCTTCACTATGTTAACACTCTTCAGCAAGAACTTGGTGGTACTTAGGCCTATGAACTTCAGTCTTTACCTGTAGAGAGGGCTTTAGTTGATGACCACATTTGTCATTCAGCCACCAAGTTTGCTGTCTGTGTTACAGAAGGCCAAGACAAGCTTCCTACGTTATATTGGTTACCTAAACGTCATAAAAGACCATACAAAGCACGGTTTATTGCAGATTCTAGCTCTTGTACCACCACTGACCTCTCCAAATTATTAACTTCATGTTTTACTGCCATCAAAAAACCTGTGATAACAAAGTCTTCTAAAGATCAGGTAGAAATCTGTTTTGGTCTATAAAAATTCTAATGAAGTTTTAAATAAATTGAAATCCAGGCGTTTTCGTGCTTCAAGTCTGTCTACTTATGATTTCACACCCTTTACACTACACTTCCTCATAATCTTATAAAAGAAAAACTTAATGATTTAACTGAATGGACATTTCATAGGGAAGACTCCCTTTATCTTGCATGTAATATAAGAAATGCTTTTTTTTCACTTCTGAAGAGCATAAACATTATATTTTATGGTCATGTCAGAAAGTCACCTTTCTACTTGACAATATTTACATAAGATTTGGTACTAAGTTATTTAGACAAGTTTTGGGTATTCCGATGGGTACTAATTGCGCACCAATTGTGGCTGATCTTTTTTTGTTTTGTTATGACAGAGACTTCATGATGTCCCTTTTTGTTGAAAACCAGTCTGAAATCATTTAAGCTTTTAGCTCCACTTCTAGATATTTGGATGATGTATTGAATATTGATAATACCTATTTCGATGGTTTGATCAGTCAAATTTACCCCTCAAGAACTTCAGTTAAATAAAGCAAATTCTT
This sequence comes from Lucinisca nassula, assembly GCA_963580285.1. Lineage (NCBI taxonomy): Eukaryota > Metazoa > Mollusca > Bivalvia > Lucinida > Lucinidae > Lucinisca > Lucinisca nassula. The sequence continues at coordinate 131,713,406 of OY757013.1, forward strand.
CTGATACCGAGGCCCCATTTTTGGATTTACATCTATCTATTGTAGATTTTTTTTTTTTTTTTGCAAAATTAATGATAAATGCGATGATTTTGGTTTTGAGATTGTAAATTTTCCTTATTTGGATGGTGATGTTCCTCGTGCGCCATCCTATGGCGTTTATATTTCGCAATTAATTCGATTTGCTAGAGTTTGTAGTCATGTTACTGACTTCAACACTCGTAATAAATTGTTAACGGCTAAACTTCTTAATCAGGGTTATCGGTACCATAAACTACGCAAAGCCTTTTCAAAATTTTATAGACGTCATTCTGATTTAATTTCAAAATTCAATATTGGACTTAAATCTCTTCTGCAACAAGGTCTATCGTAACCCGAATTTTATAGTGACTTAGTATATAAATTCAGACAAATATATAACCGCAGTGACTTCAGCACTCAATTTCGTAAAATCATTCTTCGATATAAAAAGATAGGGTACAACATAAATGTTATACGACAGACTGCATGCATGGTAGTTAACCCAATCACGGTTGACAACTTTGCTTCCCTCTTTAATTGCACGCCGGTGGGTGAAGCCTCAGATTCTATGACGGTTCCAGCGTAAAAGCTTACCGAGAATTAGAGCGATCTAATTCAATGTAATGTTGGTTGGTGCCTGATACTCTGTCCCTGGTTTGGGCCATCGGAGTCTTACTGTTGATTTTCTTTTGCTCCGGCATTTCAGTGGTTTCTTGCTGTCGAGTCCTCACCGTTGTTCTGTGGTTGTTTGATTTTTTGTGTTCATGGAGATGTTGCACTGATGAGGCCTTCATGCGGACTAAAAAATTATTTGTCTAAACCGCGACGGAAGTAAGGGCGATGATTAAGGCCACGTAAAATCGATTTAAGCCCCCCCCCCCCCCAGTAGAATTCGTTTCCGCTGACCGTTCCAAGGCGGTTCTTCTGTCGCGGTTTATTTTTGTTATGGGTTGTCTTTGGGTGTTTGTGTCGCTTATATTATTTTATTTTGGATAGCCTTTTGGCCATCATGTGGGAAAGTAACTGTCCTTTTGGCTTTCAGCTATTGATGTTTCCATTGGCGTCTGTTGTTTCATGTTTGTGTTTCTTTCCCTTTGGTGTCTTTGATGGGAGCTGTGGGTTAATTGTATCGATTCCAGATCATTGCCTCCGCTTCTTTTTAGAAGGGTTACTAACTTGTGCAAAGACTTAGACTGTGTGTGCTCGTAGATCTTCCTGTTATTTAGACTCTCATGGTAGCAGTGTTCCATACCTAACACCTATTTGCATGAACAGGCTTTATTGTACAGAGAGACAATACAGAACAATTCCTATATTAAGACAACCATTGGGACTATTCAAAACTGGTCTCCTATCAGGAGACACTGGGGTATAAAACACAAATAAAGAATAATAAAAATCTTCTAATATCACGAAAACGCGCATATAAGATTCTGACCCCTCGAACCCAACTTTTGTACAGAAAAACTGGGGTTTGCAGGGGTAAACATTATTTTTGTTATTTCTGTTCTAGAATATAGATTATGGGTAATCGTTCGAACCGCCTCGAAAGGCGTTTCTAACGAGTACCCACAGTCTATATTTTGAACAGAAATAACAAAAACATCACCATTTTTCATCTTAAAATGTTCTTTTTCGGCAGTAAAGTTTATAATGTATTTGTATAGGCGTGCATAGTAATGATAAGCTCTTAAAAGCAGATTTTGTTTTAATTTTATGTGCTCTTAATATCGGAATTTCACTGTATGCGTTCCCCTAAAATCTACATGTACCATAATTAAGAACTTGTGGCTTCGTTGATTCCCAGTTTCGGTTTTACGGCCCTTTCAAGATATTTCACTTATTTCGAGCCGATCTTTTATCAGAGATGGGCGAAAATCGGAGTACCCGGAGAAACCCACTTGACTTTCCGCTGCAGAGCTTGGCGTCTCACATGGGACCCGAGCAACCGCCGAACCACAGCGGTGAGATATCTAATGATTATATGTCAGCGGTGCGACCCACTACATGTAGGTCACGATTCCAAATCACAAGTAATATAACATATCATGTAATAAAAGTCCGATTCTGAGACAATTTTAGCCCTTCTCTTGCTGTTCACGACAACCCATATCTTTGCAAACAGTGTAAATCCAGATTAGATGCCATCAGTTTATGAATTTGTAGCAATACATTACATCAAGTAATTTGATTGGATGAAAGACAGAAATGGGTGTGGCTTAAATGAATATTCATTAAGATAAGGGTTAACAAATAGCCAAAACATATTTGCAGTAGTTTAATAAAGTGTTCTTGAATTAATCCTTTTTTCGTTTCATCTTGAGCTCAAATTGTCACTATTACAGGTTTTGTCGTTGTATCGAATATTGGTATAAAGTGAAATGACTGAATAATTTATCCAATCAGAACAGGCTGCATACCCGTATTGTTACTACACGGTGGACATGTTTTGTCGCAACTTTGCCGTAAAATGGGAACCAACTCGTTCCAGAAATGAATACGATCCGCTGCATAGTGATCTTCTACTGGAAACTGGGTCACGTTGGCGCGAAATCTAATATAGCGCTGTTTATCCCTTGTATACCCAGGCCACTTGGTGAGTGGGGACGGGCCATCTTCTCGCATGTTAGGGTTTCTGTATGAAAATATATATAAAACGTTTTATTATTAGTATGGATATATTGACACTTACATTAATAGCAACTACAAGTTTTACAACATACATCATAGCACATGCGCTTTTGTGATGGTTATTGAACTGCATAAGGATCAAGAACCTTAATCTAAAACAAACAATTTTCAAATGTCGGTAGTATGTACCACATTCTGATAACATGCCCATGTTAGATAAAGCATGCCTGTGTGAGATACAACATGCATGTGTGTGATATCAAACGTTTATGCGAGACATAACTTGCGTGTGTGAGATACTACACTTTTCTATAACATAGAACACGCTTGAGTGGGATATATCACATTTGTGTGCTATATGGCATAACTAGGTCTGAGAGTTTAGCTACTTTTAAAGACTGTCCATAAAAATAAAGACAGTCTTTAAATTTATGGACTCACGTGTCTCTAGGAAGCAATGCAAATCGTAAGAATATTCAAAAATGAAAAAAATCGCAGATTGTGTATTATATAAACTTATCCGTTACATGATTAATTGCATACACAGAAAGTTTTTTCTCGAACTGTTGTCTACTGTTCGAGTATTTATATAAAACGTCTACGGAAGATATTCTTGTTTAGGTTTTCTCCCTTCATGTACTTTACAACAAGTGTGCCACGCTTCGGGTGACATATTTCATTGTTTATAGTGTAAGGGAGAAAACCTGAACTACACAGAATCATTTCGGTATTTGGGAAAACCGAAAACAAACTTTTACCGGAAATAACCGAAAACAAATTCTCATAACCGAAAACAAACTATATCACCAATTATACCATGATTATTGTACATTTAGACATATACATGTTTAAATGATATGTAAATAGATAATAGGGCCAAGTTTGGGAGAATAACTTGAAATAATAACGGTTTTATTTCCTTTTTTGAATGCAATTTTCATAGATGGAGGGATCTACACTGCTTGTACTAACTGTTTGCCTTGTAGTTTGTGATCTAAATGAATATATTATACTTAGTAACTTGATCGTTTGATAGTCAGCAATGTTTGTGACTAAAACAATTTAATTAGCAGGATTCTGCTTAAGAAATTTAGTCAAAATGGTTCATCTGGCTGGCCATCAGGTGGTCTCAGGTTAGCTAACTGCCCAACCAGTAACCTCAGGATCAGCAGGGTACGGCTTTAGAAATTTTGTATAATAAAAAAAATCATATATTATAACCAATAAAAAGTAGCCCCCGCCCATCGGGGCTTGAAGAAATAAATGGGCTACATGATGCTTCCACGAAGAGCTGAAACCGACCCGCACAAGAGTACTGGTAGACCGCTTAGAGGATCTAAGCCTACGCAGGCAATACCGCGTGAGTCACTCCGTCCATGCTTATAAACCATATTGGTTTCATTGGGCGCCTGGGCTTGAGATGTCATTTCATCTCAATGTCGGGTAAAAGTCCCACAGAATTGGAAGCAACGTCGCCAAAATGACCTTAACAGTGTTGACGGGGACATTAAACCTCAAATCAAACAAACAAACAATAACCAATAAAATGATTGTTTGGAGATATGAAAGTATGCACTCTATTCCACTGATGTGTTACTTAAAGTTTAAAAGGCCTGTCAACACTATTTAGGTCATATCAAGGGAGTCAATTACTGAATCACATTTTCCTAGACAGGCTTAGCCACATATACTGTTAACTAGTCCAGTGCAGATTCTTTCGTTATAAAACTGATAACTGCCCTTCTTGGATGAGCAGACGGAGGTGTCACACTTGAAAGGATTTAATGATCAATCTTCATGAAAAGATGTTCTAGCACCATTGACCTCCTGATGACCAGTGAGACGCGCATCCGAAGGATATACTCGACGTATTTTTTATATACAAAATTTCTAAAGCCGTACCCTGCTGAATAAACTGATTTAGTCACACCCATTTCTGACTATCAAAGTGCAAGCTATAATGTATTCATTTAAATAAAAAACAACATGTCAAGCAGTAAGTGCGTTCAGTGTAGATCCTGATGTTACCGGCTTGGCATTTACCTAACCTGGGACCTCCTGCTGACCAGCCAGTTAAACCATTTTTGACTAAATTTCTTAATATAAGCAGAATCCTGCTAAATAAATTGTTTTAGTCACAAACATTTCTGACTTTCAAACAATCGAGTTACTAAGTATAATGTATTCATTTAGATCACAAACCACAAGGCAAACAGTTAGTATAAGCAATGTAGATTGCGGTCCATGTATGAAGATTATATAAGAAATGCAATAAAATCGTTATTATTTCAAATTATTCTCCCAAACTTGGCCATATTATCTGTTTACATAGCATTTAATCATGTATATGTCTAAATGTACAATAATCATGGTATAATTGGTGATAAAGTTTGTTTTCGGTTATGAGAATTTGTTTTCGGTTATTTCCGGTAAAAGTTTGTTTTCGGTTTTCCCAAATACCCGAATCATTTATATTAGTTCTTGAATTATTAATCAACAAGACAACGGACCATGTTCAGTTTTCAGCTACGCGCAGACTATCATGTAATAAAGAAGGTTGCATAACAGATGTTCTGCAATTTTCGAATTTTTGAAAATTCTTACGATTTGCATAGCTTTCTAGAGACACGTGAGTCCATAAATTTAAAGACTGTCTTTATTTTTATGGACAGTCTTTAAAAAAAGCTAAACTCTCAGACCTGATAATAGACCAGGAATCGATACAGTTAACACACACCCCTATCAGATACTAAAGGGAAAGAAACACGAGATCCTTATGGAAACGAAACTAGAGGAAAGCCAAAAGGACAGATATTTCCCCACAAGATGGCCAAAATGGCCAAATGGCTATTCAAAACAAAAACATATAAGAGAAACACATTCAAAGACGAACTATAATAAAAAATAAACCGCGACAGAAGAACCGCCTTGGAACGGTATTTCAATTTCAGTGTGTGTGGGGGGAGGGGAATATCGATTTTACGCGGCCACAATCCTCGCCCTTACTTCCGGATTGATTTAGACAAATACAGCAAGAAACAACTGAAATATAAACCAACAGACACAAACCAATCGGCTATCCAAAACAAAAATACACCAATAACATAATAGAAGAACCGCCTAGGTTCACTGAGGGGGGGGGGGGGGGGGGGGTGGTGGGGTGTGTGGGGGAGGGGGGCTTAAATTGATTTATTCAAACAAATACAGACATGTAAATACGGTGAGAACTCGACAGCATGTCATAACTAAATGCTGGAGCAAAAGAAAACCAAAAAACCAACAGTTAGACTCCCATGCGCCCGACCAGAGACCAAGCATCAGACACCAAAATGCCTGCGTGCGAAAGAGCACGCCTATGTATAAAAATATAACGCTCTTGTGTTAAATATGTAGAGCCTATGAACTATTAAGATAAAACATTGCCTTTTTAAAAAAAAAATCACGCATGTTTGAGACATAAGATGCTGTTAGGGACATTTGAATAACGTAACACGAATGCGTGAGATATAACATTTTTGTTTGGGATATAAACAGTTGAGTTAGATAGAGATGAAACGATGAAACCAGGCTGAGATATAGCTTACCCGAGTGACAGATAAGACTCTTGCGTGAGATATAACACGCCCGTGTGGGACAAGGAAATACCATGTTTCATATCACTAAAAATTGTGGCACATCCTAATGTGTATTTGGGGATTCTTTCACGTGTACTGGCCCCCGCCCATCGGGGCTTGAAGAAATAGCTACGCTGCATTATGCTTCCACGTAGAGCTGATACCGACCGCAGACGAGTACTGGTAAACCGCTTAGAGGATCTAAGCCTGCCCAGGCAAAGCGGTGTGAGTCGGACCGTCCATGCTTATAAACCCTATTGGTTCCATTGGGCGACAGGGCTTGAGATATCATTTCATCTCAATGTCGGGTAAATGCCCCACAAAATTGGAAGCAAAGTCTTCAAAAATGACCTATGCAGTGTTGACGAGGACGTTAAATCTCAAATCACACAAACATTCACGTGTCCAAAGCATAGATTTTAATGAGAATATATATGTAATTCTTCAAACATAGACTTTGGGAGCTCGTTAGATCCGCCTCATCGAGGAGGTACTAACGAGTACAAACAGTTAAACTTTTGGAACAGAACTAAAAAAAAATGTATTCCACTGGAAATCAGAGTACAAACATTCAATGTAAGGTTAACAAAAAAAAACATTGTGTAACAGAGCTAAGAATAACGATACCACTGTAAACCCGATTTTTGTCTACAAAAAGTATGGTTTATAGGGGTGTTACTTACACGGACTTGCTAACGTGACGTTTTATCTCACGAAATTAAGCATTGTTTCCTTACTTCTGCTTCAAATGTAGTTTGTGTTTGTTGTTTGTTTGATTTGAGGTTTAACGTCCCCGTCAACACTGTATAGGTCATTTTGGAGACGTTGCTTCCAATTTTGTGGGACTTTTACCCGACACTGAGACGAAATGACTTCTCAAGCCCTGCTGCCCAATGAAACCAATAGGGTTTATAAGCATGGACGGTCCGACTCGCACCGCATTGCCTGGGCAGGCTTAGTTAGATCTGGTAAGCGGTTTACCAGTACTCGTGTGCGGGTCGGTTTCAGCTCTGCGTGGAAGCATCATGCACTCCATCTATTTCTTCGAGCCAAGATGGGCGGGGGCCGTAAATATAGTTTGTGAGATCCCGTTAGAGTTAACGGGTACCCATAACTGATGTAAATGCGATAGGAGAGACTTGCTGGTCGATTCTGTTATAACATTGCGACAAGAAGTTTGTGTAATAAACACCCATCAAATTCCTATATAAAACCAAGAGAAAAGTCCGGTCTGTACAAGGGTATACATCACGAAAACACGCCTATGTAGTTTGACACCATGGAACCCCACTGTTATAAAGTAAAACTGGGGTTTTCAGGAGTAAATCTTATTTTTCTTATATCTGCTCTAGAATATAGATTGTGGGTACTCGTTAGAACCGCCTCGATGAGGCGGTTCTAACGAGTACCCACAATCTATAGTTTGAGCAGAAATAAGAAAAATATCACAGTTTTTTTCATCTAACAAATTTCGTTTTTTCGGTGGTTAAGTTTACAATAAAATTGCATAGGCGTGTTTTCGTAATACGTTTTTTCCTGATCAAAACATAGAATGGGCGAACTCGCATCAAGTAGGCTAACGATCACCCTCAATCTTGATTGAAGCAGAAATACGAACAAAATACCAAACATTTTCATATAAAAATATGAATCATTTTCGGGGTTATGAAATAAATGACTGTCACGTGGGTTGGATATCATAATCGGACCATTTCTAACCACGTTCTATTCAATGGAGATTGGAGTCCGACACCTTTCACAAAGCTACGTTTTAGAGGAATTGCATATATTGTATCCCGCCATTTCCAAAAGGGCCACAGGTTTCGTTTCACCTAAAATATCTATCATTTACAAACCCCAAAAATTACCAGAGTCCTTTTATATTTTCATTAAACGAGAACATGCATTTATCAGTCATTCCCTATATTAATTGCATTGTAGCATTGTGGCCTGATAAAGATATGCTTATTCAGGACAAGTGGGCTTTATCAGGTCAATGTGATATTGCACTTCTATGAATTGGACGACTGGAAAAAATAGCAAGACTGTAGGAGTGAACAGGGGATTAACTGATAAACAGAATAACAGATTCTTGTCATTTGATAGCAAGTATATCAGGCTCGGCTTCGGCAAGCGTCGCGATTCTACAAGCATTCTCAAAGCATTGTCTGATAAACTTGATATCGAATGACACGAACCTGGTATTCTCTATTTATGTTCCATCATTAGTGATAACATACCCAGTTTTTGCGAAGTTAGTCCAATATTCCATCATTTGTTTCGAGAGAAACACCTCTGATGAGGGTAATTGGCTGGCTACATCGTAGGAAACATTTTGATAACTTTCGGGGAAACCCAGCACAAACGATACCTCCTCAGCATGGTTCGCCCCGGGGTACCATCGGTTAGGAAGGAAACTGGGTTTATGGTCATAAACGTAGAAAAACAGTCGCCCACCAGTTTTCACCTTGGCATGAGCATTCATAGTTCTAATGACATCAGCATTAAACATTACGTCAGACATGAAATCAACAGCAAGCTGTCTCATTTTATATGTATCTGAAGGTGTTGACCAGTCGACATACTGGTTAACTATTGCTTTTGTGAGGAGATCGGTTGGCTTTATCCCTTCACTCAACAAAACGGTAGGTACTACAATATCTCCAAACATGTCTACATTGTAGCCTTTGGAAGGATCTTTATTTTTCAACCTTATCACATGTTCAACGAGGTCGATATCAGCTGCACCCTCTGCAGAATTCACTCCCATAATCAAATCCAACTCTCCAAATAGTCCCAATACTGACTGTCCTTTACTTGATTTATTAGAAAAGATGTCAGCTGGTTTGGTTTCAATAAAATCTCTATCGAATACGGGGTAAAATGTATCACTGAATTTTGTTAAGTTTACAAAATCGTTGTATGGTAAATTTCTGAGACAGTCCACTGTCATACTTGGCACTGATTTTCTACAATTTAGTTTGGTTACGAAGTTTATATAGGCTGTAGACTCTTTTTGGCCCTTACCTAAGTCAACATTTGCGGTGCCACTTTCGGCAATGATTCGTTTAAATAAACCTCTGTTGCCCGTATGCAAAGCTTGGTAGACAACGCTCATTGACCCGGCTGATTCCCCAAATATCGTTATATTGCCCGAGTCACCGCCGAAGCTGTCGATATTGTCTTTTACACATTGTATACCAGCGCGTTGATCCCATAGACCATAATTTCCGGGTAAGGCATCATCTCCAGAGCTAAGAAAGCCAAACACAGACAATCTGTAATTGAGTGTCACCAGAATAACATCAGTCAATGCTGCAAACGCTAAACCAGTGTAAAACGTTTGAGCTCCAAACTGGAATCCCCCACCATAAATCCATACCATGACGGAACATTTCTTCGTTGCATTAAACTGCCCCCTTCCTGGAAGGTATATATTCAAATACAGACAATCTTCGCTCTGATTGAGTTCGCCAGGGGTTATATTCGTGTGAGCAAGATTGTTATAATAATCTAGATTCTGGAAGCACATCGGTGGCATTGTATCAGCATACAAAGTTTCCCTCAACGCCGCTTTTCTCACCGGCTTACTGAAGCGTCTTGCTCCAACAGGAGGCTCGGCGAATGGAATTCCTAGAAACTTTGTGACTACAAGAGGTTTCCCTGCGAACGATACGTCTTCCGTTGATCCTACAATGTTACCGATGTTTGTAGAAACTGTTACATTTCTACACTTGACAGGAAGGCCGCAAACTATAAATAGAATTAGTGCTGTCGTGTACATTTTCACTTTTAAGTTGTTTTTATTCTGTATGCTAGACATATCCATACTAATCACAATAGCATATCCGTGTGATGCACACGCTTTCACGCAATGTTAACATTAATACTGAAAAAGAGGTTATAGCGTTATCATTTCGTGTACACGTCCGTAAAATGAAGACCCCATAAACGCCACTTCATATAGAGAAAACTGAGCTTTATGGTGGTATTCATTATTTTCCTTATTTCTGCTCCAAGACATAGGTTGTGGGTACTCGTTAGAACCGCCTCAATTAGGCGGTTCTAACGAGCACGAACAACCTATGTTTTGAGTATTTATAAGAAAAATATCATGGATTTTCATCAGAAAAGTAGCCATTTTGCAGATTTGAAAAATGCACTATGTCGCACGGGTGAGTTATCATGTATATTTGTCTAATTAATTCAGTTGCTCTAAGGCATAGGCTGTTGATACGCGATAGAATCTTCTCTCTTTGGAACAGAAAAGAGATAACGTGTTTAGCTTTTCATATGAAGATATATTTACACGAGGGCCGGTCAAGTAGTGAGACAAGGTTATATTTGAAACCCCAAAAAGTACCAAGTAGGTGTTCTCAATTAGTACAATAGTCATATATGTTGTGTTGCTACGCAACAAAGGAACGTTGATTAATTGACACGAAGGTTTCTCTCGTTGGATTTGAAACAAGCACGGGCTGAATCTGAAAACACTGCATTATAAACATTGCAGTATCACAAATCTCATCAGGATGAACGGGTTTTTATCATATGACGTCGCGTCCGAGAGTGTAATAACGCCATGCATTATTTTCGATAATCCACTAGTGGATTAAATATGCAAATTAGCTAGATACGTCCCGTAACGTTACATGCACGACGCCCTTAACGACGTCGCGTTTACTAATGGCGGAATATTGATATTTTTGTAAACAATCGTGAATAAAATGTCATATGATAAATAGAATCTTGCATTCGTGCTCATGTATTATTGAATTTATTAAACTCGTTGAGAAAAAGGAATAAAATGCTCGGCAAGCCTCGCATTTTATCCCTTTTCCTCAACTCGTTTAATAAATTCAATAATACATGAACACTCATGTAAGATCCTCTATGTCTGGAATTTATTAAACTCGTTGAGGAAAAGGAATAAAATGCTCGGCAAGCCTCGCATTTTATCCCTTTTCCTCAACTCGTTTAATAAATTCAATAATACATGAACACTCATATAAGATCCTCTATGTCAACAATTTATTAAACTCGTTGAGGAAAAGGGATAAAATGCTCGGCAAAGCCTCGCATTTTATCCCTTTTCCTCAACTCGTTTAATAAATTCAATAATACATGACCACTCATATAAGATCCTCTATGTCAACAATTTATTAAACTCGTTGAAGAAAAGGGATAAAATGCTCGGCAAAGCCTCGCATTTTATCCCTTTTCCTCAACTCGTTTAATAAATTCAATAATACATGACCACTCATATAAGATCCTCTATGTCAACAATTTATTAAACTCGTTGAAGAAAAGGGATAAAATGCTCGGCAAAGCCTCGCATTTTATCCCTTTTCCTCAACTCGTTTAATAAATTCAATAATACATGACCACTCATATAAGATCCTCTATGTCAACAATTTATTAAACTCGTTGAAGAAAAGGGATAAAATGCTCGGCAAAGCCTCGCATTTTATCCCTTTTCCTCAACTCGTTTAATAAATTCAATAATACATGACCACTCATATAAGATCCTCTATGTCAACAATTTATTAAACTCGTTGAAGAAAAGGGATAAAATGCTCGGCAAAGCCTCGCATTTTATCCCTTTTCCTCAACTCGTTTAATAAATTCAATAATACATGAACACTCATGTAAGATCCTCTATGTCTGGAATTTATTAAACTCGTTGAAGAAAAGGGATAAAATGCTCGGCAAAGCCTCGCATTTTATCCCTTTTCCTCAACTCGTTTAATAAATTCAATAATACATGAACACTCATGTAAGATCCTCTATGTCTGGAATTTATTAAACTCGTTGAAGAAAAGGGATAAAATGCTCGGCAAAGCCTCGCATTTTATCCCTTTTCCTCAACTCGTTTAATAAATTCAATAATACATGAACACTCATGTAAGATCCTCTATGTCTGGAATTTATTAAACTCGTTGAAGAAAAGGGATAAAATGCTCGGCAAAGCCTCGCATTTTATCCCTTTTCCTCAACTCGTTTAATAAATTCAATAATACATGAGCACTCATGTAAGATCCTCTATGTCTGGAATTTATTAAACTCGTTGAAGAAAAGGGATAAAATGCTCGGCAAAGCCTCGCATTTTATCCCTTTTCCTCAACTCGTTTAATAAATTCAATAATACATGAACACTCATGTAAGATCCTCTATGTCTGGAATTTATTAAACTCGTTGAAGAAAAGGGATAAAATGCTCGGCAAAGCCTCGCATTTTATCCCTTTTCCTCAACTCGTTTAATAAATTCAATAATACATGAGCACTCATGTACGATCCTCTATTTATTAGATGTCAGAAAAAAAAATCTTTTTTTTTTTTTTTTTTTTGTTTGAAAAACTGACATCAGCCTCTGGATTTTGGAATTCAATACTTGGTTGAACCACAGTGAAAGTGCGAGTGAGGGTCGGGATTCCGAAAAGTTAACTTAAATCCACCAGTACTTTTTACTAACCGTTCCGGGTCGGTGCTTTTGCTGTAGTTCCTTCGTGTTTTGTGTTCTTTCCGTTGTCGTGTGTGTTGTTGCGTTGGTGGTTCTGGTTCTTCCCCAGTTTTGTTTGTTTGTTTTTGTGTTGCGTTTGTATTTCCGGTTTGGTGTTATTCTGATTCTTTCCCACATTATGTGTATTGCTCCTTTATAGTTCGGTTTAGATATTCTGAGTCACACATTTTGTTAAGTGTCGTCACTCCATGTTTTGACTTCTTTCCCTGGTTATATTGTGGGAAGAATTTTGGAACTAATTGTATCAGTTCCTGGTCGTTTCTCTTTTTAATATTCAGATTTGGCATAAAAGATGGCCATGTTAAATACATCTTCAAACGGTTTGACTTAAAATAAAAGATTATGCAAGTAACAGTCAAATCCACACACCCGAAAAACTGATATGTGGCCCTGAGCATGTCGCTTAGCAACAGAATAATGCACAAAAATAGAAATAAAAACAGGGCTTCTGTTGATGCGAGCAATCATCGATTAAACGATTTGATCGACCATACTAAAAGCAGTATTTCAGATCTGATTCGTGAAAAGACAGGACAAACCAGATTCAAAATTAGACATTGGTGAGGTAAAAGAATGGGTCAAACAGGATACCATCTACATAAGCCATGGAAACACGATATGCTGTACTAAATTAACTGGTGCATAAGATATTATGTTTATTTGTAAGGGCTATGTCCCTATAATTGGGCATATTCAGTGCGATAACACTTCCGTGTGACAAAGTACATTCTTTCATTTCTCCAAAATGGTTACTTTTGCCGATAAATAATGGTGTTTTTTTTTCTCTTATTTATACTCCAAACATATGTTGTGAGTGCGCGTTAGAACTGCCTCATCGAGGCAGTTCTAACGAGTACTCACAACCTATGTGTTGGAGCAGAAAGAAACAAAATGATGTATAACCCTGTAAACCCCAGTTTCTCTATATAAATATGTTCTAGAAAACGGTTATCCTTTGGAAGCTTGAAATACACCACAAGACCGAAACTTATGGACTGTACATTTTTCCAGACCAGACTAGCTTGTTTCGGCCAATTAGGCCTCATCAGTGACCCTGGAATATTTTCAAAATTCCACAATGGAATCAATGATCCTAAAGGAGAAGAACATATAAACTACACTATGATGAAGGGCAGGGAGACTTTTTACGGATGCCAAACATTCCCTTAACATGAGCTGTAGTGACGTTAAATATGTTCTAGAAAAGGGATTTAAAGGGGTATTTTTAAAGGGGTTTTTTTCGGACCTGTTAACATAATGCTGAGTTCATGCTGTGTGAAACGTGTCTCTTCAATTCTTGATTGACCCTCGTAGACTAAAAATGTAAGAATTTATGTCGCACGGATGTGTTATCGAAATGACTAAACATAATCATCTGCTTTCAAAACAGATAGGAAAAAGAAACTACAAGTTAGAATGTGCAACCAGAAAAACATCACATACAGGGTAATACATTAGTTTTCTTATTTCTGCTCAAAAATATAGATTGTGAGTACTCGTTAGAACCGCCTCGCCGAGGCAGTTCTAACATTATCAACAATCTGTGGTTCGAGCAGAAATAAGAAAAATATCACAAATTTTCAACTGAATTTTTTTTTTGGGGGGTGGTAAAATTTACAATGTATTTGTGTATGCGTGTTTTCGTAATGGCGAAAAATGAAATGGTAGAGGAAAGTTAGAGACAGATGAACGGGCCTCCGTGGCCTAGTGGATAAGAGCGCTGACTCTTTATCATTAGGTCCCTTACCGCTGTGGGTTCTAGCCTCGCTCGGGTCACATGTGAGACGCCAAGTTCTGCAACGGAAGGTAAGGTGGTTTTTCTCCGGGTACTCCGGTTTTCGCCCACGTCTGATTAACGATCGGCTCAATATGAGTGAAATAATCTTGAAAGGGCCGTAGAACCAAAACCAAAAAAAAAAAAAAAAAAAGACAGCTGAGAATGAGGGAAAGGTAGAAAAGATATAAAGACAAGCCCCCTTTCCCGAACCTGCTACGAGCACAAGCCTTTCTCAACTACAAGCAAATTTCAGTTGAACGTCCCGATGCCAAAAGATCCACGACATCTTCGACTCACCCAACCACACCGAATATAGAAGCAAAAGGCAGGGTCAAGAATTCGTAAATGACGTCGCAGCCAACTTAGCACGCGTCGACCGGCAACGTCATTGGATACCAAACAAACGTCTTCATTAAAATGTCATTGTTTTTCAATACAATGCTAGCTGAATGATAATTTTTATTGCAAAATCATTGTATATAGTAAATACATGGTTAGGGTCTTTAATAATAAAATATAATCGGTTCGCCCCGACAATTTTATTGGGGCGAGCTTTTAGCGAGCCCCTCCAGAATTGTCGGTGCGAACCGGTTATATTTTATTATTAAAGACACTATCCATGTATTTAGTTTATACCGCAATTCAAAACTATCAATGGATTTTGCAATAATTTAACAAACTGTAAGCAAACAAAGACAGCAGACTGTGTGGCATGTCAAACGATATTCAGTGCCATGGCGCGCACACGTAGTATAACGTGACGTCAACGAGTGCAAAATTTCTGACGTCACCGCGCCACAAAGACGTAGTAGACAACACGGGCGCTCGAATAAAAGTTTCTCAGCGCTTCACTTTCTGTATGAAATTCTGCAAATAAATAGTTTATTTTAGCTTTAAAAATTGTTTTCGAGGTTGAGACGCAACTGCAGTTTCAGTGCGCAGTTATTCGAACGGGCCATTCAAACGAGGAAAAGCCGAGAAAGTAATAATTTAGCTGACATTTCTGAAAATCTGTTTAAATAAATATTGCAAGATTTTAACTAGCAGTTTCGTTGTTTTCCCATGTATTAAAGGTTGCATATTATTGATTACACTTAGAAAATATTGACTTGAATAGAAGGTCCGGTCTATAAACGGTCACTAGACGTATTATAGGTCAGTAGAAGGTATTATAGGTCACTACCGATTATAGCGTGCAGTTATTCGACCCCCTTTATTAGGTTACTAGAATGCCTGATTGCGGTATAAATAGTAAATACATGGTTGGTGTCTTTAATAAAAAATATAATCGGTGAGCCTTAGACAATTTTATAGGGCTCGCCCCTATAAAATTGTCGCGGCGAACCGATTATATTTTATTATTAAAGCTACTAATCATGTATTTAGTTTATACCGCAATTAAAAAATCAAGGGGTTTTGCAATAATTTAGCAAATTTAAGCAAAAAAGACAGCAGACAGTGTGGCATGTTAAATGAAATTCAGTGCCATGGCGCACAAACGTAGTATAACGTGACGTCAACGAGTGCAAAGTTTCTGACGTCACAACACCACAAAGACGTAGGAAACAACATGGACGCTCGAATAAAAGTTTCTCAGCGCTTTACATTCTGTATGAAAATCTGCAAATGAGTGTTTATTTTAGCTTTAGAAATTATTTTCGAGGTTGAGGCTCAACTACAGTGGCAGTGCGCAGCTATTCCAACGGGCCATTCAAACCAGGAAAGGCCGAGGAGGTAAGAATTTAGCTGAAATTTCTGACAATCTGTTAAAAAAATATTGCAAAGATTTTAACTTGCAGCTTCGTTGTTTTCCCATATATAACAGGTTGCATGTTATTGTTTACACTTGTAAATTAGAGACCTGAAAAGTAGGTCCGGTCTATAAACTGTCACTAGACGTATTATAGGTCAGTAGAAGGTATTATAGGTCACTACCGATTATAGCGTGCAGTTATTCGACCCCCTTTATTAGGTTACTAGAATGTCTGCTTGCGGTATAAACATTAATACATCTTTAGTTTTGAATGCAAGAAATATTTCCCTCGAAACTTGCAAATCTTATAAACAAACTCGTGCATCCGCACTCGTTTGTTTACTTTATTTGCAAGTCTCACGGGAAATATATATCCCGTATTTAAAACTAAAGATGTATTGAGCTCTATATAGACTTGTGATAGAGCCAGTTTCTAACAACTGGTAGTTTGCTTATTTTTTTCCTACAACGTCTACAAATCTTGATCTGAATGTGATCTGCTGCGACTTCTCCCGCCTAGGGACCTTACATTTTCATGTGTTCCGTCTCTTGGTACAGTTGAGAGGGACCTTTATTTGTACATGTACGACGAAAAAATGTGCGAACGCACATGCGTGAATTCGAATTATGACCAGTTATCTACCTTGGTACATGTAATTTTATGCGTTTGTTCTAGCTTTACCACCACTCCCTGACAACAGCGTCAGAGAGAGAGTCGAACTTTTGTCCCTGGACTATCAACCTAGCGACCCCGGTTCGAAGCCCACCATAGCCGGGGATGTTTATTCAGCTATGCTTATTTCGTTTGTTACGGCTTTCATGTTCTAAGAGAACAACAAAGGCTCATTTACTATGGCTTATTCGTACATAAGGACACTTAAGGGATGCATCCTGTTTTTATCCGGGAAAGGTATAATGCATCACGTGAACAAGTCCGTGAAATGAAGACCCCATAAACTCCACTTTATATAGAGTAAACTGGGGATTACGGGGGTAAATATTATTTTCCTTATTTCTGTTGGGAGAAATAGGTTGTGGGTACTCGTTAGAATCGCCTCAATGAGGCGGTTCTAACGAGCACCCACAACCTATGTTTGGAGCATTTATAAGGAAAATATCAAGGATTTTCATCAGATTAGTAGTCATTTTGGAGATGTGAAAAATGTACTAAGTCGCACAGGTGATTTATCGTAATGATATCTACACTTTGGAATCACCTCAATGGGGCGCTTCTAATATGTGCATACTTGCGTGTGTTAAAGTTTTACGTCCCACCAACAGCTAAGGTCATACGTAGACGGAACCTCGATTAAGAGACTCATCCGAAAGACCGGAGATGCCCGGAATTCCAATGTGTACCGTCATCATTACTGCGTTTTGTTGTATGTACACATAAGAAGCGCCGGCCCCCGCCCATCGGGGCTTGAAGAAATAGATGGGCTGCATGATGCTTCCACGCAGAGCTGAAACCGACCGCACACGAGTACTGGTAAACCGCTTAGAGGAACTAAGCGTACCCAGGCAAAGCGGTGCGAGTCGGACCGTCCATGTTTATAAACCTTATTTGTTTCAATTGGCGACAGTGCTTGACATGTCATTTCATTTCAATGTCGGGTAAAAACCCGACAAAATTGGAAGCAACTTCTCCAAAATGACCTAAACAGTGTTGACGGGGACGTTAAACCTCAAATGAAACAAACAGACATTAGACGCGCACCAGTGAGGCTATTCTAATGAATACCTACATTATTCCTTTGTTTTAAAGGAAATTCAAAACATCACGAAAATAATTTTGACCCCCCCCCCCTTGAACCCAACTTTTATATAGCAAAACTGGGGTTTACAGGGGTAAACCTAACTTTTCATGTTTCTGCTCTAAAGTATAGATTGTATGTTCTCGATTAGGCGGTTCTAACGAGTATCCACAATCTATGTTTTGAGCAAAAATAAGAAACTATCCCAATTTTCCATCGTATTTTTTTTTCGTCGTATAATTTACATTGTATTTGTATAGGCGTGTTTGAGAAATGGATATCCTTGACTCATTTCCATATGACCTGGTTAAAAGATTTATCCGCCGAAGTTAAAACTACCCATAACTCGAACAAATTTTAAAGTCCCAAAGGAGTCATAATATATACATGTAACAGTACGATAACACACACGTGCGACAAAGTGCATTTTTACATATTGCCAGAGGAGTTCCTTTTCTAATGAAACTCTGCGATATGTTTGATAATTTATTGCAATAATGGGTTGCTGTCGCTCGTTAGAACCGCAACAGTGAGGCGGTACTAACGAGTACCCACAATCTATGTCTTGGTTTGCCGGTTTGTTTGATTTGAGGTTTGTTAAGATACAAGATACAAGATACAAGATTTATTTGGAAAACCGACATAACAGACGGTGTCCTCCAAGACATGTATACAAGATACGATAATTAACAATGCGATTCGAGATGAATGTGATGAAATGGTATGAAATAATAATGAGCATTCCAAATTATCTTAGGCTGAGAGATGCCGTTATAAAGTCACAAAAATATTTTGTCTCCTCTACAGTTACTGGGTTCATTAAGCGGACAAGAGCTTTCAATGATGCGTCAGTATTTGAAATCAAGCCATGGTATTCAATGTTCAATTTCTGAAATAAATTAATTCTTATATCAGAATTTTTCGTACAATAAAGTATAAAATGTTCCTCGTTTTCTATGGTATCACAAGTGGTACAAATTTTACTCTCACGAGGAACAGGTGGTCTAAAGTAACGACCTCGCTCAATAAGTAAATCATGAGCACTTATCCTAATCTTCGAAAGTTCTCTAGTTTTAGATTTTGGAAGTCCAAAAGACAGATAGTTTTGCAAAGAAAATTGCGTATAAATATTTGAAAAAGTATTTAGTTTATTATCCTGAACCTGATTTCTCATATGCGATAATTCCTTATTTATGTTAGATGAGTATTTAGTAGAGATGATCTCTGACATGTTACAAGACTGTACTTCTTGTTCAGTAGTTGAAAATCTCTGCATAAAGTTACATATACAAGAATACCATGATTTGTACCCTTCTTGACTCAATGTTCTATCCAGTTCAAACACCTCTTTCAGTAAGCGATCTTCTGGAAGCTGACACAAACGAGAGTAATATTTAAATGTTTGTGAGCATATATAATTAAGTATTGGTTCTCGACCAAACTCCAGTCTAGACGCTATATTCGATGCTTTCTTATGTACGCCTAGTAAATATTTGCAAAATCGATTTTGAATTTTCACAAAAGGCAATGTGTCGAGAGTTTTCTCTTTTATGTTGTAGTCACCAATCCAAACTTCAGCCCCATGTGTTAAAATCGGGCGTATAAGAGTATCAAAGAGCTTAAACTTTAAAGTGTTTCTCATTGAATCATAATCAAGGAATTTTGATTTAAGTGAAAATACTGCCTTTAAACTTTTTTGATACATGTGATCAGCAGCATGTTTTAAATTTCCATTATAGGAAAGTAATATATCTAGGTATTTGTATTCATCAACAATTTCAATAACTGAATCATTAAGCTTGAACTGAAAATTTTCTTTCTTGATCTTTCCTGCACTGAAAATCATAACTTTGGATTTATCAATATTATTTTAGCTTCCAGTAGTCGCAGTACATTTGCAACGAGTCCAGACAGGATTGTAGACCTTCCTTGCTCTCAGATAGTAGGAGCACGTCATCTGCATATATTAAACAAAATGAGTGTGGTAGAATTTAAAACTACGGGTTCCGAGACAGTTTGATCAAATATTTCATCTATGTCATTTATAAAAACATTGAAAAGTAAGGGACTCAGACTATCACCTTGACGTACCCCTCTTGCGTAACTTCCAGTTTGAGACAAAATGTTATCTTTCTTCACTACAAACTTCGAATTTGAGTACATATATTTCACAACTTTGTAAAAATTACCCCCTATCCCCAAAGTTAGTAGTTTCTGAAATAGTCGTGAGAGCCAAACTGTGTCAAACGCTTTTGCAAAGTCTACGAAACAAGCATAGATTCTTCTTTTACATTTAAATAAATATTTATTAATAATTGTTTTAATAGTAAATATATGATCTATCGTTCTCTAACCCGGTCTAAATCCTGCCTGGAATTTATTATACAAGTCGTTATTTTCAATGTGACTGTGTAAGCGAGTATGAAGTAATGACGTAAACAGTTTCCACCAAGCAACCTGTCAAACTCAAACAACGATAGTTATCACAATCATATAGTTCATTATTCTTTGGTAAAAAGGAGACTAATGAAATATTCCAACTATCTGGAAAAGTTCCAGATTTTAAAATTCTGTTAAATAATTTAACAATTGGAAGCAGAAGTATATCTTTTCCATATTTCATGAATTCATTTAAAAAAAAAAAGGAAGAGTCTATTGACAAACGTTTGTCAATAGCACAAAGTCGGTTAAAATGCTATTGACAAACGTTTGTCAATAGCACAAAGTCGGTAAAAATGCTATTGACAAACGTTTGTCAATAGCACAAACTCGGTAAAAATGCTATTGACAGACGTTTGTCAACAGCACAAACTCGGTAAAAATGCTATTGACAGACGTCTTTCAGATTTCAGAGTCGAAATGCGAAAAATTTTTCTTTTTATATTTCTTTCGTACATAATTGTAATTTTAGAAGGGCAGTTGTCGACTTATGCCATGGAAAAGTGCTCTGTACTTGTTAACCGCTTATTTATAAACATGTCAGGGAAAAGTGCGGGGAGGTTAACTGACCGGATAGAATTGACCTAAATAGTGTTGATCAGGAGGATGTGGGATCGAAACCTGGTGGCGTCGGCAACATTCTTGCGTAACGATTGATCATGGACCCATTGATTCAAGCAGGGCGGTTATCAGTTTTTATAGAAAGCATGCGTATGTATGTGTTAACCGTTTCCGTATAAGATTTTCTTGTGATTGTGGATAGACAAAGTTACCGGCTCGATATGACCTAAATAGTATTAATCAGGAGGTCGTGGGTTCCATGCCTGCCGGGGTCACCAACATTCTTGCTCGGAGCTTGATCATGAATCCGCTGACATGTATGTGTTCACCGCTTCAGTGTAAGTCTGTCTTGGGAAATTGTGGATAGGTAAAATGACCGGCTTGATATGGCTTATAATGACCGGCTTGATATGACTTAATTAGTGTTGACTGTGCAGTAAACTCCAATACAGACAAACAAAACAGAAAATAAGAACTAGCTAAATTAACATTTTATTACATACATGAGGCTCCAGATAAGACATGTGAAAACATACGACGTGGGTACTCATTAGAAGTGCATTGATGAATCGCTCATAATGAGTACCCACAGCATATGTTGTCATGCATACATAAGAAAGGTAATATTTGAGCTTGATCATGAATCCGCTGACATGTATTTGTTCACCGCTTCCGTGTAAGTCTGTCTTGGGAAATTGTGAATAGGTAAATTGACCGGTGTGGGTACTCATTAGAAGTGCATTGATGAGTCGCTTCTAATGAGTACCCACAGCATATATTGTCATGCATACATAAGAAAGGTAATATTTGTTTGGAAACACACACTTATCAGCAGCTGGGAATCATAGCATATCAGCAAACACAACTTAGGTAAAGAATCTCAAACTTAAACAAAATGGGAGATAAACATCGCCTCCGACCTGTCTTAGTTGATCATGAAAACACTTATTTTGTGCTTACTCATTATTATCGCTTCGATGAGGCGATTCTAATCAATACACACAGCATAAGATGTGAACATGATGTCTTATCATAATGATTTCAAACATTATTCAACTAACAGCATTTGAAGACGAAGTTCTTTTTCTCCTCAATCAGCTTTCAATCGGAGTCTAACTGTTGGTTTTCTTTTGCTCCAGTATTTCAGTGGTTTCTTGCTGTCGAGTCCTCACCGTTGTCTCACTTCTGTGGTTCTTTGATTTTTGTGTTCACGGAGATGTTGCACTGATGAGTTAGGAGGCCTTCATGCGGACTGAACAAATTATTTGTCTAAATCGCGACGGAAGTAAGGGCGAGGATTGTGGCCACGTAAAATCGATTTAAGCCCCCCAGTGGAAATCTTCCACTGACCGTTCCAAGGCGGCTCTTCTGTGGCGATTTATTTAAGTTGTTGTTTGTTACTTACTGTGTATATCACTTGTGTCTTTTAATTTTGGATGGCCATATGGCCATTTTGTGGGAAAGTAACTGTCCTTATGACCTTCCTTTGTTTAGGTTTCCATTACGGTCTGGTCGCTTAATGTTTGTATTTCTTTCCCTTTGGTGTCTTTTATGGGTGGAGTAAGTTAATTGTATCAATTCCTGATCTTTGTTTTACTTCTACTTTACTGTACGTTTGTCGATACAACGGTGGTGAAGCCATGCATCGCAGGCCACGCATTGTACCATTTCGCTGTCATACAGACCGCGACATTTGCAATATATGTTTTCCTTGGTTTTTGTTATTTTTTTCTTTTTCCAGTTTGTATTTATATTGAATGGGAAATTGGAATTTTTTTTATTTTCTAGACAACTAATGAGATGGCTGCGCATTTTATCTTGAACAAAAATGAGTTTCGAAGGATTCATTCCAAAACAGATTGCAACAGCAAAAGCAATCGCAAATAACCCACAGTCGGCTCCTCCTACCTGGTTTTGTACCGGACATTTCAGAAAATGTAATTGTGATCCTTGTGGCTTCAAGGACGGGAAGGACGGCCCCTGCCCATCGCGGTTTGAATAAATAGTTGGGCTGCATGATGCTTCATCGCAGAACTGCAACCGACCGCACAAAATTTGCGGTTAAACCGCTGAGAGAATTAAGCCTTCCCGGGCTAAGCGGTGCGAATAGGACGGTCCATGCTAATAAACACTACAAGTTTCATTAGGTGACAGGTCTTACGATGTCATTTCTTTCCTATGATGCGTTAAAGAGCCATAAAATTGGAAGCAAAATGAAATATACAGTGTTGACGGGGACATTAAATCTCAGATCAAACAAACCACCGGAAGGAGGAATGTCTTTCAAAAGAAAGATGCCGCGAACCGGTGGGCCAAACCCGCATCATCTATGGCTCCAGTCGAAAGTTAATTCAAACCGCTTCTAGCGAAAAGTAGCAAGTCCATGTTTCGCTTTAGTGTACATGTTTCATCCTAGCATTTGAAACAACGGTTTCAGTGCTACAAACCTTGGATGCAGATGAGCCCTTAGAAAAGATTGGCGATTTCAGCAACAGTATTGGTTAAATTTTGCCCTACCGACACATTTTTGCGCCCTCTCCCCTCTACCTGCTAGATATTTCCATGTAACCAAGAATCGTACTTAAATCATAATCTGACTTTTAGATATTCAACATGAGTCGTAGGAGAAAAAAGACAGAGAAATATGATAAAATACAAAAGTTACATGAAATCTATTATGTTTATGTTTCTGTCAGAAATGACAGGAAAAACAGAAATCCTTCAAAAGAAATATAAAAAAAAAACTTTCGCATTTCGACTCTGAAATCTGAAAGACGTCTGTCAATAGCATGTGTACCGAGTTTGTGCTACTGACAAACGTCTGTCAATAGCATTTTTACCGAGTTTGTGCTATTGACAAACGTCTGTCAATAGCATTTTTACCGACTTTGTGCTATTGACAAACGTTTGTCAATAGCATTTTTACCGACTTTGTGCTATTGACAAACGTTTGTCAATAGACACTCCGAAAAAAAAAATCTGCAGTTCATGGAAGTATGAACGCAGTGGGTCGCGTGCAAAGTTAATGAACCCCGAAGGGTTTCGGGGTTCATGTAAACTTTGCTAGCGACCCACTATCGTTCATACTTTCATGAATAGCAGAAAAATTAAGTTTATTTTTTATATTTACATTATTTGCCCCTCATCACTTGGCGAAAAAAATGCTTGTAGGGCAAACTTTTAAAGCTGAAAAATATTTACACGCTGTTTTTCTACAATGAGCGGAGCAGCGTTGACGTCATTAACGCCCGTAGAGAACAATGGTTTAGAATGACGTCACTTAACGTCACTGAAAGTCATGTGATTCGATGCGTTCATGGAAGTATGAACGCAATTGTTTTCTATAGGTTTACATTAGACTTTACACTGGAAATGTAAATATTCAGAATTAAATCAATCCCTGGCTGTTTATTATTTTTAAGTTTTAATATGCCTGAGCGTACTTCTTTACATGTAAAAGGAAAATCAAGTGGGCGTTCAGTATTCACCTCAAGATCAGTTAAATCTAAGTCAGAATTATTCTCTGAATTCAGCTCAGACAGGTAATCATACCAAGTTGGTAATGGAACTGGGCTAGTGTTATCTGATGATTTGTTATTTAGGTGATCTAAAGTTTTACAGAAAGCTTTCGGGTCATTTTCGTGTAACGTATCCAACTGTTCAATAATTGCTTTATTAAACGCGTTCTTAGTCATCTTAAGCGTTTTATCGTATTCTTTCTTTAACTTGTAAAAAGCAAATTTGAGATCAAAATTATTAGAGTTCATTTGGAGTCGTCTGCCTAGTTTCCTGGGTTCTCTTTTCATAATATAGCAATTGTTATTAAACCACTTCTTTTTGAACTTTTTCTTCTTTTTGTGATTTCTGTAAATTCAGAACGTCACAGACTTTTGTGCAGACAGATTAATAATTCCAGAAAATTGATTTGTCAATGTTTCAATATCTACTGCATCATTTTCAACATCATTCAAAAACTTTTGAAGAAGACCAGAAGACTCAACATCTAACAGAGATTCTATATACTTCTGCTTTGTTGATTCATCAACAATGAACTTACCAGGGTATTTAACATAAACATTGTCAGAAGCATCACTTACTTCGGTATATGTTAAATTAGTTTTCATACCACACCATATGACACAATGATCAGACAATTCAGATGGAGGACGAACATTTATAAACTCAAATATTTTAAATAAATCTTCAGAAACTATGAAATAATCAATTGTGCTACTCTCCCTTGGACCAAAGTAAGTATTATAACCTAAGGAATCGCAAATTATTCTCCCATTAAGTATCCGCAATTTTGAATCAATGCAAGTATCAAGTAAATATTTCCCTTGATCGTTCACTATTTGATCTACATTTTGTCGTGAGGGAAGAAGGATGTCCTCCAAATAGTTGGAAGGTAATAATTCATGATCTAGTCTAGAAATTTCATCTAATTCAACAAAGTCATTTAGACTCCCAGTTCGTGCATTGAAATCGCCCATCAAAATTAATTTTCCTTTTGTTGAGTAGTCTTGAATGCAAGTTTTTAAAATTTCGAAAATCTCATCATTTCTGGACAGACTGACTTTACTCTAGGTGGAATATATAAAACACATAGAAATATGTCAAAATCAAACTGAAATGCAGTCTTGCTCAATTTCAGCCAAATGAAATTCTTTGATGATTTTATTCTTCGAACCAAACCTTTATTAACTAGTACCTCTCTTATATAAATGACAAGCCCCCCTGAAAGTCGCCCTTTTTTCCTATTCCGTTTAGAACCATGAACAGTGAATGCTCTGTAGTCTGGGAGAATAATAGTTGATTCCTTACTAGTCAAAATTTTAGTTAAACCAAAAATATCAAATGTTTCGTAAAATTTATCATTATATAGCTTTTCTTGAGAAAAACCATGTATATTCCAACAAGCAAAATTAAACATATTCCATGTGATAAAATGAGTGAACAGATTTTTTGTCTACTTCAAAATTAGAAAGTTTATTTTTCATTATTTAATTTGGCACAAAAAACACCCATCTCCATATTTTAAAAGTTAAAGAATTTACTTTCTTTTTCATTAAAATTGTTTTGGTAGAAATTTTCATAGACACTTGGCAATGATACAATGTTGTTGTAATTTAAAGTAAGTCACATACACACACATGCGTTTGGACAAGTAACCAACAAACACAAGATACTAGATTATTAAAATGATTGTTGGTTTAAAAGTGAGAAATTACATATGTAGCAAGTAATGGTTATTTACACCTTTTACTTTTACTCCTACTGTACATAGATACAAATACAACAACAACAACAACATTGCAGTTCAACAATTAGCATGAGTTGAAATGCATGAGATGTCCAATATAATGTTGAGATCATCTAGAATGAATAAATGAGAATATGAATGTGAAAAGATGCAACTACATCTAAACAACCAAATCTAACATAATTTCAATTCAAGTCATTGAAGTAATGATGGCATGTTATATATACTTGATGTCGTTAACTGTTTCAAAAGGACTTTTGAAAACATTTAAAGGCCCAAGAGTCTCATTAGAATGTCACGTTCACTCAAACCAATGCTCTTAAATGGATGGTTTGTGTTATTTAAAAATGTCTGTTCTGTATTTGGAGGGCTACGCGCACCATGGAACTGAGCCATACTATCATCGTCTGACTGTGTGTCACATTCATGGCTGAACTGAGGGTCACGTCCACTGAACTGAGGGTTATGTCTGCCATCGGACTGAGGGTTACGTCCATCACCAAAGTGGGGGTTGCGTTTACCATCGAACTGGGGATAGTGTCCATCACTGAACTGAGGGTTATGCCTACTTCGGAACTGAGGGTTATGTCTACTCTGGAACTGAGGGTTACGTGCATTCCGGAACTGAGGGTTAATTCCACCACTGAAATGAGGTTTACGTCCATTCTGGAACTAAGGGTTACGTCCACCATTGAACTGGGGGTTACGTCCACTATGGAACTGAGGGTTATGTCCACCAGACTGAGGGTTACATGTACCACTGACTGAGGGTTGCATCCACCATCATATTGCGGGTTGGGTCTCGACAGATTGTCTTTCTGTGAATATGAAGCATATGATGGCAGTCCAAGCTTGGGGTTAAGATGAGTTTTCAACAGTCTGGCTAGCATTAGGTTGCCTTGCTTTGACAATTGCACGTTGTCTTTGTTAAACAGTGTCCTGTCAACCGGTGAAAAATCGTCCAAATTGACAATGCTGGTACGATCAGAAGTGAATTCTTGCAGTCTAGAGTTTACATCTGATGCTTCCCTATTATACCGCGCATTATTAAGACGGGGTAGGATAGGAACAATGTTCAATTTACTCGATGGGAACTTTTCTAAGAACTGGTCTCTGACTGTACGGAACTATTTAATCACTGTATCAGCTGAATTATCTTTTATGTCATTATTTCCTACTATCAATACTGTTTCCTTTCCAACTGACTGCGCCAATTTAAATAATTCAGCAGTCCCGTCAAGGTTCTTCTTCTGGGCATCCAATACTTTTATTTCAACGTTCTAATTTTTATACATCCTCTTAGGATCTAATGATCGTACAAGCGAGTCACCGATGATTGTTACATCTGTGTTTGAGATATCCTCTTCCACTGTGCTGCAATCATCCTCAATGTTTTTCAATTGTGTATACAGATTTTTTTTGTTGTCACATTACAGTAAATTTCTTCAGTTGAACTGTTGGCGTTGACTAAGATCACAGGTTCACTCACCGTTTGCGTTAAAGTGCCTATCTCATTCTTCAACTTGCAGATTTCTTCTCATTGTCTAACTTCAGCTTTTCGTTAATTTCTGAGAGTTTATTGATATCTGTATCCTTATTTTCAATCTTCTTTTCAAGACCTGTGATTGAGTTGGTAAGTTTTTTCTGTTCTAACTTCATGCTTTCTTTCTCATTTCTTAGTTCCACTATCCTTCCCTTTAGAATGTTTATTTCATTGTCCTTTTCATTTGAAGCACGTCCAGCAACCATAAGTTTTTGCAATTCTTGCAGTTTAATCACCATTTCTTTGAATTCTTGTTCCCGCTGGGCTGTTTGTCTACTGTCATCGGTGAGTTTTTCCTCTATTGATGAAACTCTTGTTTCTCGCTGCTTTTGACCTTTATCGACTCCTTCTCTTCTGCTAACTGTTTGATATCATCTCGTATTTCTGAGATTTGGCAGCATTTACCTTCTATTCTATTCAATGTTGAGAGTATCTTCTCATTCATTTTTTCTTGATCATCAAGTTTTCCCTTCAGCTTTTTAAAATCTTTCTCTTCATTTATGGGTTTACATTCGTGTTGAAGACCACTTTCTTCATGTTCTCCCTTTTTGTCTCCAATTTTATTCGCGAATAAATTGATGTTGATTTGTACTTCATTGTCTTCGTCGTCTGAGGGACTGACTTCAACCTGGTCTATTGAGTTTTCTTGGACATGTAATTCGCAGTTGTTCACTTTCGTAAATTTGGTGAGACTATTCACCTCTTGGCGTCTATGGTTTTTGGCCAGGTTTCTTCTGAGTTTTCTTGTTTTGGTTGGGCCTCTTCAAATTGGATTGTTTTTGGCTGGGTCTCTTCAGAGTAATCTGGTTTTTGCTGCGTCTCTTTAGAGTTTACAGTTTGGGACTGGGTCTCCTCTTCATTCTCTGATGTTTGATGTTCTTGGTGAACCTCTGAGCATATTTGGTCTGCTTCCTCAAGAATAATCTTTACTAAGGCCTTCAGTTTTGGGAAATTTTCAGATATAAACATGCTAACATTGTTTCCTTGAACCTGAATGGTACCTGTTGCGATGAAAAATCTTAGTTGGTACTGTAGGGAATTTTCATCAATGCTGCACATGTAAGAGTGCAGCGCAATCACTATCATATTTGCTGTTGAATCAGAATCAGTCCATCTGTCAGGCTGATCTTGCCAGACAACATTCAGTTCATCTTCTTCTCCCAAGTTGTTATAATACAGTATCTCAAGCGCTTTGATCCATGCTAGCAACCGGAGTCGATTTGTATAGAACGCCACCATTTTTGTCTCATTTTCATTATAATTCAGACGGATTTCTTCGAAAGCGCACCGCTTTGCTTTTCCATTTCTTTTGTTGAGTTTTGCTGGTAAACAATGTGAGGGGTAGGATTTATTGATTTTACCCATCGATAAGTCAATTGTTAGGTTTTCCAAGCATTCAGACATTTTGATTTGCTTTACTTTAGTTTGCGTCAAGTTTCAGTATATTAAGTTAGATAGAATTATTTTTATGTCAGTTTAGAATGTAGACTGTTATCTGCCACTCATTTGCATATATCTAAGCTGCCATGGTATTTTTGGTAGTATTATCTAAGAAAAAAGAAAGATCCTACCGTTTTTCTCCAAACTAACTGATTTTCTTCAATTTCGATTGTTTTCAATTTTCCCTTTGTTGTCGAAAGCTAAACAATTGAAAGAAAGTCTCCTCCGGAATCAGCTAAGACCTTTTAAGCGGTTTACCAGTTCTCATGTGCGGTCAGTTTCAGCTCTGCCTGGAAGCATCATGCAGCCCAATCTATTTCTTCAAGGCCCAATGGGCGGGAGCCACCAAGGTCTTGGCGCAGAAATAAATAAAAAAATATGTATACCCACAGTTTTCTCCATATAGGATTTAAGGGGGTGTTCATTTCAAGAACCATTTCTCGTGATGAAATATTTATATTCTCGTTGCATTTACAGAAACCATATATAGTTATATTGTAACTACTATATTGTATAGGCTGACTGGTGACTACACTGTTTGCCAAGCCCAAACCATGATTCCAGCCCAGATTCTATAGATAATCCTATTTAGCCCCGCCCATCGGGGCTTGAAGATACAGACGGGCTGAATGATGCTTCCACGCAGAGCTGAAACCGACCCACACACGAGTACTGGTAAACCGCTTTGATGATCTTAGCCTACCCAGGCAATCTGTGCGAGTCGGCCCGTCCATGATTATAAACCCTATTGGTTTTATGGGCGACAGGGCTTGAGAAGTCATTCCTCTCAATGTCGGGTAAACGACCCACAAAATTGGAAGCAACGTCTCCAAAATGACCTTTACAGTGTTCACGGGGACGTTAAACTTCAAATCAAACAAACAAACAATTGATACTCCTATTACGCAACACGCTGAACAAAATGCGACAATTTTCTGCAAATAAGTTACCTTGATTTCCTACAAGTCAATGGTAGTCACGTGGACTTTAGCATTGAAGACTGTGTATGCTTATTAACTTTGGACCGATTAATAAACAGTCGACCCAAAAATCATCATAAGTAAATGTTTATATGTACCTCAAGTTCTCAACTGAAGTTTACTCAAATAATATTTTACTGCAAAAAAATATAAGCATGCTAATAATACAAGCAATGTGATTGGGCCACGAGTTCCCTTAACATAAGGGATCACTGTATACGAAAGCAAACCACTCAGAAAATTCGACTTCCTTGTAAATATAAAGGTAAAAACGTGTATATAATATTTATGTCAACATCACGAACACACGCCTATATAATTTTGATCCCCTTGAACCCCACTTTTATATAGTATATGGGGTTTACAGGGGTATACCCTATTTTTTATTTGTGCTCTAGGTACTCGTTAGGACCGCCTCGATGAGGCGGTTGTAACGAGTACCCACAATCTACATGTATATTTTGAGCAGAAATAAGAAAAATATCACAATTTTTCATCAAAAAGTTTCATATTTTTCGGCGTAATGTATTTGTATAGGCGTGTTTTCGTAATGAGAATTTGAGTGTTGTTCTAAATACCTTCTTTGCTGTTCAGTTTGTAGCAACATAAATATTAAAACTTATCACCACATATCGAGAAAGTGAGAAAGCAGGTAGACGTTTGGATTATCACGACCACAAAACCGCGCAATAATCCTCCTTATGCCTGGACCCCCCCCCCTCACACACACACACACACACACACACACACACACACACACACACACACACACACACACACACACACACCACGAAAATACGCTTGTATAGTTCTGACCCCTTAAACCCCACGTTTATATGGGGTGCATATGGTTTTCTAATGGTTCTAAAATTTGCATTTTTGTTTTTTGTCAAAAATTTCAACATATCTGAATAGGCGTAATTTCAAAAGTGATACGTAAAGTAGGTTTAATACGGAACCCGGGAAGGCACATGATTTTTTAATATGTTGTGTGGACAAGATATTAAGTTGTGCGAACAAGATATTATCTTGTGCGCACAAGATAATATGTTGTACGCACACTATGTGGACAACATAATTTATCTGTGCGGACAACATATTATCTTGTTTGCACAACATAGATATTGGGAAAATGTGCGAACAAGATATTCTCTTGTGCGCACAAGTTATAATAATAATAATAATAATAATAATAATAATAATAATAATAATAATAATAATAATAATGTCTTTACTTTCTGACAATAACATATTAAGTAAGAACATATCTAACATATGGTCCTCAACAATTTAATTAAAAGATAAAACGTACACATATATGAAAAATGTAGCAAATATACAATATATAAATCACTTACATAAGATGGAACTAATGTATTAAATGTCCAGTAAACATCTAAGATATCTAGGTAAGTAACATTTTATTTTAAAATATTGGGTAGTTATTTGGAAAAAAAAAAAAAAAAACAACAATAAGTATAACAAAGAACTTCTAAAATAATTACAGATTGGCCCAATCAGTATATCACAGAGTAAGGTACATGTAGCTAAAATATCTATTTAGGACTAAAAGAATATGATGGCACTGTTGGTTTACAATATATCCAGATAAGCATCATGCACTGTGTGTGAATCCAAACCCAAATGCCGAACGCGAGAAATCGGGGAACTTATGGCGGAAACCACTGTCCAAACATCAAGTTGCGACTCCGGCAAGAAAGCACAAAGCGCAATTTGTCAAAGTATTACCTTTCACGGTGAATAATGACAGGATAGTTTATTCTTAGTTTGACCTCTAGCTACAGTCAGACCCTCCGAGAACTGAAGAACAACTACGATGCTGTTTTTTATGCCCCCGCCATTCGAAGAATGGTGGAAGGGCATATAGGGTTGCCCCTGTTTGTCCGTCCGTCCGTCCGTCCGTTCGCTCGTTCGTCCGTTCGTTCGTTCGTTCGTCGGTCCGAAACTTAAACGCAGTCAATAAGTTTCTAATTTCTGGATGGATTTTGTAATAACTTTGTAGAAATGTCAACCATCATGAGACGATGTGTCACGTGCAAACCCCAGGTCCGTACCTTCTAGGTCAAGGTCATACTTAGAGGTCAAAGGTAAAAAGGTATGAAACTTAAACGCAGTCAATTACTTTCTTATTTCTGGATGGAAATTTGAAATTACTTTGTAGAAATATAAACCATCATGAGAGATGTGCCACGTGCAAAAACCCAGGTCCGTAACTCCAAGGTCAAGGTCATACTTAGAGGTCAAAGGTAAACAAAGGGGTCGGAAACTTAAAACGCAGACAATAACTTTCTTATTTCTCGATGGATTTTGAAATTACTTGGCAGAAATGTTGGGCATCATAAGACAATGTGCCTCACACAAAACCAAGGTCCTTACCTGAAAGGTCAAGGTCATACTTAGAGGTAAAATGTGAAAAAAATGGTCCAAAACTTAAACACCGTCAATAACTTTCTATGGTTTAAGAGGAACATAGACATATTTTCAGGCGGGGGCATCCGTGGCCTATGGCCGCATTTCTAGTTTTATTATTATTACTAATCGAAACTGAACACGATAGAAAAGACATGTTCCGCCATGTGGGTCGGGTATTATATATGCCTGAAAGATATGCATAAAAACTGTTTGAATATATGATGTATTTATATCAATTGTTATACAAGCAATTCATCTGGTAAAAAAGATATCCTTCGGATTGCGTTTGAAACATTCTACGCTTGTGGCGTGTCTTAAATATGATGGCAAGCAGTTCCATTGTTTAGCTCCATTTATCGCAAATGAATTTTCATAGTAAATAGATGGAGCAAATGGAACCCTCAGTAAGTCATTGCCTGTGGAACGCAAGTTTCTTCCATGTACTTCAGATGCCTTAATAAAACTCCGGGGTTCGCCCATTCAGAACGTTTAAAAATATCATGTCCCTTCCCGGGTTCCGTAGTTTAAGGATTCTTGCATTATAAACAAACCATAAATATGACTAGCGCTGGCTAACACATTCACACGCGAACACGCAATTACAAGACATACGGATGAGATGGGTGCATCGTCAAATATTGCAGCGGAGCGATGCTTTTTGTTTTTGTTGTTGTTTTTGTGGTTGTTGATGATGTGCTTCTTGTTGTACATGTAATTGTTGATGTTGATACTGATGATGATGATGAGGAGGAGGAGGAGGAAGATGATGATGATGATGATGATGATGATGATGATGATGATGATGATTGTTTTTCCTCGTCGCAAGACATTATACTACTATCTGATACGGCCCCCGCCCATCGGGACTTGAAGAAATAGATGGGCTGCATGATGCTTCCACGCAGAGTTGGAACAGAAACGCACACGAGTACTGGTAAACCGCTTAGAGGATCTAAGCCTGTCCAGGCAAAGTGGTGCGAGTCGGCCCGTCCATGCTTATAAACCCTATTGGTTTCATTGGGCGGCAGGGATTGAGAAGCCATTTCATCTCAATAACGGATAAAAGTCCCACAAAATTGGAAGCAACGTCTCCAAAATGATCTTTACAGTGTTGACGGGGAGGTTAAACCTCAAATCAAACAAACCAACTTATATCTAATAGAAGACAGGAAAGATATCCCTACATTATCTTTATTATACCTCGACAAGACATTATTGTTTGGTTGTTTGATTTGAGGTTTAACGTCCCCGGCAACACTATTTAGGTCATTTTGGAGACGTTGCTTCCATTTTTGTTGGAATTTTACCCGACACTGAGATGAACCTGCCGCCCAGTGAAGCACATGGACGGTCCGACTCGCATCACTTTTTCTGGGCAGGCTTAGACCTAAGCGGTTTACCAGTAGTACTCATGTACTGTCAGTTTCAGTTCTACCTAGAAGCACCATGCAGCCCAATCTATTTCTCCAAGCCCCCATGGGCTTCTCGAACAATGTTCATTGTCAGAAAGGTGTTCGAGCTATGAAGTTATGATAATACAGAGGACCCGCGTTATAACGACAGTATTTGTTCCCTATTATTGTGGCGTTGTAATGAATTTGCCGTTATTAAGAATCGCAGTAAGCATTATGATAGGTTAGAAAATGTATTTTCAACATCATTCCTCCATTAAACAAATGTTTTAGACAATTGTTAGAATCGCCTTGATGAGGCGATTCTAACAAATGTCTGTAACATTCGTTTCTTGGAACAAATGTTTTAGACAATTGTAAGAATCGCCTCGATGAGGCGATAGAATCGCCTCGATGAGGCGATTCTAACAAATGTCTGTAACATTCGTTTCTTGGAGTATTAAATTACAAGAATCTTTCATGACTATGGATTCGATTTTGGCATTTCCAACCCGAGGGAAGCCCAAGCCGCTCGGAATTGAGGCTAAAAAATGTGCTAAGAATTCATTCCATTTAAATTGTTGTTTTAATGAGTTTTGCCGTTATAACGAATGTCGTTATAACGCGGATCCTCTGCAATAATAACAATAATAGCCCAAACTATAGCAACAACAATAGCAATCAAAGGACTGACAACAGTGGTAGGTCGATTGTTTCTGAGTTTAGCCTGAACGGTGACATAGATTGTTAAAATTTTGTTTAATCCTTATATTCCAGTAATGTAAGCAAACAGTGCCCTGGCCAGGGGCCGCGTTCTCGGGCGTCTGACCCTTAAATTCATGTACTGCAAGCAAACAGTTTAGATCCTGATCTGGGTCTACACGGTTTGATCGGCCACGGAACATGTAGTTCGATCGGATGCGCGTCTGACTGGTGATCAGAAGGTCGCGGTTTGATACCTGCCGAGTCGACAATATTCATTCGTGGAGATTAATCATGATTCAAAATCTACACTATTTGCTCTAATTACAGGAATTAAAGAGTTACAGAGGACCCGCGACCAACGACAGTATGTATTTGTTCCCTATTATTGTGGCGTTATAATGAATTTGCCGTTATAATGAATTCCAGTTAGGAGTATGATAGGTTATAAAAGGTCTTTTCCGCATCATTACAAGAAACAAATGTTACAGACATTTGTTAGAATCGCCTCAGGCGATTCTAACAAATGTCTATAACGTTTTAAATTACAAGAATCTTTTATGACTATGGATTCGATTTGGGAATTTCCAAATCGAGGGAAGCCCAAGCCGCTCTGAATTGAGGCTAAACCTTGAGCTAAGAAAGCATTCCACTGAAATTGTTGTTTTAACGAGTTGTGCTGTGAAAACGAATGTCGTTATAACGCAGGACCTCTGTACAATGTAATCGAAGCAGTAAGTCTTCGCTCAGGACCACTGTTTAGTCTACAGTCAGAGAAAATTTACATTTTTTTAAATACTCTCATGCTATGGCTATGTCATACTAGGTGTATGAATTAAATAAGTTCTGAATAGTTGGATCCGTCGGGAGCAGATAGTACACCATATAATCGAAAACATCTACAGGATTTGCATGTAGCTATTTCTAACTAAGGAAAAAGCAGGACCAGATACTGATTTTTGGTAGGGGTGTATATATTGATGCAAGGCACCTGTGTTCTGATTGAGTGGATGGATACTCGGTTGTGTTGTTTGTTTTTGGGTCGATTACCAAGCGATCTAGAAGCTTACCTGCGGTTGTACAGGTGACAAATGAAGTTTGCAAGACCTCCAGGTAGCGAATATCTTCTTTTGTCGCTGTCAGCCAGAGTGCTGTGTGAAGACGGTAATATATACGAGTGCATATGTAAACCGGTGAGTCGAAAAACCCAAATCTACCCAAATCCACTGTATTTACCCAAATCCACCCAAATCCACCTGGTAATTACCCATATCCACCTATAGCTGGCCCATTTAAAGTCATATAAGTTGTTTTTAATGGTTACATGATAGAATATATCACTTTGGACAAATAAATAATCAAATTTAGTAACTTGTAACAATTTAACACGCACTATACATCGCGTGTAGTGTAACGAAACATCTTTCAGTTGGTTGCCTAGGGTTACCACTGTAATAATCATACTTCACACACGTCTATTATAAATAATGTTAGATAATTGTAAACCTCAAAAAATATTTTATTTATTTATTTATTTATTTATTTATTTATTAAGAAAGGAAGAAAGGAAAGGAAAATAAATAGACAAGTGAATGGTTGACGGTTGAGTGAAAAAAAAAACACACACACACACAAAAACATGCAGAAAATACCGCAGAATATACGACCTTATTAAACACAACTTTTTATAAAGTAAGGCTTTGGTTTACAGGGGAACATATTATTTTCATTAGTTCTGCTAAAAAACACAACTTTTTATAAAGCAAGGCTTTGGTTTACAGGGGAACATATTATTTTTATTAGTGCTGCTAAAAAAAAACAACAACAACAACAACAAAAAAAAAACATATATCGTAGACATAGACTGTGGGTATTTTTTGGACCCCCCCCCCCTCCCCCTCCCCCTCCCACCATCCGTGCTGAAAGAAACTGATTGGGCTGCACCTCTGAAATGCTTCCACGCTGAGCTGAAACGGCACCCACGTTAAAACTCCATTCAAGCAAACAAACACTCTAATTTAGAACCGCCTCATCGAGGCGGTGAGGCGGTTCTAACGAGCTGCAAAAATCCATGCTTTGAGCCGATATGAAAAAAAATAAAAAATAAAAATAATTTTTAATAGAAAATTTCATTGTGATGAATATATTTCGGCTCATAAGTTTCAATATGTGTGTTTTCGAAAGAAAGATGGAAGGAAAGAAAGAAAGAAAGAAAGAAATAAAGAAAGGAAGAAAGAAAGAAAGAAAGGACCAACCAACCAACTAACCAACCCATTACGAAAACACACCTATTAAATATACTGGAAATTGAATCCACCAAAATGAAAATTTCCAGAAAAAAAAATCCTATATTTTAATTTTTCTTCTCAAAACCCTGTTAGCCCAAATCCAACGTAAAAAACAACAACAACAACAAATCAACCATAATATTGGAGTCATTGCTTCCAATTCTGTGGGACTTTTACCCGACACATTGAAATGAAACGACATCTCAAGCCCTGCCGCCCAATTAAACCAATTGGATTTATGTGCATGGACGGTCCGACTCGCACCACTTTTCTTCGGTAGGCTTATAGCCTCTAAGCGATCGGTGTCAGCTCTGCGTGGAAGCACCATGTAGCGCTATCTATTTTTCAAGGCCCGATGGGCGCGCGGGGGGGGGGGGGGGGCAGACACTATTGATAAGCGTCTATCTATATTTATTATCATCATTATTTGTGATGAAGAATGGGTACTTTGTCAGAATCACCAGAATAATTCTTGCCTGGCTCAGAAAAAAATGGAAAGGAACTTACCTGCTGGTGCCATAGACAGTAGCGGTTGGGCTGCATGATGCTTCCACGCAGAGCTGAATCCGGCCCGCACACTAGTACTGGTAAACCGCTTAGAGGATCTAAGCCTGTCCAGGAACCGCAATGCGAGGCGGACCGTCCATGCTAATAAACCCTATTGGTTTCATTGGGCGACATGGCTTGAGATGTCATTTCATCTCAATGTCGGGTAAAAGTCCCACAAAATTGGAAGCAACTTCTCCAAAATGACCTTTACAGTGTTGACGGGGACGTTAAACCTCAAATCAAACAAACAAAAGGCAGTAGCGGTTATGTGCAGGCTGAGTAAATGCAATGCACACAAATGTGTTTTATGTGTGAAACTTTTTGGAAATGTATAATAACATTTCTGTCTAAACGTATTAAATCTTGGGGAGTCTGCATAACTGCAACTGTCAGTCAGTCATCGACGAAAATTTATCTATTAAACTTGGCATTGCGAAAACACGCAACATGCCTATATAATTTTAACCCCCTTAAACTCCCCTTTATACATTAAAACTGGTGTTTACATGGATAATGATCATTTTTCCTATTTCCGGTAAATACACATTGTGGGTACTCTTTAGAACAGCCACACCGAGGCGGTTATAACGAGTTCCAACAATCCATGTTTCGAGCAGAAATATGAAAAATATACATTTTATCAGAGAAGTTTCATTTTTGTTGGTACATTTACAATTTATTTGAATAGGCGTATTTTCGTAATGCAAGCCTTACTGAAAAAAAAAATCTCGTTGATGTCCAGCTCCTGTCGCTTGGAAGCCACCCCAGAGAGGAGCCGAACGTGAGTCAGGCTTACAAATTTAAAAAATTATTGATAATAATAATAATAATTCACAAATTCAATCAAGTACAACATTAAAACAAAAAGAACCATCATCACGTGTCCATTTTCATCTAATAATATTTAATTATAATAGCAATATCGTCAAAGCCAGACCTGAACAGCGGGCCAACGTCGGGCAGACAGAGACACGACGTTGCCATCTATTCCTATCGGCCCGATATTGATCCGACACTCTTTGCACATGTGTCGTACAGTATCTATTACTTCCGAAAAGAATTTGATAAACTCGAACATATTAATAAAAATGCAAACAAATTAATTTTTGAGAAAATGGTATGAAAAATGAAATTTGAAAATAAAAATTATGAATATATAAATAAAAATCACCTGACCGGAGATCATGACATTAATATTTGACGAAGAATTAGAATAGTGACAGTGCAAGTGGTCGTAGCCCAGAAGTATGCTCGAAACACAGCGGTGGGAGACCAAGTGATTAGAGTCAGCGCTCTTACCCACAAGGTCACGGAGGCCAAGGATATACGCAAAAAAAAAAAAAAAATAAAAATAAAAATAAAATGTATGTTGAAGCACCGGTCAAGCACATTCTGCTCTTCACAATCTAATTTATGTTCATAACAAAATGGATATTAACGGAGTCGGAGATCACCCATTCATTCATTTACTCATGTGAACAAGTCCGTAAAATTAACATTCCATAAACCCCACTTCATATAGAGAAGGGGTATACATAAACAGAGGATATTTACTTCTTTTTTTTTTTTGTTTTTTTTTTTTTGTTTGTTTGAGTTGAGGTTTAACGGCCCCGTCAACACTGTTAAGGTATTTTTTGAGACGTTGCTTCCAATTTTGTGGGAATTTTACCCGACATTGAGATGAAATGACATCTCAAGCCCTGTCGTCTAATGAAACCAATTGGGTTTAAAAGCATGGACGGACCAACTCACACCGCTTTGCCTGGGTAGGCTTAGATCCTCTCAGCGGTTTACCAGTACTCGTGTGCGTGTCGGATTCAGCTCTGTGCGGAAGCATCATGCAGCCGTTTTTTTTTTTCTTCAAGCCCCGATGGGTGGAGGCCGCCTGTTTTTTTTTTTGTTTTTTTTTTTTAAGATAAAAGCGGCCCAGGCAAAGTGGTGCGAGTCGGACCGTCCATGCATATAAACCCTATTGCTTTCATTGGGTGGATTTGTTTGTTTGAGTTGAGGTTTAACGTCCGACGGTCCCCGTCAACACTGTAAAGGTAATTTTGGAGACGTTGCTTCCAATTTTGTGGGATTTTTACCCGACATTGAGATGAAATGACATCTCAAGCCCTGTCGCCCAATGAAATTAGCATGGACGGTCCGCCTCGCACCGCGGTTCCTGGACAGGCTTAGATCCTCTAAGCGGTTTACCAGTACTAGTGTGCGGGCCGGATTCATCTCTGCGTGGAAGCATCGTGCAGCCCATATATTTCTTCAAGCCCTATGGGTGGGGGCCATTTCATTGGGTGAAAGGGCTTGAGTTGTCATTTAATCCCAATGTCGGGTAAATGTCCGACAAAATTGGAAGCAACGTCTCCAAAATGGCATTGGTTTAAACTGTATTTTATTTGTATCATAACATATATAACATGTAAAGATTACAAACAATATATCAATGCAAATGGGATTCAGAAGGAAGTCATTTGACTTTTTGTGTCTGTATCCCTCATATTACACAGTGGTATGACAAATAACCTGTGACTTGAAATAATGACTTAACAGTAATGACTCTCTGTGATAAGGATTACAAATATGGTAATGGTATTTATGCCTAAATATTTCATAGTATCAAACTATGTTACGAGCTGGAACAGTGTGCATCACAAAGTAAACCAAAGTTATTTTATATAATTATATTTATATTCCATGCTGCTGGAGGTTCCACGGGGAGAAGAAGGGTATTTACCAAATAAAGTAGGGGTGGTCATCTCAACACAAGTATCAAGAATGGCATTAACAGTGTTAACGGGGACATTAAACCTCGAATCTAACAAACAAACCCATATAACAATGTACCGATCGTTTATTTTGACATACTGGTAATTGATATTGACGGATGTACTTTTCCAGTGGGCATACAACGTCGGTAAAACATTAAAACCACATTCATCCAACGTCATGACATTGAATTGAAGTCTGTTCATCAACGGTCGACTGGGCTTTATTAAAAACATTGAAAAAAATTGGTTCCTCTCCAGTATGGATAATTTCGACCATAGTGTAGAAGACTGTGAAACTTATCGCCCCTACCCAAAAGGGCTTCCCAGTATTAGGAAACGGTACACGCCTCATTTCACAGTCTTCAGCAGAATGGTGAAACACAAATCTGAGGACTGTTCTAACACGCGCCTACAACCCGTATTGCTAGCATAAATGAGCGACATATTACACAATTTCCTAAAATTAACTATGCATACTGTGTTTTCGTAAAGAGACCTGCGCTTAGCGAATGCTTTGTTCAAGCTGCGTGTCTGCGCAGTCTGGTCATGGCCTTTCACTATTCACTTATGGAAAATGATTGAACGTTTTGCAGGCCACATGTGAAAACTCAGATTCTGAGTGCGTTGAATGCGCTATCACTTGGCACAGATTTTAATTGATTTTAAACACACACACACACACACACACACACACACACACACACACACACACACACACACACACACACACACACACACACACACACACACACACACACACACACACACACATGGCGTCTAACATGGTGTCAGATAGTACAAATAATAAGTTAAAATTGTAATATCTTTATATATTTTGCTTTCAACATAGATTGTGGGTGCTCGTTAGAATCGCCTCGATGAGGCGGTTCTAACTATTACCCACAATCTATGTTTTTGAACAAAAGGCAGATAATGTATACCCCCGTAAACCCCATTTTCTTCTATATAAAGTGGGGTATAGAGGGGTCTTAGTTTCACGGACATGTTATTGTGATGTGCATAATTCTTCCACGCAGAGCTGAAACCAACCGCACAGGAATACTGGAAAACCGCATAAAGGTTCTAAAACTGCCCAGGAAGCGTGGTGCATGCATATCAGCCATATTGGTTTAATTGGATGGCAGGGTTTGGGATGTAATTTAACCCCAATGCCGAGGCAAAGTCCCACTAAAAGGAAGCCTCGCCTTTAAAATGACCTCTAAAGTGTTGACGGGGACGTTAAACCGCGAGTCAAACAAACAAAACCTGGGCCTTGGTGTTCAGTCCAATAAAACAATAGCGCATCACAAAATCACGCCTGTTCAAATTCAGTTATATTGAGGATACTGCAACAATAACAAAGAAAGGGGGAAAAATACGATAAAAATACGGTGTTTTTCATACTTTTTTGCGTGGATGGGGGTGCAAAATTATAAAGGTGTGTTACCGTGATAAAAACACACACCCTATCGAATTCCACTCCCATTGAGTACCCTTTTTATACACTAAATTCGAGTTTTACAGTAGTTAACATTACTTTTCTTAGATCTTTACCAAAATGTAGAATATGGGTGTTCGTTATAGAACCAACTGGCTGAGGCGTCCCTAACGTGTACCCACAATCTACATGTATATTTTAGAGCAGACATAGGAGATCTTTCCCAATTTTTCAGCATATAATTTTCGCTTTTTCTTTTTTGTTTTGTATTTTATTATTTTTTTTTATCATTATTATTTTATTTATTTATTTTGCGTTTATATAGGCATGATTTCGTAATGCAGTCGCCATCACGTGAAAAAGTCCGTGAAATGACCCCAAAAACCCACTCCATATGAAAAAACGGGGGTTTCCGGGGGTACACATTATTTTTCTTATTTCTGCGTCAAGACAGGTTGCCGGTACCCGTTAGAACCTCCGTTCTAACGAGCATCCACAACCTTGTTTTGAGCATGTTTAAGAAAAATATCACGGATTTTCATCAGACAAGTAGCCATTTTGGAGATATGAAAAATGTACTTATGTCGCACGGATAAGTTATCATAATGGCGCTTGTCTCGCGACGGCATGACACCTTGGCGAAACGCTTCTTAGTGCAAAGCCCATGA
Organism: Lucinisca nassula; assembly: GCA_963580285.1. Lineage (NCBI taxonomy): Eukaryota > Metazoa > Mollusca > Bivalvia > Lucinida > Lucinidae > Lucinisca > Lucinisca nassula. Next base: position 131,755,936 of record OY757013.1, read on the forward strand.
GCCGCAAAAACAACGTAACGCCTCCGCACATCCGTCACTGGTCCAAACACGCCCGAGTAAGTAATTTTGGGCTCAGGATTTCTCTTTTATTGCCTATGCTCGGGTTATATGAACTGCTGCTGCTGCTGAGTGGGTGAGGGATATCTCAGACGCTATCAAAAATTATTAATAAAATATTAAATTAAGAGGGAAGGGTAATTCACATTCACTTAAACTGTTAGTCTATTGGCCGCTGCAGTGCCAGCGGGGCGTGACTTGACACATTTGCTTTGGATATGAAGCGTTCTGATTGGCGAGGATTTTTGTTCGAATAAACACAGCGCTTGACAACTGGGCGTGACTTAAAGCTTTCTAAAGGTTTTTGTCTGAATAAACAGGCTTTTTATAAAAAAAGATAAATAAATAAATTAATATAGATAAATAAATAAATAAATAAATAAAACGATAGTAATGTTTTCCAATACTACTTCTACTACTACCAATAATAATAATATTTATAATATATTTTTTCTTGACTATAGACGTATCTTAACTATTGACCTTACTGTTCAGTGACAAATTTTGTTGACTTGGATGGAAAACCAAAATGCACAGAAGCGAGTAAATACTATTTATTTTTTTCAACCTTTATATTCTTCCTATCTTTCTCTCGTATAACGGCTAAAACGTAGATTGTGGGTACTCATTAGAACCGACTCTGCGAGGCAGTTCTTTGGTGAGTCACAATCAAGGTTTTTGATCAGAACTAAAAAAATAATCTGTGTTCTTGTGAACCCCAATTTTACTTTATCATAGTGGGGCCCTAGCGGACAAAATTACATAGCCATGTTTCCGTGATGCTTTCGATAATCTTCTTTCTTTCTTTCTTTCTTTCTTTCTTTCTTTCTTTCTTTCTACCATCATAAATATTGTTGACGAGGATGCGGAACTAAAAGAATGAGGCAGGTTTACTTTCTTTCTGTTTCTTTCTTTCTTTCGTATTTGCTTGGTTATAATCTAAAATAAAGAAATAAATAGACAGGTAATGGTGATCTCTGTGTGTGCTATGATCATAGGACAGCCTAAGGCAATCTGTGTATTCTGACTTGAAGATGTTTTGTCGCACTACACCTGCCTAGTAGGTGCGTATCTTAAATAAAGATTACACGGATAAATGACATTTTATTAATTTAATTGTCAATAGAATATCATGTTTAGGACCTGTTAGGACACATTGAGTTCAAACCCTTTCCATATCAGCAAGAGAAAATTGATTCATATGAGTGAGGGGTGTGAGAGGTATGTGCGGTAAATAGTTATTTTGTAATTATCATCCATACAAATATCATTGTTACTAAATTTGATTATTTATTTGTCCTTAGTGATATATTCTATCATATAAACATTAAAAAAACAACTTAAATGACTTTAAATAGGCCAGCTATAGGTGGATATGGGTAATTATCAGGTGGGTTTGGGTAAATACAGTGGATTTGGGTAAATACAGTGGATTTGGGTAGATTTGGGTTTTTCGACTCACCCTATGTAAACCCCGGACTGCGTTCATGCATCACGAAAACACGCCTATATAAATAAACTGTAAATTGTACCACCGTAAAAATGAAAAAAAATAAGATGAAAAATTGTGATATTTTTCTTATATCTGCTCTTAAATATAGATTGAGGGTGCGCGCTAGAACCGCCTCGATGAGGCGGTTCTAACGAGTACCACAATCTATATCTATATTTTAGATCAATCGAGGCGGTTCTAACGAGTACCAACAATCTATATTTTAGATCAGAAATACGAAAATAAGTTTTGCCCCTGTAAACCCCAGTTTTAGTATATAAAAGTGTGGTTCAAGGGGGTCGAAATTATAAAGTCGTGTTTTCGGAAGATTGTTTACCGGGAAATTGGCAAAAACTGTAAACCGCGATCAGGAGCGGCAAAACGTGGCGTCTAATCAGGACCTACACGTTTTTTAAATGTACGATGTAAAAAAGTAATGAGAATACAGACAATTACTGCTTTAAATACAAAAAAAATAAGGGTTAAAGGAAACAGCCTTAAACATCGTTCAGACCAATTCATCTCGTTGACTAGTCCGTGGAATGAACACCCCTATAAAACCCACTTTATATAGAGAAAACTGGGGTCTACGGGGTTATACTTTTTTTTCTTATTCTTGCTCCAAGACAAAGGTTGTGGGTACTCGTTAGAACCGCCTCAATGAGGCGGTTCTAACGAGCACCCACAACCTATGTTTGCAGTATTTATAAGCAAAATATCAAGGATTTTCACCAGAAAAGTAGCCATTTTGGAGATGTTAAAATACACTATGTCGCACGGGTGTGTTATCGTAATGTTCTCAGCCTACACTCAGAGACAATCAACCTATGAATGCTTTCAGTGCTTTGATTTTGTTTGGTTTCATTGCTTGATTGATTTCTTTGTCCAGACGAAACGTCCATCGCACAGGTTTGCCGGCCTCGATTGCTCAATTCGATGCTCGTTCGCCTGGTCATCAGGAGGTCGCGTGTTCCTTCCCCGCACCGGGTCGTCAGTATTCATAGTGAAGATTTATCATGAAGTATATTTTCAATTACGATAATTTCCGTCTAAAGAAGGGCAGTTTTAAGTATCTGGCGAAAGAATGCGTACGCTACTGGTTTGCCGTTTGTCCAAGACAAGTGAAATCAAATTTACTGACATATTCGATATGACCTTAACAGGGTTGTCTGTGTCGTTAAAATCAAAACCCAAACAAATCACTGGTACTGGTGAATATTGTTCCGGTGATAATTGTCTCAACGAGGGACACTATGCACCAATATCAGTGCAATGACCATTTAGGGGTCGATTGTCAGTGTGTTATTACATGTACACCTGTGGTCATATTACATGACGTTATCCATTGGTCCCCGCCCATAGGGACTTTAAGAAATAGATTGGGTTGCATGATGTTTTCATGGAGAGCTGAAACCGAACGCACATGAGTACTGGTAAACTGCTTAGAGGTCCTAAGCCAGTCCACGAAAAGTGGTACGATTTGGCCCGTCCATGCATATAACCTATATTGATTTTATTGGGCGGCAGGACTTGAGATGTCGTTTCATCTCAATTTCCGGTAAAGTCTCATAAAATTGGAAGCAACGTCTCCAAAATGACCTATACAGTGTTTACGGGGACGATAAACCTCAAATCAAACAAACAAATAACGCTATCCACGCAATTGGTTTTCGCCAACCTCTGATTAACGATCGGCTCGATATGAGTGAAATAATCTTGAAAGGGCCCTAAAACCAAAAACAAAACTATTCGCGCTATATGATAATCGGATATACGAGGGGTGATCAATAAATTCGAGAACTTTTGCTATAACTTAATAATAAAAAAACGATACTCACGAATACTGTTTATTATTTCTCGACATAGGATCCCTTGACCTTGATACACTTTTGACATCTGTTCATCCACGTACCGAACGCGTGACGTAAGCCGTCACGTGACACCTGCCTAAGCGCCACCGTTATAGCAGCCCCTAGTTCATCTCGCGACTCATATTTTACTCCACGCAACTGATCCTTCACATTTGGAAACAGGAAAAAGTCACAGATAGCCAAGACTGGGCTATACGGTGGATGCGGTAGAGTTTCGATACCCAGTTCCTTGAGGGTGGACGTCACAAGTTGACTCACGTGCACTTTAGCGTTGTCTTGGTTCAAAATGAACCCCGACCTTACAAGTTCAGGACGTTTATCTCGAATAGCTCTCTGCAACTGGAATTTACATGTAATTAGATGTGCGTAGTATTCACTATTGACTGCAGTTTTGGCTGGCACCATGTGATTCAACACAATTCCTTTTGTATCACAGAATGTGATGGACATAAGTTTACTCACTGACTTGGAAAGTCGGGCTTTTACAGGCGATGGTGATGATGCATGCTTCTACACGGAACTCTGTTGTTTGCTTTCCGGCTCAAAGAAGTGGAACTGTGTTTCATCACATGTTATTATTTTATTCAGGAACCCATCACCTTCCTCTGCATTTCGGTTGAGAATATCTCGACAGATCTGTTTCCTTACTCTCTTCTGGTCAGGCTGAAGTAGACGGGGTACCCACCTTGCACAGACGCGGCTTAATTCAAGCTTTTCCGTCAGAATCTCTTGGGCTGTACCATAACTTAAGTTAAAGTCCTCCGCTACATTCCTAACAGTCACTCGCCTGTCTTCCATTACGTGTTGTTCAATGGCAGCACAGTTTTCCTCTGTAGTATACTTAACAATGCGGCCAGATCGGGCGTCATCTTTGGTCGATGTTCTTCCGTCACTGAAGCGATGCCACCATTTATGAACACAAGATTTCGAAAATGCTGCTTCTCCGTATACTTTTTGGAAATCCTCTTTGATTTCGCTCAAAGTCTTCCCAAATTTTACGTAGAGTTCAATGATAGTCCTGTTCTGCAACAACGCCGTCAACCATTTCTGAACGGTGAACGTGAAGTATGGCGTCGAAAATATGATGTCATTGAAACAATAGTGACGTCAAGAACGTAATACCTTGATGACGTTGTCCGTAACGTGCTATTCTATCGACCATATAAATTTTATTGCGATTGTTTGAATATTAAAAATATTATAGCAAAAGTTCTCGAATTTATTGAGCACCCCACGTACTCTTCAACCCCACTTATCCTCTGTTTAAAATGGGGCTCCAAGGCGGTTCTTCCATCACGGTTTATTTCATTTTATTTATTTTTATAGTTCGTCTTTGAATGTGTGTATCACTTATATCGTTTTGTTTTGGATAGTCATTTTGGCCATTTTGTGGGAGAGTAATTTCCGTTTTTGGGTTTAATTGCATGTATTTCGTGTTTTTGTTCCCGTTGGTGTCTCTGATGGGAGATGTGGGTTTCGATTCTACTTCTATTTGGGCCCCGTCAAGCGAGTTTGGTACTTATCGCCTATGCGAGCAGTGAATCAAGAGGAACCTTCAGACAGAAAGCCATATCCCTGGCCCCTCTGAATGGCTGGGCATGCGCAGTTAAAATTTGTCATGACGGAATGCTCGAAGACACAAATTCGCTTGGCGGGGCTTATTTTATCATGGACGTGATGACTTTGCAATTTACTGAAGATCTGTAAGTAAACATGTACTTTACATACATGTACATGTACCATACGACGATACACCCTGGTGAGTAACATTGGGCTGCATGGCTGGCTAATCGGAGCTGAAAAGATAATCGGTTATCATTCCTGTCATTGCGATCGATAATCGATTAGTGATCACTGAAGATTTGGTCATAATTTTACCTGTCTGGCTTTCTGTCTGAGCATGACTCCTACCATATACTGTACTTTGCCATGTGTATTTGAACAGACAGGCCTGGGCAAACAGTGTAGACCCAGATGAGACGCTGCAGAACGCGGCGTCTCATCTTGGTCTGCACTGTTTGCCACTCATTCAGCTGTTTTAGGGTAGTACATTGTACTTATCAGATAAGCCGGCAAGCCTCGTGATGCCGGACAGTGACCCTCGGAACGGATTTTTCCATCCATCCCTCACACCCATATAAGATTCTTATATAACTGGATGTATAAGCACGCAGGTTGCTGGCGCGTTGCACAGTGACGTCGTCGGAGACAACTCTATATCTTCTTCGATTGAAGGTCTTATTTTGCTTCTCCGACGGTGGTCCGGCTTAAAGTCGCCTTATGATACACACAACCCTGCATGCGTGGTCGGTTCATGTGTAATTTATTAATCTTGCCGAAGGCCCGGTCTATGGATATCACAGAAAGTCACTTAGTGGCCGATTGTGTAAGATCATATTATTCGTGTTTGAGTATATCTTTATTGGTTTTATAGTCTTTGGTAATCGGGAAACAAAATTCGGACGATATGATGTCTACTAGTTGGCTATATTCTATGAACGATATTATGTATATAAGTTAAAGTTTTGTTTTCTTAATTGTCATTCTTACTTTGTGCTCTTCCGAATAGGAGGAAATAAAGATTAGTATTATTATTATTGTTATTATCATTCTTGTCATTGCGATCGATAATCGATTAGTGATCACTGAAGATTTGGTCATAATTTTACCTGTCACGCTTTCTGACTGAGCATGACTCCTACCATATACTGTACTTTGCCATGTGTATTTGAACAGACAGGCCTGGGCAAACAGTGTAGACCCAGATGAGACGCCGCAGAACGCGGCGTCTCATCTTGGTCTGCACTGTTTGCCACTCATTCAGCTATTTCAGGGTAGTAAATTGTTATTATCAGATAATCGATTGCAAACAAATCAGTGATGATAATCATTTTTCAGGAATTTATCGATTGAATAATCGTTTATCCGATTAATCGTGCCAGCCTTATTGGGCTGCATGTTGCTTCGCACAGAGCTGAAACAGACCGGTAAACAGCTTAGATGGTTTAAGCATGTCTAGACAAAGCGGGCGAGCCGGCCAATCCTTGCACATAAACCCTGGCGTTTTTTTGCGTGTGTTTTGTTTTGTTTTATTTTGCGGTAGGGCTTTAGATGTCATTTCATCTAAATTTCGGGTAAAAGTCTCACAACATTGGAATGACGTGAAAAGTGTTGATGGGGGCGTAAAACCTCGACACAAAAAAAAAAAAAATCATTGGAGCAAATTGTTCCGACACGTTTTATATGAATTGCATGGAAAAAAGAAAATTTGAAGTCTAATATGGATTTGTTTAATATCTAGAGACCTCGACAGAATCCATAAAGGCGTAGAATATAGGAAGCAACCATGGTTTCTCATGCATTAACATTCGCCGGGTCCCGAAGAAGCTGTTTGAACATGAGACCCGCCATGCCAAATGTTCAGATATCTTCCGAGGGATCCGGCAAATGTTCATACAATGAAATAACCATGGATGATCGTTGTCTTGCATAACTTACGATCCCAGCAGCAAATTTTGACGAAAACGCCCGAAAGCTCCATATAAACTCCATATAAACTCTTTAGATACGACCGGCGAACCAACATGGCGGCCAGTTCAGAATATAGGGATCAACCATGGTTTTTTAAATGAAGGAAGCTGATTTAGTATGAGGCCGCTAGGCCGAATGAATGTTCATATATCTTCCGAAGGATCCGGCAATTGTTAATGCAACAGGAAGCTGATTTAATATGAGGCCGCTAGGCCGAATGAATGTTCATATATCTTCCGAAGGATCCGGCAATTGTTAATGCAACGGAATAACCAAGGATGATCTTTGTTCTTGCATAACTTAAGATTCGGACAGCAAATTTTGACGAAAACGCCCAAAAGCTCCATATAAACTCCATATAAATACTTCAAATGCGACCGGCGAACCAACACGGCGGCCAGTTCAGAATGTTGTTTACAATGACATTGTTATGCAGTAACCATCTGACGTCATCATAGAACCCAAAAACGCTACGTCCAGGGCGATAATGTAATGCCGCTTAACGTAAGGTAACAAAGCAAGGCCCGTCTTGTGATAACAAAAGCTCAAAACCATGTTCAAACAGCACGCGAATTTCAGTATTTGAACATGGTTTTTACTGTTTGAGAACGGCTTTCGATCCATTTGACAATGGTTTTAAACAGCCATGCGCATATATTTATGCAAGAACGTATTTTCAAATGCAATTAATTTGTAGCGCGACGTCTGATCACGTTACGTCGCTTTTCTTTGACTGACATTTGGTTTTACGCAGCTCACAGAGCCTGCCGCCTTGTGCAAAATAGTACAATCTTTAACTTAACGACCGAATAAGAGCAATAGAATGGGGATAACTATATTGAAAATTGTCATTTAGGTTAAATCGGAGGTTTTACGGTCGCAAATTACGCTCTTCGGCTCCACACAGACGTTTTTTCGGTCGCAGATTGACCGTAAAAGCTCGGATTTAGCTCCCAAAATGATACTCAAGTTTGAATACAGTTATCCCTTAAATAATGAGAGGGTCAGTCAATAAGATGTGGAGCCTTTCTTGTGGTCAAATAAATTGTGTAGTGTTCTAGTTAGTACAATATCGAATACTCTTGTAGTTTTTGCTGAAAACATGTTGTTTTGTTTGTTTGTTTGTTTGTATTAGAGTTTCACGCCTCAGTCAACACTATTTAGTCATTTTTGAGTATCCACATTTTTCCTGGGCAGGATTTTTTCGTAACAGGGCACATTCTTTCGTGGGCGTAGACAATAAATGTCAACAGACCTAGACAAATACATGTACTTGTAAACAATCCTAATTAATTGAATTTTGTACCAAATCGAAATAATTATATAACTTTGGTCCTTTACGTCGTAGTGTCTGTTGGATTACTGTGATGTATAAATGTCGTTTTACTTTGCCCTGCTGTCCATCGGTTTGCTTGAGGCGATAATTTCCAGAATTGCTTAAAGTCCTTTGAGAATAATCTACCGTTTTATGGGCTATAATTATCCTGAATGTCCATGCCTTGTAGAGCAGTAAAATACTACTTAGTTAATTATTGTTGTTACGACAACGACACTTCCACGAAGGTATGCTTGCACATAAAATGATAACGGGTTTTCTGATACCTTCCCTATGAAAAGATGTGTTAAATAAGCATGTACCAGCAACCCAAAAACGGGTGACTGGCAAACACTGCAGGCCCAGATCAGAGGCTGATCAGGGCCTACACTGTTTGCGAAAAGTTAAGCCATTTTCCAAATAAAGTTGGAAGAAAACACAACCTGACAACCCTGACTTTTGAAATGGATTCCTGTTATATATAAGGAGGAAGATTCCATTCGGTACTAAATGAGTTAAACAAACATGTAGACCAGCACCAACGCTATTCAGGATGATTTTTTCTGCCATGCACAAAGATGCTTCCAATGATTATGCCAATGCCATCGCTGTGATAGGAAGCTTTTTTTTTACCAAATTAATAAGCTTGCAAGCCAAATCCATGGGGAAGAGGAATAAAAAATACTGAGTTTGTCAAGGTTGACAAAGCTAGTGCAGCAATAGGCTGACTATGTAGAACAAGTCCGTGAAATGAACACCCTCTTAAACCTTTTTACGGCGGTATACATTATTTCTCTTATTTCTGCTCCAAGACATAGGTTGTGGGTACTCGTTAGAACCGCCTCAATTCGGCGGTTCTAACGAGCACCTGCAACCTATGTTTGAAGTAAAAATAAGAAAAAAATATAGCGATTTTTCATCAGAAAAGGAGATTTTTTTTGGAGATGTGAAAAACAAGGGTCGCTTTTTCGCAATGAACCAGCACCTAGCAAACCTTACAAAGAGACTACCATCGCAGAAAAAAGTTAAAACATTGCAAGTTGGTAGATACGAGTTAACTTATGCCTAGGTTGCAAATGGTCTACGGCGTCCGTATGGCGCCCGAAAATCCATTGCCGTACGGGCCCTGTACGGCGACCGTACGATTATCGTTATATTTATGGGTTCCTACGACGTCCTACGGGTGCCGCATCTTTTATGATTTGGTATAACTCCGCACTTTGACAAGCCCATATAAAGAATCGCACGATCACCGCAAGGGCATCGCACGGGGATGGCACGGGCATCGTGCGATGGTCGTTTGCTGGCAATTTTGGCTAAAACAATCGTACGATGATCGTAGGCTCTTAGGATGATTAGTACGGCTATTTGGTTGCTGTGCGAATGATTTTCATTTCCAGATGGGTAAATATTGGTCATTTCCAACATTTTATTTTAAGAGTTGTCACTAAAATGAAGATGCCTCTGATTCCGCCACTCAGGCTCAGAGAAGCACATTTGCAGCTGCAACTAAGGCATAATATAAGAAGAGAGCAGGCGATAATTGCAGCCCTGGCTCGCCTGGAAGAGCAAGAAGCCATACAAGGACGCAGGCATAGGACGGTTTGGGTGAAACCTTGGCTGCTAAGAAGGGTGGCCCTAAGACACTATGACACGTTCATGCAGGAATTGATGCGAGAGTCGCACGGGGACTTAAAAGCCTTCCTAAGAATCGAACCACCCATGTTCCGGGAAATGCTAGACAAATTGACTCCCAGAATGTCAAAGCACCAGGACTGTCGACCAGGCTTGCCTGCCGGCCTGAGACCAGCAATTACGCTGAGGATCCTTGCCGCGGGCGACGCTTATCGAAATTTGGCGTTCAGCTTCGGAGCTGCGGAGACCGCACGATGTGCGTAAGATTTCAACTACTAAGGTCTCCTACGTACCTAGTACGATTTTGAATCAGGTGTCACCGAAAACCCGTACAAGAAATCGCACGATGTCCGTACACAATGTAACCAAATAAATCGTAGCCGGTAGCCTCCTACGATGTCTTAAAATCGTACGGAAAATCGTAGACATATAAATCGTACGGCGCCCGTAGCCAAATGTAACTCAAGCATTACTCCGGAAGAAAATTGACAAGAGTTGTGCACATTGATGATGAAGTCAACGACAGGATGCAGCAATAAGTCGACTATGTGAACGTTCGATGTTTAACGACGTGTCAGCCATATTTGTGGGCCACAAGCGACAAATGATGAATAAAAGGTGTTCGGTATTATGTGGATGTTGAAAGAAATCAAAGCACTGAGAGTACTGGTTGGTCGATTGTCTCTGAGTGGTTTCAAAGAAATAGTCATGGACTGTAATTTAAACTGTATCATTCAACCCTAAAATTTCGGGTTTTAAGCAAATAGTGTAGATCTTGGTGAGACGCCGCGTTCTGTGGCCTCTGGTCTGATTTATTCACTGTTTACCAAGCCTAGCCTATGATTCCAAGATAACCCTCTTACGCAACCCTCTGACCCCACTGCGGCTATATTCTATAAAGAGTTATTCAGACAAGTCAGTGATGATAACGTGGTCTTTAGCACTGAAGAGCTTTTCTGCTTACACATAACGAAAACATGCCTATAAAATTTTGACCCCCTTGAACCCCACTGGGGTTATCAGGGGTAAACCTTATTTTTCTTATTTCTGCTCTAAATATAGATTGTGGGTACGCGTTTGAACCGCCTCGACGAGGCGGTTCTAACGTGTACCCGCAATCTATTTTTTGAGCAGAAATAAGAACCAGAGGACCAGTGGTCCTGAACCGCTCACCTGTCTGGTGACAATTTTCCTACTTAGATCAGCAGAAAATGTCATTTACCCTGCTCATAAATTTTAAAATGCCACCTCAATATTTGTTGGCATGGCGGCCATCTTGGGTCTAAGGCCAATGAATGACCTTGACCTTTCTCACCCATAGATCTTCATGTATTCAGTTACTTTACCTGATCTACCAATTTTGGTGACACTGTCTTCAATGGTTTCCTATTAATCCATTATTTTCACTTTGCCCCATGCAAAAGCCTAAGTCGGCAAATTTGACATTGCTATAAAATAGGTCAAGGTCAACCCAGGGTCACCATTTGTACAAACCATGATGGGCCCGAGTACCATATGCTACATGCCAAGTTTCAAGGCCAATGGCCTTATGGTTCTGGAGAAGATTTTTGAAGGTTTTTTACCATATATGGGCATGGTGGCCATCTTGGGTCTAAGGCCAATGAATGACCTTGGCCTTTATCACCCATAGATCTTCATGTATTCAGTTACTTTACCTGATCTACAAATTTTGGTGACACTGTCTTCAATGGTTTCCTATAAATCCATAATTTTCACTTTGCCCCATGCAAAAGCCTAAGTCGGCAAATTTGACATTGCTGTAAAATAGGTCAAGGTCAACCCAGGGTCACCATTTGTACAAACCATGATGGGCCTGAGTACCATATGCTACATGCCAAGTTTCAAGGCCACTGGCCTTATGGTTCTGGAGAAGAAGATTTTTGAAGGCTTTTTACCATATATGGGCATGGCGGCCATCTTGGTCATGTGATCCAGACCCCGCGAACAAACTTTCGTTCCCCCATCCTACTGAGGCTCCATATGAAATTTGGCTTTGATTGGCCCTGCAGTATAGGAGAAGATCTTTGAAAATGGTGGACGGACGGACGACGGACCATGGCTATACTATAAGCTCACCTATGAGCCTAAAGGCTCAGGTGAGCTAAAAATCCATTTTTTTCACTTTTTCCTATGCAAAAGCCTAAGTCAGCATATTTGACATTACTGTAAAATAGGTCAAGTTCAACCCAGGGTCACCATTTGAACAAATTATGATAGACCCGAGTACCATTTGCTACATGCCAAGTTTCAAGGCCATTGGCCTTACGGTTCTTGAGAAGAAGAATTTCGAAGTGTTTTTACCATATATGGGCGTGGTGGCCATCTTGGTCATGTGATCTAGACCATATTGGCAGCTTTTCATTTGTTCAACTCCCAAAGGCTCCATATTGAATTTCACTTCAATTGGCTCAGTAGTTTCTGAGAAAAAATGTTTGAAATATGGAACCTGCGTGACCTTGGTCTAAGGTCAATTAATGACCTTGACCTTTCTTACACATAGATCTTCATGTATTCAGCTACTTTACCTTATCTACTAATTTTGGTGACAGTGTCTTCAATGGTTTCCTAAAAATCCATTATTTTCACTTTTTCCCATGCAAAAGCCTAAGTCGGCAAATTTGACATTGCTGTAAAATAGGTCAAGGTCAACTCAGGGTCACCATTTGTACAAACTATGATGGGCCTGAGTACCATATGCTACATGCCAAGTTTCAAGGCCATTGGCCTTACGGTTCTGGAGGAGAAGAATTTTTAAGGCTTTTTACCATATATGGGCGTGACGGCCATTTTGGTCATGTGATCTAGACCGTATTGGCATTTTTTCATTTGTTCAACTCACAAAGGCTCCATATTAAATTTTACTTAAATTGGCTCAGCAGTTTTGGAGAAAAAAATGTTTGAAATATGGATCCTGAATGACCTTGGTCTAAGGCCAATGAATGACCTTGACCTTTCTGACCCATAGATCTTCATGTATTCAATTAGTTTACCTGATCTACAAATTTTGGTGACACTGTCTTCAATGGTTTCCTATAAATCCATTATTTTCACTTTGCCCCATGCAAAAGCCTAAGTCGACAAATTTGACATTGCTGTAAAATAGGTCAAGGTCAACCCAGGGTCACCATTTGTACAAACCATGATGGGCCCGAGTACCATATGCTACATGCCAAGTTTCAAGGCCACTGGCCTAATGGTTCTGGAGAAGAAGATTTTTGAAGGCTTTTTACCATATATGGGCATGGCGGCCATCTTGGTCATGTGATCCAGACCCCGCGAACAAACTTTCGTTCCCCCATCCCACTGAGGCTCCATATGAAATTTGGCTTTGATTGGCCCTGCAGTATAGGAGAAGAAGATCTTTGAAAATGGTGGACGGACGGACGGACGCACGGACGGACGGACGGACGACGGACCATGGCTATACTATAAGCTCACCTATGAGCCTAAAGGCTCAGGTGAGCTAAAAATATCACAATTTTTCATCATAAAATCTTCATTTTCGGCGAAAAAAATTACTACGTATTTGTATAGGCGTGTTTTTGTAATGATGTAGTAACTTTGGATTGATTAACCATCGACCCAAAATTAGCCGTGTTATTTGTTTTGTTTGTTTGTTTGTGTGATGTGTAACGTCCCCGTCAACACTATATAGGTCATTCTGGAGACGTTGCTTCCAATTTTGTGGGACTTTTACCCGACATTGAGACGAAATGACATCCCAATCCCTGCCGCCCAATAAAGCCAATAAGGTCTATATGCATGGACGGTCCGAAAAATTTGACTTGTGACCTTGACATTAACCTGTGACCAACTTTGAAAAAAAAATGACCTGGGGACATGTTCGTGTTTCACAAACACATCTTGTTGTTTTTGTTTTTTTTTTATCTCACACCATCCTCGGTCAATCTGAAACTATATTATTCAACATAAAATGAGCCCCGCCAAGCGAATTTGTGTCTTCGAGCATTCCGTCATGACAAATTTTAACTGCGCATGCCCAGCCATTCAGAGGGGCCAGGGATATGGCTTTTTGTCTGAATGTTCCTCTTGATTCACTGCGTGTATGAGCGAGCAGCGAAGGTTCTGGCGAGACTGCGCGGATGCGCAGGCTCGCCTGAACCTTCGCTGATCGCATTGGCGATAAGTACCAAAATCGCTTGACGGTGCTCAAATGTTTACCGCTATTGTACCAAATCGATATAATTCTAAGAGCTGTGAAACCTTGTAAGTCCTGCAATCCATTATACCAATACTGTTGCAGGGCTGCAGCAGATATGTATCTCAGGTTCTGGTTAATACTGTTTATTAACCCTTTTTGTACCAAATGGAATCTTCCTCTTTATATATAGCAGGAGTTAATTTCAAAATTTAGGGGTGTCCGGTTGTGTTTTCATCAAAAATTATTTTGAAAATGACTGAACTTTTAGCAAACAGTGGAGGCCCTGATCAGACGCCGCGTTCTGCGGCGTCTGATCTGGACCTGCACTGTTTGCCAAGGTACCTGGTACTAAATGGGTGAATCAAAGCACTGAGAATGTCGGTTGAGCGATTTTTTGTGATCTTTGGTTTGTCAAAATTTGCGTCTGGCTGGTAGTTTAAATTAAGCTTATAACACAATTACGGTTGATAACTTTGTTTTCCTCTTTAACCCTTTTCGTACCAAACGGAATCTTCCTCAGTATATATAGATAGAGTCTATTTCAAAATTTAGGGGTGGCAGGTCGTCTTTTCTTCAAAATTTATTTGGAAATTGGCTAAACATTTTGCGAACAGTGTAGGCCCTGATGAGACGCCGCTTTCTGCGGCGTCTGATCTGGGCCTGCACTGTTTGACAACTACCCGTTTGGGGTTTCCGGTACAAAAATGGTTAATTGCACGCCGGTGGGTCAGTCTTCGGATTCTAGGACGGTTACAGGGTAAAGGCTTACTGAGAATTAGAGAGAATATAATTTTATGTGATGTTGGTTGGTGCCTGATGCTCTGTTTCCGGTCGGGTCCATCGGAGTCTAACTGTTGGTTTTCTTTGCAGCAGCGTTTCAGAAATGTCTTACTGTCGAGTCCTGACCATTGTTTCATCTCTGTGTTTTTTTTTTTTTTATTATTTTTATGTTCTCGGAGATGTTGCACTGATGAGTTAGAAAAATAGAAGTGGATGCAATGATCAGGAATCGATACAATTAACCCACAGCTCCTACAAGAGACCCCAAAGGGAAATAAACAAAAACATGAGTTAACTAGAGCCTAATGGAAACACCAATAGCGGAAAACCAAAAGGACCGTCATTTTCCCCACAAAATGGCCAATTGGCCATTCAAAACACAAAAAATATAAGCGATAAACACACTCAAAGACAAACCATAAAAAAATAAACCCCGAAAGAAGGGCCGCCTAGGAACGGTCAGTGAAACGAATTCCACTGGCGGGCTTAAAGGCATTTATTCTTGATAATTGAGGACCATCGTTTCATTACATAATATTATGTAGCCCTCAGTGCTAATTGAAGGGAAGTCCTCTGTCTTCAACAGGTAAGGGGCCTCCTTGGGGAAAATCAATAGTTTACTAACTGTTGACTAAAGAATACAATTTTTATTTTTCCATTAAGTGCCTCAGTCAGGGGATACAACAAGAGCTACTAATCATCCTTTTAAGGGCCGTCTTTGATTTGCTATAGACACTTTATCACTAGGGGCAATAAAACAATTATGAACACACAGTGTGTGGTACTGTTTCAGGAATAAATGCCTTTAACTCGAATTTACGCGTCCGCAATCCTCGCCCTTTCTTCCATCGTTACTTACGTAATTTGTTCAGTCCGCATGAAGGCCTCCTTACTCAATAGTGCAACTTCTCCATGAGTGCATGCATGTATGTCTGCATGCATGCCTGTGTGAGTGTGTGTGTGCATATATGCATTCATGTGTGTGTACATGCATACATGCATGTGACGTGTGTGTGCATGCATGCATTTGAGTGTTTGTTTGCATGCATGTGTGTGCATGCATGTATGCATGCATGCATGCATGCATGTGTGTGCATTTATTCATATGCGTGTGCATGCATACATGAGTGAATGTACACGCTTGGCATGCATGTATGTGTGTGCATGCATGAGTGCATGCATGTGTGTGTGCATCCATGCATGTGTGCATGCATGGATGCATGCATGCATGAGTGGATGCTTGCATACATGAGTGGATGCATGAGTGGATGCATGCATGGAAACATGAGTGTGCATAAATGTGTGTATATGCATGCATGCATGAGTGTGAGCATGCATGCATGTATGCATGTATGCATGCATACATAAGTGTGTGTGTGTGTGCGTATGCAGGTCTGAGTGCATGCATGTATGTGTGAGTGCATGCATGCATGTATGTGCTTTTTAAATTAAACTTAAGTTCGACAAATGGTAATTTTCAACAAAACTCTGGTCCTTGGTGCAATTAATGGATTTCATATGAAAGAGATACTATCAATGAAGCGACAGTCCTAATATGAAAGCAATCCACTGAAAAATAAAGGTTATTTATTACTTTGAAAAAGGTTAACCAAAAGGTAAACCTCGGACGACGCCCGCCCGCCCGCCCGCCCGGATATCACTATTTATAAGGACAGATATTAAAAAAAAAAATAAAAAAAAGTCCAAAAATTAAGGAGTCGAAACTAAGCAAAACCAATAAGTCTCCCCTCTTCGAGTGTGAGACTTAATGATGCTCTTGTCAGTTTGTTTATACAATTCTTGAAATTTGAAAGAAATACAGAGGACCCTCTTTATATCGACAGCATTTGCTCCATATTATTGTGCCGTTATAAAGAATTTGCCGTTATAAAGAGTCCCCGTCAGGAGTATGATAGGTAATAAAACGCCTTTTCCCCATTATTACTGACGTATTCGGCCCTCGCCCATTGAGGCTTGAAGAAATAAAAGGTTGCATGATGCTTCCACGCAGAGCTGAAACGGACTGCACACGAGTTTTGGTAAACTGCTTAGCGGATCAAAGCCTGCCCAGGTAAAGCGGTACGAGTCGAACCGTCCATGCTTATAAACCCTATTGGTTCCATTGGGCGACAGGGCTTGAGGTGTCATTACATCTCAATGTCGGGTAAAAGTCCCACGATAGTGGAAGCAACGTCTCCAAAATGACCTATATAGTGTTGACGGGGACGTTAAACCTCATATCAAACAAACAAAACAAATTGAAGTATTAGATTACGAGACTGTTGCATGACTATGGACTCGATTTGTGTATTTCGAACCCGAGGGAAGCCAACGCCGCTCGACAAGTGGATAAGCCTTAAGCTAAGTAGTCATTCCATTCAAATTGCCGTTATAACCAGTTTTGCCTTTATAACGAATGTCGGTATAAAGAGGGTTGACTGTACATGCTTCTTATACATTTGACGAAAACATGGCATTGTGTATAATAATAGTCTCTTTCATGACTGTAGAAATGGCAAGTAGGTCCCGGTTTCAAATAGTTTTGAACAAAAACAAATGAATAAATAATGCATCTCCCTAATTTTACACGTAAATTGGGACGTAGACGTTTGATTTCTATTTTCTCGGAGATGTAGCACTAATGAGCTAGAATGCCTTCATGCGGACGGAGCAAATTATTTGTCTAAACCTCGACAGAACCAGTGGCGAGGACTATGTAAAATCCATTGAAGCCCCCAGTGAAATACGTTTTACGGCCGTTCCAAGGCATTACGCAAACACCAAACACGCCTATTCAAATACAATGCAACCTATTATCGCCGTAAAAATGACAATTTTATGATGAAAAATTGTGACAATTTTATTATTTCTGCTCAAAAAAATATAGATTGTGGGCACTCGTCAGAACCGCCTCATCGAGGCGGTTCTAATGAGTACCCACAATCTATATTTTAGAGCAGAAATAAGAAAAATAAAGTACCCCTTGAAACCCCAGTTTTACTCTATAAAAGTTGGATTCAAGGGGGTCAAAATTGTATCGGCATGTTTTCGTGATGGTGAAATATCTGTCGCGCTTTGATTTTGTTGTGGTTTGTCTTTGCATTTATGTGTTGCTTATATATACATATTTGTATTTTGCGTCACCGTTTGGCCTTATTGTGGGTTAGTAACTGTTCTTTTGGATTTCCACTTGTGATGTTTTCATTAGGGTTTAGTTATTCATGTCCGTGTTTCTTTCCCTTTGGTGTCTCTGATGGGATGTGTTGGGAAGATGTATCGATTCCTGATCATTGCATTCACTTCTATTGTACAAGGGTTTTATAACACGTAATTATTTAGGTAATTAAATAAATTGGACAGAAATATTTCTGTTTTGGTTGTAACAGGAATTAAATAGAAACAAATAAAAATGGTAATATCATGGGGTACTTGAAGCTTATGCTATTATTTTGTTAACTCTCTCTTCGTCTGGTGTCAGTTTGTTTTGTTTGATTTGAGGTTTAACGTCCCCGTCGACACTGTAAAGGTCATTTTGGAGACGTTGCTTCCAATTTTGTGGGCCTTTTACAAGACATTGAGATGAAATGACGCCTCAAGCCCTGCCGCACAATGAAACCAATAGGATATATAAGCATGGACGAGCCGACCCGCACCGCTTTGCCTGGACAGGCTTAGATCCTCTTAGCAGTTTACCAGTGCTCGTGTGTGGGTCGGTTTCAGCTCTGCGTGGAAGCATCATGCAGGCCATATATTTCTTCACGCCTCGATGGGCGGGAGCCGTCGTCTGGTGTCAGTATTATGTAAGATATAATAAATACTTCCATGCGCTTCACTTATTTACTCAGTATTTGTCGAGCCCTTCGATCATTCCAATGATCTCTTGGTTTATTATATATACACTCACCAGAGTCACTGGTGATTGCTAAATTGGCCAAACAGCCGTTTTCACATTAACCCTTGTCCTGCTAATCCCGGATATGCCTTATCTTTGAAACAATGCAGATCCAGATCAGATGGAAGCCATCTGATCAGGATCTACATTGTTTACCATTCAGATTGTGAATTTGTTGCAATAATTTGCATCAAGTAATCTGATTGGTTGATAATCGGTAGTGGGTGTGGCATATATAAATATTCAGCAGGACAAGGGTTAAGCTATCATCACGTTAATAAGTCCATTTAATGAAACCTTTTTGAAACACCGCTTTTGTAGAGAAAACGTAGGGTTTGTAAGAGATAATCGCCACCGTCGTTGTGTTGCACATACATTACGCAAACACGCCTATACAAATCAGTGCCACCTTTATCACCGAAAAAAATGACAATTTTATGATGAAAAATTGTGACTTTTTTTCTTATTTCTGCTCAAAATATAGATTTTGGGCACTCGTTAGAACCGCCTCATCGAGGCGGTTCTAACGAGTACCCACAGTCTATATTTTAGAGCAGAAGTTAGAAAAATAAGGTATACCCCCTGAAACCCCAGTTTTACTATATAAAAGTGGGGTTCAAGGGGGTCAAAATTATATACGCGTGTTTTCGTGATGGTTTGTGGTACTTGTAAGAACCGCCTAAATTTATTTTGCAGCAGAAATAAGAAAATAATAAAAAAAGTTCTTCAAAACGTCCCGATTCAAGTTCATATCAAAAACGTATACATCTAGTACAATTGTTATGTGTCGTCATTGTCGCAAATGCCATTATTTGAAGAATAATATACTTGTAAAAGTATCGTTTTCTGCCAATATTTTATGCATCAATGACAATTTTCTGTTCCGCTTTGGTGGCATCGGTGGCATCTAATCTTTGATGCTTCCCTGTATATCAACGTCGAACAGCTTGCAATGTGCGTAATTATCGTTGACACGCCTATTTATTACACTTAAGATATAGCGTACTTAGAATTGCTAGGTACCAGGCACTTCTCAACCCTTATCCTGTTGTTCACGACAAGCCCTATCTTTGCAAACAGTGTAGAACCAGATAAGATGGCTTCTGGGCAGGATCTACACTGTTTGACATTTAGTTTATGAATATGTAGGAATAAATTACATCAAGTAATCTGATTGGTTCAAAGTCAGAATATTCAGCAGGAAAAGGGTTAATTTTGCTTCAGATATAGATTTATGGCTCTACTTAGAGAGTCTGCCAACAAAACAATGCATACCCTTGCAGACCTTCTTATGTATGCCCTATACAATGTTTGGTGCTTACATGTCTTGAATGGTGTTCGTTGCAAATACGTCTTTGGTGTATCGTTCACATTATTTGCTCGTGTTTATGGGCATCAACTCACTTGCCCAACTTTTGTATTACAATGATTTATTTTTTAAAGAAAGCAACACAGTTGGCCTTATGACGTCTCAGTATGTCCCTAAATGGTTTGACCTTCATTGCGTACACAAATGGATTTAGAGCACTGTTGACCAGGGCTAGCGATACAAAAATGAATTTAGTCGAACGACCAAGTAATCCATCGTACATTAATTCCAAAAGGAATACCAAATTAAGAGGTGTGACGAATATGTTCAATAATATCAATATGATTCCTATGGTACAGAGAACGTCTTTTTCTTTCCTACATGCTAATGATCTATTATATGACCCACTGCCGCTTCGTATTTGTGTCCCGTCATCCATATTTGAACATTTAACACTCGTGACTTTTTCATCCACTTTGATTTGGTCTCTTTCAGCTTTAGATTCCTGTTTTGCAGGGACATTCTTCTTGACTATACAGTTTTCATTCTTTGGAAATGCACATGAATCGCAATGCGATATTTTAGTGCTGTCTTTCTGCGAGGTAGGATGGATTGTTTTGCTACATCCTGTCTGATAAACCCGTGGGTCGTTGTTACAAAGTTTTTCTATCCGTTGGTAATGTGTGCTGGGGACAGACATTACACCGTCATCTTCGACAAGTTCAGGTTTAGGAGTTAAATTTTCACGATTTTTGTCATATATGTCGCTTACATACAAATCTCCACCACGTGTCCTGCCTGACAGCCTAGTCGTTGAATTCGTATAATTTACTGACAGTAGCTTAACGGGCTCTTTCGGTCCAGTAGTTCTGTTAATGCGTCCCCATTTTCTGCACAAATATCTTAGCAAACAAATGTAAAGAACATTCGTCCCAACCTGTGGTAGTATCAGAACTACATTGATAATAGCAAGGAACCTAATATAGTCGTCAGCTGCAAGAGTGTTCAAGGAACATTCTAGAATTGAATGACCAAATTTAGTGTAGAGGCCAAACGGGATGCCCACCAAGACTGTAGATAACACCCATACCCCGAATACATGAACAATAATTCTGTTCAACGTTATATCTATACGCCTTTGTTTGTGAGTTTCCTTATGGTGTACAGTCACAAAACGATGAAGACATATTGAAAACGCATGATAAAGTGTTGCAGCTTGGGAAACTGTGTATGCATAAAATGTTACTGAACAAACTTCAATGTTTAGAAACGATGTTGTATTGTAATATGTAAATGTAGCCGGAATAGCAGTTATACCAAATAATATATCCGTAACGCTGAAACTCAGTAGTTGCAGATTCACAAAGTTTTTCAAATCACTTCTGTTAATAACCAAGCAAACAAACACCAACATGTTGGTAAGAATTATCCATGTACAACACAGCGTGATGAATATGATCAAAATGACAGGTGCAGTTTCAACACTTACGTCTCGTGTAGAATCTGTTATGTTATCCAACTCGGATGTGTTAGGCATGATTGCCTTTTTCTGTGATATAACTATGTTTCGACGATTCAAACAACTTTCGTTCTGCAAGGTTCCCGTTCATTCTGTCTCATTATTTGTAAACGGGGGGTGTCCACGTATTTTCATGTCTTACGCAAAAAATAGCTTAACTTTTGTTCTGTTGTTCCCGAAAACTCTACCTTTGCCTACAGTGTAGATCCAGATCAAATGGCTCCTGAAGAAGCCATCTGATCTGGATCTACACTGTTTGTCAAGATCCAGATCAGATGGCTTCTGAAACAGCCATCTGATCAGAATCTACACTGTCATTCAGTTTTTGAAATTGATTGGAAACATTTTATCATGCAGTCTGATTGGCCGAATGTCAGAAATGGGTGTGGCTAATTCAAATATTCCGCAGGATAATGGTTAAAATCAACGGTATAGAATTGTGTATTTCATCTCTTTTCTGGAAATATTAAGTACTGATTTCGTTTTGCTTTCATCGGCTAATGCATTTATCCACACTAGCAATATTCATCCACCATATACAATTTAAATAGTCTTTCTTGCAATCAATAAAAGTCTCGAAGCTGCGAAACCCTCTTAGCACAGTAATCCATTTTCAATGATAACATAAGCCTCGTTACACAGAATGGTGCATCGTGGCAAAACCGACACCCAGACTGCTCCGATTTTTCGGAAGTTTAAAAAGTCATGTCTGGCTCCTAATGTGCCCAAACAAGAAACGAGGAAGACACTGAAGTTGTTGCATCGGCATGCTGGCTGATTTTCGCCCTCATCCTCTAAGCCAAGTTGTACATTTCTTGTACAAGGGCTCTTGTCATAACACTCGCCTTTTATTTACATTGTTATCGGTTATTAGACATTACATGTACCAGACCTTTCGTGTGGCCATCAGACATTTTGCTTGTGCTGTGAAAGCTTTAGTAGTCAGTATATTCCCTTGATAAAATACCTTTTTATTACATCGCATTAAATGTAAAACAGAAAACCAACAAGGTTAGGAAATTTTAAAGCCACACTCAAAGCACACAGCCAAGTTACTTAAAATATAGGCACCCCTGGTGTAGGCCAACACAACACAATACGTGCTCCGACAAAATAAAACCAATTTGTATTAGGCAGACTATGTCGCCTGTCGCTAATATACTCGTAGTCGTAAACTCTCACATAACGTTACGTCTACTAACTGTATCGCATGCGGTGTAAAACATGGATGAAATTGTACCATGGTTTGACGAGTTACAGTGTAGAAGTTCAAATAGAGAACGGGTATTTGGAGAAAGAGCCAATCTTTTGGATATTTTAATGAGTGTGAGCATTATAAGCGCTTCAGTTTACCCCGCTGAAGATTGCTTGAATAAATCGATGAGCTCCGCCTGCCAGACTCGTAACTAACATTCCAGACGGCGGCAACTTCACGTGAACAAGTCCGTGAAATGAACACCCCCTAAACCCCACTTTACACAGAGAATACTGGGGTTTAAGGGGGTGTACATTATTTTTCTTATTTTTGCCCCAAGACATAGGTTGTGGGTACTCATTAGAACCGCCTCAAACAACCTATGTTTGCAGTATTTGTAAGAAAAATATCACAGATTTTCATCAGAAAAGTAGCCATTTTGGGAGATGTGAAAAAAAGTCGCACGGGTGTGTTATCGTAATGAAGTGCGATCTCAGCCGAAAATCAGATCCTTGTTGGGTTTAGATATTAGGCGAGCGGCTGTTTCCGAACTAGTTTACATAAATATATCAACTGCATGCAGGATTACCAGGCGGGTTGTCCTCAAAGGACCTTTGCATCAATAAGTGAAATTTCCAATTAATTATAATCAAACAATATTTTCAGCCACTGCAGGATTTGCGAATGTAATCGCTTGTATTAATGGAACGCATGTATCAATTCAATCTCCTGCTCAAAATGATTGGCAGTTTGTAATGCCTTCCAGGTTTGCTTTTATTTAATTTTGGTTTGCAAACAGCACTGGATTTCAGCATTTTACTTAAAAAGGGTCCACACTATCAAAATTTCAATCTTTTATTTCTTCTGGCATACGATGTACATTTTCCCATTTACTTGCACAGTAGATAAGACATATAGATTATTCATTCTCCTAGTTGAAATATGGGATTTTTAAACCGAGGGAGGTAAAACAATCCGATAAAGAAACGAGTGCGAAGCACGAGTTTCTTTAACGGATTGTTTTACCTCCCGAGGTTTATAAATCCCATATTTCAAATAGGAGAAATGTATAATCTGTATATTACATGCACTTCCATAGACTTTTAGGAGAGTTTGAATCTTGAATTTTGGATCTGAATGCCCGTTCAGTTGACTGTTTACAGCTCATGTAAACGGTTCAATCAGCGAAGTGTTACAGAATCTGGGTGGAAGAACAACTGGATGGGCGCCATTTTGAAAGCGCTTTCTACAGTTTTGAACAAAAATAGAAGAAACAAAGTGTTTCAGTGATAAAACAAGCAAAACGTTAGATTAAATAAAGCAAAACTTACATCCTAATCAATGGTCATATCCATGTTTTCTTTTGTTTCAGCGTTGCATCCGACTCAAACGTCACGCATTCTGAACGTCTGTTGATATTTCTTAGACGCCATTACAATGACGTCATGAATAACGTCGCCGTGATTGAAACTTTCCCGCGTTTGAATAGAACAATTTCACTGCAACGCGGTATCTCGTATCTTGTACATAAAGTAGTTCCAGCTGAAGGGATTTATTTCCCCGGCTAAGAGGAAATATTTCTTCTTAGCAAAAAGGAAAATACCAAGTTTATGTCTGGTAGAAATCATGGTATTTCTCTGTAATGCATGTAATATATCTATTTCATTCATACAAAGCTAGAAGCATGACATTTTTTGTGTATCTTTTGTATAAAGCAGATGAATCCGCACATGAAATGTGTTACATCGTGCTATATGGCTATACATACAACAGTCGCACTCCAGTCGCAACTTAGTCCGACGATGCACTTCAATTTTAAGACAGCCGTACGCGAGACTCAGTTACGCCTGCTTTCTTAGCATACGCCTGCGCAAACTACGCCTCCTTTATGCACTCGCTTTCTGGGCTGTGACACGCATTGTGTTTATTTGCTTGTTTGATTTGTGGTTTAATGTCCCCCTCAACACTATGTAGGTCACTTTGGAGACGTTGCTTCAAGTTTTGTTGGACTTTTACCCGACATTGAAATGAAATGACATCTTAAGCCCTGCAGCCCAATAAAACCAAAAGGCTTATATTCATTAGCCGGTCTGATTCACACCTGTGTGCCTGGGCAGGCTTAGTCCTTCTAAAAGGTTTACCAGTACTCATGTGTGGTCTGTTTCAGCTCTGCGTGAAAGCACCATGCTATTTCTATTTCTACAAGTCCCGATGGAGGGCAACGAACACGCATTGTGTTATAATGCCGCGTTTCATATCAGCACATGTAAGATGAAAATATCTAACCCCCGCCCACACACACACACTTTTTCTGCTGCGACATCATATTATATGTTTTCAGAAATTTGAGTATGCCTGCTTCATAGGCTTCTAGTTTTCGACCAAATATACCAAGATTGACAGTGTGCCTACAAAGAAATCCAGGATACCATCAGTACCCACAAATATATCTGCAAATTTTAGCATACCCCCCCCCCCCCCCCCCCCCCCCCGATTTAAAATAATTCCAAAATTATACATGATTGCTTTCTTTTACAAAAGTGTGATTCATCACGTGACCCAAGTCCGTGAAATGAACACCCCCTACACCCCACTTTATATAGAGAAAACTGGGGTTTACGGGGGTATACATTATTTTTCTTATTTCTGCTTCAAGACATTTGTTGTGGGTACTCGTTAGAACCGCCTCAATGAGGCGGTTCTAACGAGCACCCACAACCTTTGTTTGCAGTATAAATTAAAAACGAAATATCACGGATTTTCATCAGAAAAGTAGCCATTTTTGGAGATGGGAAAAATGCACTTTGTCGCACGGGTGTGTTATCGTAATGTTGCTTTTTTCTCCGGTATAATAGTTGCATTGATAATAAGAAGCTTTAAACAGTTTACAGCAGTGAGTGTGAGTGAGTGTTTGAGTTTTACGTTTCACCAACAGCTAGGTCATACGGAGAAGGGACCTCGGTTTAAAGACTCATCCGAAAGTCTGGGTTTATAACAGTACTGTTAAGCTGAACTGTTGTGCAACAAGAAGAAAAAATGCATTATTATTAGTGGAATAACGTGTCATTAAATGTAGAAGTAAAACAAAGATCAGGAATCGATACAATTAACTTACTCCACCCATCAAAGACACCAAAGGGAAAGAAACACAAACATGAAGCGACCAGACCATAATGGAAACCTTAACAAAGGAAGGCCATAAGGGCAGTTACTTTCCAACAAAATGTCGATCCAAAATAAAAAGACACAAGTGATACACACAGTAAGTAACAAACAACAACATAAATAAACCGCCACAGAAGCCTGGGATTTAAGTTATGTACAATCTTCATATGCCATTAGTTTCTATAAAACGAACTATACCAAAAATACCAAAGATTTTGGTCAGTCCCAATAAATAGTCCAAAAATAGTGACCACAAATATCTTCCTTTTTTCCCATCAAAGACCCCCCAAAATAGTAATATGTAGAATGTTAAACCCCCGACAATAGTCACAGCCTATGTAGCAGGCAAAATTCAGAAAACCTCGCCCCCAAGTCTTTATCATGCTTGAATTGATTAGCATAAGGCGTGTTAACCCTTGTCCGGCTGAGCCCGGATATGCCTTATCTTTGGAACAATTTAGATCCAGATCAGATGGCTTCTGAAGAAGCCATCTGATCGGGATCTTCATTGTTTGCCATGCAGTTTGAGAATTGTTGCAATAATTTGCATCAAGTAAGCTGATTGGCTGTTAATCAGAAGTGGGTGTGTCATATATAAATATTCAGCAGGTCAAGGGTTTAGTTTTACATGAAAACATATTTTGCTAAAGAATGGGAACGCAATACCAAATTAGACAAATTGCATTGCTTGGCATTTGCCTACATGGATTTTCATGACCGGTTTTTGTTGCCTTTATGCTTTCTGTATATCAATAATGTCATTAGCTCGCCACACACGGCTCCGCCCATCGGGGCTTGAAAAAATAAATGGGCTGCATGATGCTTCCACGCAGAGCTGAAACCGACCCGCACACGAGTATTGGTAAACCGCTTAGAGGATCTAAGCCTGCCCAGGCAAAGCGGTGAGCGTTGGCCCGTCCATGCTTATAAACCCTATTGGTTTCATTGGGCGCAGGGCTTGAGATGTCATTTCATCTCAATGTCGGGTAAAAGTCCCACAAAATTGGAAGTAACGTCTCCAAAATGACATTTACAGTGTTGACGGGTACGTTAAACCTCAAACCAAACTAACAAACAAAGCTCTCCACACCCCTCTTCAGTTTGACGTAAGATGGATTAGTAAGTCATAAGTTGAAACAGAAAAGAATATAGTAGCAGAGAATTACAATACTATCTTAGAGATATTATCTTTCGTTTGAACAAAATGCTCTTTGTTAGCTATGGACGCACACAAATTCAAATGCTAACCTCGCTTCATGTATTATGACAGTCAAACTCCAATGTCTCGAACACATATAAAAACCATTAAATGTTTCCTAGCAGGGATAGTTCGAGCCATTGATACAGGTCAAAAGTACATGTATTTAGGTATATCTTCCTGTTGGTCTATAAATTACAAGTATGCTGTCTGTACTCATTAGAATCGTCTCATCTAGTCGATTATAATGAGTACACACAGCACATTACGAAAACAAGTCCGTGAAAGGAACACCCGACTAAATCCCACTTTATCATGTTTATATAGAGAAAAACGGGGTTCACGTAGATATACATCATTTTATATTTCTGCTCCAAGGAAAATATCAGGGCTTTTTATCAGAAAAGTAGCCCTTTTGGAGATGTGAAAAAATGGATTATGTCACACGGGTTTGTTATCGTAATTTATCATACATTTAGTATAACATACATAGTTTTTGAATATGCGATACCAATGCACGTATCACGCTTGCACGTGTTGCCATATCGCATAGGCTTTATCATACCTCAAAAATCGATATCACAACCCTTTATCGCACCCCTAAGCCTTTATCATACCTCTGACGTCACCCTATTCGGAACACGCGGCGTTCTTCCTTTTGAGGCATTTCGCATTTGTTGTTCAGGACGCCATTTGCAATTTGCAATATTTTCGTCTGTTCGAAATGTATGGCAAAAAAAAAAAAAAAAACATGGCACGGATCAGCGAATACGAGAGGAAAATGGGCGAAAGAACGATGCAGGGGATTGCTGACAATTTTTTTTTAAAGTGAAATGTATGATAAATAGATTATGATATGGCATTTTTCATATCATACCACATATCAGCCCTCGACCCATCGGGCTGATATGGGAGTCTCGGGCTGATATGGGGTATGATATGAAAAATGCCATATCATAATCTCTATGTATCTTTTCAAGCTAAAGTAAGAAAAATCGCTAAATATTTGCTACCTTGAATAATGGAATGAGTTTCTACGGGACTGAACAACCATGGTAGACGGTCTATTGAAGTTTAACTGACAGTGTATATCTCCAAATGGGATAGGAACATCTTAAGTCTAGAGTAAAGATCAAGCCTTACAGGGGCTGCAAAATATAAGCAAAGTCTGTCTTCGGGGATGTGCACCAAGATCACCATTCTGACCGTCTGGTCTCGTTTTCGCTGCACATAAAATGAATTCCTGATGAGCCAGAACTTCTTTTGTGCAGCCATAGAATGCTAGGCCTTATTTAGTTGGTGTACGAATTCTCAGACTTAGCCCAGTGCACGCGTCCGAATACGCATCTTTACATTAATCGGTTATCGGTGGTTTCATTTTACCGGCCCCGATAGCTCAGTGGTAGAACGTTCGCTTCGGGATCGGGAGGGCGCTGGTTCGATCCCCGGCCGCGCCATACCAAAGACGTGAAAATTTGTACTAGGTGCTCCCTTGTCTGACGTTCGCATTATCAGACTCATTTTTTTATTTTTATTAGTCCTAGGAAGATAAATGAAGACAGGTAAGTATTTGTGAAATGATACTTTGTTTGGCGCAAAAAAAAAAAAAAACAAAAAAAAAAAAACGCTCAACTTTGTTTCTAATATGCGACGTTAAATGAAGCTTCTTTATCTGTATCTCGGTTTGGAGTATAGTCAAATATATTGCCTTGGGATGCTGTGGCTGACGCGATGCACTGTTGCCAGCTCTAGAAAAAACACCACTTTTCACTGAATCATTATTATGACATAAATACATGTAGTATGCAAACACCACATACATTCGTATATAAAGAACACATAAACTGTGTTTTCACCTTGTCCTTTATAGCACGGTTTTGGGAAGTTCAAAGATTGATTAAAAAATCAATATTTTATATAGGCAAATTACCGGCCAATGGAACCGTCATATAGAAAACATATTGGACGGTGATATATATGGTTCGCTCAGGTTAAAACTGGTTAAAACTCATCCTATAGCCAAACATACATCAGAATACTTTTATAGTAGATTGGGTAACAATACATAATTCCAAGTATTCTAGCTATGACATATGGTTAATTATTAACTGACTTTTCTGTGTTAATCGGATGTCATCCGTAATAACACTGAGGTCGAAATCAATAATAAAGTTTTGAATGGTGTCAATTAATAAAATTGTCATAAATCACGTAATTTCGTATGGTCCCAGGTACAGGCCCTTGGTCAGTTGTATTGGCCTCGGCCTTCGGCCTCGGAACAATACAGCAGACCTCGGACCTGTAAATTGGCCAATATAAAATTTCTTGATTAATAACATTATATTATTGCTCTGATATTGGTGAATATGGTCCAGATTTCGATATCGGCGAGTGCCCTTCGGTATCCCAACGACAATATCTGAACAATAAGCTCTCTTATTATCAGGTAACATTTTCAATGTACAGGCACGTTTTCATAATTTCGTGCTTATATCGCACGATACGATTTACCCTAGGATTTTAGTATTCATTACCAGTCATAATATTCATAGCAATTTAACAACACGAAATATATATGATATTGTCAGCCTTCGGCTTCCACATTATAAATGTGAAACTCGATATGTTAGCTCGCCAGTATTCCTAATTGATTCTATTACTGTCCTATTAAGTAGCCATAGCTCTGTAAATACAATATCTCAGGTTCTTGGATAAAATGTCTGTACAAAACGAAACTGGAATCACGGGCCTCCGTGGCCGAGTGGATAAGAGCGCTGACCCTTAATCGTTAGGTCTCTCACCGGTTGGGTTCGAGCCATGTTCTGCAAGAGAAGGTCAGATGGGGTTTTTGTCAGAAGGGGTTTTATCTCCGGGAATTCCAGTTTTCGCCCTCCTCTTATTATCGATCGGCTCGAAATAAGTGAAATAATCTTTAAATGGTCGTAAAAATGAGGAAATGATAATTAAAAGCTTCTAGCTTACTCTCAAATCCTGTAGTACACTGTTGTAATTGTTGTTAAATGTTAGTTTGTACAGCGAAAGTAATAAATATTGTTTAAACCAATGGTCGTAAAAATGAGTTTGTTTTTACCTTATCTGGCTATTTGCCAACCGTCGCCGAAGGATAAGAAGATATAGCAGACAAAAATGATATATTGACTGATTCATTGGTTGATTAATTGATTTCGATATCGCAGATCAACATTACATGATAAAGTAATGTGATATTAAATATACATGTAAAACATACACATTTAAAATATCTCACATTTAGTCGATACCAAGGATAACACAAGATAGAGAAAGCCATGTATCTTATTTCCGTTGTGGTCCTTGAAAATTGCCTGCAAGTCACAGTGAGGAGGACAGACGCTGGCAACTTTAGCAACGGCTAAACTGCTTAATCAGGGTTATGGGCATCAGCCTTTTCAAAATTTTATAGACGTCATTCCGATTTAAATTCATAATTCAATGTTGGAGTTAAATCTCTTCTGCAACAAGGTCTATCGGAACCCGAATTTTATTGTGACTTAGTATATAAATTCAGAAAAATATATATAATTGCAATAACTTCAGCACCCAATTCTGAAAAATCTTTTTTCGATGTAAAAAGACTGGCTACAACATAAATGTTATACGAAAGACTGCATGCATGGTAGTTAACACAATCACGGTTGACAACTTTCCTTCCCTCTTTAATTGCTCGCCGGTGTGCCAGGCCTCAGATTCTATGACGGTTCCAGCGTAAAGGCTTACTGAGAATTAGAGAGAATTTAATTTTATGTCATGTTGGTTGGTGCCTGATGCCCTGTCTCGGAGTCTTACTGTTGGTTTTCTTTTGCTCAAGCATTTCAGTGGTTACTTGCTGTCGAGTCCTCGCCGTTGTTTCATCTCTGTGGTTGTTTGATTTTTGTGTTCTCGGCGATGTTGCACTGATGAGTTAGAAGACCTTCACGCGGACTGAACAAATTATTTGTCTAAATCGCGACAGAAGTAAGGGTGAATATTGCAGCTGCGTAAAATCGATTCAAGCTACCAGGTGGAATTCGTTATCTCTGACCGTTCCAATGCGGTTCTTCAGTCGCGGTTTATTTTTGTTATGGTTTGTCTTTGAGTGTGCGTATCGCTTGTATTATTTTGTTTTGGATATCCAATTGGCCATTTTGTGGGAAAGCAGCTGTTCTTGTGGCTTTCCGCTGTTGATGTTCCCATTAGGGTCTGGTTATTTCATGTTTGTGTTTCTTTCCCTTTGGTGTCACTGATGGGAGCTGTGATTTAATTATATCGATTCCTGATTATTGCCTTCACTTCTATGTTTAAACTGACAAACATCAACATAAAAGTATGAAGATAGAGCGTTAAACCATTAAAATATATTTATAAAACTCCGATCCAATCCAATAAACATTGAATTATTATACCATAATACCAGTATATCTAAAAAGTTCTTGCCGGTCTGACAAATATGAAAGGATCCATCTCACCGCATCTTTTCCTATTTCGGCTTTAAAACATATTATTCTAGAAGAGAATATAGTTATTAGGACCGATTCTAAACAGTACCAACAATTCATATAATCATCAAATTTAATGCGCATTCCGGTGAATTATAAAGTACGGTTTCACACAAAATTGTTTCTTTTGCGTGATAATACAATAAACTCTATTCTATTGCCCTGCACACTTCTTATTATAAGAAAACAAATACATGCTCCCTTTACACTATTTAAAACACTTGCTTTTCAATTTACAAAACAAATCCCAGTAATGTGACATAATTAACATATGATGCAATTTAGACTTGCGCAAGTCTAGATCCGATTTTGCAGTTTAGAATATAAATGTAAGTGATTGGAGTTTTCTAGAACAGTTTGATCAATCATTACACGCCTATACGTTCATTTAATTACTCGCCAATACAAATATACTGTAAATTTTACCTCCTAAAAAGGAAACTTTTAGTTGAAAAATTGTGTTCTAGGCAGTTCTAACGAGTACCTGCAGTCTATATTTTAGAGCAGAAATAAGAAAAATAAGGTTTACCCCTGCAAACCCTAGTTTTACTATATACAAGTGGGGTTCAAGAGTGTCAGAATTATATATGCACTTTTTCGTGAAGGTGGCTAATTAGGCAGCTTAGACCTTCAAAGCACAAGGGTTACTGTGTCATCCCAAAACCTGTTGCTAATTTTCCCGTCTGCAAAACAGCTTAAACACCTCACTATCGTCGAAATTGGGATTTAAATTGCTCTGCTGGTAAGTTTTAGTTTGCGCGTCAAGGCACGGATTGAATGTACTCAATAGTACAGTTTTAACAATAACTTAAGATATACATTTGGATCAAAACTGAGCAAACTGTCTCAACGTAAGGAATGTAGTCTCACAAAATAGTTACATAACATCAAATTAATGGCAGCTCTGTGGTGTTGTGATAAAGCTTAGGACTCTTGGTGATGACTTTTACCGAGGAAGATCTGCCTAGAATACCCGCGAGTGCAATTGACGATAGTAAAAAGGAAAATAAATCCCTTTCGGGGTAACATGGTCGATTTGCTTTTTTTTCAGCCGCCTCCGCCCATCGGGGTGTAAAGAAATAGATTGGGTTGCATGATGTTTCCGCGCAGAGCTGAAACCGACTGCGCATGTGTACTGGTGAACCACTTTGGGGGTCTAAGCCTGCCAAGCCAAAGTGCTGCAAGTCCATATTTATAAAACCATATTGGTTTCATTGGGTGGCAGGGCTTGAGATGCCATTTCATCTCAATGCCGGGTAAAAGTCCCACAAAATTGGAAGCAACGTCTCCAAAATGACCTATATAGTGTTGGCGGGGACGGTAAACCTCAAATCAAACAAACACAACTTTTCACCTATCACACTATTTGTAATGGTCTTAAGTCTTGTCCCCTATTACTGGTGGCCTTCAACTGCGGATGTCAATGTTTAAGGTGTTTGCCACGACCTATCTTCTTAGGAAACCTGTATGTGGGCCGTAAACCGTATGTTTGATCAATAGTTGAACCTTAGCACTGTAAAATCATTTTAACCCTTGTCCTGCTAATCCCGGATATGCCTTATCTTTGAAACAATGTAGATCCAGATCAGATGGCTTCTGACGAAGCCATCTGATCAGGATCTACATTGTTTGCTATTCAGATTGTGAATTTGTTGCAATAATTTGCATCAAGTCATCTGATTGGTTGATAATCGGTAGTGGGTGTGGCATATATGAATATTCAGCAGAACAAGGGTTAAACCTAGTGGAGCTACCAGTGGATCGTGTGTTGTTTATTCTATGTGACCCGTCGCTTCATAGATGTGTTCGTGTAAAGTCCTATTTGTTTCATTAATGTTATTCTTTATTTCCTTTATATTGCTGTAATCACCTATATGTCGGAGTTGGAGTTGTTGTTTGGTTACTATTATTTGCGTATTATTAGCTTTTTTTTATTCTTGACGGGAAACATGGGCTCATATTCCCCGCCTGAGGGCGACATATGCCCGAGCCGTTTGGCGAGGGCAACTATCGCTTTCAGGCAGGGAATATGAGCCCATGTTCCCCGTCAAAAATAACAAATTTGTTATGCTTCAAAGCTTTTTCGTGACATTTTGTTCATCGTCCCAATGTTTTCTTCTGTAGCGGACGTCGTGAGAAGTAAATGTTTATATGCGATGTCATCAAACACACCCTTCTGCACGCACTACGTTACGCAAACACAGCTTTACAAATACATTACCACCTTTATCGCCGAAAAAATGAAAATTTTATGATGAAAAAATGCGATAATTTTCTTATTTCTGCTCCAAATATAGATTGTGGGTACTCGTTAGAACCACCTCGATGCGGTTCTAACGAGTACCCACAATCTATATTTTAGAGCAAAAATAAAAAAAAATAAGGTATACCCCCGGAAACCCCAGTTTTACTAAATGAAGGTGGGGTTCAAGGGGGTCAAAATTATATAGGCGTGTTTTCGTGTTGACGTTTTAGCACGGCGCTCAGTGGGAAAATGTTTAATTCATGTTAAAATAAGAGTTTTATATCAGAAAACAATAAAAAAGAGTACCGAATGACTGAAAAACAATCAAAAGTTTCTATTTATTGTGGTGTATAAACACTATTTTGCTTATACATTTTATCAGCTGCAGCAAATCCAAGATGGCGGTTATCGCAATTCAACGAAGGCAAGCGCGAGAGGGGTATATATATTTTGTTCACGGGGTATATGGAAAATAATTGCCCTTGCATTGTCCAGTCAAAAGCCTGGACATTTCTTTGCAGTATAACAAATTATCGCTGTTATTTGTTTGATAACGGCATGACATATAGTAACTACATGGTTAGTGTCTTTAATAATAAAATATAATCGGTGAGCCCTATAGTCGGGGATTTGAAATATGTAGCACCCGTATTTAAGGAGTTGAATGCACCTTACTTTCTCACACTTAACTATGATACGAATTTATTTAGAGGTCTCTCAGCATCTTGAAAATGGAGTTAGAAAATCAAAAAAGTGGGGAAAAGACATAAAAAGGGGAGATAAATGTTCCTACCCTCTTTTCTCATTTAAGCATCCAAACAATTCCAAACGACAACTCCTCTGAAACTACAAGGCCAATAGGAACCAAATTATATGTGAAGCCGCCATGGGGTGGAAAAAAAACATATATTCTGAATATCTGGGTCACATGACCAAACTGTCCGCCATGCTCATATATGGTAAAAACCTTTGAAAATCGCCTTCTCAGAAACCAGTCGACCGATGACCTTGAAACTTGGTATACAATATATAGGACCCGGGCCCTATCGAATTTGTTCAAATGATGACATTTCGTTGACCTTGACCTTTCTTACGTCAAGGTCACATTCGGTCACTTAGGATTTTGTATGGAAAAGACAGGGTTTTCTGGTTCTGTTGCAGCTTATGACATCATAGTTGATATTTGCAATCAGCTTAATGATCCTGGGGCCATAAGATTAAATATGTTTTAATTTTTCTAAAACTGCTGGGCTAACTGATACAAAATTACATATACTGCACCAGTGTGGTCGAGAAATCCAAGTTTGTTAGAGGGATCTGTGTGATCGTCACACCAATAAACGGCCAAAAGTGATTTTAAATTCTGCATCTCAAGAAATACAAGGCCTTGGTATGCAGCATTTTTGACTCTAGCCCTAAGACGGCTCAAAGCTGACTATAATGTATGCGACGGCAACAAAAGAAACCAATGGTCGATTTCAAAATAATTTGGCATCAATGGTCCTGGGATTGGCCTCTACTAAACCATTATGGTCTGTTAAAATAAATGGACACCACAGGTGTGTGTGGGGCGGGGGGCGGGGGGCGGGGGGGGGGGGGTTATGCCCACTTGAGCTCTGGTGAGCGTAGTTTCCCATCGGCCGCTTGTTTACAATTTTGTGTTCAGGGCATTTATTAAATGTCGCGTGAACTTGATGGCAAGCGAAAACCATATCTAATTGGCGTTGTCATGATACAGCAGCCACAGTTTTCTGCTTTACTGATTGCACTTGTTGGCTATATTTTGTTGCTTAGCTTCATAAACAATTAATTGATGACCAGTGGTAGTTTGGTATGAAGTTACCATGACAACAATACCTCTGAAAGACGACAATGTACAGTGAAGATAACAGCGCCGCCCTATTTCAGTTTATTTTTTTTAAAGGGTTGGCAGATTTTTGTTCAGTATTTCACAATTGAAGGAAAGTCGTGTTATAATGAGTTTGCGCCTTTGAACAATCAAGCCTCCTTTTGACTGAAGGTGTGCGAAATTTTACTGCGAACAAAAAAGAAACAGTATACAGTTTTTGGTGGAACGAATTTACTTAAATGTTTTAGAGGTTTATTGTTTTGGTTTTTAACATTAATTTGCTGCAAAAAAGATACTGTACTAAATTCAAATATCGGCATCTAATTCTCCAGCTGCGGATTTGATATACTCCAGCTTATTTGCTGATTGAATGACTCTGGTTTTGGTCGATCTTTTGGCAAACATGCGCAAATTGAGGTCACGAAGTTACATGGAGATGCAGAAAAGTTTAGTCGAGGGTCTGTGTTGAACCCGATGTTCCAACCCTTCTTGACAAAGGTGAAGAGAAGAAGCTTGATTTACGTAGGAATCGTAACATTTATTATGCCAAACATCGTCTCTCTTCACTATATCTGACATTTTATGTTTCAACCGCAAGTAAATTAACCCGCCTAGTTCCTTTCATATGTACGAACGCATTTCCGCCAGAACGCCTGAAGGTAGGTGTCTGATGCTCTGTCTCTGGTAGGGTTAACCGGAGCCTAACTGTTTGGTTTCCTTTGCTGCAGAATTCTAGCTATTTCATGCTGTCGAGTCCTCATCGTTGTTTAATCTCTTTAGTCGTTTGATTTTCTGTTCTCGGAAATGTTGCACTGATGAGCTAGAACTCCATCATGTAGAGTGAACAATGTATCGGTTTTAACAACGACAATCAAGCGCGAGTAGTGTGACCACCTAAAACCTATTTAAGTGTCCAACACCACCTCGGCCCCCGTAAAACTTCTTACTGACCCCGTCGTCGATCCTTTTTTGTGCTTTATTATTTTCATAGTTAGTCCTTAAGATGTATGTACTGCTAATGCTTTTTTTTTTTGATAGCCGTTCGGTCATGTGGGGAGATAACTGCCATTCTGGCTTTCCATCCATGACGTTTTCATTTTGGTGTTTTGAATTGGAGGTGCGAGATATTTTGTATAGATTCCTGATCATTGCAGACACTCTGTTTTTCAAACGTGATAACTCCTGATGGCTTGTCATGGAAGGCCTTTTTGTCCAATCTATATGGGACAATTGGGGTGGTTGGGTGAGGCAAAGGTGGCGTGTATCTTGCGTTAATAGGGCGTACAGCTGGACAAGACCCGCTGTTCTTCCAGCAGTTAAGTGTAGAGGGGGAAACTGTTATTTCTTCTGTTTCTGCTTTTCCATTTTCCCATTTCTCCTCTGCCCCTTACTTTCATCTGCTCAACTATCTCTTATGTCGTTATGAGGACAAAAATGACCAACAAGGGGTGACGTGCCTTTAAACCCAAACAATCAATATATTGGACAAATGTCAGAAAAAGGAAGTAGTAATAAAGGAGATGAAGAACAGATAAACCAGTGTGTGACAAGAGACACAGGATGATTAAGAGCTAATGGTGAATGGAGGGACAAGGCTATCGTAGGCAGGTTGCCCAACAAAATGGTAGAAAGTAAGTGCAGGTGACATCTTAAGACGCACGTTTACATGTTATACCACAACTCTGGGAAAAGGGAAGATAGAAGAATGTTTAAGGGATGGCTTTACATTACATTAAACCTCGGGTACAATTTATTTTTATACGTGCGACTTAACAGAAAATTAGGTACCCAGTAAGATTTCAAGTGGCCAGTAACATTTACGTGTTTAAAATATAATAGTGTCGATGTTACTTGGGGAGCCTTCGGCACAAACCGGAAACTTTGGGTAATGATTCTTGAAATATACAATGTATTCATTAAATGTTGATTGTTTCAAGTCACCAGTTTAGAGAATCACTTGCCACTTCACCCGCTGACAAATATGCTTGGTGATGTATATTCCCCTCACTAAATATAAACCGGAAGGAAATGGCCATCAGTAACTTTTCAAAAATATATCTATCGATCCCTGTTATGATACATCTATGACAACCCTGTAAAATAATTTAGTTTATGTTGGTTTTAATATAAATTTTTATCACGATCTGTGACACAACAGGAAAAAGTGGTAAAATGGTCCATAGGTATCGGAGTCCCTTGTTCATGCCCGGATTGAAACAGAGTCATCAAGTTTTACATGCACGCGCAAAAATAACCGTCCTTCATACTGACGAAAAAGAAATTGTTTCAAAAAGTACTAAAAATTATTTAGCGCGAAAATAGTGTAAAATTTACCAAATTTTGGGGTCAAATTTCAATGGTCAAAATTTATGGTAACACCGGATGTAATTACGTCAAATCATGAATTTTGGTGTCTTCGAGTATTGACATACATTTTGGCTGATGCAATAAATCAACATTCATATGTAAGCGCAAGCTACACATAACTAAACTCAATCCAACTATACCATCTGCATGGGGGTGAGTGTAAACTCATAGTATTTTCAACCCCTTTTCCCCACCAGATTTGCTAAATAATCACATGTCATATAGGTTAGGCTCATATCTCAATGAAACGGCACAAATAAAGCGTGAGAATTTTGGGTGCATTAAATTTTTCGAAATCTGGTCTCAAATCCCGGACTACTAGACAATTTTATAGTGGCGAGCTATAAAATTATATTTTATTATTCGGTGCAATGGCGCGCACACGTATTATAACGTGACGTCAACGAGTGCAAAGTTTCTGACGACACTGCACCACAAAGACGTAGGAAACAACATGGACACTCGTACTGTAGTAGGAGTGCTTAGTTATTCCAACGGGTCATTCAAACGGGGAAAGGCCAAGAAGGTAAGAATTTAGCTGAAATTTCTGAAAATCGGTTGAAATAGATATTGCAAAGATTTTAACTTGCAGTTTCGTTGTTTTCTCATGTATAAAAGGTTGCATATTATTGTTTACACTTGTAAATTAGTGATCTGAAAGCTAGGTCCGGTCTATAAACAGTCACTAGACGTATTATAGGTCAGTAGAAGGTATTATAGGTTACTGCAGTTATTATTCGACCCCGTTTATTAGGTTACTAGAATGCCTGGTTGCGTAAGACCACAATACGTCGTGTAATATTTAGTCGTGTAATAAGGCGGTTCTTCTGTGGCGATTTATTATTGTTGTTTGTTACTTACAGTGTGTATCACTTGTGTCTTTTAATTT
The DNA here is from genome assembly GCA_963580285.1 of Lucinisca nassula. Lineage (NCBI taxonomy): Eukaryota > Metazoa > Mollusca > Bivalvia > Lucinida > Lucinidae > Lucinisca > Lucinisca nassula. The sequence goes on from OY757013.1 coordinate 131,794,942, forward strand.
TGGATGGCCATATGGCCATTTTGTGGGAAAGTAACTGTCCTTATGGCCTTCCTTTGTTTAGGTTTCCATTATTGTCTGGTCGCTTAATGTTTGTATTTCTTTCCCTTTGGTGTCTTTGATGGGTGGAGTAAGTTAATTGTATCGATTCCTGATCTTTGTTTTACTTCTACTTTATTAAAGTAATAACACATAATACTGGCGAGTAACGTAATGTCGCCTTCCTTGACAGCCCTATGATTTATTTTGAAATTCTGCCCCCGCCTCCCGCCCCCCAAAAAGGTTTAAAGTAATTACAGTAGAACTTCGACGGCTCGAACACCGATGGCTCGTTTACTATGGATGAGTCGAACCCATTCTTGAGCCCCTAGCGAAATCCTCTACATAAGAACTAGTGGGGAATAATTAAGGAGATTTTAGTCTTTTATCTTACAAATGTATGCTGTCTGTACTCATTAGAATCGCCTCGACGAGGCGATTCTAATGAGTACACACAGCATACATATTCATTATGGAACACCGAAAAGATGTCTGAAAGTATCTCGTTATGCCTCCTAACAGTAACCCTCAGTGGCTCGAACTCCCCCTGTTCGAAGAAATTTTCGAGTTCCCAAAGGTGTTCGAGCTATTGAAGTTCGACTTTATATGATTAAGAGACTCGAAAACGCAAAGCCATTATGAAACTCACCGAAGGGTCGTTTCATAAATTTCACATAAAATGGCAACTCGTGTAGGATCCTATTTCTGTGTACGTAATGTTTGTTTGCTCTAGCCTGTGTTCTGTTATTGCGGCTCCTGACGATCTTCATTTGTATTTTGCAGATAACAAAGACCTCAAGTTAGTTAGTAACCGTTGTGATCGTAGAACCGTCTCTTCGTTGGCTCGTCTTCTCGATGTTGGAGCAAGTGGTTAGCTACCGGATACCAGTATCAGAATCAGAATGGTTACAGTGATATAGGAAGGTATTCCGCAGCCCTCACTGAAGAGAGGAACTTAGCTACACAGTTTTGCTGCACTTTCAGCTGAAAAAAAATCGATCGGGTCGGGAAGCTTAAGACCGTTCCAACCTTTTTATGATCAGAGGGAAGAATGAACCTTTGTAAATGTCAGTTCTTGTTGTAGGGGTCTGAAGTGCCAATGAATGATGATTTCTACAGCGCCTATAGTTGGGGAACAATTGGTTACTGCACCCTGAGATCAATAGGAAAAGTTACTGTCTCGTCTCTATTTCTTGAGAGGCTACCATCTTGATTCTTGATTCAAAGTTACCACGACCATGTGGATAATCCATGAATCAAAAATGACATTTTTTTCACTATTTTGAACTGGTGTTTAACCAAATACAGGGGTATACTGGGATGTTCATTTTGGAGACATTGCTTCCAGTTTTATGGGTCTGTTATCCGACATTGAAATGAAATGACATCTCAAGCGCTGCCACCAAAACAATCCAAAAGGGTTTACATTTAGGGACAGTCCTCCAAATCTGTTTATCAGCTCAACATGACTAAGTTTTTGTGGAAACAAAATATAGGTTCTCTGAGTCAACATATTACAAGTAACTTAAATTGAAAAATCAAAGCATGTCATTATGTTATAGATGTAACGGTTGTTTTGAATACCATATAGGCCAAATACGCGGTAAATAACGAACAAAATGCCCCATCCATGCTCAACACTTTAGAGATCCTTGGACAAGAATGATGCCACTGAGCACTCATTTACGGACTTTGAGAGTATTTCCGCTAGTTTAACCTTTAACCTGCTGAATATTCAATTAAGCCACACTCATTTCTGACTTTGAACCAATCAGATTACTTGATGCAGCTTATTTCTACATATTCATAAACTGAATGTCAAACTGTAAAGATCCAGATCAGATGGCTTCTGAAGAAGCCATCTGATCTGGATCTACACTGTTTGCAAAGATAGGGGTTGTCGCCTACAGCAGGGTAAAGGTTAAACAAAGAAAGATATTTTCTTTAATGTTTTAAGTCTAAATTAAAAATCTTACAATAATAAATATGGCCAGCCTCGATAGCGCAGTGGTTAACGCGTTCGACTTATGATCGAGAGGTTGTGCGTTCGAGTCCGGCGCCCGGTATCGAGGTGTGTCCTTGGGTAAGACATGTACCGACGCTGCCTCACTCAACCCAGGTGTAAAGTGCTATAGTCACTGCCTCTCTCGCGCGCGCGTGAAAACATCCGGAATGAGTGTTCGAGAGCGATTAAATAAGCTTGAAGCTTCCATCGCAATCGAATTAAAATAAATTAGTATAAACTAAATATGTACATGTTTATTATAGCCCCGCTTTGAAAAAGTGGGGGCTATATTGGATTTGCCTTGTCCGGAATTCCGTCTGTCTGTCTGTCAGTCAGTCTGTCTGTCTGTAATCTTGTCCGGAATTCCGTCTGTCTGTCTGTCTGTCTGTAATATTTGATAGTGGGTACCTTGTTACAGCAACTCCTCTTACAGTTCTAGGTCAATCCTTTTGAAACTTTACAGGTGTTTTCATATAGGTCTGAAGATGTGCATATTCTTTTTTCATTATCCTTAAATAATTTTTTTCACTTATTTCACCTTTTTTAACTTAGACAATTTTTGAGATCTACTAATGTTAAAATGTATAGGGAGTAGCTACCTTGTTACCGCAACTCCTCTTACAGTTCTAGGTCAATCCTTTTGAAACTTTACATGTGTTTTCATATAGGTCTGAAGATGTGCATATTCTTTTTTCATTATCCTTAAATAATTTTTTTCACTTATTTCACCTTTTTTAACTTAGACAATTTTTGAGATCTACTAATGTTAAAATGTATAGGGAGTAGCTACCTTGTTACCGCAACTCCTCTTACAGTTCTAGGTCAATCCTTTTGAAACTTAACAGGTGTTTTCATATAGGTCTGAAGATGTGCATATTCTTTTTTCATTATCCTTAAATAATTTTTTTCACTTATTTCACATTTTTTAACTTAGACAATTTTTGAGATCTACTAATGTTAAAATGTATAGGGAGTAGCTACCTTGTTACCGCAACTCCTCTTACAGTTCTAGGTCAATCCTTTTGAAACTTAACATGTGTTTTCATATAGGTCTGAAGATGTGCATATTCTTTTTTCATTATCCTTAAATAATTTTTTTCACTTATTTCACCTTTTTTAACTTAGACAATTTTTGAGATCTACTAATGTTAAAATGTATAGGGAGTAGCTACCTTGTTACCGCAACTCCTCTTACTGTTCTAGGTCAATCCTTTTGAAACTTTATAGGTGTTTTCATATAGGTCTGAAGATGTGCATATTCTTTTTTCATTACCCTTAAATAATTTTTTTCACTTATTTCACCTTTTTTAACTTAGACAATTTTTGAGATCTACTAATGTTAAAATGTATAGGGAGTAGCTACCTTGTGATCGCAACTCCACTTACAGTTCTAGGTCAATCCTTTTGAAACTTAACATGTGTTTTCATATAGGTCTGAAGATGTGCATGTGCTTTTTCATTATCCAAAACTTATTTTTTAACTTAGACAAGGCGTAGGTACCTTGTTAGGGATTTAACCCTCTCACAAGTCTTTACCTTTAATTCATGAGTCTTTCTCCTCTGACAGGGCTATAGCGGGGCTATAGTCAGATCCTCTGACAGTTCTAGTTTTTACTTGAAGTCTAATTATAGATTGTGGATGTTAGGCGGCACTAACTAATAAACACCAACAATCAATGAGGAACATTTGGACTAAAATGGCGTCTATTTTATCTCTAAAATTAACATTTTCAGGCTGAAAATGTCTGAAAATGTTCTTATTTCTAGTCGAAATATAGATTGTGGGTACTCGTTAGAAACGCCTCATTGAGGCGTTTCTAACGAGTACTCACAATTTATGTGTTTGAGCGATATATAAACGACCCCAAACCCAATTTTTCTCTATATAAAGTGGTGTTTAGAGGGGTCTTCATTTCACGGACTAGTTAACCTGATGAATAATGAATATACCTAAATACCATACTTTTTCTTCATAAAGTGGGGTATTACATACAGGGATGTTCATTTCACGGGCTTGTTAACGTGATGCAAGCCCTTATTAATGTTTCGATTCATTTCTAAGTGTTAATTTAATGGGTAATTATTCGCCGATAAACTAGAATCTCGTTCATTAGCGTAATAATTGTCAGAATTCCATATAAAGTAGCTATTTATAACACTGTTAAAGGCAATTTGCGGTTTTAAACATTCGGGTCAATCACTGGTTAAAAATGCGTAAAGATGTTGCTTTACAAATGACAGACAACATGAAAGGCAATGTAATAAACACAAGTTTTTGGATAGATTGTTAATCAGTCGACAAGCAGTTACTAAGTACAGAAGCTTCCCGCCTGCTATTGTCTACTTGACTATCGCTGACCATGAACAAAATCCGTGATTTTCCTTTCCCTTTGACGTCAGAACGCTGTGTAAAATGTAAAACCTGGACTGGTCACGTACCGAAGTATTGGCAAACAGTGAAGACCTAGATCAGACGCCGCAGAAGGCGGCGTCTGATCAGGATCAACACTGTTTGTTACAAAAAATGGACTGTAAAGGTTAAACAAATGGTAGAAATCTCACGTTCAATCATCGACACCCCAGTGCTTTGAGTAACTTTTGTATGCAGGTTTGGTTGTTTTTCATTTATTCGCCGGAAGTGGCCGAAAAATAGCACAGTGCCCATAGGCGATCGACAATCTGTAAATATCTGCTTTTCATATTAAAAGTATGAAGGAAAAACAAAAAAATCCCTTGTACATGTATCATATTTTACCTTAAAGGCTAGAAAAAAATCAATGTTTTGCAGATTCATACGGAACCCGGGAAGGGACATGAATTTTTTTTATTTTATAAGTTGTGCGCACAAGATAATATCTTGTGCGGACAAGATATTATCTTGTGCGGACAAGATATTATCTTGTGCGGACAACATATTATCTTGTGCGGACAAGATATTATCTTGTCCGCACAAGATAATATGTTGTCCGCACAACATAATATCTTGTCCGCACAAGATATTATCTTGTGCGGACAACATATTATCTTGTGCAGACAAGATATTATCTTGTCCGCACAAGATATTAAGTTGTGCGAACAAGATATTATCTTGTCCGCACAAGATAATATCTTGTCTGCACAACATAGATCTTGTGCGCACAAGATATTATCTTGTCCGCACAAGATATTATCTTGTCCACACAAGATAATATCTTGTCCGAACAAGATAATATCTTGTCTGCACAACTTCCCAAGATCTATGTTGTGCAAACAAGATAATATGTTGTGCGAACAAGATAATATCTTGTGCGCACAAGATATTATGTTGTGCGAACAAGATAATATCTTGTCCGCACAAGATAATATGTTGTCCGAACAAGATAATATCTTGTCCGCTCAAGATATTATCTTGTTCGCACAACATAATAAAAATAAAAAATCATGTCCCTTCCCGGGTTCCGTAGATTCACGAAACATTATTGATCTTTCAGTCGATGTATTTCTTAAGTATGTATGGATATATCTTTTTGTTTCCATCTGCATTTAGATGATTTGTTTGTTTGTTTGTTTGTTTGATTTGAGGTTTAACGTCCCCGTCAACACTGTAAAGGTCATTTTGGAGACGTTGCTTCCAATTTTGTGGGACTTTTACCCGACATTGAGATGAAATGACATCTCAAGCCCTGTCGCCCAATGAAACCAATAGGGTTTATTAGCATGGACGGTCCGCCTCGCACCGCGGTTCCTGGACAAGCTTAGATCCTCTAAGCGGTTTACCAGTACTAGTGTGCGGGCCGGATTCAGCTCTGCGTGGAAGCATCATGCAGCCCATATATTTCTTCAAGCCCCTATGGCCGGGGGCTGCATTTAAATGACACGCCTGTATGCCACATAGACCATCTGTAGACTGCAATATAAGTTTTGTTTCAACACACGCGACATTCCATGTTGCGGTTGCCATAAACATATGATTTGTTTGTCTGTATAGTCGAACTTCGATGGCTCGAACCCCTTCGGGACCATAGAAATTTGTTCGAAACAGCGGTAGTTCGAGCCACTGTTGCATACTTCCAGAAAACATAACGGGGGTATTTTTGGCCTTCTTTTCGGTGTTCTGTAACATAAATGTATGCTGTGTTTACTCATTAGAATCGCCTCATTGAGGCGATTCTAATGAGTACAAACAGCATACATTTGCAAGATAAAAGTCGAAAATCTCCTTAATTATCCCACACTTTTTCTTATGCAGAGGAATTCCCTAGGGACTCAAAAACGGGTTCGACTCAGCCATGGTAAACGAGCCATCGGTGTTCGAGCCATCGAAGTTCTACTGTATTTGAGTTTTACGGCTCAGAGTCAACACTATTTTAGGTCATTTTTACCTATCCACACTTTTCTTGGACATGCTTATACGTAAGCGGTTAACCAGTTCAGCGCACAGTTGACAACTGCCCTTCTTGAATCAGCGGAAGGAAGAGAATGACCGTTGAAAAGATTTCATGATCAATCTCCACGAAAGAATGTTGCCGACCCCGGAAGGAATCGAACCCACGTCCTCCTGATCACCAGTCAGACGCCCCTGCCCATCAGGGTTTGCAGAAATAAAATGTGCTGCATAATGTTTCCACGCAGAGCTGAAACCGACCATACATGAGTACTGGTAAACCGCTTAAAGGGTCTAAGCCTGCCCAGGCAAAATGGTGTGAGTCGGACAGCCACTACATATAAAAATTTTAGTTTGTTTGGGCGACAGGGCTTGAGATGACATTTCATCTCAATGCGGGATAAAAGCTCCACAAAATTGGAAGCAACGTCTCCAAAATGACTTAAATAGTCCAAACGATAATTATAATAATTATACTGGGAGGACCGAAGTTCGAGGACGTAAGTGACTTTACCGGTTTATATTTCTATAAATAGAATATATTTAAATAATTGGTAACAAAATAATCAAACAACATTTGATGAATAAACAGTCAGAAACAAACATGAAAAATAACGAGCAAACATCGACAGAGCTTATTATTTATCGAATGACATTTCCTAGTAATTTTCAAAATGGCATTTAAGTTCGAGGATGCAGTTGTCATGGGAATCATTAAGATGCTGTGCGGGGTAAAAATAAAATAAAGGCATGTAATTGATAACAAGATACTTTTATTGTAAATAACATGAATTGTCCTGGAAATCATTTGGAAAATGGTGATTTTTTCACTATTTCTCCATTGGTGCTCAAAAGTTTATTCTTCTTCTTGATATCTGTTTAGTTAATTCTGTTCTATTCCATACGAGTCCAAAAATTTAGCTGCATTTTATAATTTGTTAATTGACATCTACTTCAAACGAGAATTAGATGTCCCTAGAAAAAGAACAATTACCTAAAGTTTTGATTATGAAGGTTTTAATATTTATTAAGAGTAATCACATTCACTACTGCTCTCCATTTCCCGGAAGACAAATGAAGCCTCTGAAGTAATAAGGACAGGAGGTATGTTTAGTTATAGAATTTTCCCACATTGATCCTCATACGAAAATAATGGACAAACAAGTCTGCTGGTATGTGTCAACAGTAAACAAAGGACGCTTGATATTTCTGCCAGAATGTGTATGAATGAAAAAATCATTTGGTTGAAGTTGGGTGTAAAAGTGTTAGCAAAAATGGCGGATTTTTGTAACTTTTTAATGTCTCAAGCAATATTTACCTCTCTGATCGGCATCGCAAGAATATTATACTGTCAAAATGTTGGCTTGTATTTGTGGTTTGTTAATGTTGATTCACGAGAGAATAGCTTCAGTAGTAATCGATATATTTATATACAAATGACGTCATCGAACTTGCGTGACCCTCGAAGTTGCATGACGTCACTATATATATACTTACCACTATTTCCCCATTACTTCAACTGCTACTGCTACTTTTACAACAAGTATTATAATTTTGATTATTATTGTTGTTATTATTATTATTGTTATATATGTTTTGGAAAAAAATAAATAAACACTTGCTGAAAATTCATCAGCAATAATAATAAATATAGAAAACGATGACTGAGTTGAAAATAATAATAATAATAATAATATATAAACACGCGCGGAATTAATGGGCTCCTGTTGTTCTCGGTGTTGTAAAAAAGGGTGCTAAGTACATGTATAAAGAAGACCAGTAACTTTGTTTCGCTTGTCGGTTTGTTATACCCTTAGGCTGGGCCCATTGATCAGTCATTGTCGAAGTCAACTCTGTTACACTGTTAAATTCAATACAGTTTTCCAGAAACATGATCAAACTGACAAGACAACCGGTTATGTTGAATATGATACTGCATATTCAGTTTTCATGTCAACACTGTCAAATAATTCTAGTATATAAGTTTATATCTGAACGGTTAAATAATAATTCATTGTCTGTTCCTTCCCAAAATTACGGAACAAGATATTGTGTTGTGCAAACAAGATCATATCTTGTCCGCACAAGATAATAGCTTGACCGCACAAGATAATATGTTGTCCGAACAAGATAATATCTTGTCCGCTCAAGATATTATCTTGTTCGCACAACATAATAAAAATAAAAAATCATGTCCCTTCCCGGGTTCCGCACAAAATATTGCAATGCAATCACAATCGAGTCACTTGATATGGCACTTTGTGTCATATCTTTTCTTATTCACTAAATTAGATTCGCGCAGTTATGAAATCATAATGAGAAAGGCTGCTGTGTCTGATGCATACAGGGAGACAACTCAGTATGTCCAAAACTCTCGGTGTTTTTTTTATTCCGTTCGGCACCGATTATTATTGTTCCGTCGCGGCTTGGCATTTTCACAACCTAGTCAGAAAACTTGAAACAAATAATAGTGTCAAGACTACTTGTGAGCTTGCCTGCCTTGGTAGTTGAATCGGATGCGCGTCTGACTGGTGATCGGGTTCGCGGGTCCGATACCTGTCGGGTCGGCAACATTCTTTCGTATATAATGAGTCTAATATCCATGCATTACGAAAACACGCCTATACAAAAACATTGTAAAAGTTTACCGCCGTACAAATGAAACTTTTAAGATGAAAAAGTTGTGATATTTTTTATATTTCTGCTCCCAGTATAGATTGTGGACACACGTTAGAACCGCCTCATTGTGGCGGTTCTCACGCCGGTACCCACAATCTGTATTTTAGAGCAGACTGGGCCGTTAAACTCTAAACAAAAAAAAATTGTGCGATTGGTTCGCCACAGTGGGTCAGTTAACCCATAGTATACTGTTGTCTCTTCAACTGCTCTATGTTTAATTAGTCCATTTGTCGTATACCGGCCCCGATAGCTCAGTTGGTAGAGTGTCCGCTCCGGGGAACGGGGGGTCACGTGTTCGATCCCGGGCCGCGACATACCAAAGTCGTTAAAAATGGTACTAGCTGCTCTTTGCTTGGCACTCAGATTTACGGGGTAGAGCTAGGACTGGTCGACCTAGTGTCAGGATAATGTGACTGGGTGTGGTATCATGTAATGTGTCTGGGACATGATACTTCAGTGAGGCAGCACTATAAAAGTGAGCTTTGAGTTCCCTGTCGCAACCAGACACCGTCGTAATATGACTGAAAAATTGTTGAAAGCGACGTTAAACCCGAATTCACACACACACACCATTTGTTATATTCGGGTGGTAGGTCATTTTTTCGTTTTTATTCAATTTTTGACGGAAAATTTTGTTTGCAAACAGTGCAGGACCTGATCAGGCGCCGCTTGACGCGGCGTCTGGGCCTACACTGTTTGCCAAGGTACCCCTTTAGGGGGTTTCCCGCATACAATGGGTTAAAGCAGATTGAAATTATTCTAAATGGTCCTAAATTACATAAAACCGCATTACGATAACACACCCGTGCGACATAGTGCTTTTTTCCACATCTCCAAAGTGGTTACTTTTCTGTTGAAAATCTGTGATATTTTTCTTATTTGTTTACCACAAACATAGATTGTGGGTGCTCGTTAGAACCGCATCACTGGGGCGGTTCTTACGAGAACCCACAACCTATGCCTTGGAGCAGAAATAAGAAAAATAATATACACCCCGTAAACCCCAAGTTTTCTCAATATAAAGTGGGGGGTTAGTGGGATGTTCTTCACCTAATGGCTTTCGAATTGCAGTCCAAAAAAACAAGCAGGCATAGGCGACCAGTAAAATAAGCCGACCCGCCTGCACTTCTACACACTCTGATCAAAGGATTTGCGGGTCATACTAGTAATCAAAACTAGCAAACACACCTATTGAAATATATGGACATTTTACCACCATGAAATGAAAATGTTCAGATAAAAAGTTCTGAAATTTTTCATTTTTTCTGCTCAAAAATAGATTGTGGGTACTCATCAGAACCACCTCGGTGAGGTGGTGCTAATGAGTACCCACAATCTCTGTTTTGGAGCAGAAAATAAGAACAATAAAATGTATCCCTGTAAAACTCAAATTGTGTTTTAAGGGGGTCAGAATTATATAAGGCGTGTTTCGTGATGTACGCACGCTGTGGCATCCATCAGTGGGTGTGTGTGAAGACGTATCCGACTGCGCAGAGACACAGGCTGATCTGAATCTTCACCAATCGGATTTGTTACCGCATGCCTTTTGTTGCGTGCAGGCTCAGCAGAGTGTAGTGCATCGTGGACTAATCTCACACAGTAAATATTAATTCTCTTTCACTAGTTCTCTCCCGTTGTTCAAAACGTAGAATGCAACACATTAAGATGTCCGACAGTTTAGCTCGGGTTTTAATAAGGTAATACGTAATAATACGTTGTGGACCTTATTACGTTTTCTGTGCGTATTGAATGTGTTTCGTCTACGTTTAAGTACGTTTTACTACGTGTTTTGCTAGGTATACGCTACGTATATCGAAATGCCACGTATGTTTTGATTGGGACATATTACTGTATTTATAACGTTTTACTATCATTATTGTCGTTCTGACGTTGTAAAACCCAGCCCTCAGTGTGTGGCTTATGTAGCTTTACATTACGAAAACATGCCTATTCAAATATATTGGTAAAATTTTACCACCAAAAAATTGAAATTTTCCAGGTAAAAATCCTAATATTTTTCATATTTCTACTCAAAACATAGATTGCGGGTACTCGTTAGAACCGCCTCGTCGAGGCGGTTCTAACGAGTACCCACAATGTATGTTTTTGAGCAGAAATAAGGAAATTAATGTCTACCCCTGTAAACTCCAGTTTTACTGTATAAAAGTGGGGTTTGAAGGGGTTAAATTTTATAGACGTTGCGTTTGCTATGATTATTGCCGTTCTGTTGCGTTTACTTGTATATGCCCATGATCCCGTGTCTTGGTACGCTTGAAGTTTTGATTTCTTAGATCCTTGAAAACCAAACAGTTTTCATAGCACAACAGGGCGCCCCGTCCCATCGCGTATGGAGAAATAGATTGGGGCGTATAATGCTTCCGCGCAGAGGAATGGATAACCGACCTGACTCCGCTTAAGTCAAAGCCTGCCCTCGAAAAAAGATGCGAGTCGGACTAAACCCTAGCGGTGGTCATTTCATCTCAATGTGGGTAAAAGTCACACAAAATCGTAAGCAGCGTCTCCAAAATGATCTAAATAGTGTTGACAGACACGTAAAATCTCAACTCAAACAAACAAACAAATTAGCACATCACACATCAGGTGTGGGTGGTGTGTGTGTGTGGGGGGGGGGGGGGGGGGGTCAATGTAATCATTGCTGTTTAGACAGTTGAAGACTCGGTGTACTTCTATACTTCTAGGTACATGTTACACTATTTATATGCGACATGTATTTCCCATTACTTAACTCGGGTCTTTTCATGGGTCGTTGCTAAAACCACCGAAATTCGGAGCCCGCCAATCGGAACTTGGAGAAATATATTGGTGTACAGTACATGGTACTTCCCCGTAGAACTGAAACCGACCGCACAAAAGTACTGGTAAACCGCTTAGAAGGTCTAAGCCTGTTCAGGCAAAGTAGTGCGAGTCGGGCCGTCCCTGCATATAAATTATAATTTGTATATTGGTTTGCTTGAGCGGTAGAGCTTGAGATGTCATTTTATCCTAATGTAGGGTAAACATTCAACAAAACTGGAATCAACCTCTCCAAAATGACCTAAATGGTGTTGACGGGGACGTAAAACCTCAATTCAAACACAAGTTCACAGTACCTACACTGCGAGTTGCGGTTTCTTCTATCCTAGTGCGTTTAGTTTTAAATCACGTATCTAAACCGAAAATATAACATCTCTGTCAGTTGATCAGTTTAATTAGTTCTGTCTACAACATTTAGATAAAAACGAGCAATTCTAGGATTTTGTTCGTTAAGAGGCACTTCAGAAAATGTTATATTCTATCCATGTCTCTCAACGCTCATCAAGCTGCTTGAGTACCCAGATCAGTGGCACTTGAATGTAATCAGATTTCGTGAGTGATTCCGAAAACAGACTTCAGCGATATTATTAAATTACCGTCTTCACTGGAGATATTCTATCTCACCCATGGCACGTATTATGCATTGTAACAGTTTACATGTCCAAAGGCCATTTTGAGAAACCTATCGGCTCTTTTCTGAATCGCTTTGGAAGTTATTGTTTTTGTGTAGAATATGCTTATGACATAATTTGAAACAAAATATGTTTAAACCAAGCAATTTGATTTCGAAATTTACTCAACATAATGAAAAACACATTTAACCACACATGGCAATGAAATCTCCCACCTTTCCAATTATTGTAAGAGTGCCAGGTATGTTTTATTTGATAAAGTTTTACAACAAAAAATGTTCTTAATTAACCCTTGTTCTGCTGAGCCTGGATATGCCTTATCTTTCAAACAATGTAGATCCAGATCAGATGGCTTCTGAAGAAGCCATCTGATCAGGATCTACATTGTTTGTCATTCAGATTGTGAATTTGTTGTAATAATTTGCTACAGGTAATCTGATTGGTTGATAATCGGTAGTGGGTGTGGCATATATAAATATTCAGCAGGACAATGTTAAAACAATCAATATTGCTATGCGTATAATTTACCAAGGAAGTCATCATTTATGATGACGCGAAGCCAATTTCGGTACCCGCAATAAAGGAAGGAAGCATAGCTGGAAAAAATTCCCCTCCTGTGACAGCGGGATTCGAACCCGGGCAGCTCAGGTGAATGTACAATGCTGAGCCAAAGATTCGACTCCCTCACGCGGTAACCTTCAGTTAAACATGAAAATTCCTAGGCTGACAAATATTAAGATACAAAACAAATGAGGCAATTTTCCAACTCACATATGAGTGCAAAACCTCGGGGCTGGGTCTACCGAGTATCAAGCCCTCTTTTTTGTACGATAAAAGACCGCCTTGTGTGAGTCCAACCTTCCTTGTACTCAAACTGGAGTTTGAATCTTTCAACCATGTAGATCGCAACAAGTACCCAAATAGCTCCAAGCAGTATAGACGGCTCAAAACGATCGGAGCTGTTGAAGACTTTGACCGAACTTACCGTTTACATGAATGGGTGTGTACCATCACGAAAACACGCCTATATAAATCTGACCCCCTTGAACCCCACTTTGATACAGTAAAACTGGGGTCTACGGGGGTATACCTTATTTTTCTTATTTCTGTTCTAAAATATAGATTGTGGCTACTCGTTAGAACCGCCTCGATGAGGCGATTCTAACGAGTGCCCACAATATATATTTTGAGCAGAAATAAGAAAAATATCACAAATTTTCACCATAAAATTTTCATTTTTTCGGCGATAAAGGTGGCAATGTATTTGTATAGGCGTGTTTGCGTAATGCAAAGTAAGAGCTGGAAGAGTCCACTTTTAAAACTCAGGAGTGTACAATGTTTATTACAAGATAATTTTCTTCCACTGAGACCGGTTTAAATATGAGCGGATCATTACGACATAGGCCCTTTTTATTCAGGTCATTATAAAAACATCTCCATATGAAACACGTGTAATGGTATCCAACATGGTGCCAGAAATGACATATGCGAGTACTAGGTTAAAATTGTGACATCTTTCTTATTTCTGTTTCAAATATAGATTGTAGGTACTCGTTAGAACCGCCTCAATGAGATGGTTCTAACGAGTACCAACACTTAATGCGTTGAGCAAAAATAAAGAAATTAATGTATACCCCTATAAGCCCACTACTCCCCTTATAAAGTGGGGTTTACATGGGAGGTAATGGCAGTTTTTACGTTCATTGCGAAAACACATCCGTCTGACTTAGTGCATTCTTTCATATGCCCAACATGACTACTTTTACGATGAAAATTTGTGATATTTCTTTCTTATTTTTACTCTAAACATATGTTGTAGGTGCTCATTAGAACCGCCTCAATGGGGCGGTTCTAACGAGTACCCACAACCTATGTCTAGGAGCAGAAATAAGCAATATAATGTGTACCCCTGTAAACACCAATTTCTCTATATTAAGTGGGGTTAAGAGGGTTTCACGGACTTGTTCACATGCTGTCAAGACCACTGGTCGACTGGAAACAAAAGTGTTCCTTATAAACGTTTTTTCGAAAGGCGCAGTGTTGGTCAATCGAGAAGTATGGTGGAAAAAACCGGTGTATCCTGAAAAAAAAACCCACTAATCTTAGATGAGCCGATGCCGGAACTCAAATCAAGGCCACAGCAGTAATAAGGACAGAAAGACATGCCGTTGCACAAAATAGTTCCCAGGCGCACTCAGGGTTGCCTATACACCTACTTGCAGTGAAAGTCTTTTTGGTTGGAAAACTTTCATAGAGCAGATACAATCATCGAGCGTTTGATAAAGAAAGAAAGAAAGAAAAGAAAAACACTTACATAGTCTACATGTAACTCTATAATTAAAATTATTTTTGAACTTAATTTATTTTATTGATGTCGGGAAAACCGGGCGTTACGTTCCGCCCTGTCATCGAATAATGGCGTCGACGTAGTTAGAACAAAATAACAAGTAGTGTAACTTTTGGCAGTCACTACGAAATAATTAGGCACCCAGAGCGTCAAGATTTTTCTAAATCCCCGCTTATGTGATAACCGCAGTCACAATCATCACTTTAACCCATCGAATACTAGTGGACTCTTCCTTTTCTATATGTTGGACAAGTCCATTTGTCAGATAAGGGGTGGTAGGCCTAGTTTTTGTTTGTTTTTATTCTATTTTGATGGAAAATACTATTAGCAAATAGTACAGGCCCTGATCAGACGCCGCATTCTGCGGCGTCTGATCTGGGCCTGCACTGTTTGCCAAGGTAACCCAGGACTCATGCTCGGTCTCATATTCATATATATACCTATTTGCACCCCCTTTAATAGCAACTGAATAAGCCAAAGTAAACACTGCGAAAACACGCATATTTAAATGCATTGTAAACTTTACCGCTGAAAAAAAAACCACGAAAATTTATGTAAAATTTTGATATTTTTCTTATTTCGGCTCAAAATATAGATTTTTTCTACTCGTTAGAACCGCCTCATCGAGGAGGTTCTAACGAGTACCAATGATATACATTTAAGAGATGAAATCAGAAAATGTAAACCCCAGTTTTACTATATAAAAGTGCGGTTCTAGGCGGTCAGAATTAAATAGGCGTTTTAGCACACGGGTGTGCTTTCGTAAAGGAGAACAAAATTATACATTATCATCAGAGCCAAACAATGGTTAGTTACTTTTAACCCGAGCAAAACAGAAGCTATGTTGTTTACCCTGGAAACAGGTATAGAGGTCCCAAATTTAAGTTTTGATAATGTCCCAGTTCAATTTGTGACTCACCACAGACATCTTGGTATAACCTTATCAAGTAATGCTAAATGGCACCAACACATAGATACTTTTAGTTCTTCAGCTTCTAAAATATTAGGTGTTATGAGACGATTGAAATATACGCTTAGCAGAAAAGCTTTAAATCAAGTATATATATCCTTTTTAAGGCCAGTTCTTGAATATGCTTCTGTTGTATGGGATAGCTGTACCGGATATGAAAAAGACTTATTAGAAAAAATTCCACACGAAGCTGCTCGAATTGTAACTGGCTTAACTCGTTCAGTTTCAATTCACAACTTATATAAAGAAATAGGTTGGTTATCTTTAAATGACCGTCGCACCTATCAGAAATATATATTAATATTTAAAGTAAAAAATGGAATTTCTCCAGATTATTTCCTAAACTTGTTCCCTCCGATCGTTGGAACGCAAACAACATATGCTCTAAGAAATGCTCGGGATTTTCAAATTTTAAGCCAAAGGACTGCAATTTTTTCTAACTCATTTGCACCATCAGCTATTTCTCTTTGGAATGCACTACCTGATAACTTTCGTAATTGTACATCTGTTTCGTCTTTTAAAAAACTAATCTTATCCAATTTATTTGTAGTTAATACAGTTCCAAACCACTATATACACGGTAACAGAAGACTCTCAATAATACATGCCAGAATTAGAAACAGATGTAGTAATTTAAACTCCGATCTCTTCGCTAACCATCTCATTGAAAACGCCGCATGTATTTGTGGCTATGCGCGAGAGGACGCAGATCATTATTTCTTTCAGTGTCCCTTTGGAGAGTTATCAGACCTGAAGCATGGTGACACGTTTCGCGACACCGGAGAGAGTTTAAAACTGTTTTGAAATTATAGAGATATTTATACGTGGTATTGCTGGACTGAAATAGTCTTAAATTGTTACTATGTGTCTGTGAAAAGTGATTGTGACGTGAGTACTGACAAATATTGAACCATGTTCGAGAATTTTAGAAATAGATTTGCCACGGGTGGCCACGTCAACATGGAGCGAGGTCGTCATGGGTTTTCGGTGCTAAGTGAAATAGATGAAGAAGGGTTTGAAATGGTTTCACGAAGTAGGAAGAGGCAACGCAGATCAACAGGGTCGTCCGGAGGAACACCCCAGCCCCCTAAACCACCGCGTTTTACGGGAACACAGCTTGAAATCTCGAAATTGTCAAAAAACCAGTTCAAGGATTTGTCCACGGACGATAAATTAGTGTCATTGTTTGAACTTATGTCATGTGTCGAAACACAACAGGTAACATTGAATGAAGTGGTAGATACAGTTGACCTTCTAGGGGTAGAGTTATGTAAGACCAATGACAGAGTGAAGCTGCTCGAATACAGAAGTATAGATATAGAAACTAGGCATCGGAGGCATAATCTTATCTTTCGAGGTTTCCAAGAAACGAACACTGAGGAGAACTGTGAGGAACTAGTTAAGAACATGTTAGCTGATAAACTAAACCTTGACTCAATAAATATGTATATTCATAGAGCGCATAGGCTGGGTACCCTCAAAAGAATGAGATTCAGGAATGCAACAAACAGAAATAAACCTAGACCAATAATTGCTTCTTTCCGTGACTATAAAGACACTGAAATCATCTTGGAAAATGCCTATAGGCTACAAGGCAGTAATATGGGTATACATAGAGACTACCCGAAAGAAATCGTCGATGCTAGAAACGAACTTTGGCCGAAATATAAATCTGAGAAAGAAAAAAATTCTAGAGCCAAAGTATCAATCAGATTCCCAGCCAAACTAGTTGTAAACGGGAAAGTGGTCTGTGATAAATTCCCGGATTGGTACGAAGTTTTAAGAGGATCAAGAACAAACACGCACAGCAAAGACAGAGAAATAAGGAGACAGACCGAAAGAGAGAGGGTTACTGAAAATAACCGAGGCGACGAGAATAGTAACTTGGATACCGCCAGCATTCCAGATGATGAGCAATCCGATGGTAAATCCGGTAACTCAGACCCGGGCCCGGACGAAGAACAGAGACCAGATCAGGAAATGGAGACCGGGGGTGAAGCTGATTCAGGCACCGGCGAACTGCAGGTTGAACCGGTTTCTGCACCTACGACGCGTAGCACAACGTTAGATGAGGGAGACGACCGTGTAACAAACTATGACGAAGCCATGAACAGACTGTCTAACATGGCAGACAGGGGTGGGCCGATAGTGAGGGAAAACCCCGGTGATAAATATTAGGTCAAAAGGGGGTTAATTGACACTCAAAGAGTGTTCGATAGCCAACCTAATAAACATTCAAAGACGTTAACTAATGATTTCTCACCCACACAGAACTTGAGAACCTATAACCCTGACCAACATTCTGACACTTTGAACACTGACTCTGAACATAGTAACCCCGACCAGGGTAGATCCGCATACACAGAACGTTCAAATTCTAGGGCCAATAAATTGAAAATCGGTAGTCTTAATGTATGCGGCCTAAAACGCCGAATTTTATACCCTGATTTTGCTAAGCTAGTTGAAAATTTTGATATTTTGTCAGTTAGTGAAACAAAGTTAGATGAATACGATGTAATTTCCAGCGAGGGGTTCACTTTCATTAACCAACCCCGAAAACAAAATTACATAAGGAAAAGCGGGGGGATAGGTTTTTTGATACGCGATGGTATTAGGCAGTTTATTAAACCAATGAGCTCTGAAACAGAATACATTTCATGGGTAAAAATATCAAAGCAACTTCTTAAAATCGAGCAAGATCTGGTACTTGGTGCAGTTTATATACCACCACAACAGTCCCGTTTCTTTAGTGAAGATGAATTTGAACTTTTTGAGCAGGAAATTACATCAGTGATGAGTGACTATGAATATGTTTGTATAACGGGTGATTTTAATGCTCAGACCGGAGATTTAACTGATTATACGGAGGCTGACAATTTTTTAGCTGAGCAGTTCGATTTTGACCAAGATACTATGGAACATTTTAACCAAAGGAATCCTCTTGAGAAATATAATATACAAGTGGCTAGAATCTCGCAGGATAAAAAGAAAAATAATAGTGGTTTCCGTCTCATTGATCTATGCAAAAACAACAACCTGTACATTTTAAACGGACGATGCGGCCAAGATAGGAACGTAGGGGCATTGACCTTTCGTAACGTATCACTTATTGATTATACATTGGCATCTGCCTGTATTTTTGAATATTTGCAGGATTTCTCCATAAACGAGGTTGATAGTTTATTTTCCGATGGCCACGCCCTACTCACCTTAGAACTGGGTACTTTAGATAGAAACATCAATGTGCAATGTAAACGCCACAGCGAAAATACGCTTAAGCCATATATAAAGCCACAAGAATACGAGTATTTTATAGAAAACTTTGAACAGGCCCCGGTCGAACAAATCCTGCAACACATACAATCGGGTCGAAACACAGAGACAACAAAAGATACAGTAAACCAAATCGCTTCACAAATATGCAACGAGTTTAAAATGTGTGCTAAAAAGATCTCAGATGTAAGACGGCATGTACATAAAAGTACAAACAATAAAGACCGTCCCTGGTTCGGACCGCAGTGCAAGAATGCGCGTACGAAATATTATCTTGCTAGACGTAAACACAACCGTAACAAAACATCCGCTAACAAACATGAATTATCTATGGCAAGCCGTTCGTACAAAAAAATCATGAATACCCACATTAGCAAATACAAAAGATTACAACAAAATAAGCTTCGTAAAATGCAAAAATATCAGCCTAAAGAATACTGGAAGTTTCTCAACAGTCTCAGAAATAAGAAACAAGCCGATATGCCCACACTTGACCAATTTTATGATCATTTTTCCGATATTTACTCTTCCAATGACGATTCAGTGGACGACCTGGCCCCCCATATCCCCACAAATGTTTCACAGCAACCCCACAACGAATACCTCAACCAACCCTTCAGTCGCGACGAAATTAGTAAATGTATACGTAAACTGAAAAACTCGAAAAGCCCCGGTAAAGACGAAATCCTAAATGAGTATTTAAAATTAACAGAAGATAAAATGCTCCCAGTATACGAACAGTTCTTTAACCTCATATTAGATACAGGATATTTACCTGACCAGTGGTTAGAAGGAAGAATAAAACCCATATATAAACACAAAGGAGACATCCATGACCCGAACAACTATCGCCCTATCACGTTATTAAGTTGCATGGGAAAATTGTTCACTGCCGTCCTGAACGAAAGACTTACAAACTATCTCGAGGAAAATGACATTCTTAAGGAGAACCAGGCTGGCTTTAGAAAAAACTACTCGACCATAGACCACACATTTACATTATATTCAATAATAGAACTTTTAAAGCATGAAAATAAAAAACTATTCTGCTGTTTTGTAGACTTCTCCAAAGCCTTTGACTCGGTATGGCGAGCGGGGCTCTGGAGAAAACTTATGTATAATGAAATTAATGGCAACTTTTTACGGATATTGCAAAATATGTACCTTAATATAAAATCCTGTGTAACGGTCGAAGGAGAAGATTCACCCTTCTTTTTCAGTAACCGCGGGGTGAGACAAGGGGATAATATCTCACCCGTATTATTCTCCCTGTTTTTGAATGACCTAGACGATTATTTCTCAGAAGCAGGCATAGCAGTAGACTGTGATACCGATATAATGTACACATATCTTAAAATATGTGTGCTTCTCTACGCTGATGACACTGTGATCCTTGCGGATAGTGCGGAAGAACTTCAAAATAGCCTAAATATCTTTTCACAGTATTGTAAGGAATGGCAACTCGACATTAACAAAAACAAAACCAAGATAGTTATTTTCGGATCTCGCAAAGTAAACCAGTTCTCGTTCCAACTTGATAACACCATTCTGGAAATAACTGACAACTACAAGTATTTAGGGTTATTCTTCTCGAAATCCAGAAGTTTCCTAAACGCTCGTAAACACGTAGTAGAACAGGCCAAAAAGGCGATGCATCTGTTACTTATGCGCATTAAAAACCTATATCTACCTGTCGACCTCCAACTCAAACTTTTCGACCAAACAATAACACCTATATTAACATATGGAATTGAGGTCTATGGATACGAAAATTGTGGACTACTTGAAACAATACAAACAAAATTTCTGCGGAACATAATCCATGCGCGGAAAAGCACGCCCCTTTACATGTTATATGGAGAACTTGGCAGATACCCGCTCGATATAACAATCAAATGTCGCATGGTTAACTACTGGACTCGGCTCCTAAGGCAAGGAACATCCAAATTGTCATTTCTAATGTACCATAAATTGAGAACAACGCCGGAAATAAATTCTAAATGGATAAGCAAAATCAAAAACATCTTTGACGAAATCGGCCGACCAGATATCTGGTTATCGGAATCACCAAGTTCTAATTGTGCTTGTATAGTAAAACAATCATTGATGGACCAATACCTACAAGTTTGGGCGGCAAATTTAGATAAATCTTCGAAAGGAATTAATTACCGTATTTTTAAAGAAAACATCCACTTAGAACAATATTTGACTAAACTCCCTGTAAACATGTACTTAAATTTAGCAAAACTACGAACTGGTAACCATCGCTTCCCATGTGAACGAGGCAGATGGTTAGGAATAGAGCTTGAAGACCGTAAATGTACATTATGTAACCTACAAGATACCGGAGACGAATACCATTACTGTCTAGTTTGTCCATATTTTCATGAAGAACGACAAAAATATGTCTCTAGATACTACTTTACACGTTCAAACATTTTGAAATTTAAAGAACTAATGAACTGCAGCTCAGAATCTAAACTAAAACAATTAGCATTATTTGCAAAAATTCTCGTTAGTACGGTGCAATAACAGTACCAAGATACCGAGCTCTATTTTTTTTTTTTTTTTTTTTTTTTTTTAATAAACCGTGTGGAAACATCTGTTTCATTCATTATAAAGTATTTTATTTATTTATTTATTTATTTACTTACTTATTTATTTATTCTTCACCTATTATAAGTAAATCTATCGACTTGTCTATTTACCATGAACTCATTTTAACCCGGCTCCCATGTTCAAGGTCTAATCACCGAAACACTGTTAAAGAGGTCACAAAAACCACTCGGTATATGTTAACAACATTAATAAGATTACTTACCTCTTTAGGCCTCGAAACAGGCTGACAGCTTGATTAATGCTGGTATATGAAGCCAAATAATCCAAATCTTTTATAAGAAACAAAATTCCAAGCCACGGTTAACATCTTTAAAACGGTTTGAATTTAATATCCGACTGCGATGAAAATGAATCAAGTATTGCCTGTTGGTCATTTTAGCCACTTATTTCACGAGCGAAACCAAAACATATCATTCCAAAAATAGATTATACATCAACAGATCAATATTGGAAAAACCGCTATTTTATTTGACACTTTAGATTATTTGAGCCGCGACTAGGCAAAATATACCTGCAGCGACAACAATAATGGATTTGAGGTAAAATTGGAATTTGCGCCTCACAATAACCGGTACTTTTAACACTGCTTGACAGAAGTGCGCTGACAATTTGTCATATTTTGATGACAGGTTTTCGGGAGTACTATCTGTCAAATTTAAAGTCAATATACAAGTAATCTAAAACAGCTACGCCCGAGACTACAGGTTTTAAAATGAGTTGCATTTAATGACAAGTTGATAGACTTGTTTTAACCCTTGTCTTGCTGAATGTTCATTTAAACCGCACCCGTTTCTGTCTATCAACCAATCAAACGTGATATAATTCATTGCTACAGGTTCATGAGCAGAGTGTCAGACAGGGTATATCCTGGTCGGATGGCCGAAGACGTCTGATCTGGATCTACACTGTCTGCAAAGATAGGAGTTGTTGCGAACAGCAAGATAGGGGTTATTTTACCTTAAAATGTGCATGATGTCCGAGGAAGCAAAAACGTGAACAGTTCTAGACTTTCTTTGCTGTCGCAGGAGCGTGCGAAGATTGCCCCGATGAGACTGCGCAAGTCGTTGCGCAGTGTCACTGGTGGCTCCGCAGCACTTACCTTGGCATCTCGACGCCTGTGTATTGCATATCCCAGTGAACCCCAACTCACACAGAGAAAAGTGGGGTTTACGGGGACGTAATTTGTCGTACTTATTTCGGCTCTAGGATTGGTGGTTCAGAGCTACGACTCCCAACTATTAGAACTCCCACCGATGCGGAGAACATATGTGAGACAACAATCTCTGTAACGTAAGGCCGGCTAACGGAAATTTGGTATTACTAGATAACGACTTTTGGATACGGGCTGGGGCTAGTGATAGTTATCTGATTAGCACTGGCCCTTCCCCGGATGACCCTGAGAATACCTGAACCTAGGCTCGAACCACAGATTTTGTTTAACAAGCATATTTATTATTATTATTATTATCATTATTATTATTATTATTATTATTATTATTATTATTATTACTATTTGTACTAATCACTGCCCCGATTGACCCCCACCAATACGAACCATATCTTTCCTTTTGGATCAGACGCTTGTCTATAATAAGCAAATGTCTGATCCGAAAGAAAAGAAACTACAAATTCAGAATGCCAAATATTTAACACAATATATCACTAAAAACTGTTGATCACTATGCTTCATTTTATATGTTGAACATGTTATTATTGTCCATATGTCATTGTATGACCTGGATTGAAAATAAAGGAATTGTACTGTACTGTACTACTGAAAACGCCGCATGTATTTGTGGCTATGCGCGAGAGGACGCAGATCATTATTTCTTTCAGTGTCCCAATTTTTCAAATGATCGTCGGACTCTTTTTGAGGCAACACGTGCATTTCATCCTCTCAGCTGCAATACTTTATTGTTTGGTAAAGATGAATTGTCTAGCGAAGAAATCCAGCATTTATTTAATTTAGTACATCTCTATATTAAGAATACAGGTCGGTTTGATTGAAGCTGATGTAGTCCCTACACATGTAACATGGTTTTGTGATGTATTATGTCATTGTAAAATTGCAAATTGTTTGACAATTGATGAATGTGCTCGGTAGATATCTCTCTCTCTCTCTCTCTCTCTCTCTCTCTCTCTCTCTCTCTCTCTCTCTCTCTCTCTCTCTCTCTCCCTCCCTCTCTCTCTTAAAGCACTTTTATATCACTCTTCTGCTACCACAATTAATACTCTTGTTGTTTATTTGTCTTGAAGCATTGTGTCATAGCCATCATCAAAATTTGTAAATGAATTGTGTATGCGGGGAGGGCCGTAACTACTGTTGCTAGAACTTGTGGCCCAACCCACTTGCTTGTTTCATTGTAAATGAAAAGCAATAAAATATGTTTAAACTCATCAGAGCGATATTACAAATATTATACAAATATAGCTTTTACAAAAAGCTAGGTCTACGCTTACCACATATTAAGTGTGAATGTCTAGAGTTATATCCCAGAAATGTGTTTTATACAATTAACAGTCTTGGGCAATATTCTAATTGCCAGTCTGCAGACTGAAGTATAATCGTTCGCCTTTAAACTTGTAACATCTTACCAAATGGAATGCTGGCAAACTGTTCCGAGAAGTTATGTAGACAAATTTCCTACACTTTATAGATTATCCCAAAAGTTTTGCTAATTGGCGAGGCAAGCTGTTTAGCTCACCATAACCGAAGGCTCCTGAGAAGCTTATACGATAAACAGTGATCCGTCGTGGTCGATCCTAGATAGCTTCTTCAAAAGCCGTCTGATCTGGATCTACACTGTTTGCAACGGCAGAGGTTGTCGTGGACAGCAGGATAAGGGTTAAATTATATCAGTTGTTTTTGTAAGAAAAATATCACATCGATTCTCGCTGAATATTCTAACGAAAGACGCCATTGTACGGTACGAGTGTGTTGTAGTTTTGGGTCGATAGTTTATCAATCGACCCAAAGTTAAAGGGCAAAATCTCCATTATATATTAGTCTTCTATTAGTGCTGCAGTCCAAGTGAGAGTCACGGATGTGTAGGAAATCCATAAAACTTATTTATAGAATTTTGTCGCAGTGAGGTCATCGTGTTGCGTAAAAAGATTAGCTGGAATCATGGTTTGGGCTTGGCAAATAGTGTGGAACCAGATCAGACGCCGCAGAACGCGGCGTCTGATCAGGGTCTACACTGTTTGCTTACTGGACAGGAATTCAAGGGCCAGACGCCGAAAAATACAGCGTCTGATCAAGGTCTACACAGTTTGCTTACAGTACAGTACAGGAAGTTAAGGGTTAAACGAAATGATCAAAGTCCCCTGTTCAGGCCCTTTTTCCCAGTCTACACTCAGAGACAATCGATCCATCAGTACTCTCAGTGGGTGTGGTTGGGTGAGGCAAAGGTGACGTGTATCTTGTGTCACGGGGGCGTCCAACTGATATTGTTTTATAGATGGACATGGCATGCTGTCCTTGCTGCAGGTAAGGGTAGAGAGGGAATGTTGTTATTTCTTCTGTTTCTACACTTTACATCATTTTCTTGCACACCAGATAAGACAAGGAAATCCGTGATTTTACCCTGGGATAGAAATTTATGTTCTGACCCTGGTGTTCCGACCCAGGCAACTAACATAAATGCGCTTCAATTCTATTCAACTGCCGGAACTACTTCCGCACTACTTTTTTTTTGTAAACAATATACATGTGCGAGCTGTCAAATTAACCGGAGGTGTTGTACAAGAAAAAGAATCCAATATGGGGTTCTGTTGTTGATGGGCGTTTCCAACCCTCGGGATGACCATGTTGAGCGGAACCTCGGCGTAGCCTCGGTTCCGCTCAGCACGGTCATCCCTCGGCTTGGAAACGCTTATCTACAACAGAACCCCATATCAGATCCTTTATATTCTTCTTTCTCCCATGTCCCCTCTTCTTTCTCTTTTATCTCTTTTTTTTCTGCCGGCCTCGGTAGCTCAGTCTGATGCACGTCTGACTGGTGATCAGGAGGACGCGGGTTCGATACCTGCCGGGGTTGGTAACATTCTTTCGTGGAGATTGATCATGAAATCTTTTCTACGGTCATTCTCTCCCTTCCGCTGATTCAAGAAGGACAGTTGTCAGTTTCTGGCGAAAGCATGTGCACTGTACTGGTTAACCGCTTACGTATAAACCTGCCCAGGAAAGTGTGGATAGGCAAACTAACCGGCTCTAAAATGACCTAAAATTGTGTTGACTTGGCCGTTAAACCCTAGTACAAACAAAATCACTTTTTTCTCCCTTTCTCTGGGAGACAACACAAAATGACCTACAAAGGTTGACATGTCGCTAAACCCAAATCAACAAATCAATCAATCGGTAGTCACAGTCGGCCCCCGCCCATCGGGGCTTCAAGAAATAGATGGGCTGCACGATGCTTCCACGCAGAGCTGAAACCGACCCGCACACGAGCACTGGTAAACCACTTAGAGGATCTAAGCTTGCCGAGGCAAAGCGGTGCGAGTCGGCCCGTCCATGGTTAAAAACCCTATCGGTTTCATTTTGCGGCAGGGCTTGAGATGTCATTTCATCTCAATGTCGGGTAAAAGTCCCACAAAATTGGAAGCAACGTCTCCAAAATGACCGTTTACAGTGTTGACGGGGACGTTAAATCCAAATATAACAAAACAAACAAACAAACAACAAGTAATCTCAGTGCTTTGATTCTTATATATGACCGTGTGCGTATACGCACATATACCCGGACTACTTTTACCTTGTTGTGATACTATTTTACAGCTGTTAAGTGAACCATTCTGACCTGTGCTTTGAAATTATATAAAATGCACACAACTCTGAATTGTTAATGTTGTCTTGTCGGACAATGATAGGACAATTTTTATTCAGGATAAGAAATTTGAGGGCGGTGAAAAGAATGTTATCTTGAGCTGCCGCACTACAAAAAATACTACATTCCCCCGCGCAGTCTAGTCATAGGCTTTCCTTTGATCACTTTGACTTACAGCTCATATATAGCTTTTGGAGAAACCTAGGGCTCCCTTCAAAATGTGCACAAGCGCAATTAGGTCGTGTCTACACGCATATGGTATCGTGTCGGTTGTACTGTGTCCCGGTTCATTTTGTTTAAGGCTAGGAAATTTGAGTATTTTGCCAACAAAACTAATGTTCATCCATTGAAATTTTATACTGCTATTCAGTCGTTCAGTGTAGTTTTGTTAACCTTAAGCAAACCTTAAGCAAGCAGCAAATATTAATTACGTTAACAAGTCTATATTCCTCTGTAACACTAACCATATAATGTTGAAGAAATAATTGTCTATAAAGTTACATTAGCATAACACGGCAATGTGAGATGGTGGTTTCTTTCCTATCTCAAAAGGTGGCCCTTTATCTATCGAAAACTTGTCGCAGTTATGTTTCGCTAATGTATGCTACAAACATACAGTAAATTCCTACATTAAGACCACCTTTGGCACCTTTTGAACAGTCCAAAAAGTGGTCTCCAATTAGGAAAGAATAACTGAAACTTTCTCAATAAGTTTTTAAAATCAGATTAGGTCTTTATTTCAGGTGGCCTTAATAGCGGAAGTTTACTAGATCGTAGGTGCTCGTTAAAAGAGTACCCGCAATATATGTTACAAACATAGATTGTGAGTGCTCGTTAAAACCGCCTCGTTGAGGCTGTTTTAACGAGAACCCATAATCTATGTTTTTGAGCAATGATAACCGGAAAAATAGACACCCTTGTAAACCCAGCTTGTCCCTGTAATCAACAAGGGGTTTTCAAGGCCGTTTAATGCACAGAAGAGTTAACATGTTCTTGCAATGAATAACAATGTAAATTGAAGGAATGCAATGACCAGGAATTTATACAATTAACCATCAGCGCCCATCAGAGACACCACAGACATGAAACAACTAGACCGTAATGGAAACACCAATAGCGGAAAGCCAAAACGACAGTTACTTTCCCCACAAAATGGCCAATTGGCTAGCCAAAACAAAATAATATAAGCGATACTCATACAAGACAAACCATTGGGGGGGGGGGGGGGGGGGTTAACTCGATTTTACGTGGAACAATCCTCGCCCTTATTTCCGTCGGGATTTAGACATTCAAATGATTTGTTCAATCCGCATGAAATCAAACAACCACAGAGATGAACAACGGTGAGGACTCGACAGCAAGAAACCACAGAAATGCTGGAGCAAATGTGGACCAACAGTTAGACTCCGATGGGCCTGACCAAAACACACTTTATATACACGAAAATTATATTTTATGTTTATGCGTCAAAACATAGATTGCATGTGCCTGTCCTCATTAGAAACGAACGTCAATTAATCTTGTCTTCTTGTTTTGGAGAGTCTTACATGTTTGTTTCAAGGCACTAGAATTGCATTTGAAATAATCATCATTTTCATACATACCGTTCCTTTTTATTCAGGTTTTCAGGGATATACATCATTTTCCTAGAAACATAGATTGTTGGTACTCGTTAAAACCGCCTCGCTAAATCATAGATTGTGGGTACTCGATAGAACCGCCCCGCCGAAACATAGATTCTTGGTACTCGTTAAAACCGCCTCGCTAAATCATAGATTGTGGGTACTCGATAGAACCGCCACGCCAAAACATAGAGTGTTGGTACTCGCTAGAACCGCCTCTCCCAGGCGGCTCTAACGAGATCCCACAATCTATGATTTGAGCAGGAATATGAAAAATATATCAGAAATGTTTATCTGAATTTTTTCTTGTGGTAAAATTTGAGGTAAGGTTAGCAACATGTCCAATCTGGTTAAACTTTGAAATCAAACAGACATACTGTTGTGTACACTGTAAATTTTGGGAACACTACACGTGTTTGCTAGTGTTTTAGACTAAATCACCTACGTTTTCTAGGCAAACGCATATGTTTTGTACATGTTTCGAAACCGCTTTGAGCTTCAGAGTTGAAAAAAACGCCGGTGTTTTCAACTTCTACACACTGTAGAAAAAGAAATACTGAAAACATATCTTACATTATTTAATGAATAATTATCATTTAAAGGTTGTTGCCAGGCCACATATAACATATTTAGCCAAATAATAACGCTGTTTGTTCAGAAAAAAAAACCTTCTTGTCCAAAGGCAAAACCGGAAAACGCGCGTGTTTCACCTGAAAACACATGCGTTTTCCAGCTTTAAACACATATGTAAAGACGACAACACAACTACGTCACGTGATTAAATTTGGATTCTGAAGATTGGCGCATTGTATATGTACATCAATTTCTGCATTTTTGAAAATCTTTTGTGTATTTTCCGCTTCTACCATTACACATTTGCACAACAGTCGGTAGAAGAAGATGTGTTGAGCGTATGAGGCGATGAAAAATTAGGATTTATATGCAGGTAAGTTTGAATAAGCAATTTAATATCAAAGATTCTGATTCTAAAACAGGCATGGCAGGTGGGTGGGGAAGGCAATTAAGAGCGCGTGTTTCTGGATAATCTTGTCAGTCATTGATTTGTTAAACTTTAACTTTGGGACAATAGAACGCATCTGTATCTGTGGAGACCTTTGTTGAATCACAGACACATGTTTTTTGTTTTTGTTTGTTTGTTTTGGAGTTTAACGGTCCGATCAGCACTATTTAGGTCATGTCTAGCCGGTCTACACTTCTTTGGCTGG
Organism: Lucinisca nassula; assembly: GCA_963580285.1. Lineage (NCBI taxonomy): Eukaryota > Metazoa > Mollusca > Bivalvia > Lucinida > Lucinidae > Lucinisca > Lucinisca nassula. The sequence continues at coordinate 131,824,357 of OY757013.1, forward strand.
CTTATATGTAAGCTGCTAACCGAGCAGCCATACGTCGCTAGGGCAACGTCAGATCAACGGCGGTGCAACGTCATGCGTCATGACAGGGCACCGACGTAGATGTGACGTTGCATAAACGTCATGACGTTGTACCGACGTTACAGTGACGTCACAATAACGCCATGTGCTTGCTAGGTAACCAGTATAGTGTTGCACATTCTTTCGACAGAAACTGACAACTGCCCTTCTTGAATCGGTAGAAGGTACATAGATATTTTTTCTAATTGTTGCACTCATTAGTTTCAGTTGCGTAGCCGGAACAAATATCATTACAATCTAGTAAAAACATCTTTCTCGGGACAGAGGCTACTTTTAAAGGAAAGAATTTGCTCCCGAGGTGGGGGTGGGGGGGTGCAAATTCTTTCTTTTAAGAGTAGCCTTGGGTAATTCCGTTTCTGTTGCATTTTTTTCTTTTACATTAGCGTAATGAGAGCTACTTCTGGTTCAGCAAACAATGTAGACCTAGATCAGACACTACTTATAGTACAGGAATTTAAATGTTCATTTTTTTTTTCAGTTTACACTCGGAGATTAACAACTTACCAGTGCTGACAGTGCCTTCTTATTTTGCAGAGAGTGTCCAAGAAGCATCTTTACCAAAGATACTGTCTACGCACCTTGTCAATGACGAGAAAGAACTCGGCAAACGATGTGGCTAAACTGGATCTTGAAGTGTACTTCAAGTTGATTTGTAGGACTAATTCACAGCTACTAAGCTTCGGGCAACAAATAGTTTTTAAACACCATTTTGAGCCAGAAGGCTACTGGATTTGTGCATTCTTTAAAAGTGTTTCTAGTCCAGAAAAATATGTGCTTCACTAGACTTTCGAATAGCCAGGAAAAGGGATCACACTCAGTCTCTTCGAATGCACAGCTGCACTTGTAAAAAGTGTTAACCTTTATTCTGATAAGCACGATTAGCCCTAAGTTTGCAAACAGTGTAGTTTCAGGTCAGGTGCCCTCTGAAGAAGCCATCTGATCAGGATCTACACGGTTTGTTATTCTGTTCATGAATTTAAACAAATACATTATCTCAAGAAATTTGATTGGTTAATACTCAAAAAAGGGAGTGGCAAAATTAATCATTCAGCAGGATAAGGATTATGAGTGTCAAGTTTTTTTTTTTTTTTTTTTTTTTTTTTTTTTTCATCTGTTCAAAGAGCTGATTTTTAGAAGACAAAGAACTTTTGTTAAATCATCTTTGCAAAATGCCCTGATATAGACTTGTATTTTGTGTTTTGGTAAGGATTTGCATTTTCAATTTCTTATACCCATAGAATCACTCAAACACTAGTGTAGGTGTGGTAGCTATAAGTTAAAGAATATAACAAACTGGAGTTGCAATGATAAATGTTCAGTATGTTTTGAAATAAAAGGTTGGAATGTTATGAAATAAAACACAGAAAAGTTACAAAACATGTTTTGGTGTTTTAAAAGTGTTACAGTCCCTAAACACGTGTTATGTGTTTTCTGACAAAACACCAGAACACGTGTTTTCACAAAATATCAGAGTTTTGATATAAAACATATATGTTTACTGAAAACATGATAGGTGTTTTCAGGCAAAACACTAGACAGGTGTTATCACAAAAACATTGGTGTTTTAATATAAAACACTGTAGTGTTTCATTGAAAAACATGCATGTTTTCTGAAAACACCTAAACACGTTTTAAAAGTGTTACAGAGAAGTGTTTTAATTTGTGTTTAAAACCAAAACATCCAGATTTACAGTGTATATTCCAATCTGGACCAGTACTAAGTATAGTCTTCACTATCTGCAAGATGGGTGAAGTTCCTACCAAAAATGAGTGAGTGAGTGTTTGAGTTTTACCTCTCACCAACAACTAAGGTCGTAAGGAGACGGGATCTCAGTTTAAAGACTCATCCGAAAGTCTGGAGAAGCCCGGGATCGTTTCTGCGATCCCTGATTCACAAGGCAAGTAGCATAACCACTACGCGGTGGGTTCTAGAGCTGATCTATTTCTTAACTAAAGATCAGCGTTCTAGCGCATACACCAATGTTATATGTTGTTGAGCATCAGTGGTTGGACGAGGCGAAGGTGCCGTTTTATCTTACGTCACCGGTGTGTTCTTATTCCTTCTGTTTCTTTTCCACTTTCTCCTCTGCCCCTCTCTTTAATCTCCTCTGCATTACGATAACACACCCATGCGTCACAGTGCATTTTTTTTACATCACCAAAATGGCTATTTTTCTGATGAAAAGCCTTGATATTTTTCTTATAAATACTGCAAACATAGATTGTTTGTGCTCGTTAGAACCGCCCCATGAGGCGGTTCAATGAGGCGGTTCTAACGTGTACCCACAACCTATGTCTAGCATAAAAAATAAGAAAAATAATGTATACCCCCGTAAACCCTGTTTCTCTATATAAAGTGGGGTTAAGGGGGTGTTCATTTCACGGACTTCTTCACGTGATGGACAGAAAAAGGGGTGGCGTGTCGTTACAATGTCTTTAAGCAACACTAGGCCACATTTTTTTTTTTTCAAAATAAAGTGCTGTTTACATGTACAAGGGCATCCGTTTCATTGACATGAAACATAATGCTAAGTTTGCTTAACACCGTACATAGAAGACAGATTTCCAAATTTACATTTTAAACAGGCAGGTTAAAAAGGTAGCCATATTTTGTATCATTTTGTATAATGATACTGTTGTATCACGGTTTTCATGTTAGATTGTATGTATAAATAAATCATAGATCACTGGCCTTCCTGACCGGTTTTTGTTTTGGAGAGTCTTACATGTTTGTTTCAAGGCACTAGAATTACATTTGAAATAATCATCATTTTCATACATACTGTTCCTTTTTATATAATTGAAAGAACAAGTTTTCAGGGAACGCAAGTTTTCAGGGATATACATTATTTTCCTAATCATTTCTGCTCAGTAACATGGATCGTTAGAACCGCATCGCCGAAACATAGATTCTGGGTACTCGTGTTTCTCTGATTTTTTGTTCTGGTGGTAAAATTTAAGGTAAGGTTAGCAACAGTACGAAAACACGCCTTTACAAATACATTGTAATCTTTATCGCCGAAGAAATGAAAATTTTAGGATGATGAAAAATTGTGATATTTTTCTTATTTCTGCTCAAAATATAGATTGTGGGTCGGTGAGGCGGTTCTAACGAGTACCTACACTCTATATTTTAGAACGAAAAAGCAAAAATAAGGGTTACCCCTGTATACCCAAGTTTTACTATATAGAAGTGGGGTTCAAAGGGGTCAAAATTATATAGGCGTGTTTTCGTGATGAACATGTCCCATCTGGTTTAAAATCAAACAAACATACTGTTGTGAATATTCCTATTTGGCCCAGTACTAAATATACACGTAGTCTTCACTATCTGAAAGATGGATGAAGTTCCATCCAAAATGAGTGAGTGAGTGTTTGAGTTTTACGTTTCACCCAACAACTAAGGTCATACGGAGACGGGACTTCGGTTTAAAGACTCATCCGAAAGCCTTGAGAAGCCCGGGGTCGATCCTGCGATCCCTGATTTACAAGGCGAGTAGCATAACCTCTACGCCACGGAGGCTTCTACCAACCAAAAACGAAGTGGCTATGGATCTAGACTTTATGTGGCTATGGATCTAGTCTAACTGTTGGTTTTCTTTGGCTCCAGCATTTCAGTGGTTCCTTGCTGTCGAGTCCTCACCATTGTCTCACCTCTGTGGTTCTTTGATTTTTTTGTGTTCACGGAGATGTTGCAATGATGAGTTAGGAGGCCTTCATGCGGACTGAACAAATTATTTGTCTAAATCGCGACGGAAGTAAGGGCGAGGATTGTGGCCACGTAAAATCGATTTAAGCCCCCCAAGTGGAAATCATTCCACTGACCGTTCCAAGGCGGTTCTTCTGTGGCGGTTTATTTATGGTGTTGTTTGTTACTTACTGTGTGTATCACTTGTGTCTTTTTATTTTGGATGGCCATTTGGCCATTTTGTTGGAAAGTAACTGTCCTTATGGCCGTCCTTTGTTTAGGTTTCCATTATGGTCTGATCGCTTAATGTTTGTGTTTCTTTCCCTTTGGTGTCTTTGATGGGTGGAGTAAGTTAATTGTATCGATTCCTGATCGTTGCTTTACTTCTACTTTACACGTAATCCTCGTCAGGGGGTGTTATAGTAAACCTAGATAGATATATATGTAAGTAGACCAAAGACCAAGTTACTCTCATTTGATGAAGCTTGGACTATAAATGGTCCTTTTAGGACAAAATTCGAACCCAATGTAGACCCCATGCCTCTCCTGGTTGTAATTGCAAGATTGGTGAAGATCCCCTCATAAGTACTGGTAGCCGAGAAAAATTGGAGACGTCCATTTAAGTCCATCACGAAAACACGCCTATATAATGTTGACCCCCTTGAACTCCACTTTTATATTGTAAATCTGGGGTAAACGTTATTTCTCTAAACTATAGATTGTGGGTACTCGTTAGAAGCGCCTCGATGAGGCGGTTCTAACGAGAACCCACAATCTATATTTTGAGCAGAAATAAGAAGCATATGACCATTTTTCAACTCAAAATTTTCATTTTTTTTTTCGGTGATAAAGGTTACGATGTATTTGTATAAGCGTGTTTTCGTAATGTATATAGAGGATATTTACTTTTTTGAGATGAATACCAAAAATATTTCATCGACTGTGTTGAAAATTTTCGACACACGAGATGAAATATTTTTTATATTTATCGAAAAAAGTAACTTTTCTTTTTATTTGATAATATTTTAGGACACTTACTGTAATTGATCAATCGGATCTTACGTCACAATTTTGACTTGGCTATGACGTATTTACTGTCAGTTGCAAATCATAAACAGATCGCCATTTTAAATACAGCATTTTTACAGTGCAAACAATGCTTTTTCAAGGTATGTTACATAATTATTTTATAGATAACATATGCATTGTGGCGAGAAACGTAGTCCGGGCTGCTACTGTGAAAATAGCATTCACACTGTGAAAGTGAAACTATCACTTTTATTTGTTTTAGATATGCATTGATTTCACTGCTATGTATAAAATAAAAAATCTTTCAGGCTAATCATCACGATAACATGTCCGTGAAACGAAGACCCCCTAAACCCCATTTTATATAGAGAAAAGTGGGGTTTACGGGGGTATTGAATTCATTATCTGCCTTATTATTTGCTCAAAAACATAGATTGTGGGTACTCGTTAGAACCGCCTCATTGAGGCGGTTCTAACGAGCACCCACAATCTATGTTGAAAGAAAAATAATAAAGTTGTTATCATTTTTACCTAATATTTATGATTTTCTGACACCATGTTGGACGCCATTATTTCTTACGGGGATGTTTTCCTAATGATAAATCGAAAACCGGTTGTTAGATTCAAGCCAAACTTGTACTACTCCCAGATTTTATGCTTGTCCTTGTTACTGATCAAAAGTTCCGAAAACCGCTGAAAATATGGAGACACCATTTTTACTTATATTTATGGTCAAGTGCAGGTAACTCCAAAGCCTTTTGCCCCATGTTGCCAAAATTCCAACTCATAATATACTTAATATTATGCTCAAGGACAAGTACCACCAAGCCATTAACCTGTGAGGCCCAAATTCGACATCAACATGGGCTGAATGCCTCCTCCGGCTATCTGCAAATTTGATGAAGATCCCCTCATAAGTGGCTGAGAAAAGTTTGGGAAGTCATGGTTTCACTAAAAGTCTACGAAATAAAAATCATACTTAAACGAATATAACTAGAAAACCTGTTTTCAGATTCAAGCAAAATTCTCCTGCAAGATTTTATGCTTGTCCTCGTTTACTCAAATATTCAAAACGATCAGATCAGAAACGGCTGGGAAAATATGGACACACCATTTTGACTTATACTTACGCTCAATGGCAGGTAACTCCAAAGCCATCTGTCCCATGCAGCCCAAATTCGAACTTAATGCAGACTGCATGCCTCATCTGGTTATCTGCAAGTAACTGCGAGACCAGTAGTCAGATTCGAGTCCAGTTCGAACTGATCTGAGATGTCTGTCCATGTTTACTAAAAGTTTCATAAGGATCAGATAAAAAACAACTGAGAAAAAGTGGAGACACCATTTTCCGCTTACATTTATGCTCAAGAGCAGGTGATACCAAAGCCGCTGGTCCTGGGAGTCCCAAATTCGAACTCAACCTAGACTGTATGACTCTTCTGGTTATCTGCAAGCATGATGAAGATTGGACCAGAAATGTCTGAGAAAAACTGGAGACGGCGTTTTCCATTGTAAGCCAATGGTAATTTGTTTCAAGTTCGAAGGAATGTAAGTGAGAAACCTGTTTATAGATTCAAGTAAAATTCGAACTCATCTGAGATATAATGTTTGTGCTTGTTTAGTAAAGTTTCAAAAGGAACAGATCGAAAATAGCTGAGAAAAAGTGGAGCATTAAGCAAACACGCCTATACAAAAAAAAGTGCCACCTTTATTGCCTAAACATGCAAAATTTTAAGATGAAAAATTGTGATATTTTTCTTATTTCTACTCAAAGTATAGATTGTGGGCACTCGTTAGAACCGCCTCATCGAGGCGGTTCTAACGAGTACCCACAATCTATATTTTAGAGCAGAAATAAGAAAAAATATGGTTTACCCCTGCAAACCCCAGTTTTACTATATAAAAGTGGGGTTCGAGGGGGGTCAAAATTATATCGGCGTGTTTTCCTGATGACACCATTTTTCGCTTATATTTATGCTCAGGGGCAGGTACCTCCAAAGCTGTTGGCCCTTTGAGGCCCAAATTCGAACTCAACGTAGGTTGTATGTCTCTCCTGGTTATCTGCATGCATGTTGAAGATTGCACCGGAAACGGCTAATAAAAGTTGGAGACGTCTTTTTGTTTTCAACTGTAAGACTATGGTAAAAATTTTCGGGCTCCCAGGAAGGTAACTGCTCTTCACGAAAACATGCCTATATAATTTTGATCCTTTCCAACCCCATTTTCATATAGGAAAACTGGGGTTTACAGGGGTAAACCTTATTTTTCTTATTTCTGCTCTAAAATATCGATTGTGGGTATTCGTTAGAACCGCCTCGATGAGGCAGTTCTTAAGAGTACCCACAATCTATATTTTGAGCAGATATAAGAAAAATATGACAATTTTTCATCTAAAAGTTTTCATTTTTTCAGCGATAAAGGTAATACTGTATTTGTATAGGCGTGTTTTCGTAATGTATACCGGTTTTAGGTTTCAACTCAAGCCAACTTCGAACTCGTCTGAGATATAACTGAAGGTTTCAAAAAGATCATCTCGAAGGTAGCTGAGGAAAAGTGGAGACCCATTTTCGCTTATATTTACGCTCAAGGGCAGGTAACTCGAAAGCCGTTGGTCCCATGTGGCTCAAATTCAAACATAACGTAGACGGTATGACTCTTCTGGATATCTGCAAGCATGATGAAGATTGGACTAGAAATACCTGAGAAAAGTTGGATACGTCGCTTTTTCCATTTTGAGCCTGTGGTAAAGGTTTTTGGGCTCAAGGGAAAAGTAACTGTAAAAAAGGTTGTCAGATTCAAGCCAAATTCGAACTCATCTGAGATATTATGATTGTCATTGTTTTCTAAAAGTTTCAAAAGGATCAGAAAGAAAACAACTGAGAAAAAGTGGAGACACCTTTAATCGCTTATATTCAGCTCAAGGGCATGTTAGTCCAAAGCCATTGGTCCTGTGAGGCCCAAATACCTGTAAGTAGCAATGCACTAAATACTGGGAGGGGCCGGGTTTTCTCACTTGTGGGCCGAGTTTTAGCTGCGTTCTAAATACCAGACTTGCTTCCATTGGATATATATCCCATGTTTTATTTCAATTTGAGAAAATGATAGGTATGAGGGACTAAAATGGTGCATGTTTTATAAACATATCTGCAAGCTCAAAGAAATTGTTGCTGATTATATATGGTCACCCCTCCTTTAAAAATGTTAGTTTGTATTTACTCTGTTCTAGTAGGTTAACAAACATGGTTGACTGTAACTTGAAAAGCAGCAGGTCAACATGTAGATTTTTTCTCATTAACTTGTTGGGCTAGGATGGCTTTCTAAACAAGTAAGGTTTGAAAAGCTTTGTTGGGAGTGGGTAAAAGGTTACTATTGTCGCCTATGGAAAATATAAAATGGTACGCTGCCTATAGCAAAAGCGGATATGTCAGCAGCACTGTCGTGTTTTCAGTCATTACATACTATCTCCACACGTGTGTAGGTTCTATCCAGTTCTGTTTCAAAAAAATGTATCTTCATGACATGTATTTGGCCATAGATACTGTAAATAAGTGTTGGTAGTGCTAATTTAAGTCTAACTGGGTGTATTTGATGAGTTTTTGTCTCTGATCTATTTTCTTGGGAGGGTGGGGTACTTTACAATAGAAGCCATGTAAATCAGTTTTCATTGATGTGTTTGGAAAGGAGACTCGCAGTAATTGTATTTGCACAAACACAAGAAAGAATACACTCCATCTGGAATATAAGAGTAAGGTTTCATGGTACGAGGACTATGTCTCAAACCAAAGCAAAACTTCAAAATTGTCTCTCCGAAACAGCCCGTCGCAATATCCCGATAAGTTTTCTCATCCGTTATAAGTTCTAATTTATTGTATTCACGTAAAAGGAGGTGAACAGATTAATTAAGCTATTTCTCATGGCATTAAGGCATTTGTAAACATTTTCTTGGCAGTTTTGTCTTCAAAATATCCTCAAAAATGTCATTTTTTTACTTTAATTACGGGGTTTAGGTGTAAAAATAGCCATAAAAAATGAGTATTGGTGCTGTTTAGGCATAAATCTTTGCATTTTTGGATCGAATGTTCCAAAGACATTGGAGAAGAACCACTGATGCAAGCCGGTGTCTGGGTTCTATTCCAGAAAGAGATAAACTTTGCGGTTTTCAAAAACATATGGTTAGTTCGGCTTTCATTGTTGAATCTGAAAGCGATAACTTTTTCGCAAACTCGAAAGATTCTTTGGGACTGAACTTTAATAATGCATGACTAAATTATTAGATATGACCTAAATTTCTACTTGGCAATTCTTTTGATGATAAGGGTTTGGTAAAGGTAGCATTGCACTAAATACTGGGAGGTGCTGGGTTTTATCACTTGTGGACCGAGCTTTTAGCTGCGTGCTAAATAACAGACTTGCTTCCATTGGATATATATCCCATGTTTTACTTCAATGTGAGAAAATGATAGGTGTAAGGGACTAAAATTATGCATGTTCTATAAATATGTCTGCAAGCTAAAAGAAATTGTTGATAGAAAATGATAGGTGTAAGGTACTAAAATTATGCATGTTTTATAAATATATCTGCAAGCTCAAAGAAATTGTTGCTGATTTTATATGGTCACCCCTCCTTTAAAAATGTTGGTTTGTATTTACTCCATTCTAGTAGGTAAACAAACATCGTTGACTGTAACTTGAAAAGGAGGAGATCAATATGCGGATTTTTTTCTCATTGCTTTGTTGGGCTAGGATGGCTCTATAAACAAGTAAGGTTTGAAAAGGTTTGTATGTGTAGTTTTTGTGGGAGCAGGTAAACGGTTTTCTACTGTCGCCTATGGAAAATATTTTGTGGTAAACTCCCTGATTGATTGATTTGAAGTTTTTGTCCCCGTCAACACTGTAAAGGTCATTTTGGAGACGTTGCTTCCAATTTTGTGGGACTTTTACCCGACATTGAGATGAAATGACATTTCAAGCCCTGCCGCCAATGGAACCAATAGGGTTTATAAGCATGGACGGGCCGACTCGCACCGCATTGCCTGGGCAGGCTTAGATCCTCTAAGCGGTTTACCAGTACTCGAGTGCGAGTCGGTTTCAGCTCTGCGTGGAAGCATCATGCAGCCCATCTATTTCTTCAAGCCCCGATGGGCGGGGACGAGGTAAGCTCCCTGTATGCCTTTCCTATGTTTTTGCAAGTTTGATAATTATCAGATCAGAAATGACTGAGAAAGTTGGAGACGTCGTTTTTCCGCATTATAAATCTATGGAGCGTGTTTGTTTCCATGGTAACCAAAATTCGGATCAAAACTGGCCCAAAACCTAATATAGTCAATTCCAGAACCCAGTGATGCTACAAATAAAATTTGATCAAGATTGGCCGGCTAGTAACTAAGATAATTAAGTTCAAAGGTGTGGACTACGAACGACGAATGTCTGCCTATGCTTTAATATCAGCTTGTGAGCCTTCGGCTCAGGTGAGCTAAAAATTAAAAAAACGCATTGCTATAGGCTCAACGGTGAAATGACGTGTGAAATACGATTAGACACTAATATGCGACATCTTTAAACACACTTTGACCTGTGATCCTGTTTATATTGAACATCTGCAACGTATTCTTCCTTGAAGATGAAAGTTGAATATTTCTGTTTGCGACGGGACATGAAAATGTATATAAAAAGACCGGTTCTTCGCGATCCAAACCGGGCGTTCCATAGCTTTTCAGCTATCCGCGGCCTCTCAGTCTGGGGCCGGATACCGTGGACATCACGAAAGCTCGCCTACATTATTCTGACCCCCTTGAGCCCCAATTTATATCGTAAAACTGGGGCCTACAGGGTAAACTTTATTTTTCTTATTTCTTATCTAAAAATTTAGATTGTTGGTACTCGTTAGAACCGCCTAATTAGGCGGTTCATACGTGTACCCACAATCTATATTTCAAGCAGAAATAAAATAAAATATCATAATTGTTCAGCTGAAATTTTGTTTTATTTTCGGCGGTAAAATAATTATTTACAATGTATTTGAATTTGCATGTTGTCGTTGTAATGAGCAGGTTGACTGGACTGGTTTTGCCATGCCTTGCCTTGGCTTAATTTATATTCTAATAATGTCTGTCTGTCTCTGTGGCTGTTTAAAATGCAAAATATTAAGAATTCAGCAGTTTTGACTATTTGAAAGCTTGCCAGCAGTTTAGGGGAATGTGTAACTATTGACCTGCCATCAGGTTACATGAAACAAGTTCGTGTAATGAAAACCCCCTAAACTCCATTTTATATTGAGAAAGCTGGGGTTAACAGGTATCGTCCCTATTTTCGCTCAAAAGCATACATTATCACGTAAACACGCCTATATAATTTTGACCCCCTTGAACCTCTCTTTTATAAGAAAAACTGGGGTTTACAGTGATAAACCTTATTTTTCTTATTTCTGCTCTAAAATATAGACTGTGGGTACTCGTTAGAACCGCCTCGATGAGGGGTTAGACTCGATGAGGGGTTCTAACGAAAACTCACATTCTATATTTTGAGCAGAAATAAGAAAAATATCACAATTTGTTTATCTCTTTCTCTCTCTCGCTTGCTCGCTCGCTCGCTCGCTCTCTCTCCCTCTCTCTCTATGAAACGACACAACATGACGCTTGAGGCTGTATGCTATTCGTACTAATTTACAAGCACTCACACAGAATGAGTTTTCTGAATCCATATGCACACCTGTTTGAGAGCTTGAAGCTTAAAGCAAATTCTAAGAGTGAAATCGTTTTCTTAATTTAGCAAGCTCATGAAAAAAAAAAAAAAACAGTTTTTGTTACAGAGGCGAGCAACAATGGCCCAGGCGAGCCTTCACATGCGCAGGCTTGCCTGGGCCTTTGTTGCTGGGAGACCCTTATGTTACGTCATACGAGAAAGGCAAGCATCTAGCGTTGTTAGTTACCTGCGCAGGCTCGTATGAGCCTTTCCTGCTTACTTATGCGATAAGTGCCCATTTCTAATGGACTGGCTTATTTTTATTTTGCCATACTGTCTATTTGATTTATGGCATTTGAGTTAAATCAAGCGAATATACAAAATCCAACGCTTTTAGGTGTCATGCAGGGAGCTTCAATAACACCTTAACTCTTTCATATATTACCGTAGTAAATTATCGGTGAGCTTGCTGGTAATAATTCGGAAATAAATGAGAGTCTTCAAGCATTAAATGCGCTCTGAAAAGATGCAAATATTAAATCTAAAAGTGTCAATGGTTAAGGATTTATATTTCATGCTAATTGAGTTTCTCATTTTGGCTGCGCCTCTTTCATAAAATCTGCATCATCGAATACTTTTACACTGGTATACCGTATAAAGTGCCTAGGCTTAAGGTTGCGGTTATATTTCATTGACAATAAACTATACAAAAAAAATTCCTATATTATGACCACCTTTGGGACTGTTCAAGTGGTCTTTAAGACCACTTTTGAACAGTCGCAAAGGTGGTCCCTAACCAGAGGACATTATATTCCGAAAGCATGAAGCAAGACTAACTGCACCATTCTAAATAAGCTTTTTAAAGCAGAATTAGTCTTAATTTTAGGTGGTCTTAAAAGCGGAATTTCACTGTATTTGCCTAACCCAGAGCATACAGTGTAGATAAAGAACAGATGGATCATTATGAGCAATCTCATCTGGATATACAATGTACACTGTTTGTCATTCTCGTTGTTTGTTTGTGTGTTTGTTTATTTGTTTGTTTAGAGGTTTCACGTCCTTGTTAACACCATTGAGGTCATTTTGAAGACATTTTGTGTGAATTTTATCCGAGATTGAGATGAAATGACAATTCAAGTACTACCGCTAAAAGAAACTGCCTGGGTTTAAGGGACATTCTAAAAGGTTTACCAGTACTCAAACGCTTGGTCGGTTAAAGCTCTGCGGAGTCCATGTATTCCAATTTATCTGAAAACTTTCAACTGTAAATAACTTTGCTATTAGTGGAGCGGGAAGTGTCAAGGATCGTGCACATCTGGATACAAGTATGACACTTGGCTGAAATACTTATTAGTATGAGTTGTTTGCAAAAAATTACCTAGCCAATCAAAAGTCGTCTAATTTTCAAGAGGGCGGCCCTAAATTCAAAATGGCTGCCAAAATATATGATAATACACAGCATATGGTGTAATATTGTACAAAAGCATGGATTGGCTAAGTAAATTAGCCTTAATTTGTACAAAACAATAACACAATTAATAAATTGTATTGGTAATATTTGCATGACTATTTCAATTTAGGGGAAAATGGGGTAAAATGGGGAAAATTTGGGATGAAATTGGGTTTCTGCCTATTCTCATCACAACAGTGTCACATTGTTTATTTAAATTGACTTGTATGAGGTATCTTGTGTGAAATACCTTTTATATATAACAGATTTAAGGCATTAATCTTTGGATAAGTAAAAAGGGGGTGTATGGGTAGTACCGGGTCCATAAATTAGACGAGAATATGATAAAAACAAGTTGAATGGCTTCTTTGCCATAGAATTAAATAAAACGGCAAATATAAAAACACAGTACTCGCTTATCTTAGCACTACAATTCAGACCTAATCATTCCTTTGGAAATGTGTCATTTGCATTTTAAAATTATGTGAGGGAATGGAAAGATGAAAATGAGATAAAAGATGTTTGCTTAATCATAATATATACTTAATTTTACAAAATGGTATAATACAATCAAAAGACTTGCATTTTTAATACATTTTTTCTTATTATTTTGCCTTTTATTGTTTTTTTTTCTTGTTTTCCATTTCTATTTAAACATGCATACGGCTTCCTAGTAATCAGGTGTAACTTAGATAAATAGGGAAATTGAGGGTAATCGGTGGGAATTGCTCTTTGTCCAAAACTTATACAAATAGGAAATTATACAAACAGACAATGATCACTGCATTTTTGTATGATATTTTAGCTGCAGCCATGTTGATGATGATGATAATGATAGTACAGCACATAATGTGACTGATAAAATTGAATTTAATGTTACTATAACAAAGAGTTTTTGCAAAGTTCCAAAAATACATGTATATGTTTAACATTCAAGTTCAAAATTGATAAGTATCAAATCTCACTTTAAACAAAGTTTATATACTTATGTTTGATTGTTTTTTTTCTTTCTTCCTTTCTTTTTTCTATTTTTAAATTATTCAACTTGACATGTGCAACTACTTAGTGCAGTACAAGTTAGGCCGGATTTAAAACATTTGCAGTTTCCGGAGCAGTTACGTTTCTTGCAACCACATTTGGCAAGCTCTTGACAGCAGGCAGCAACTGCTGGTATTGATGTCCAATTTGGTTGCCAGTTTTGGCCATCCTCTTTCCGGCCCCATTGTTTCGGGCTTGGAAGCACTGGCGTGCAAATTAAGGTCTGACCCCATACATGGCCTGCTTGGTATATGGCTCTTTTTTCATGCTCGATCAGTGCTGACTTAGTTGGGGGTATCTTTTCATACGACTTCTGTCCGTGTGCAAATAAGTCCAGTCTTGCCTCATTTACTCTTTTCACTGCACTTGCTCGATCATATAGAATGACAACAAACTGCTCAAGAATTAGTTTGTCGTCATCCGATATGGTTTCTGGCACGTTGCCTAGTCGTCTGAACACCTCTGTGGCTTCTTCAAATACATTCCACGCTTGCCATGCAGATTTCTTACCTTTACTACGGAAGGCAGACACTGTGTCACAGCCAGTAAATGCATGAAAAAATGGGAGAGCTTTTGCCCTCTGTCCTAACGACATGCGAATCTCATGTATTGGGATCCATCTAAAGCTTCGACCTCTGCCAAAGGCAACCCAAAGGTTATCAACATTCAAGTCGTTGAAAACAGCTACCCCAATCACAACCACATCTGTGTCAGTACTTTTGACTATGATACTCTTACACCCATCTCTGGAAGCGTCTTTTGCATGAACGAAGAGCCGTGTGTCTGCTTCTTCGTGTGTACAAGGTGAAAGTCCTTCCTTGTTGATGGCCATATTGCTAACAACGGTGTCACCATAGTTACTATGATTCTATTTTGTGATTCAGCCTTCCCTATGTGAGTTGCCAGAAACTCAAACAACTCTGTTTTGTTGTCATCTAGACGTAAACAATTATTCCAGCCACCAGGTGGGCGGCTAGGTCCAACAACTTTACGTCTGATTCCTGTCCCCCTCTTACTCCTAGTTAATGCTTTAAGACTGCCTGGTTTATACACATCAAAGACTAAGTCAATTCTGTAGTATTGTCTGGAGTAGGTCTGGAGTGCTGGTACAGCTACATCTGTGGCATATTCATCGAAAGTTCTTGCAACTCCAGGTGATTTCTCATTTACCATAGCTGCGCCGTCGATGATACTGGCAATAGAGCAGATAAACCAATACTGAAAGGCAAACTCCTGTTTTTTGAAGCATGGTATGTAGACCATGTGATAGGTGTCTTGTCATCACAGGTTTCAGTAACGCTTACATGACTAAGCCACTGCAATTCCATACTTAAATGTTGGGGTAGAGAAATCGGTCTCAAGGGAAGCAAGTTTTGGCTTTTTGGAGGAACTGGGGAAGTAGCTGTGAAATACGCTGGTCTTACATTCGTGTAAGACTCAGGAAGTGGGGGCACCTTCTTTGTGCTGGGCCTGTCCGCTATATTGGGCATTTCACGTGGCTCACCTCGGTTGTCATAAGTTGGGTGTTGAAACAAAGAAATACCTGTGCCATGAAAAGATGACTTTGCTGTTGTTGCAGAAGGGTTGTGATCAATATTGTCGATGGCAGCTGTAGTGAATAGGCCCTTTCTAAGAACAGATTGACAAACCAACTTTTCCTCTAAGAAACGTTCTACAAGGGCTTCGCCTATCTGTGATGAAATTTCAAGGACTCTGTCGTATGATATGCAAATTCCATATTGATGCAATGTGTCGATTAATTGACGCTTCCTTGTCTTTGCAAACAACAGTAAGCCAATGAATATGACAAACGGTGTCTCACGACTTTTAGAGTGCTTTTGAACTACCGTGGGGCTTTTCTTTGGACTCTGGTCACAGTTGCATTGAAACAGTTGTGAAATTGCCAGGTCAGATTTAGTTGTCTCACTTTCAATCTGTGATTCTATATCCGAACCATGTTCAATCATGCTGGCGAGTTCAATGAGTGATTATGGTACTGATGTTTCCATGCAGTTCTCCTCAATTGAACCGTCAAACTTCATGTTTCTTGTCAGAATATCATTTCTGATTATATGTGTGGCATTTGAAACGTGCAATGCACCAGTAAGCTCACTTGCTTTTGACACAGCTGGCCCTACGTCATCTTTGAAGATCAGAAGAACATCCCATCCTTTTTTACTTGCTTGTAATTCTGGCAAACGATCAAGAAGCTCATCTTTCAACCGTGTCGAGTGCAACTTTGATGTTGTGAAGCCTAGCCGATTAAGCCTCTTGGTCATTAAATCATTCAAATCTGCTAACCTGAAAAAAACTCACATCTTGACGGCTTCTCTTATATTCTATGATATATGTAACAAGCTCGTCAAATGCTTGGCTATATGCTTGGCTTTCCTGGTCATCTTGTTCTTTCTCTCTTTGTTGTCTCAGGAAAGCACGCTCTCTATTATAAACAGCTGTAAGGCAATTGAGATGATATTTCGCCTCTTGAGCAACAAGATCACCAGCACTCAATTTTTGCAATAAGTTTCTCGTCTTCTAATCGATCAGCACATTTGTTAAGTTTTTCATATAAATTCTTTGCCATTGCATTTCTGTCTGCTTCAGTAACATCTTTTTCACAGAAGAAGCAAATTACCTTTATGTCATGTACTTTATCAACAGAACGACGTGTAAATCTACTGGACCCTGCTTCTGTTTCATCAGTATTTTGAGATCTATCTCGTTTCTCGACGACGTGATCAAGCTTACTGTTGCTAAACAGTAGTCTACAGCTGAGATGATATTTAGCATTGTTCTGTCTTAGAGTATTTTCTATTCCTGAGCCATCATCTAATCGATTTATATCTATTGGTAAGGGTAGAGCATTCAGCTCATTGAACATTGGGAGATTAGTTGCTATGTTCATATAACCAGATTTCCCTTTATCACGCGATGTTGATTATGGTATTAAGTTCTCATTTTTATCTTTCTAGCATAAGCAACATTTACCCCAATCTGTCTGCCAGTTTGTAGCTGATGTTGTTGGCAACTGACTGTCGTCAAACATTGTGACTTGTTGTTAAGGTTACCTGTAATACCTCCAATTTTTGTTAAGACTCTTACAGGCCGAGGGACTATCCTTTTACCACCCGATTGAATATCTTAAGCTTGCATTTTAGAGTATGGGATTCAACTAAGTTCAAAATGATTATTTCTACTCCGATCGTTTATCCAATGGAATTACCTCCCGTGCGATCTGTACACCCTTCGGAAAACCATGACCCGTTTTCCTTGGCTTGGCTCTCCCGCGCTGGCACATCCTGTCAATTCAGGTGCGGCTGCTTGCATTGATTGGGCGATTCAAACAGCATTTGGGTTACTGCAAGTACTGCTTATGTGATGGTTTGTTTTGATTTCTTTTAGTGCATTTTCCGAAAACTCCCAGCAGACACAGAGCTCTGTTTGACGTTGAACTAATGTTGGATACAAAAATTTTCATGCAGGATTTGATTGTTATGTGTCCACTTGGAGCATGAATAGAGATTATATGTGTTCTGTGTTCAAAGAATGTAAATCAATGTGGTGATCAACTATGCTGTTCTGTTTCCCAAAGTTATCAAAGCAATGAGTATTGTAAGTACTGTGCGGCTAGTGTTTTAAAGGCAGAGTGTTTATGGTTCTGAAAGTGGAACACATTCTTAAGTGTTCAGTTTTGAAACAGCAGCAAAATTGATTATAATAATCTTCTTTTTCAGTTCAAAATTATTCGGTTGATAAGAGACTATGTTAGCATTTTTAAATAATGATAGAAACTGTTTCGATTTTAAGTATTGTGCTGCAAAAAGCAAGTAAATACGGTATTTTTTTTTCACAAAAGCAATTTCACAGCCTCCATTGGACCCTATGCTGAGTTTCACAGCAGTGGCTTAAACCAATGTGCCTTGGTAGTGCAAAAAACACTCATTTTCAAATTAAAGGTAAAATATCGGTATTTATTTGTTAAATAACGATCAATTTGGTAGCCATCTTGAAATTCAAGGTAGCCATCTTGAAAATGAAAAAAATTCACTTGGCTAGGTTGATTTTTTTACGGCAATAGGTTTGAAGAACAAATGCTGAACGTCTCAAACTTGTATCCGGAAGTGCACAATCGTTGTAGAAATCAAGCACTTCCCGCTCCACTATATCAATTTAAGCATTATATAATTTCACAGTCAATATATGTTTTACTCAGCGACATATTTCTCAGGCTATATTTCGTCTATATGGAGTTGTTCTTTGTCAAAGAGAATAATATCGGCTGCCGATTATTACATGGTCATCTAATCTCTCCAGGAGTAATGTTCCGCTGATAAAGTAGGGTCATTGAATGGCTTTTAATTTGATAACAGGTCTTGGAAAGAATTTCATTGATTGAAATGCATATTTTGCTTCATTTTCTCAAATTTAGTTTTGCTGAAATCAACCGAAATCCAAATTAATCAGGGTTATCGGTACCATAAACTACGCAAAGCCTTTTCAAAATTTTATAGGCGCCATTCTGATTTAATTTCAAAATTCAATATTGGACTTAAATCTCTTCTGCAACAAGGTCTATCGGAACCCGAATTTTATGGTGACTTAGTATATAAATTCAGAAAAATATATAACCGCAATGACTTCAGCACCCAATTTCGTAAAATCATTCTTCGATATAAAAAGATTGGGTACAACATGGATATTATACGACAGACTGCATGCATGGTAGTTAACCCAATCACGGTTGGCAACTTTGCTTCCCTCTTTAATTGCACGCCGGTGGGTCAGGCCTCAGATTCTATGACGGCTCCAACGTAAAGGCTTATTGAAAATTAAAGAGATAATGTTGGTTGGTGCCTGATGCTCTGTCTCTGGTCGGGCTCATTGGAGTCTAACTGTTGGTTTTCTTTTGCTCCAGCATTTCAGTGGTTTCTTGCTGTCGAGTCCTCACCGTTGTCTCACCTCTGTGGTTCTTTGATTTCTGTGTTCACGGAGATGTTGCACTGATGAGTTAGGAGGCCTTCATGCGGACTGAACAAATTATTTGTCTAAATCGCGACGGAAGTATGGGCGAGGATTGTGGCCACGTAAAATCGATTTAAGCCCCCCAGTGGAAATCTTCCACTGACCGTTCCAAGGCGGCTCTTCTGTGGCGATTTATTTATGTTGTTGTTTGTTACTTACTGTGTGTATCACTTGTGTCTTTTAATTTTGGATGGCCATATGGCCATTTTGTGGGAAAGAAACTGTCCATATGGCCTTCCTTTGTTTAGGTTTCCATTATGGTCTGGTCGCTTAATGTTTGTATTTCTTTCCCTTTGGTGTCTTTTATGGATGGAGTAAGTTAATTGTATCAATTCCTGATCTTTGTTTTACTTCTACTTTAAGAAAGAATCTAAATGCCTTATTGGTTCTGAGAAGCGACTAGGTGGGTCATTCCGGTCAGAATGTAGGACAAAACGTCCCATGACAAACCGTCCCATGCCGTTTTTGACCAGGTGGACAAAATGTCCAATGTCATTTTTTCAGGGTGGACAAAACGTCTCACATCATTTTTTCAGGGTGGACAAAACATCCCACATGATTTTGACAGGGTGGACAAAACGTCCCATGCTATTTCGACAGGGTGGACAAAACGTTCCATATTCTTGAGGTGGTGTCAGAGAGAAGGGATTTGGAAGGGTATGTGACAATATACTCCCATGAACACTACAAAAATGTATTTGGAAATATAGCTTAATGCTTTTATTTACAAAAGAAATTGCAAACACAAGTTGTATCTAGTGGACCTAGCTCTACCAAGATTTATTCAAACTATAGCCCTTGGGCAAAAATGCCCCCGCGCTTGGGTCCATCGATTTAATATAGACTTATATAGGGAAAACCTTTAAAAATCTTTTTGTCTGAAACCAGAAGGCCGAGGTCTTTGATATTTGGTACGAAGCTTCATGAAGTGGACCTCTACCAAGAATCTTCAAATTATAGCTCTGGGGCCAAAACCGCCCAGCGCCGGGGCCCATTGGTTTTACACAGACTTGGTATGAAGTTGTATCTAGTGGACCTCTACCTCTAACACCACCTCGAGGATATGGTATGTTTTGTCCACCCTGTCAAAAAAGCATGGGACGTTTTGTCCACCCTGTCAAAATCGTTTGGAACTTTGTCCACCCTGAAAATCTGATGTTGGATGTTTTGTCCATCCTAAAAAAATGATGTGGGACATTTCGTCCACCTGGTCAAAAATGGCATGGGCGTTTTGTCCATGGGACGTTTTGTCCGGCTCCCTTCCGGTCATGTAGCAGAAAAACGGCTAATATTTAGTGAAATCAATCGTTTGCCTTCCTGATAACTAATATGTCGCCTTTATTTATTGGCCAAATTAAATCACCTTTGGTGTTCATGTTCCTTAAAGACTGAGTTTGAAATATATATCACAGATGGGGTAGCCCCTATGTGCTTTTAGCGCCCGGTTACCATACGAAATCTATCAAGTCAAATATATCACAGATTGTTGAGTATCTTGTTCAGTTGCTGAAGAAATGGAGCTTTTGTTCACTGTGTCCAATTAAATTTGGTGTAGAAAAAATTAAATTCGTGATAGCTTTCTTTCCAAAAGTTTTAATGGAAATCCTGATACATTTCTAGAAGGCCTATCTTGTTGATGGTTTTCTGAACTTTCAAGCTTTTTGATAAAAGATGAATCCATAAAAGTAAACCGTTGCTGCTACTACTACTACTACTACTACTACTACTACTACCATAAGAGCGCTGACTCTTATTATTAATAAGGTCTCTCATCGCTGTGGTTCGAGCCTGGCTCGGGTCACATGTGAGACGTCAAATTCTGCAACGGAAGGTCGTGGGGTTGGGGGGATCTCCGAGTACTCCAGTTTTTTTCCAATCTCTGATTAACTATAGGATATAAGTGAAATAATCTTGAAAGGGCCGTTACACCAAAACAAAAACTACTACTACAACTACTATACATCTTCTACTATTACATCTATTAATTCTTTAACTACTTCTACAAAGGCCCGCCCATCGGGGCTTGGAGAAATAGATTGGGCTGCATGATGATTCCACGCAGAGCTGAAACCGAACGCACATGAGTACTGGTAAACCGCTTAGAAGGTCTAAGCCTGGCAAGATTTTACGTCAAACCTCAAATCAAACAAACAAAACTTCTGCTGCTACTAATAAATCGCCCCCGCCCATTGAGGATTTAAGAAATAAATGGGCTGCATGATGCTTCCACGCAGAGCTGAAACCAACCGCAAATTAGTTCTGGTAAAGCGCTTACAGGTTCTAAGCATGCCCGGGGAAAGTGGTGCGAGTTGGACCGTCCATGCAAATAAACCCTATTTGTTTCATTGGACGACAGGGCTTGAGATGTCGTTTCATCTCGGTGTCGGGTAAAAGTCCCACAAGATTTGAAGCAGCGTCTCCAAAATGACCTATACAGTGGTGACAGGGACGTTAAACTTAAAGCAAACACTCAAACAAAACTACTATTAAAATGGTATCTTTATTTTATTATTATTATTGTTATTCTTCAAATTATTATTGTTATTATTAATATTATTATTACGTCTGTATGTTTATCAGTTTTGTTATAGCTATAGTCACCGGACAATGACCACAATGGGAAATAATGAGACATTTGACACTACACCTACTTAATATTCAACCTCACTCCACCTGTGCTCAGGGTGACCGTTATCAGCTGTCAGTTTTATGATGCGATTGTTTAGTTCATATTAGTCAAAACGAAATACTCCACTATCAACACTGGAGATCGTTTTATCACAAAGATAGATACTGGGGATACATGTGTTCATCAACAATCAAACATCGTGTCCCGTAATAAAACAGTTTTGAAAATAGTCATTACGATAACATACCCGTGCGCCATAGTGCAGTTTTTTCACATCTCCAAAATAGCTACTTTTCTGGTGAAAATCTTTGATATTTTCCTTATAAATACTGCAAACAGTTTGTGGGTGCCGTTAGAACCGCCTCATTGAGGCGGTTCTAACGAGTACCAACAACATATGTCTTGGAGCAAAAATGAGAAAAATAATATATACCCCCGTAAACCCCCATTGGGGTGTAGGGGGTCTTCATTTCTCTGACTTGTTCACGTGATGTGAAGAAAACAAAAAGAGCACTGACAGCCCCGGTTGGGCGAAGATAGGGAAAATGGGGAACGAGACTTAGACCTTATACGAGAAATTCCTGTATCTTAAGCAAACCGTGTAGACTCTGGTCAGCCAATTTTGGTTAGTGCTTTACAATCAAGCCGACTTGTTATCGGTTTTAAAGAAACGTCTAATTGGTTTATTCTGTGCTCTTTAGGAAACCTGTTTTCCATTGGTTGAGACAGCTGGTTAATACGCCTTTCAGTGTTATAGGCACTCTTTGAAACCTACTTTGTCTCATAGAAAAGTTGGGATATCATGCATTCTTTACTTTTCTATTGAACAATAGAAGTGAAGGCAATGATCAGGAATCGATACAATTAACCCACAGCTCCCATCAGAGACACCAAAGGGAAATAAGCACAAACATGAAACAACTAGACCCTAAAGGAAACATCAATTGCGGAAAGCCTAATGGACAGTTACTTTCCCACAAAATGGCCAACTGGCCATCCAAAACAAAATAATTATAAACGATACACACACTCAAAGACAAACTATAACAAAAATAAACAACGACAGAAGAACCGCCTTTGAACGGTCAGCGAAACAAACTCCACGGGGGGCTTAAACATATTTTACAAGGCCACAATCCTCGCCCTTATTTCCGTCGCGACCCAGACAAATAATTTGTTCAGTCCGCATGAAGGCATCCCTAACTCATCAGTGCAACATTTCAGAGAACACAAAAATCAAACAACCACAGAGACGAAACAACGGTGAGGACTCGACAGCAAGAAACCATTGAAATGCTGGAGCAAAAGAAGACCAACAAGTAGACTCCGATGGGCCCGACCAGAGACAGAGCATCAGACACCAACCAACATTACTTTGAATTAGATACTCTCTAATTCCCAGTAAGCCTTTACGCTGGAACCGTCATATAATCTGAGGCCCGACCCACCGGCGTGCAATTAAAGAGGGAAGTAAAGTTGTCAACCGTGACAAGTTAAGTAAGTTATATGAAGTTATATTAAAGTTCCAAACCTGATTGTTGGGGCGCTTTAAATCTGTTGTAAGAAATGCCTCATGGTGGATGGTGCACGTCCCAATGTTGGAGCAGAAAAACAACAAAAAAAAAACAAAAAAAAAACTAGCTTTCGCAGCAATGCACGGTCTGTGAACAATGGAAATCAGATATTTTGTAAAGAACATTGAATTGACCAATAACCAGATGTTTCTTCAAAACCGATAAAAAGCCGGCCTTATTAGAGAGCACTAACCCAAAATTGGCCTATCGCCCAACATTGACGGGTCGTGCAATAGCACACCGTGACGAAAACCTGTCTATTCAAATATATTGAAAAGTTTACCACCAAAAAATTAAAATTTTCAGATATAAATTCTGATAGTTTTCGTATTTCTACTCAAAACATTGATTGTGAGTACTTGCTAGAACCGCCTCACCGAGGTGGTTCTAACGAGTACACACAATCTATGTCTTAAAGAAAAATGATGTATACCCCAGTTTTACTACATAAAAGGGGGGTTAAAGGGAGTCAAAATTATAAAGACGTGCTTTCACGATAATTTCCGACGCATTTTTCAGAAGCATGATTGCTCCAATTTTCACACATCACGAAAACACGCCTATATAATTTTGACCCCCTCGAACCCCACTTTTATATAGTAAAACTTGGGTTTGCATGGGTATACATTATTTTTTCTAATTTCTGCTCAAAAACATAGGTTGTGGGTACTCGTAAGAACCGCCTCGTCGAGGCGGTTCTAACGAGTAACCACAATCGATATCGAAAGCAGAAATAAGAAAAATATCGAAATTTTCATCTGAAAATTTTCATTTTTCCGTGGTAAAACTTTCAATGTATTTGTATAGGCGTGTTTTCGTAATGAGATGGGAGAGTGTTTACCAAATGTGGAAATACAATTACATGTAGATCTATCAATATTTTACTGATTTTGATAACGTATATGAAGAGCTTTCTGTACACCTGTGTATCATGTAATTTAATTCCTTGTTTTTCACATTTCAGATTGACACTCTAGATTATTCCATTGAGGCCCTTTTGATGTTTCATGCACTCAGGCATGATTATACAATAAAACTAATTCTGCGCATTTGTTACACCTGGCTAGAATCATTAAAAACATGCAGAAAAAACATATACCATACAAATGTACGGTATATGCTTCATCCGTGGCAAGGGAAAAACTGCAGCTTGCACTAACAAACTGAAACACTATTAGAGATCGATTGTCTTTTGAGTGTAGGTCTTCAACTTGAACATGAATCTAGACTGTTTCATTAAGTATACAAACTCAACAGTTCAATGATAGTCACGTGATCAAGAACACGATCAATCTGTAGAAGGTATATTGTTTGTACTCATTAGAATCGCCTCAATGATGCGATTCTAATAAGTACACACAACGGACTTTTAGTTCACATAAGATCATATAGACATTAAAGTAATTCCTTATTTGCTTCCTGACCCGTTTGCAGTTACGCTTGCGAGAATGTTGGCTGCGCACCCGCACTTGTCTCGCGTTTAATCGCGTGAGATACACACTCGCAGTTCACGCGTTTCAACTGCGAATTGGATTTTAGCCGATGACTGTCCTTTTTTAAAAACGCGATACTGCGGATAAATCGCGATTGTTGATCAGCCAATCAATATAGAAGTGGAGGCAATGATCCGGAATCGATACAATCAACCCACAGCTCCCACCAGAGGCGCCAAAGGGAAAGAAACACAAACATGAAACAACATACCCTAATGGAAACATCAATAGCGGAAAGCCAAAATGACAGTTACTTTCCCACCTTCTTGTCGATAACGCAGATACAGTCCCCTCTGCCTTTCAAAAGCAACCAATCAATACTGCGTAACTGTTTGGCGCTTATCGCTCCTAGTTTGCCTTTTGTCTTCAAATCACGGTTGTTTCAGGGGTTCTTTTATAGTTATATATATATCTGATTACTTCCGAAAATAGTAACAGAATAAAAGGTAACTGATAAAACAAATCAAGTCAATGGACAAGTCATTTATTCTGTTATAGTTAAACTGTGGAATTTGCCTGTGGGTAAATGGTAAAATATAGGTACTGCATCGTGATTGAAGTTGAGTATGTACACATGGAGTTGACTGCCAAAATGCTGAATGTTTATTGATCAACAGTTTTATGACACCCAGGTGCACCTGGGAGCTATAAAAATACATTCTAATTAATGTTTGTTTATAAAATATGAAATACAACGGGGTCATGATTTTTTTCTGATCTTATATCTGTCTGATCCATTCACCAGTTCAAACTTTGTAGAAATGCAGCTCTTATACGTGGTAGTCTTGACAGGATTTTAAGGCAAGCACATAGGGGCTATCCCTAGATTATGTCCAGGATTAGTTTACCCATTTTCTAAAACGATTTCGCATGGAAGGATGCATCAGGGCCGATGCATCCCTCTCGCGTCAGACACGTCGCAATAAAGATGAAAGTGGTCTTTAAGCGAAAGTTATTTCGAATGAAACTAAAAAACACAACTGTGAGTTATCAATCGTGGGTATAGAACGTGGTCAATTCCGACCCGCATTTCGCGTTCCATAGCCAGAGCCGTCAGAAAGTCTGACCGAGGTGACCTTTAAAAAGGCCAGAGTTTCGGAAAAAGGCCGGCTAACCTTGACATGCGCGTTGACTCATCCGGTTGTTGCTGGTGTCACTGGTAGGCTGTCAAAGTCCTCAAACGATCTTCTTTTGGGCCACACCTCTTGGCCTGCACAATGCAGTTCAGCCCCGTCACCAACGACAAGATGGGTGTGGTCCGATTTCTGCACGTGGAATTTGTATACCGGTTATCACAATATTGATCATCTCGATATATATTTGTTTACGAAAAGGCGTGTAATTCGGGTGTCTTGATAATTATATGAGTTCACTTGTGTGTGAATTTCGCTAATAAAACGGGCTTTTCTCGGGATTTTTAATTTGTTTGTTTATAATTGCAAATTACAAAATATGCGAGGTGAGTATATACCAAATATTGAATATGTAAAATAAAGCAAAAGGAGTAAAATAAAATTACTTGCCAAGGGAGCCAATTCAAATTTATATATTAACTTTACAAGGGGAGGTAATAAACAAACACACTGGAATTTCGGAAATCCTTGATTTCAAAAGTCGTTTATCATCTGTTTGCGTCCCAACATTAAGGCAAAAAAACTTCCATCGGTCCATATCCTAGGTGACTTAAACTTCAGGGAAATCGTTTGGCCTGACAGACTCAGCAAATCTGGTACAATGCTGAGGCAGTCTGTAGGACAAATCTATGGCACAAAATCTTTTTCAGCGCTAAAGTCCACATGGCTATAACTGATTTATTGGTTTCGCAGTGAGTTCAGCGTGTTGCGTAATAGGGTAAGCTTTAGAATCCGGGCTTCAATCATGCATGGGTGGCTTTGCTTGACAAACAAAGTACAATCGCACTTCAATGGCTCGAACACCTTTGGGACCATGAAAATCTGTTCGAGACAGGGGTAGTTCGAGCCACTGAGGGTTACTGCCAGGACGCATAACGAGATACTTTTGGGCATCTTATTAGGTATTCTATAATGAAAATGTATGCTGTGTATACTCATTAGAATCGCCTCATCGAGGCGATTCTAATGAGTACACACAGCATACATTTGTAATATAATAGACGAAAATCCCCTGAATTACCCCGCCTATTTCTTACGTAGAGGATTTCCGTAGGGGCTTGAAAACGGGTTCGACTCAGCCATGGTAAAGGAGTCATCGGTGTTCGAGCCATCGAAGTTCCACTGTAGGTCCAAATCACACGCCACAGAATGCGGCGTCTGATGAGGGTCTATACTGTTTTGTTATATTGTAATAATACAGAAGTACTTCAAACCGCACGTGTTACAAAACATATACATCAGTTGCATCCAATAAGTACGACTTTACAGAGTGTTCGTATTTCTTTCCAATCCCACATCATTCAAGATACCGCTCATTAAAACATGTTAGAAAACATGTTATACTTTTCCTGTACCAAGTCATTTATTACTGTGGTCAGCTGAGTTTAACAACTGTGCTTTTTACTAAATGCATGTTGTCTGTCAGACAAAATTTGGTGTTCATCCAAGTGAGCCATAATATTGGAGCAAACAATATGCGCAAGCAACTTACATGGCACGCATGTAAGCGACACAGGACGATAGTTGCGAGCAGGGGCTGAGCTCTATCTCCTTTCTTAAAGAGGGGACAAATGTTTGCAAGAAGCCATTTCGAATATTTAGATTAAACTCCTCCCAGCACAAATTCAGTGAGGCCCAAAATAGGATAAATCAATTCCAATTTCGCGGCATAAACAGAACCAGTATATTCCATCGTCAACTTCTTAAACAACTTACGAAAAAGCGTTTCACATCACATAAAATCTTCACATAAACACATACACTTATAAAACAATTGTTAATACAGTTAAACATTGCACCAAAAAATTTCTCAAACCATGTGTTTATTTGTTTGGTTTGAGGTATAACATCCCCGTCATTAGGTCATTTTAAAGACATTGCTTCCAATTTTGTGGGACTTTTACCCGACATTGAGATGAAATGACATCTCAATCCCTGCCGCCCAATGAATCCAATAGGGTTTATATACACTCGTAATAAATTGTTAACTGCTAAACTTCATAATCAGGGTTATCGCTGTCATAAACTACGCACAGCCTTTTCAAAATTTTATAGACGTCATTCCGATTTAACTTTCAAATTCAGTGTTGGACTTAAATCTCTTCTACAACAAGGTCTATCGGAACCAGAATTTTATGGTGACTTAGTATATAAATTCAAAAAAATATATAATTGCAATAACTTCAGCACCCAGTTTCGTAAAATCATTCTTCGATATAAAAAGATTGAGTACAACATCAATGTTATTCGACAGACTGCATGCATGGTAGTTAACCCAATCACAGCGTTGCTTCCCTCTTTAATTGCACGCCGTTGGGACAGGCCTCAGATTCCATGACTGTTTCATCTCTGTGGTTGTTTGATTTTTGTATTCTCGAAGTGGTTGCACTGATTAGTTATGAGGCCTTCATGCGGACTGAAAAAATTATTTGTCTAAATCGGGACGGAAGTAAGGGAGAGGAACGCGGCGCGTTAAATCGATCTAAACCCCCAGTGGAATTCGTTTCATTGACTGTTCCAAGGCGGTTCTTCGGTCGCCGTTAATTTTTGTTATGGTTTATCTTTTTGTGTGTGTATCGCTTGTATTTTTTTAATTGCCCATTTTGTGGGAAAGGAACTGTCCTTTTTGCTCTTCGCTATAATTGTGTCCATTAGGGTCTAGTTATTTCATGTTTGTGTTTCATTCCCTTTGGTGTCTCTGGTGGGAGCTGTTAGTTAATTGTATCGATTCCTGATCATTGCCTTCACTTCTACTTTAGACCGTCTAAGCCGTTCACCAATACTCACGTGCGGTCGATTTCAGCTCTGCAGCCTTATCCATTTCTCCAGGCCTCGATGGGCGGGGGCCACTCAAACCGTGTGTACCTTCACAACAACCTCCAGGTGCCCCCACGAAAGTCACAAAGGTGCTTTCGATGAATTTAAAATCTCGCCATGAACAAAAAAAAACATAACAACATAATAAATGCTTCAAAATAGCTTTACTGTATGTAAATATGATCAATTAATACTGAGATAACAAAGATCTCAAAATTATGCCACTATTCTTTCACGAATTCATAGGCTATTAGAGTCTGCTTAATGCCGCTCATAATCTATTGATTTACTAGAAGATCAAAGAGAGAAAGATGCAAGCGCTCAGCATTACAAGCAATTTTAATTGATATAATCTTGATAACAGGAGTATAACCTAATACTTTCTCTCTGAAGTCCGGACAGATTAAGTTTCATTTTAATGTTACATCATATAATAGAGCATAAATACGCTTTTCAAGCATGCGAAACGAGGATTCCAAGAATAACATAGCCAATGCAATACTTTTCATCTAATGAATGTGATATATCCATGACTCAAACAACGATGTCTCATTAACCCATGTATGACAATGGAATCTTCCACATACAGTCAAACCTCGATAATTCGAAGTGCAAGGGACCGCAGGAACTCCTTCGAATTATCGAGAGTTCGAATTATCGATATCGGCAATTTTCGGATATGTTCGGATTTTTTTATTCAATGCAATTCAAATGACTATAATTCGAACTTCATTTCGGCGCTATGATAAAGGAACGGTAATAACTGCCAAAGCATTAAAGAAAATGAGGTACGTGAAGGTTAATCTCATTGTCTTTTATGCTTGACAGGGCTACGAAAGCAGGAAATAATAATAAAACTTGAACTTACATTTTTATTTACAGCCATCAACAATAACAAAAATGAAGGTTGAATGCAAATTACTAAACCATTTTACTGACGAAATATTTAACCCCGCAAAAAGAACAACAGAACTGACAAACACTGACAGCTAGCGAAGATTTGTATCAGTCTGTAATAAACTGGCTGATACAAATCGAAAAGGCCTAACTTCAGGTTTCTAGTCAATTTTGTTTCGCTTTTTGCCCCTATATTCACTCTCAAAAAAGTTCATAAGTGTTTAGGAAATTCGTCCACTCCTCGGCTTTAGCAAGAAGAATGGGCCCAACCACAGGAATATTCTGTTCTCTGACATTTGAAAACCATTTCAAAATTGCGCTTTCAACGTCGTCAAATGAGCCGATTTTGGCATTCTTTCGTTTTGGTCCAAATTTTAGGTAGGACTCTTTTATGGAGTTCGCATTTTTTAGCCACGTAGACAGAGTGCTTGCCGGGATATTAAAATCCTTGGTAACCGCAGACTTAGATTTCTTTCCTTTCTCGACTTCCAAGATTGCTTGGTACTTCGTCTCAAAAGTTTGTGACTCGTATTTTCTTTTCACTCCTTTCTTTCCAGTAGCTGACCTGGCTATCCCCCCGTTACCGGGTCCTTCACCAGGTTGCTCAGCACAAGCCGCAGTTACCGACCCAGTTATCCCCCCATTGCTGGGTCCTTCATGCTCGGTGGCGGTAGTTTCCTTCAGACATGCTGGTAGGATAAGTGAAGAGACCGAGCATCATTGGGTGTTTTATAGCACTTGGTAGACAATGGAAAGGAAATTAAGCTAAATTGGGCAAAGAGATCAAAGATGCGGCACTTTTTGCTTAAAAAATGTAAACAGTAAAAATTAATCAAAGGCAGAGAAATATTCAAATTAAAATGCAATTAAGCTCAATAATGTTCCGTAATTAAAACACATAAAAAACATCAAATAAAATATTCATTGCGGACGAAATCAATTAAAGACACCAATTACTCAATAAAGGATCATCACCTGTAGCGTTGCCGTTAATCCGGTGTTAATTACCTGTATCTACTAATTCTTGAAGTCAGTCGGATGTGAAGTGTAACAATCGAACTCGCCGCAAAATTGCGATGTGTGACCTTGATTAGCCAAGTAATATTTCGAATTAAACAGGGGATTTTAATAAGAATTTCTTTGATTGGGACCGACGAAACTGTTCGAAAAATCGAATTTTTCGAAAAATCGAAATTCGAAAAATCGGTAATATTTTTGCAATAACTTATAGAGAAAAATGTCGGGACCGCCAGTCGTCTTCGAAAAATCGGTAGTTTCGAAAAATCGGCGTTCGAATCACCGAGATTCTACTGTACTAAGTTTGCAGTTGTCAATTTCCAATTGCAGGGGTGTCCGGTTTGTTTTGTGTGTGGCAGATTTTACAAAAATGGATGTTCTTTTAACAAACAGTGTAGACACAGATCAGACGCCGCGTTCTGTGGCGTATGAACTGGGTCTGCACTGTTTGCCAATGTCCCAGAAAAGGGTCAATTTAAATTATTTTGTTTGTTTGACTTTAGGTTTAACGTCCCCGTCAACACTGTATAGGTCATTTTGGAGACGTTGCTCCCAATTTTGTTTTACCCGACATTGAGATGAAATGACATCTCAAGCCCTGTCACCCAATGAAACCAATAGGGTTTATAAGCATGGGCTTATAAGCATGGACTCGCACCGCTTTGCCTGGGCAGCCTTAGATCCTCTACGCGGTTTACCAGTGCTCATGTGCGCGGTCGGTTTCAGCTCTGCGTTAAAGCATCGTGCAGCCCTATATATCTATTTCTTCAAGCCCAGATGGGCGAGGGCGAAGAGGTCGCGGGTAAGATCCCCGCCGGGTCGGCAACACTGCTTCATGGAGAATGTTTATAAAATATGTTCTATGTTCATTCTCTCCCTTCGGTTGGTTCAGTAAGAGTAAAAGAATGTGCACTGAATTGGACAACCGCTTATTTAAAAAAAAAAGACGTGAAACAAATGATCAGGAAGTAAACACACATAGGGAAAGAACAACCAACGTCACATGCTGAAATAAAAAAAGACAGATACTTTTCCCACAAAATGGCCAAATGGCTGTCCAAAATAAAAGATATCAGCAATACATACTCAAAATGCGTGAAAATTAAACAAATACAGTCGAACTTCGATGGCTCGAACCACTTTGGGACCATGAAAATTTGTTCGAGACAGTGGTAGTTCGAGCCACAGAGAGATACTGTTGGTGCCATACCAGGAGGCATAATGGAGATAATTGTGGATATATTTTCGGTGTTCTGCATTATAAATGTACGTTGTGTACTCATTAGAATCGCCTCATCGAGGCGATTCTTATGAGTACACACAGCATACATTTGCAAGATAAATGAACAAAATCTTCCTAAATTACCCCTTTATCGTATTTGGAGGAACTCAAGAACGGGTTCAACTCATCCATGGTAAACGAGCCATCGGAGTTCGAGCCATCGAAGTTTTACTGTACAGACTGAGATAAACAAGTAAATTATTTCCATTAAGACTTTATCCTATTATTAAGAAAAACAAAATATTTCATGCGCTTGACTCTGAATAAGAAGTTCGAGTTGTTTTCTGCAACATCAGAAATGCCTTTGAAAGGTATTTTTCTGAAACTGGAAGCCACTGGTAATTTAGTAACTTACTTATATGATTTCGCTCCTGTCTTTCAAAACAGAAAACAAACAATTGTATTGCTAGGCGCTGAATACACACACGATGTAGTACAACAAGGATCTATAGTAGGCCCTGTTCTATTTTTAAACTTGATCAATGGTTTTGTCGAGGATATTGGTTCTAATATACGTCTATTTGCTGATGATACTAGCTTAATTACGGCCTCCGCCAATCGGGGCTTGAAGAAATGGATGGGCCGCACGATGTTTCCACGCAAAGCTGAAACCGACCGCACACGAGTACTGGTAAACCGTTTAGAGGATCAAAGCCTGCCCAGGCAACGCGGTGCGAGTCGGCCCGTCCATGCTTATAATACCTATTGGTTTCACTGGGCGACACGGCTTGATCTCAATGTCAGGTAAAAGTCCCACAAAACTGGAAATAACGTCTCCAAAATAACTTAGTGTTGACGGGGACGTTAAACCTCAATCGAACAATGAAACAAAAACTAGCTTATTTATTGTCATAGAAAGCCTTGATATCGCTGGGAACTTCTTACTTCAGATCGCGACAAAGTTATGAAATGGGCGAAAAAATTGCTCGTTGAATTCAACCCTTTAAAACAGAATCCTTTCTTGCTTATTAAACCAACACATCCGCCTCTTTATGTGAAAGATTCTCAAAAAGTTGTTTCTCATAAAGACCTGGGTATCGTTGTCAATAACGACTGTATGTGGCATCAACATATAGAACTTGATGATATTTCAAATAAGGCATGGAAGCGAATACACGCAATGAGAAAACCGAAATTTGAAATTCCATTAGGCCTATTTTGGAATATGGTTATTGCATCTGGGATAATTGCACACAACCCGAAAAGGAAGAACTAGACAAATTACAAAATGAGGCCGCATGAATAGTTTCATGTCTCAATATGAGCTTTATATAAGAAAAGAAAGTGGGAGACCATTGAAGAAAGACGTAAAAAAGCACAAATTAACTTTGTTTTACAATTGTTCCTTCTTATCCATCTTCCCTTGTACCTCATCCTGTCAGCAAAGCACCGTCATACAACCTACGTAACTAAAACGAAATTCAGAATATGAAAACACGTACTAAGTTATTACTGCATTTCTTTTCTTCCATCTTCAATTCGCGACTGGAACGACTAACAACTAGATATCAGAAATTCTGACACTTTGACAAGTTTTAAACATCAATAAAACGACAAGGACAGATTAGTTCTGTAATTCTATGGCACCGTTAAAACTGTGAATATTACGCACTCGACTTCGAACATGATGCAGCTCCCTCAACTACGACTTGTTCCAAATAAAACATCACAGACTCACTACCTTGTATACGCGGAGAAAATGAAACCGCAGAACATTATTTTCTTGATTGACCACTCTTTAACAACCAACGAGTGGATCTAACGTACTCTATGTCTACTTATTCAACAGTTTCGATTCAAGTTATTCTCTTGGGACAGTTTGTTGCCGGTACATGCAAATAATGTCATATTTGACTCTGTGCAGAAATACATTAAAGAAACTAAATTATTTTGAGCATCACTGAAGTAGCTGTAACATGCAACAGTAATCATGTCTACCCCTTGCTCCTCTGGTTTCCACTCATGACATTTTATTTTTTCTTGTCTTATTTTATCTTACCATTATATATTTTCTACCTGAACATTTGCTATTTATGCTGTACTTGCTTTTGTTCAAAATATTTTAGCACGTAGAAAACTATGTGTATTACTTGATGAAAAACGTCTTCACATACATGTACATGTATATCATCTAGTTAGATACTACTTGCTTGTGCCTGTAATCTTCAACTGCCATTGAAATATGTATCCTAACAAACTGTCTATTGTCATCATAGAATGCAAACGTATACACAGTCAACCCTCTTTATACTGACATTCGTTATAACGACAATTTCAATGGAATCAATCCATAGCTCCAGGTTTAGCCTCGGTTCCGATCGGCGTTGGCCTTCCTCGGGCTGGAAACGCCGATATCGAATCCAGAGTCAAGAAAGATCCTTGTAATCTAATACTCCAAGAAATGAATGTTATAGACATTTGTTGGAATCGCCTCGGTGGAATCCAAAATGGAATCATGAAATATTCTCGTAATCTAATACTCCAAGAAAAAATGTTACAGATATTTGTTAGAATCGCCTCATCGAGGCGATTCTAACAAATATCTATAACATTTGTTCCTTGAAGTAATGAAGGGGAAAAGGCCCTTTAGTACATATCATACCCCTAACTGGGATTCTTTATGGCGGCAACTTCTTTATTAGGGAACAGACACTGTCGTCCTCTGTATTGTGTTTGAGGAGAAGAACTAAACAAGTATACTGTATTTTGTATGATGAATAAAGAAATAATATGTTTAAACTAAAATATTTCGAACGATTTGTACCCATTGACTATACATTTATTCCCCTTAAAGTAATGTAATGGTGCTATATCTTAATGATGTCTCCTTAGAGAACTTGGAAATACCTCATTGCTCGTCACACACTTATTGTTATCATAAAAGTACACACCCGGAATATTTACAACCATAAAGTGCAGTTTTCCTAATAAATGTTAATAACCTGATATCGACTGATGATGAAAGCTATAAAGAAGATTCCGCTAATTAAGCATGGCATTTTCAGTGCCTGTTTACTAATCCTCTTTAATTATATAGTGGAGAGACTGCCAAATATTCCTCTTTTATTGTTACAGGAACTTCAAGTTATTGCATATTTAACTGTTGTTTTGTTAAGAAACATTTGCTGGAAATAATAAAGCTTTAAATCGAACTAAGTCTTTCGACTTGGTTAAGAGAATCAACTCTTAAAGTATCATTAGTATCTAACCGTTGGGGTTCAAGCCTCGCTCGACTCATATGTGGGACGCTAAGTTCTGCAACGGAAGGTCAGGTGGTTTTTCACCAGGTACTCCGGTTACCCATATCTAAATAACGATCGGATCGAAATAAGTAACACCTCACACTAACGATCGACTCAAAGAGTGAATTACTCTTGAAAGGGCCGTAAAAAAACAAAAACAAATAAAAAACAATCGAATTAAGTGTAATAATCATGCAAAATCAAAATCTAAAGTCGTTCGGAATCACTGTTAGACAATGTCATAATATACCTTTTTTAATGGTGTCCCATTACTGCGATCATGGTATAGTAGTCGCAGATAAGATTGACTAGGCGGAGCTATTCAGGGGCTGTCAATATACTTCCAATTCGACGAGTCCGCCAGAAGATTCGGTAGAGTGCCTTTCGCATGCTCTCTGCAAGCGGACCAAATGACAATATATACGCCACAGCTTTGTTTGTGTTGCATTTGAATTCACACAGTCGGGTGTCTTGGTTTACCTTTTTGTTAAAAGAACATTCTAAAGGCAGGTGCAAACGGTAGCTCCGCCTAGTCAATCATATCTGCGACTACTATGCGCGTTTTTGCTGGTACAATGAACCGTGGCTATCTTACATGTACCTTTTGAACGTTTATATGTCTGTGTACTCAGATTGTCCCCGGTATTGCACGCACTCACCGCTTCCGCTGCACCATTCGCTTCATTCATTGAACCAAATATTGGTTACATGTACTTATACTTAAGCTATGTTTAGCATTGCACTCTGAGATTACCATTGACCAGTAAAGTTAGAAACGCGCCGAAATTTTTGGCTGATAACCCTTTATTGATCATTACAATCCTTCTGCCAATAGCTTTCAATATCTACAATAGGACACAGACTCGTAAATGTTTTTCCATAGACTTCCATTATAGCCTTTCCTGAAATTTTGACTCTCACAACTGTCGTTGACCTGGGGCCAGTTGTTCAAAGCATCGTTAGCTTAACGAGCTCGTTAGTGGTCATATTGTTAACTGTTGTAGCAAGTTTAATATTCAAAATTTTGGTATTTTTGCTGAAAAAATGTGAGCAGCTTTTTCAAATGCAAAAGCTGCTCACATTTTTCAACAAAAATATTAGCATATTTACCATAATAAATGATCAAAATTTTGACGATACGTTAACTAACGACGTCGTTGGTTTTGAACAACTGGCCCAAGAATTATACGTCGGCGAGTCAAAAAAAAAATAAAATAAAAACAGCCTAACTTATTTCTGGGTGAGATTGTTCTCTTCTTTTTCGATGTAATTGCCCTCTAGAATGACCCATTTGGACCAACACTGTTCCAGTGCCATCAGCCCAGAACTGAAGAAGCAACGGTCTCCGACCCACTCTTCAACTGCCGCCACGACTTCTTCGTTGGACCGGAAATGGCGTCCACGGATATCCTTTTACAAGTTTGGGAATAGGAAATAGTCACTAGGAGCTAAGTCCGGAGAAAAGGCGGGGTGCGTTATTAGCTCTTATCCATTCCGCTCAACAGCATCCATTGCAATTGTGCAAGTGTGGCTCTTGCATTTTCCTGTTGGAGCAGAATCCATTTGGAGAGTTTACCTCGGCGTTTGTCACGAATTGCAGTTCTCAGTTGGTCGAGCAAAGTTGCATAATACGCATCTGTTAATGAACGTTTCTTTGCTTGAAGCCGCACATAATAATAACGCCTTGTGCATCCCAAGCTACAGTTGCCATCATCTTGCCAGCAGATGGTTGCGTTTTGAACTTCTTTGGCATCGGAGACCCCGGCCCTTCCCACTGGCGATTTTGTATTTTATTATTTGGCTTATAATAATGAACCTAGGTCTCATCTACAGTCACCAGATAGGAAATTCATCTTCCTTTGACCTAATTCGCTTCATCTGATGCCCTGGTTGCAATCTGCACGTCGCTAAGGGAATTTTGGATCCAACGGGCCGTTAGCTTGCGCATTCCCAAGCGATCATGTGAAATTGTTGAAACGGTACCACGTGAAATGTGTATTGTATTCGCTGTTTCTTCCACCTTAATTGGCCTTTCAGAGTACACAAGATCCCGTACTTTGTTGCACCTTTCTTCATCGGTCGCATCTGATGAGCGCCAAGATCTGGTTTCATCTTCTAAAGACGTTCTACCGCATTCGAATTCCCCAACCCAGAATTTGACTTGTGCATACGATGGTGCAGAAGACCCATAAACTTTGGTCAACTCGCAATGCATTTTCTGTCCTGTTTTCCCTTTTGAATACAAGTACCGAATTACAAGAAGGTACTCGTTTTTTTACGAAAGCTTGCTTTTGCATCGATAGCCATTTTTGACGTTCGAAATCTTGTGAGTGAATGGCGCGATAAGGGCGCAATTTTGTCATCATGCCGAACAAGGCATGGAAGTCGTGGTTGTCTCGGTCAATTGAAAATGGGATAGGCTGGCTACTTATTAACTTGCCCTTGTAGTTTGGACTTAGATTTATCAATCAAAAGTAAAGAATTTGCCAGGTCGACCAGCATCCACATGTAGTTTCCGGGTTCTGAAGCTGGTTACCCCTAATGTCGCAGAAAATAAACAATGACAATTGAGCCCCGCCAAGCGAATTTGTGTCTTTGATTATTCCGTCATGACAAATTTTAACTGCGCATGACCAGCCATTCAGAGGGGCCAGGGATATTGCCTTCTGTCTGAAGGCTCCTCTTGATTCACTGCTTGTATGAGCGAGCAGCGAAGGTTCTGGCGAGACTGCGCGGACGCCTGAACCTTCGCTGCTAGCATAGGCGATAAGTACCAAAATCGCTTGACGTGGCCAAATACAAAAATGTCATATTTTGTGAGGCAGTTTCCAAACCAGTCCACTAGACAAGCAGAAACTTTTCTTTAAATTTGCAGATAATACGTATTTGTTGCATCATGTTGCCCCAATGCCTCCCACCAAGTATCAGGTGAATCCCATATACAGTTCTGGAGATGTCAAAAATATTAGAAATTAATGACGGGCGGGCGGACAACGGCCGGCAGAGTGACGTCAGACTGACCACAAACAACAGGCCATGACTTAAGGTGACCTAGAGCTTTGCTCCGGTAGAGCTAACAACAGTAATAGATCATTAAGCAGATGTAGGCATGAAAAGCCTGATAATCTGGAAAAGCCTGACCATCTTACAAAAGTAGTTTTTCGTGATCATTAAAGCAGTCTCTATTTTCTATGAGGTAAATCCATCGGCTATTTCTGCGTTAAAAACAAAACAAAGATGCATGTCTTGCCAGCGTCAATTACGAGGCATTTTTGACCCCAGACACCCTCAGATTTCGTTTCAGCGACCGGCTTGGCCATATCCCATTTTCTTTTTCGGCCGTGAGGGAGCAGCCGCCCCCTTCAAACTACCATTAGTATTTTTAGAGGGGAGCCGCGCGAAAAAAACCGGTCGTTTTTCTTTAAGACAACTAATCCAAACCAAAAGATAGCTATCCAGGGGTGGGGAATGCAGGCATTAGGTAGTTAATGGGGGGGGGGGGGGGGGTGCAGACATGTAAAAAAGCGTATCTGAGTAGGATAGAGTTAAATGGAATCTTGAAAACTAAAACCACTTAATTTGACCTTAAATGCATCAGTTACATATAAAATATCATATTTTTTTTATAAAATAATGAAAAAAAAACTTTTCATCTGTTTCGATCTTATTTATTAGAAATTGCAACAAAAATGTTTTCAATCCATGTGTACCTTCAGAACCTTCGGGTGCCCCCATGAAAGGTCGCAAAGATGTAGCATGAAAACAATTATGGCGACCTTAATAGATGAAGAAACAACTGATACTGTTAGTTGAATAGTTGAAAAATTAATAGCTTGCGATGAATTTAAAGGTGCATTATTGAGCTACCGGTTCTCATTTTTTTCTGGTTTTTATCTTTAATGCATACTCCTTTGTCATGTGTACACTTTTGGAGCTAAATACAGCTTCAGAACTTTGTGAAAATGGTCGTTTTCATTCGTGTTTACCCTTCGCTCTGAACATGTGTTCGGAATTTCTGTTCTAAAAATAAATCTGTCACTTTACACATACATGGCGACAGTATCGTCTTTGAGTGTCGTTACTTATGGCATGGTATTCAGCGTCATATTTTTTTTCCGATTCAGGCATGGCCTAAGCAAACAAGGCCAAAACTGAACGTCACATAACGTCATATATGAGGATTCTATTTTTGTCACGAACTAAAAATAGATCTAACTAGTATTCGAAACCTAGTTAGGGAATCCCTCTCAAACTCGTTTACCTGTCATCATAATTGTTCGCATTTTGCATAAAATGCATTCATTTGTATTGTTTAAAAGAAAAATACCGGCTATATGTATTTTATATTTAGAAGCATTTTTTCCAGATGGCTCAATAATGCACCTTTAAAACGCCTTGCAAATATCCTTTTTTTCGTCTAAAAGATGAAACGAACGGATGTAAATTACAGATCCGAGCCTGTTTATACAATGAAATTAGTGGTTTGTGAACCGCTTTATTTCCATTTCAATACAGACAATATACATTTACCGATAGGTCTTTATTGACAGTAGATGTAAACAATCACTAGTTACATTAGCTAGAATTCCTATCAAACAAACATCAAAAACTACTAGAACGCCTTTGATGTTGAACGAATGTAAACATGATTGCGGATTTTAAAGGCATATAATTATATGTTAGTCTGGAAAATGCATATTTATTCAGGAATACAGAAACACATGTGGTTACACAACCAAAGTATTCACTTCTCATTATGAATGCAACCAGTACCTAGGAAAAGTCAAATCAAATACATTTGTATCTCGTCAGGAGAAAGGGCAATAAATGAAACCAAATAACAACGCTAGTAAAAATGCATTCCAGTAGGTCTCTTCTTTTCCCGCCTTGTTCAG
This sequence comes from Lucinisca nassula, assembly GCA_963580285.1. Classification (NCBI taxonomy): domain Eukaryota; kingdom Metazoa; phylum Mollusca; class Bivalvia; order Lucinida; family Lucinidae; genus Lucinisca; species Lucinisca nassula. The sequence continues at coordinate 131,864,322 of OY757013.1, forward strand.
TGATAACTTCTTTATTTAAGTGTGGGTGTAAGTGTGTCCAGAGGAGAAGCTCTCTATTTTTTTTTTTTTTTTTTTTGTGAAGGAAATAGTTTTCCACGCTTTAAGAGGACTGTTCAAATATGAATGCAACTAAGCACATAAAAATGATTCCGTGATAGATTTCGATGAAGAAATTATTTTGTCCCCTCAAAGTATTCCCCTTTAACAGATATACAACCTTTCAGTCCTCTGATCCAATCATTGAATGCATTTTGGTAGTCTTTTCGAGGTATACTATGAAGGCACTGGAATATTGCAGAACCGAGGTATTTGCGCTGTACAAATTTTCGACCAGAAAGGTATTTTTTCAGCCGCGGGAACAAAAACAGTCACACGGGGCAAGGTCAGGGGAATACGGGGGGTGAAGGAGTTCAACAACCTTTTCCTGCTTCAGATAGTCTTGCACAATGAACGCCTTGTGCAATGACGCATTGTCATGTAGCAATCTGACATTGGCCAAACCAGTTGCGGGTCTTCGTTCTTTGAAATATTTCTTCACTTTTCGAAGAACTTAATTCTTGTAAAACTTCGCATTTACAGATTTGCCTTTAGGCACAGCAACCTGAATAGCAGGCCCCTTATTTGAAAAGAATATGACATACATTACCTTCTTGACGCTCATGGTCCGCTTTGCAATGCACGGTCTTTTGCAATACTTTGTTGCCCTTATTTTGTTCTGAATCCTTCGTTTTGGCTCAAAAAAGTGAACCCATGTCTCGTCACCTGTGACGACATTAGCGAAAGACCGTGCATTGTAATTTGAAAACTTTTTAAGCATTTTCTTGGCGCACTGAACGCGTGTCTTTTTCTGCTCATCTGTCAACAGATGGGAAATCCATCTAGCACATATCTTTCTCATTTTCAAATCCCGTTTCAGAATTGTATGAGCTGCTCCTAATGGGATGCCAACCATACTAGCTATTTGCCTAGTGGTGTATCGTGCATCGGTAGCAACTATTTCTTTCACTCTAGCAACCATCTTGGCAGATGTTGCTCTTTTCGGCCGACGATCATGTGGTGCATCTTTTGTTGAGCCTAGCCCACAGCTGAATTTCTTACACCAACGAAAAACTGTCGGAAAAGACATTTCATTATGCCCATAAACCGAACATATTTCATCAAAAATGTCTTTGCACCGTATTCAAAGAATACAACGATTCTTAATATAGGACCGGCGTTCTCTGACTTTCTTCCAACCATGTTTTGTATTAGTATACAAGAGTAGACAGTGTTTATCGAATGATATACATGGCTAAAGTGGACGGATTTTAAAAGGTTTGGTATCAGTGTATAGGTTAAATGTTTTTCTACACTGATATTTATTTCCAGGTGATTTTTCGCATTAGTGCATGAGAAAATGTTCTACATGCATTCATATTTGAACAGTCCTCGTAGTACTGTATAACTCTGATCTCATTAACTTTCCGCATTTTATTTTATTTTAGTGTTCCATATGGGTGTGAAGTTCCATCCATCCATTCCACAAAGTGCTACAGACCAAACACCGTGTTCCACATCTATCAAGGAAAGACATTCTCCATATATATCAAGGACAGATAACGCAAGGACCAGAATGGCCAGAGTGGCGTTTCTTGGCCACAATATATTTCTTTTCATTCAGTTTGCACCAAGATATTCCTTATAGTAAAGTCGTACCGACCAAACCACATATATATCATGGGAGTGCTGTTCGGCCAGTGTGGCACCTTAAGTGGTCTATATACATGTATCTGTAAAGGAACAATAGGCGGCAAACCATTTTTGCTCGCCTTACAAAAGTAATGGGAATCTAGCTATTGCCATTCCCCTGCGTTCGTCGTCGTCGTCGGCGTTTGCATTTGGTTAAAGTTTACCTGCAAGCTCTTATTGTTATATTTCACCGGAAAAATCAGTATTTAGCATATTCGTTCTTACTGCATTTCCAAAGTTTTGGGCTAACATTTGACATTTTAGAATTGAAATACCTCGCCTATTAATGTTTACCTGAAGGCCTGTGGTCCAGTCGATAGAGTGTGGAACCAGAAGATCGCAAGGTCAAATCACGGCTGAGGGAAAAACTTGATGTAAACAGTTATTCTGACTTGCAACATTGAAGGTTCTGTTCTTGGGCGATTTTATTCGAAAATGTATACAAGTAAATATATACCAACAATATTAAGTATGAAATATATACCTCCTAGATATATACTGATGTGCCCAATTAAAACTAGTTTTCTGTCAATCATTGTTACGTAGCTGCTTGGTGTCTCCATAAATCATAGGAATGTGGCCATTTAGTTGGCGTGGTTTATAAAGCATTGAGTTAGTAAGCATATTTCCAAGTAGTTTTATGAGTAAATGTTGGATTTAAACTATGTAACAAATAGTTGAATGCGAATACATATGTATTAAATTATTGTTACCGTATCATTTATTTAACAGCAATCTGATAATTGGCTATAGCCAATAATTAGGTTATATTATGAGTGTCTTCCCTTAGACATTTTCTTTCTTTCTACTGATAGTGCGATCGGTCACATTTGACCGTTACTTGCAGGTGTACATTATATACATTCCAGGTTTGCAGAATGAAAGCCTACTCAGTAATCATGTAATTACGGTAGGGATCTTTAACCTGCACAGGGGGTGGATCTCCCTGCACAGGGGGCTCCAGTTAACGTCACGATCCGAAGGACGGTACACTTGTGGCCTTCATGGCAGTCATGATAAGTAAAAGCTTTCAGTAAAGCTTTTCATTCACATTTTTATCGATAATATTTAAGGTCGATTGTCAACCCAAGTTTTTTGTTTGATTTAAGATTTAATGCCCCGTCAGCACTTTAAAAGTCATTTTGGAGACATTGTTTCAATATTGTGGGACTTTTACTCTACATTAAGATGAAATGACATCTCCAGCCCTGCCGCCCTATGAAATCAATAAGTATATATGCATGGACTGTCCGAATCGCACCACTTATCCTGGGTTGGCTTAGAATCTCTATGCATTTAACCAGCACTCTAGTGCTGTCAGTTTTAGCTCTACGTGGAAGCATCATGCACACCAATTTGTTCCTTCAAGACACCATGGGCGGGGGCAGTCGAAAATCTTTTTCAGCGCTTTAGTAAGTCAATATGGCTATCACCGATTTGTTGGTTTCGTAAGGCGGTCATCGTGTTGTGTAATAGTGTTAATAGCTGTAGATGATGATGATGGTTTCGTGTTTAACGACGCGTCAACCTTCATTGTGGGTCATAAGCGTCAAGCGGTTAATGGTTAAACGGCATGAATAATTATGAGGATATTAAAAGAAAAAAAAACGTAAGTATGATATGTTTAAAAATCTGAAACTTAAATCTTATGAAAAATGCCAATTTCTTTTAAGAATAAAATAATATTGTCAACAGGTACATCTTGAAACAATTGTTGCAAATTGTCAGCTTTGAAGTATAGGTTACGAGACTGTGAAAAGTCTACACATTCAATTAAGATGTGTTTAACAGTGAATGGCTGATCACATCCTACACAAGAAGGCTGATCATCACCATTGAAATATAAGAATGAATAATTCTAGTATGGCCAATGCGCAGTCGCGTAAAACTACATCCTCTTTCCTAGAAAACTGGGGAGGAGAGCATTTTGTTCCAACGACATGTTTAATGGCATGGAGTTTGGTATTGATTGTAAGTTAAAAGCTGTAGAATCTTGGCTTGAATCATGCTTGGGTTGGATTTGGTATACTGTGCTGGCCCAGATTTTAAGCCACAGAACGCGGCGTCTGATGAGAGTCTATACCGTTTGCTTAGATAACAATAATACAGAATGTATAGATCGATGACTGTTTACTTAACAAGCCCCCGCCCATTGGGGCTTGAAGAAATATATGGGCTGCATGATGCTTCCACGCAGAGCTGAATCCGGCCCGCACACTAGTACTGGTAAACCGCTTAGAGGATCTAAGCCTGTCCAGGAACCGCGGTGCGAGGCGGACCGTCCATGCTAATAAACCCTATTGGTTTCATTGGGTGACAGGGCTTGAGATGTCATTTCATCTCAATGTCGGGTAAAATTCCCACAAAATTGGAAGCAACGTCTCCAAAATGACCTTTACCGTGTTGACGGGGACGTTAAACCTCAGATCAAACAAACAAACTGTTTACTTAACACAACGTCATACGGACAATCCTTCCAGATACCATTATTTTTCCCTCGCTTTATTCGGCAAAGTCGTTGCTGTACACTATTCTGATATGACTTCGATAGACGAAAACGATGTAGATAGAAAACTTTCACAATATAGAGATCGAAAGGTTGTAGGTACGAAACCCAAATTTTGTTTTTCGTTTTTTTTTTTTTTTTGTTGTTTTTTTTTTGTGTGTGTGTGTTTTGTTTCATTTGATACAGAGTTTTATGAAGCCTGTGGCAAGAAATGCTCAAAATAGAAGTGGATGCAATGATCAGGAATCAATACAATCAACCCACAGCTCCCATCAGAGACACCAAATGGTAAGACACACAAACATGAAACAACAGACCCTAATGGAAACACCAACAGCGGAAATCCAAAAGAATAGTTACTTTCCCACAAAATGGCCAATAGGCTATCCAAAATAAAATAACAAAAGCGACACGAACACCCAAAGACACACCATAACAAAAAGAAACCGTGACAGAAGAACCGCCTTGGAACGGTCTGTGGCAACGATTTCCACTGTGGGGGAGGCTTAAATCGATTTTACATGGCCACAATCCTCGTCCCTACTTCCGTCGCGATTTAGACGAATAATTTGTTCAGTCCGCATGAAGGCCCCCTATCTCATCAGTGCAACATCTCCGTGAACACAAATAATCAAACAACTACAGAGATGAAACAACGGTGAGGACTCGACAGCAAGAAACCACTGAAATCAAACCTGAGCTTTTGGAAATTTGCAAACGAAATAAACTGGCTCCCACTTATCGAGTTGACCAGCTTTTGAAGAGACACGGGCACACAGTTTTGCGGCTGTCACCATACCATCCTGATCTGCATGCCATTTGAAAGGTTATATTGGCCGACGAAATTTACAGCTTCGCATGACAGGTATCAAGTCTCTGATCGAATTGTTGAAAAAGTATCGTCTGCTTGCTGCACAAATGTCGAAAAGGTTGAACAGGACTTTTGGTAAAGTGACAGCGCTGTTGAGGCTGAAATGGAGCCAATCATAAACCACGTGGACTCTGACAGTGACGTTGGAGATGATAGCGACGAAGGTACAGAGACTGCTTCTGAGGGTGATGAACCTACCGATACTGCCAAAGAATCAAAACTGTTTTTGTAATGCAATTGTGAAATTCAAGCTAATTTTAATATTTGTAAATTGAAAATAATGAATTTGCATACTAATAAAAAATCAAAGGGAAAAATCAAAAAAGAAAAATCTCTGATTAAAAAACAACACAAAACAAAATAAAAAAAACAAAAAAAACAACAACAACAACAAATTTATATAATAAAACTTAGCAAAACTATATGTAGAGCTGTAGCAAGGCTCAAAATATATGTGTTGCAATTTCATTATAAAAATACAGAAAAAAAAAGAAAAAAGTTTTAAAATAATTACACCGTCCAAGTGTCTCTTTCATCCCTCGCCTCACCATACCGAGAACTTCAATGATTGCGAGCTGTAATAGGAACCACTCGGTTATTTGTTATTCACGAGCATTTCTGCATAAATTACAGTAAAATTACATTCCAAACGATGCATACCATTGAATTATTACGTAAGGTATTTGTCTTTAAGTTTTCAGTTCTTCTTGACAATTTTTGTCATATTTTTATTTCCTATCTTTATAATTCAAAACATGTGTTCTATTGTTGCGCGTGTGAATGAGTTTAAGCTTTTATTTTAGAAGTTTGCCTTTACTAATGATATTGTCATCCCTAAATAACGGTATCAGATGGACCGACCCGTGTGACGTAATGTTCAGTAAACATTGATCGACCTGTTCTTCAAACTGCACGTGTTACAAAACATATACATCAGATGCACTTTACAGTGTTCTAATTTCTTTTTCAAGATTCCACCCATTATAACATGTTAGAAAACACGTTATACTTTTCTTGTTATTTTTTTTTCTCATTACGATAACTCACCCGTACGACATGTGCAGTTTTCATATCTCCAAAATGACTACTTTTCAGATGAAAATCCTTAATATTTTTCCTATATTTACTCAAAGCATAGGTTGTTTGTGCTCGTTAGAACCGCCTCATTGAGGCGGTTCTAACGAGTACCCACAACCTATGTCTTGGAGCGGAAAAAAGAATAGTACTGAATACCCCCGTAAACCTCAGTTTTCTCTATATAAAGTAGGGTTTAGGGGGGGGGGGTCATTTCAAGGACATGTGCACCTGATGTTCAAAAACTGGAACCCAATACAGCATAGCTTTAAACAGGATTTCTTGTTCATTTGTTTGAGGCTTTACGTCTCCGTCAGCGCTATTTAGGTAATCTTGTTCCTTTGTTCTTAGGGGAACGTTTTGGTTCTCTGCTAAATGCTCCTGTCTGTTAAGCTCTTTAACCCTTTTCTTGCTGAATATTCATTTAAGCCACACCCATTTCTGGCTTTCAACCAATCAAATTACTTGATATAATTTATTGTTACAAATTCATAAACTCAATGCAAACTAGTGTAGATCCTGATCAGATGGCTTCTTCAGAAATAAGAAAAATATCACAATTTTTCATCTTAAAATTTTCATTTTTTCGGCGATAAAGGTGGCAATGTATTTGTATAGGCGTGTTTGCGTAAATTGCGTTTCGGAGATAAAGGGAAAATGGTAAAACCAGAACCATGTAACATAATGCTGCGACAATGCTAAAATGCAATAAGGCGTATCAATAATTTCCGTTTCAGGATATTTTCCATTCAGTAGAAAACATCAATAACCAAAGGCTGCACATCAGTAACTAACGAATAAATGTTGTTGGTTAAATAGAGGCTGTTACACTCGTGGTCATTTCATATTTAATTAATGAAACGACCCTTCAGGGAATTTCATAAATTTCATATGAAATAACAACGAGTGTAAGATTCTGTTTATCTTATAACCGCTTTAAATTGGAATTTATCGCCTTTTTGCGCAATCAGCAAAGAGACGTCTTCTCCTTTTGAACACCAAGAACAGCACAAGTCCATTAATGTCGTGTTTATTATTATTATTATCAATGCACTTTCAAACAATGTAGTAGTAGTAGTAGTAGTAGTAGTAGTAATTGTAGAAGGTTTTGTTTGATTTGAGGTTTAATGTCCCCGTCAGCACACCATTTAGGTCATGTTGGAGACGCTAACGTTGCTTCCAATTTTGTGGGACTTTTACCCGACATTTCGATAATCCTGCCGCACAATGAAACCAACATGGTTTATAAGATTTAAATTATGATTATTATTATTATTATTTGTATTTTTATTAGTATTATTATTGTAGAAGTATAGTTGTTGTGAGCATCGTTTTATTATCAAAAGCATCATTTTATTATCAAAAGTATTATTATTACTATTATTATTATAAGTAGGTGATAGTAGTAGTAACAGTACTACTAGTAGTAGTAGTTCTAGTAGTCATAGTAGTAGTAGTAGTAGGAGAAGATGAAGTAGCACAGGAAGTTGTAGTAGTTTTGTTTGAATTGAGGTTTAACTTCCCGTCAATACTTTGGAGACATAGTTTCCAACTCCATGGGAATTTTACCGGACAATGAGATGAAATGACATCCCAAACCCTGCCACCCAATGAAACCAAAAGGTTTATATCATTGGCACCGCTTTACCTGGGCAGGCTTAGTCCTTCATATTGATTTAGCAGTACTGGTGTGTGGTCAGTTTCAGCTCTGCGTGGAAGCACCATGCAACCCAATCTATTTCTCCAAGCCCCGATTGGCGAGAACGAAGTATTATTATTATTATTATTAGTAGTAGTAGTAGTAGTAGTAGTAGTAGTAGTAGTAAAATGTTAGAAGCATCAGTAATAAGAGTAATAAGAGTATAAATGCTATCAACTTTTTGTTATCAAAATTATTATCAGTAGTAGTAGTAAACAATATTGTGACAATATTTAAACCTGCAAACTACAATTAAATCATCAGAAAACTTCCATACATTTGTACAGTCAAGAAACACAGTATTATGGTTAAATTGTAAATATGTGCTCTGTCTTTATCCAAAAAACTGTTATAACAGTTTTGAAACAAATGATATAACATATTATAAGAAACATAGTAAAATTATACCTTGTGCATCACGAAAACACGTCTATATAATTTTGAACCCCTTGAGTCCCACTTTTATATAAAGAAACTGGGGTTTATGGGGGTATACCTTTTTCTTATTTCTGCTCTAAAATATAGATTATGGGTACTCGTTAGAACCGCCTCGGTCTCACCGAGGCGGTTTTAACGAGTACCCACAATCTATATTTTGAGCAGAAATAAGAAAAACCACAATTTTTTATCTTAAAATTTTCATTTTTTCGGCGAAAAGGTTACACTGAATTTGTATAGGCTTGTTTTCGTAATGGGACAGCTAAATATTTATGTTTGTGACTAAAGGGTCGAAGCAATTATACACCTTTTAAGTGAGCAGATTGACTATTTACTGCTTCCAAAGGCCTGACACAGCAAAATGTATAAGTTGGCAATTTGAATTACATGTGCAACTTCCCATAACAATGAAAACGTTATCTTCGCAAGCCAAGGGTACTACGTCCTTACGCACCCTTACAGTATCCGTCAAATGATCTTTTAATATTAATAGCACGGCCCCGCCCATCGGGGCTTGAAGAAATAGATGGGCTGCATGATGCTTCCACGTAGAGCTGAAACCGACCCGCACACGAGTACTGGTAAACCGCTTGGAGATCTAAGCCTGTCCAGGCAAAGCGTAGCGAGTCGGACGGTCCATGCTTATAAACCCTATTGGTTTCATCGGACGGCAGGGCTTGATATGTCATTTCATCTCAATGTCGGGTAAAAGTTCCACAAAATTGGAAGCAACGTCTCCAAAATGACCTTTACAGTGTGGACGGGGATGTTAAACCTCAAATCAAACAAAGCATAATCATATAAATTATATTTATAGAACATGTACAAAAATCGTCGTGTAGGAAATCTTTCGTGTAATTAATGTCATTCATAATATTTAATAGTTAAGGTCAATCAAAAGTTTGAGTCAAAAAAAGGCCGGCGAGGTGTTTTTTCATGTGAAAACTTGAATTTTTCGTTTACATAAATTTTGTCATCGAAAGTCGACTTAAACATATAGCTTAAATGAAAACGAATGTGGTTCTTGGTGAAATAGATACTGTAGCAGTACGTATTAAAGACAACGGTTCCTTTTGAATAAGAGTTGGGTAGTAAGACATCTATTTCGTACCTTTCTATGAGGCAGTCAAAACTCGATGCTGTGTACCACCCTAATGAAATATCGCCATCGACCTTCGGTCTCGGGCTATAGTTCATCTTTTCTTATTATGAGGCGGTTCTATCTATATTTTGAGAAGAAATATGAAAAGTATCACAATGTTTCATCTTAAAATTTTAGTGTTTTTTTGTTTTTTTTTTGTTGGGAAAATTTACAATTTATTATTTCTCGAAATATGACTTAGGCAGCTTAATTTAGTGATACACTGCCGTCAACAAAAAATCCGAAACAAAATCTGTAGATCAAAGAAACGGTGTTCCTCTGATCTAGGCCCAAGTGAATTATAAAGCAATTGAGCGAAATATTGCAGTGCTGATGATTATTATTTTATTAACAAACATGGATAATATTCCTTTCTGTCTGCCAAAAGTTGCACAATAGCAGTAATGTTGGACTCTATAAACTTGTATTTAAATTAGGTCAATATCAATCTAGAAACGTTAGCAGAACACGGTCCGTTTTGGAAATCGACCCTTAGGGTCGATGTTTGTCCATCGACCAAAGTAACCAAGCGCAGTAGCTTTACTTATCTGATGTCCACGTACCGTGCTATTCATATCGCTGTGCGGTCAGAATCTTGTGTAAATCGAGTTATACAATCGTCATAGACTAGGCTCCTGTTTTTTGATTGGAAAACAGCGTAGACCCAGATCAGATGCCGCCGAAAGCCTTCGTCGCATATAGCGGCGTCTGATCAGGATCTGTCCTGCTTTCTTAAGCGGCGTCTGATCAGCGTTCTCAATGTTTGCTTAAAAGTACACGAATTGAAGGGTTTAACGAAACAGCCTACCCATCTACAAACAAGACCGCATTGGCAAAAAATATCCACATAATCACAATTTATAAGAGCAACCACCTACTCCTATAATACTTTGAAAAACGTCTACCCTCAAATGCGAAACTGTCCCCTAATACCTAAGTATGGTTCACAAACTGGCAACTGTCCTTTTGGATGCAGCGGGAGGGTGAGACGGTATAAAATAGTTCATGATCAATCTCCACGAAATGTGTTGCCTCACATCACGAAAACACTCCTTTATAATTTTGACACCTTGAACCCCACTTTTATATAGTAAAAATGGGGTATACAGGGGTAAGCTTTATTTTTCTTAATTCTGCTCTAAACTATAGATTGTGGGTACTCGTGAGAAGCGCCTCATCGAGGCGGTTCAAACGAGTACCCACAATCTATATTTTGAGTAAAAATAAGAACAATGAAAGATATGACACAAAGTGCCATATTAAGTGACTCGATTGCGATTGCATTTCACTATTTTGGAAAGGAACAGGCAATGAAATCTAATTATTCAACCGTTCAATTATAAACTTATAAACTTGAATTATTTGACCGTGCCGACATGAACACTGAATTTGCAGTATCATATTCAACATGACCGGTTGTGTTGTCAGCTTGATCATGTTTGTGGAAAGTTGTGTTGAATTTAACAGTGTAACAGCGTTGATTCGACAATGACTGGTCGGCAATGGGCACAGGGATATAACAAATGGACAAACGCAATCAGCAAAGAGACTGGTCTTCTTTATACATGTATTTCGCAGCCTCCTTTCCAACACCAAGAACAACATGTCCATTAGTGCCGTGTGCTTGTTTGTTTGTTTGATTTGAGGTTTAACGTCCCTATCAACACTGTAATTGTCATTTTGGAGACGTTGCTTCCAATTTTGTAAGACTTTTACCCGACATTGAGATGAAATGACATCTCAATCCCTGCCGCCCAATGAAACCAATAGGGTTTATAAGCATGGACGGCCGTGCGTGTTAATATAATTAATATTATTATTATTATCAACTGAATCATCGTATACTATATTTATTATTATTTTGTTTATTCATTTTTTCCAACACATATATTACCATAATAATAATAAAGACAATAATAATATTTATAAAAATAATAATCAAAATCATAAAACTTGTTGCAAAAGTAGCAGTGGCAGTTGAAGTAATGGTGGAAATAGTATTATCATTATTGTAGTAGCAGTAGAAGTGAGTGTTTGAGTTTTACTTCTCACCAACAACTAAGGTCATACGGAGACGGGACCTCGGTTTAAAGACTCATCCGAAAGTCTGGAGAAGCCCGGGATCGATCCTGCGACCCTTGGTTTACAAGGCGAGTAGCACCACGGAGGCTAGTAGTAGAAGTAGTGGGAGTTGTAATAAGTGTAGTATTTTTTGTTTGATATGAGACAACACTATTTAGGTCATTCTGGAGACTATGCTTCCAATTTTGTGGGAGTTTTACCCTACATTGAGATATAATGACATCTCAAGTCCTGCCGCCCAATGAAACCAATGCATGAATAGGGTCTATATGCATGGCCGGTCGGACTCGCGCCACTTTGCCTGAGCAGGCTAGTAGTAAGAGTTGTAGTTATAGTATAATCATAATTGTTTTTAGCTCACCGTCACGTAGTGACGAGGTGAGCTTTTGGGATCACTTTTTGTCCGTCGTCCGTCGTGCGTGCGTCCGTCCGTCCGTGCGTGCGTGCGTGCGTGCGTAAACAATTTCTTTAAACGACATCTCCTCCTAAACCACTGATCGGATTTTGACCAAACTTCACAGGAATGATCCTTAGGTGGTCCCCTTTCAAAGTTGTTCAAATGGTTCAGGTCCGTTGCACATCAAGGTCACAGGAGCCAAAAATAGATTTTTTTCACCAAAAACTTAAAAAATCTTCTTCTCCGAAACCACAAGGCCCAGGTCTTTGATATTTGGTATGAAGCATCATCTAGTGGACCCCTACCAAGATTGTTCAAATTATAGTGCTGGGGCCAAAAATGCCCCCGCCCTGGGGCCCTTTGGTTTTACATAGGCTTATATAGGGAAAATCTTTAAAAATCGTCTTCTCTGAAACCACAAGGCCCAGTTCTTTGATATTTGGTATGAAGCTTCATCTAGTGGACCCCTACCAAGATTGTTCAAATTATAGTGCTGGGGCCAAAAATGCCCCCGTCCCGGGGCCCTTTGGTTTTACATTGGCTTATATAGGGAAAATCTTTAAAAATCTTCTTCTCTGAAACCACAAGGCCCAGGACTTTGACATTTGGTATGAAGCTTCATCTAGTGGACCCCTACCAAGATTGTTCAAATTATAGTGCTGGGGCCCAAAATGCCCCCGCCCCGGGGCCCTTTGGTTTTACATTGGCTTATATAGGGAAAATCTTTAAAAATCTTCTTCTCTGAAACCACAAAGCCCAGGACTTTGATATTTGGTATGAAGCTTCATCTAGTGGACCCCTACCAAGATTGTTCAAATTATAGTGCTGGGACAAAAAATGCCCCCGCCACGGGGCCCTTTGGTTTTACATAGGCTTATATAGGGAAAATCTTTAAAAATCTTCTTCTCTGAAACCACAAGGCCCGGGTCTTTGATATTTGTTATGAAGCTTCATTTAGTGGACCCCTACCAAGATTGTTCAAATTATAGTGCTGGGGCCAAAAATGCCCCCGCCCCGGGGCCCTTTGGTTTTACATAGGCTTATATAGGGAAAATCTTTAAAAATTTTCTTCTCTGAAACCACAAGGCCCAGGACTTTGATATTTGGTATGAAGCTTCATCTAGTGGACCCCTACCAAGATTGTTCAAATTTTAGTGCTGGGACAAAAAATGCCCCCGCCACGGGGCCCTTTGGTTTTACATTGGCTTATATAGGGAAAATCTTTAAAAATCTTCTTCTCTGAAACCACAAGGCCCAGGTCTTTTATATTTGGTATGAAGCTTCATCTAGTGGACCCCTACTAAGATTGTTTAAATTATAGTGCTTGGGCCAAAAATGCCCCCGCCCCGGGGCCCTTTGGTTTTACATAGGCTTATATAGGGAAAATCTTTTAAAATCTTCTTCTCTGAAACCACAAGGCCCAGGTCTTTGATATTTGGTATGAAGCTTCATCTAGTGGACCCCTACCAAGATTGTTCAAATTATAGTGCTGGGACAAAAAATGCCCCCGCCACGGGGCCCTTTGGTTTTACATTGGCTTATATAGGGAAAATCTTTAAAAATCTTCTTCTCTGAAACCATAAGGCCCAGGTCTTTGATATTTAGTATGAAGCTTCATCTAGTGGACCCCTACCAAGATGGTTCAAATTATAGTGCTGGGGCCAAAAATGCCTCCGCCCCGGGGCCCTTTGGTTTTACATAGGCTTATATAGGGAAATTCTTTTAAAATCTTTTCTGAAACCACAAGGCCCAGGACTTTGATATTTGGTATGAAGCTTCATCTAGTGGACCCCTTCAAATTATTGTGCTGGGACAAAAAATGCCCCCGCCACAGGGCTCTTTGGTTTTACATTGGCTTATATAGGGAAAATCTTTAAAAATCTTCTTCTCTGAAACCACAAGGCCCAGGTCTTTGATATTTGGTATGAAGCTTCATCTAGTGGACCCCTACCAAGATTGTTCAAATTATAATGCTGGGGCCAAAAATGCCCCCGCCCCGGGGCCCTTTGGTTTTACATAGGCTTATATAGGGAAAATCTTTAAAAATCTTCTCTGAAACCACAAGACCCAGGACTTTGATATTTGGTATGAAGCTTCATCTAGTGGACCCCTACCAAGATTGTTCAAATTATAGTGCTGGGGCAAAAAATGCCCCCGTCCCGGGGCCCTTTGGTTTTACATAGGCTTATATAGGCAAAATCTTTAAAAATCTTCTTCTCTGAAACCGCTAGGCCCAGGACTTTGATATTTGATGTGTAGCTTCATCTAGTGGACCTTTGCCAAGATTGTTCAAATTATAGCCTTTGTTAATGTTTGGTATGAAGCTTCACCTTTAAGACCTCCCTCAACATTATGCACATTAAAGCCCTGGGGCCAATAATGGCCCTCTCTAGGGCACACTTGTTACACTATGGATCAGGTGAGCGATCCAGGGCCATCATGGCCCTCTTGTTAGTAATAAAATTATCATTATCATAAGTAGCAGAATTAGTAGTAGTTTGTTTGAATCCCTGTCAACACTATTTATGTAAGTTTGGAGACGTTGTTTCTTTTATCCCGCATTGAGATGACATGTCAAATATTATGCAGCACATTTTATTTCTGCAAACCCCGATGGGCAGAGGCCCATGTAGTAGTAATTTAATTATTTTTATCATCGTATTCATTATTATATGTAGTAGTAGTTGTTGTTGTGATATTATTATTATTATTTGTTTATTATTATGTACATTCCTACAAACAGTATTGGCTAGTTTTGATCAAACTTCGTTTTCGTCACGTAAACTTGCTCTTATGCTCTTGTAGTGCCCTTATGAATCCGATTATATGTTATTTACATTATTTTGACATTATTTCAACCAACAACCTTCAATTGATTTGTTAGAAAAATGCTTTTTTACAGTCAAGAAACACGGAATTATTATGGATGAATTGTAAATATGTTTTCTGTCCTCATGAACTTCATTTGAAACAAATGAGAAACATATTAAAACGATATCTTGTGGACAGCTATATATTAATTTTTGTGACTGAAGTGCTTATAGCAGTTATACGTCCTCTAAGCGAGCATATCCACAGCGCAATGTACAAGCTGGTAAGTTTGAAACCCAACTTCCCACACAAAGTGTCCACTAAGTTCCTTACGCAATCTTGTAATATTCACCCACTGATCTTTTTATGTGGCACTCGAGTATGCATTGATCAAAATGTGATGTGCAAACTTTTCTTGCTGAACAGCAAGAAGATCATGTAAAACCTTTCTGTAAGAATTGCTGCATTTCAAGGACTACTTGTGTAAAGAAAATGTGTAAGAATTGCGGTGTTGAAGTCTTAAACTATAATATTAGTGACATATATGTTTAACAGTTTAGGTCAATCAACAGATCCAAGTCAAAAAATATTCCCTTTTTTTTCATCTTAAAATTTTCGTTTTTATGCCCCCCCCCCCCCCCCTGCCCCACGAGAATCTTTGATTCGGGGGTGGGGGTTATAGTATTTGCCCTGTCTGTCTGTTTGTCTGTCTGTCCGTCACAAAAACTTAAACCTTGATCATAACTTCAAAAGTCAACAGTATTTGACCTAGCCCCATGAAACTTCACACACTTATTCACCATCACAAGGGCTACATTCTGACAAAGGGCCATAACTCTGTTGTTATTTTGGGCTGAATTATCTCCCCTTGAAATTTTGCAAAACTGTTTGTTTATCTGTCTGTCCGTCACAAAACTTTAACCTTGATCATAACTTCAAATGTATTTGTCCTAGCCCCATGAAACTTCACACACTTATTCACCATCACAAGGGCTACATTCTGACCAAGGGCCATAACTCTGTTGTCATTTTGGCTGAATTATCTCCGCTTGAAATTTTGCAAAAACTCAGAAATTGGCTCCCATAGGAGGGGGGGGGGGGCATTCGCCACGTATAGTGACAGCTATTGTTTTGTTTGTTTGTTTTTTCGCGGTAAAGTTTGCAATGTATATGTATCGGTGTGTTTTCTTAATGAATTGCGACCTTTCACTGGCAGTACTGGTTGATCCATGATGGTCTCTTGTGTGTGTGTGTGTGTGTGTGTGTGTGTGTGTGTGTGTGTGTGTGTGTGTGTGTGAATTCGGGTTTAACGTCGCTTTCAACAATTTTTCAGTCATATCACGACGGTGTCTGGTTGCGACAGGGGGCTCAATGCTCACGTTTATAGTGCTGCCTCACTGAAGTATCATGTCCCAGACACATTACATGATACCACACCTAGTCACATTATCCTGACACTGGATCGACCAGTCCTAGCTCTACCCCGTAAATCTGAGTGCCAAGCGAGGAGCAGCTAGTACCATTTTTAACGACTTTGGTATGTCGCGGCCCGGGATCGAACCCGAGACCTCCCGTTCCCCGGAGCGGACACTCTACCAACTGAGCTAACGGGGCCGGTGGGTCTCTTGTGTGTAGGCTGGGTAAATAGTCCTCATCTGACACTACTACTGTTTCATTAACACTAAAATTCAAGTATGTAAACCAGTTTGGACGTCTCGTTCTGTGGCGTCTGATATGGATATATATAATAGGAGATACAGTAAAATTCCGCTATTAAGACCATCTAAAATTAAGACATAATCTGCTTTTAAAAGGTTTCAGTTATTCTTTCACCCAGTGTCTCCTTATAAGGGACCACCTTTGGTCTTAATATATGAATTTTACTGTATACGGCAA
This sequence comes from Lucinisca nassula, assembly GCA_963580285.1. Classification (NCBI taxonomy): domain Eukaryota; kingdom Metazoa; phylum Mollusca; class Bivalvia; order Lucinida; family Lucinidae; genus Lucinisca; species Lucinisca nassula. Next base: position 131,880,965 of record OY757013.1, read on the forward strand.
AACACCAAACAAAAATCTTTATCGTAGCACCGGATCCTAAAAGGATGCACAAATGATTTGATGAATTATTACCAGATTAAGAGGGATTTAATCATTAAAGAGTATAAATAGGTTTTTTTAATTCAGCGCTTTCGGCTTCAGAGTTTTCATACTCACACAAACAGAGACAAACAATATAATTTTAAATTTTGAATGGTAACAAGTTTACGTTAAAAGTAATATAAAGAGCCCTTATCGGGCGCACAAACTTAAATTTTAACGAACGACAAAATGGCGTCGCCGTTTGTGGCCTTTGTTTGAATGCGATAAATAAACACACCGCTACAAAACTAACTCCCAATTGAGCTGGAACTTGAAAATCAGTAAACGTACCGCTACAAAACGAGCTCACGCGAGGACTAACAAGCTGAATCGAGGACAGAGATTAATCTCCTGGGTTTCAAAGTGTTTAGACAGGGTATCCAGTAGCTCTCTCGACTTTCCTGGTTTTGTCTGTCCACTCTGAAAGAGGCATGGCTTATGAAGTCATGTTCTGGCAAGCAGATAGAAGCCTCCGTGGTGCAATGGTTACGCTACTCGCCTTGTACACCAGGGATCGCAGGATCGATCCCGGGCTTCTCCAGACTTTCGGGTGAGTCTTTAAACCGAGGTCCCGTCTCCGTATGGCCTTAGCTGTTGGTGGGACGTAAAACTAAACTCACTCACTCACTCACTCTGGCAAGCAGAAGTGCTGTCCAACTGGAGATCATTCAAACCTCTTTCGCCTCCAGTCATCTGTATTACTATTCATTTAGCTTGCCCTTGGTTTCCCTACCATATGTTTCCTACATTTACCGCACGATGTCAAGTAAACCACGTTTTGCGTGGTACAGTTTGTTATACGTTTAAGCTTGACTATAGCGCCACTGGACGATTGGACTGTCTGAGAGGGTTAATCATGTTGCAGGTTTGGCATCTTGCTTAGCCACAGGGTTCGCATACGCCCAAAGGCACTAGGTTAATGGGAGAGTCCGGCTCGTACCATTTGCCCTGGGCAGACTAAGATTTAAGGGCTATACCAGTACTTAATGCTTGGTCGGTTTCAGCTCTTCGAGGAAACCCAGGCAGTCCGATTTATTTCTCAAAGCCCAGATGGGCGGGCACTTCTGATGTCGATAAACAATATTTATCAATTGCCCGTATACGAGTCCACTCTAGTTCTGTCTTCTACACAACGCCCTGGCGTGATAGGGAGAAGACTATCGCTGCTATAAATCAGAGGACCGATGGTTCTCAACCGCCAACCTGAGTGCTGAGCATTTATAGAGCCATTTGGTTTCTGAGAAAATTTTGAAGGTTTTTACCATGGCAACCATCTCGGTCATGTGACCTGAACCATTTGAACAAACTTTTGTTCCTCCATCCCAAAACGTCTTCATATGTAAATTTGGCATAGATATGCACAGCTGTTTTTGAAAAAAAAAATGCATGTCATGTGAAAACTCTTTCTCATTCATTACGATAACTCGCCTATTCAAGTACATTGTAAATAATATGAACTTAGGCACAGCCTAGATACGGACATGAACATTACCGGTCAGTTAATGTTTAAAAGCAAAGATGATAGTGTTTTAACCTACCTGAACTTGAAGTCCGAGTGAATAATTGCAAGCCACTTTACCAATATGCTTTTACCCTTATCTTGCTGTTCACGACAACCCCTATATTTTCAAACAGCATAGATCCAGATCAGGTGGCTTCTGAAGAAGCCTCTGATCAGGATCTACACTGTTTGGCATTCAGTTTATGAATTTGTAGCAATAAATTCCATCAAGTAATTTGATTGGTTGATAGACAGAAATGGGTGTGGCTTAAATGAATATTCAGCAAGATAAGGGTTAACTTACGTCCCTTGTTGAAACAGACAACACTTTTGGTTCTGTATAGATTTACTTGAGAGCATTCTTGTTGACTGCTGACTGTATAGCTTTTGTGAGCATTCTTGCTGTCACAATCAGAATTGTTTACTGGTGACACGTCCATAGACAATCCTTCACCAGTGAACATGGTTTCCGAAGTCAAAGGTCTTGCGAAATGCAACTTGTTCAATTTTACCATGACATTGTGGGCAATCTGGATGGGGACATAAATCGTGGCCACAAACAGACAGACTTGATCATCAAAGACTTCGCCAAGGCCTTTGACAAAATTGAAGGTACCTAGCTCACAGAGGGCTATAAAATAAACTTGACTACTATGGGATAAGCAGATCCACACATAGGTGGATAAGCTCATGGCTCTCTGGGGGCTCACAAGAAGTTGTACTTGATGGCCAAGCATCTGATCAAGTCCCTGTTTTATCTGGAGCCCCCCCCCCCCCCCCCCCCCCCCCCCCAAGGTTCAGTCCTCGGACCGGTCTTCTTTGTTTTCATCAATGATCTGACTGATAATATCAGGTCATCAGTCAGTTTGTTTGCTGATAATGTGTCCTGTATATATTCTCCGTCTGAATGTCTTATTTTACAAGATGACCTGGATCAACTTGCACAGTGGGAGGCCGATTAGCAGATGAAGTTCAATGTGGCGGGTGAATTTTTGGCCTCAGGGGCATAATTTGAACAATCTTGGTAGAGGTCCAATAGATGTAGCTAAACCCCAAGTTTCAAAGACCTGGGCCTTGCGCTTTCAGAGGAGAAGATTTTCTTTTTTAGACTTTTCCTATATAAGTCAATGTAAAACCCAGGGGCCCCAGAGCTATAATTTGAACAATCTTGATAGTGGTCTACAAGAAGAAGTTTCATACCAAATATCAAACACCAGAGCCTTCTGGTTTCAGACAAGAAGATTTTTAAAGGTTTTCCCTACGTAAGTCTATGTAAAACGAAAGGGCTCCGGGGCGGGGGCATTTTTGGTCCCAGGACTAGAATTTGAACAATCTTGGCAGAGGTCCACTAAATGAAGCTACGAAGGCCTGGTTTCAGAGGTGAATATTTTTTAAGTTTCTATTTAAAAAAAAAATCTGTTGTTGGGTCCTGAACAAAAATAGGCCTGACCCCCTTATATGACAAATGGACTTGTCCAACGTATGGCAGTGGAAAAGTCTAAGGGCATACAATGTGTTAATGTCCGCATCAACACTGTATTAAGCTTTCGTTCCTATGACTTATTATTGTATGTATATATGTATTGCCTGTCATAGAAATTTTGAAATAAATATGTATATTAAATTTTTACCAAGTAAATACAGGATTTTCTATGAAAAAGAAAAACGATATTTCTCACAGAGAAATAATTCCAACTGAGAATGTGAACAATCTTGGTGAAATCATCAAGACGAAGCTTCATGTCAATTATCAACGACCTTGGCCTTCTCCTTTCAGACAAGAAGATTTCAAATGTTTTCAGTGCCTTGACTTCTATTTCCTACGGCTATAATTTGAACACTTTTGATAGAGGTCCACTTGATTTTGATAGACCACCAAATATCAAAGACCTGGGCCTTGCGGTTTCAGATTGGAAGATTTCCTTAAAGTTCCCTATATATAAGTCAATGTAAAAACCAAAAGGCACGAGGCGGAGGCATTTTTTGCCCAAGGGCTATGATTTGAACAATCTCGGATTCGGAGAAGAAGATTTTTAAACATTTTCCCTGTTATACAGGGAAAATTTCTATTCCCTGAAAAATGTTCCTTATAATGTTAATGAGAAGAAGATTTTTAAAGATTTTCCCTATAGAAGTCTATGTAAAACCAAAGGGCCTGAGGGCGGGGGCATTTTTGGCCCTAGTGCTATAATTAGAACAATATTGGGAGGGGTTCAGTAGTTGAAGCTTCATACCAAATATCAAAGACCCGGGCCTTATGGTTTCAGAGATGTAGATTTTTAAATATTTTCTCTATATATGCCTATAAAACCAAAGGGCCCCGGGTGGGGGGCATTTTTGGCCCTAGGGCTATAATTTGAATATTGTTGATAGAGGTTCACTAGCTGAAGCTTCACGCTAAATACCAAAGACCTGGGTCTTGCGGTTTCAGAGAAGAAAATTTTTAAAGATTTTCCCTATATAAGCCTATACAAAACCAAAGGCCCGTGGGGCGGGGGCATTTTTGGCCCCAGGGGTAAAATTTGAACAATCTTGGTAGCCCTCCATTAGATGAAGCTTCATAACAAATATCAAAGACCTGGGCCATGCGGTTTTCAGAGAAGATTTTTCAAGATTTTCCCTATATAAGCCTTTGTAAAACCAAAGGCCCCCAGGGCAGGGGCATTTATCGCACTAGGCCTATAATTTGAAAAATCTTGATAGAGGTTCACTAAATGAAGCTTCACACCAAATATCAAAGAACTGGGCCTTGCGGTTTCAGAGAAGAAGATTTTTAAAAAATGTTCCCGATAAATCAATGTAAAACCAAAGGGCTCTGGGGATATAATTTGAACAGTCTTGGTAGAGGTCCAGTAGATGAAGCTGCATACCAAATAGCAAAGACGGGGGCCTTGTGGTTTCAGAGAAGAAGATTTTATAAATATTTTCCCTATATAAGCGTATAAAAAAACCAAAGGGCCCCAGGGCGGGGGCATTTTTGGCCCGAGTGCTATAAATTGAACAATCTTGATAGAGGTCCACTAGTTGAAGCTTCACACCAAATATCTTGCATTTTCAGGGAAGAAGATATTTAAAGATTTTCCCAATATAAGCCTATGTAAAACCAAAGGCCCCTGGGGCGGAGGCTATAATTTGAACAATCTTGGTAGAGGTCAACTAGATGAAGCTTCATACCAAATATCGAAGGCCTGGGCCTTGTGGTTTCAGAGAAGATTTTTCAAGTTTTCAGTGAAAAAAAAATCTATATCTGGCTGCTGCGACCTAGATGTGCAACGGAGCGAACCATTTGAACAACTTTTAAAGGGGTCCAGATAAGAATCATTCCTGTGAAGTTTGGTCAAAATCTGATCAGTGGTTTAGGAGATGTCGTTTGAAGAATTGTTTACGGACGCACACATGGACAACAGACGAAAAGTGATCATAAAAGCTCACCTTGTCACTATGTGACAGTAGAGCTAAAAAGGAAAGTTGTGGGTGCTTGTTGGAACAATCACAACATGGCATTTCACGGTTATCCATAAAATGTTTTTCAAATAGTCAAAATATTGTCACCATTTTCCTATCTTTTCTCTTTATCTGAATCGCAAATACTTTTTTTTTCTTTTCTCCTATTTATACTGCTACTCGCTCACATCTGAGCATTACGAGCAGGATTTCGTGGGTGGTAACCAGTACTTATTTTTTATATTTTTAAGCAATGTGGATGAAGTGTCTTGCTGAAGGGCACAACACTTTCGTCAGCGTAAGGCTTGAACCCGCAACCTCTCGATCACTAATCCGATGCGCTACCACTGCACCAAAGTGCTGCACTACTTTCTGTTATCATGAATATTCGAGTTAAGATCCCATGGACAGTAAATTTGTCTGTTAACCAAGTCATCTACATCTGCCAGTCATGTGCTGGGATCTGCAGGGTCGTACGAACATCCGTGTCAATCTGGTTGTTCATGAACAGATCCAAATCAAATTAGCTGCCTTAAGGGTACACAAGAAGCATGTCAAAGAAACACTTCTTTAACTGACAATGTTTACAAATGACATGCGACTAGTGTTTTTCATGGATGTGTCCTGATCTATCGCCGTTGGTCCCAAGTCAGGCTCTAACTGCTCTCTTCTTCATCCAGATAATGAGTCTGCTGTACGTAAGAACGTAAGAACATCGTGGTGTCCGAACTGCTACACTTTCTTTCTTTCTACTGATACTGTGATCGGTCACATTTCACCATTACTCGCAGGTGTACATTACATACACTAAAGGTTTTGCAGGATGAAAGCCTACACAGTAACCATGTAATTACGGTAGGGTTCTTAAACCTGCACAGGGGATGGTTCTCCCTGCACAGGGGGCCTCCAGTTAAAGCCCCGATCCGAAGGATGTTGCACTTTGTGACATTCATCCATGCAAATGATGCCAATGGAGCGTGTTCGGACACTGAAATTTGATCGCCGCTGCGGGGGATCGAACCCGGGACCTCTGGCATCAATTGCAGGGATGAATGCCACAAAGTGCACAGTCCTTCTGATCGGGACTTCAACTGGAGGCCCCTTGTGCAGGGAGAACCATCCCCTGCACAAATAAAAGATACCTTCCAATATTATCTATCTTTTTGTTGTTGTATATCTATAAGGCATTTTATCGCTGCCTATAATCTTCTGGTACTTAAGTAAGTCACTTGTGCATTTCCCTATGAGAAAAACACATGATGCTCCTATAACAATGCCCTTCAAAATCTTTTCGTGCTCCTTTTAATTATCTATCTCTGTTTACTGCCAACCCCTCCTTCGAGTGCAATGTACACCTGCACATAAGCATCGTGTGAGGGAGTTGCAGTAAAAGAAGAAAAGGAATTCCAAGGCCCCATCAGGCATTAATTCATGCTTGATTGTATCACACACTGCGAGTCGGAACTACCATGGAAATACTGGAAATAAACGAAAACTAACCCGTTTCTGTCAAATAACGCTGCCGGAAGGTAAACAGAAGATTGGTACTCGATGTTTTTATTTTGCGCCAACTGTCAGACAGATTGTCTATGAAAATGCAATAAGCGTCTCTGCAACATGGATCAATAATAGAGAAGCAGTCATCGTGACGTTTTTGAAGAATCCGAATTTACAGTTTTTATTATTTATTTATTTTTATTTGGTCGGATACGTCAAAAAGTAATACATATAGCGGATTGAAATACGAAAAGGAGAAAAAAGAATAGTAAAAGATGAATGTTGTACTAGACTGGGGACCGACTGTGTGAAAGGCAGACATTTTATTAGAAGGAAGAACGCTTGAACCATACACAGGAAGTTGTATCGCATAGTCTCACCGAGAATTCACGTGATTTGACCATCAAAAAATATTTATCAGGGAAGCGAAATACGTTGTTATGACAACGCGTGCACCTCTTAGTCTATAGACGGACATGTTCATGTCCGTATTACTGTGGAAAAAAACGAACATTTTCACATGAAAATTAGAGATATTTTTCTTATTCCTGCACAAAACATAGATTATTGATACTCGTTAGAACCACCTCGACAAGAACCTACCATCTATGTTTTAGAGCAGAAATAAGAAAAATAAGGTTTACCCCTGGAAACCCCATTTTTACTATATAAAAGTAGGGTTAGAGGGGATCAGAATTATATAGTCATGTTTTCGTGATGGATTTGCATTTCCCTGTTCCTTAAAGTTTTCATATGAAATTGAATTACAAACGGACCAGTTCTTTCTTCTGACAACAACATATTTTTCATATCTAGATGACCTTTCCTTGAATACTCATGTAGTTTTTTTTTATTATTTTTTTTTTTCTCCATTAAGCTACCTTCATCTACAAATTTTGAAGAAAAAATAAATAAACACACAGTTTTGTCTTTTACCCGTACAAAAGCCTATGTGACTAAATTTGATTGTGGCCTAGAGTAGGTCAGGGTTACACAAGGCTCATCATTTGAACAAACTATGATTAGCTCGAGTCCCAAATGATACATACCAAATTTCAGAAAATCAACCGACTGGTTCTGTAGGAATAGATTTCTGAAGGTTGCTTTAAAACTAATATGGGCATGGCGGCCATATTGGTCAGGTGACCAAACCCATATAAATTGTTTTCCTTTCTTTCCTCAAATCAAATCAAATCCTTCCTCCTAAATGCTTTTAGATGAAATTTGGTTACAAATGCCACAGTTGTTCATGTGGAAAAAAGTTTTAATTTGCATGTCTAAATGACCTATGGCAAAGGTCAAAGAACGACCACGATCTTGAATATTCATGTTGTTTAATTTACTCCTCTTCCAATTTCCAGATCACAGGCTGCAACAATTTCTGAAAAATAAATGTTTTGACGTTTTCTCATACAAAAAGCCTATGTGACCGAATTTGACTCTGACGTAAAACATGTCAGGGTCATCCAGGGGTCATCATTTGAACAAACTATGACTGGCTCGTTTCCCCAATCCTACGTACCAAGTTTCATGTTAATCCACCCATTGGTTCCGGAAAAGAATAAGTTTGAAGGATTTTTACCTAACATGGACATGGCGGCCATATTGGTCATGTCACCAAACAACAGTAATTTATTTTCATTTTTTCCCAAAAGCTTTCGGTTACATAAAGATCCGTGATTTGTGAGGGAAATAAGTTTTAACTTTCATATCTGAATGACCAATGGCCAAGGTCAAGGAAAGACCTTGACCTTGTATATTCATGTAGTTTCATCCACTTATTTAGGTACCTGCAGATCATGGGCTGCAATAGTTTTCCAAGGACAAACAGTTTTGACTTTTTACCATACTTAAGTCTTTGTGACCAAATTTGACGTCGGCGTAAAATAGGTCAAGGCCATACGAGGGTCGTCATCTGAACAAATTATAATGGACCCGAATCACCAGTGCTACATACCAAGTTTCATGACAATCGGCCCTCGGGTTAGGTAAAAGAAGATTTTTGAAGGGTTTTAACCTTATATGGGCATGGCGGCCATATTGGTCATGTGACCTAACTCAATTTAATAAAATTTCAGTTTTTTTATTTTTTATTTTTTTGGCTAAAATGGCCCTTTGGTTTCTGAGGAAAATAAGTTTTAATTTTCGTATCTAAATGACCTTGGGCTGAGGTCAACGAAAGACCTTGACCTTAAATACTCGTATAGTTTCATTCATTCATTTAGCTACCTGCATCTACCTATTGTCAGATAGACTGCAATAATTTCCGAAAAATACACGGTTTTGACTTTTTCCCAAACAAAAGTATGTGACCAAATTTGTCCTTGGCGTAAAATAGGCCTAGGTATTCAGAGGGTCATTATTTGAAACAGAAACTATGATGGGCCCGAGTCCCCAATGCTACACATGCTACACACCAAGTTTTATGGCAGTCGGTCCGCTGGCTGTGGAGATGAAAATTCGTGAAGGTTTTTACCTTATATGGGCAAGGCGGCCATCTTGGTCATGGACATGGACACCACGAACACATTTTCTTTCCCCATGCCATGGATGCGCCATATGAAACTTGACTTTAATCGGCCCAGTGGTTTCAGAGGAGATATTTGAAAATGTTGAAAAACAGACAGACGACAGACAGACAACGGACCCATGCCATACTGTAAAGCTCGTCGCTGAGCCTTTGCCTCAGGTGAGCTAAATAATAGCACTTTGATTTCCTACAAATCACGTGTACATCAGCAATGAAGAGCTACTGGGCTTTAAAAATTTGGGTCGATTGACAAATAATCGATACCAAAGGACCATAGGTGCCAGAGATTATATTACCAGAGTTATTCTTCAGGGAACAATTACACGCCTTAACCATTCTAATTAGTCAAAAAGTGGCTCATACCTGAATGTTCAAAGCTTATTAAATGAGCTCAGGAGAGTGTTTTTTAAATCATCATTCGTAAATAGATGCGTAAATTGTTATATATTTCAACAAATACTCTAAACCTCTAACATACTGGAAGCAGAACGACATACCACAAACAGGAAAATGAAAAAGACGTACGCACCCACACAAACAAATAAAAAATATGTGTCATAGAGATTCCACTACGAGCCTTGTTCATGTAGCACTCTGATGTCATACATGCGGCTGTAAATCACTGTTACCAGGACTTCATACATGGTTGTCAATAGTCACGTGGACAATAGCACGCGGGAAGTTTATTTTCTAGTTTATAAATAATTGGCCCGAAATGAAGCTTGCAGCATGACGTGTACGCGAAGCGAATGCTGATCAGCGCAATCTGACTAGTGTCTTCGCAAACAGTCCATAACTGTGTTCAAATTGCACACTTTTTCAGTTTGATAGCTTTAAAATGTATTGAAAAATCGTTGAGTCGAATTTTATATAGAGGGGTGCGGAATTCGAAAAGGCAGACATATAGTGTCATTATTTTGCTAAAATACATACAGTCGAACTTTTACACAGTTTGTACCAGAGATCCCAAAAACGGGTACCGTGCCAAACACTGCAGGTCCAGATCAGACGCCACAGAGCGCAGCGTCTGATCAGGGCCTACACTATTTGCAAAAAAATGTTCAGCTATTTTCCTAATAAATTTTAAAAATAACACAACCTGTCACCCCTAAATTTTGAAATGGACTCCTGCTATTTAAAACGATTGACAGATTCCATTCGGTACATAAATGGTTAACGGCGCTCATCGGGGCTTGGAGAAATAAATGGGCTTCATGATGCTTCAACGCAGAGCTGAATCCGACCGCACACGAGTAATGGTTAACAGCTTAGAGGATATAAGCCTGCCCAGGCAAAGCGTTACGAGGCGGCCCGCCCATGCTTATAAACCCTATTGGTTTCATTGGGCGACAGAGCTTGAGATGTCATTTCATCCCCAGTCCCACAAAATTGGAAGCAGCGTCTCCAAAACGGCATATACATGTACATTGTTAACGGGGACGTCAAACCTCAAATCAATCAATCAGATCGATCAATAGAATAAAGGTATGTTGTGTGTACAAGTTAGAATCGCCTCATTGAGGCGATTCTAATTGACACACACAACATACCTTTTCAAAAAAAAAAAAAAAAATACATTTATAAAAAAAAATCCATATATTATCCCAAATACAGTAGAACTTCGATGGCTCAACATCGATGGCTCGTTTACCATGAATGGGTCGAACCCATTCTTGAGCCCCTAGCGAAACCCCCTACATAAGAAATAGTGGGGAGTAATTAAGGAGGCTTTAGTCTTTTATCTTGCAAATGTATGCTGTGTGTGCGCATTAGAATCGACTCGATGAGGCGATTCTAATGAGTACACACAGCATACATATTCATCATAGATCACCGAAAAGATGTTTAAAAGTATCTCGTTATGCCTCCTGATAGTAACTTCAGTGGCTCGAACTACCCCTGTCTCGAACAGATTTTCGAGGTCCCAAAGATGTTCGATGGATTTCTGGAGCTTTCGGAAATATGATCAAGGTACTCCAGGGGCTAGTTCGAATTAGCTATGGTAAACGAACTATCCGTGTTCGGGTAATCAACAGGGTAGGTTGGGTGAGGCAGAGGTGGCGTTTATCTTGCGTCACTGGGGCGTTTGTTTGTTTGATTGATTTGAGGTTTAACGTCCCCGTCAACACTATAAAGGTCATTTTGGAGACGTTAGTTCCAATTTTGTGGGGCTTTTCCCGACATTGAGATGAAATGACATCTCAAGCCCTACCGCCCATTGAAATCAAAAGGGTTTATATGCATGGACGGTCCGACTCGCGCCACTTTTCCTGGGCAGGCTTAGAACCTCTAAGCGGTTTACCGGTACCTATGTGCGGTCGGTTTCAGCTCTGCGTGGAAGCATCATGCAGCCCTATCTATTTCTTCGATCCCCGGTGGGCGGGGGCGATCAATAAGGCGTCCGATTCATTGGCAAAGCCAGCAGAAAAGAATTAAGGGGGTGTTGTTTCTTCAGTTTCTACGCTTCCGTTACATTTTCCGCTTTCTCCCGACTCTCATTTTCATCTCCTCTCTCTTTTCCACCACGAAAACACGCCTATATAATTTTGACCCCCTTGAACCCAACTTTTATACAGTAAAACTGGGGTTAACAGGTGTAAACCTCATGTTTCCTATTTCTGCTCTAAAATATAGATTGCGGGTATTCGTTTGAACCGCCTCGAGGCGGTTCTATTGAGTACCCACAATCTATATTTTGAGCAGAAATAAAAAAAAATATCACATTTTTCATCTAAAAATTAGATTTTTCGGAGGTAAAGTTTACAATGTATTTGTATAGGCGTGTTTTCGTAATGTTGCCTTTCTCAAAATGGCCGCCAAGGGTTGACGTGACGTTGAACCCCAATCAATTAATCAATCGATCAATCAGTCACCAATCAATCAATCAGCCAGTCAGTCAATTAATCAATCAAACGAGTTATATCAACGTTTCATTGTATATTCGATACTCTGGCAGTAGCCTCGTCTTTCATATATGTGGAACTTTTTTTTATTTCGGATGAAATATTTTGACATTTTTGTTATTTCTGTTCCAAAAAATAGATTGCGGGTGCTTGTTAGGCATACCTCATCAATGCGGTTCTAAGGAGGACCAACTATCTATATTTAAAATGAAAAACTAACAACCCGACTTTTCTCTACACGCATAAAGTTGCGTTCATTACTGGGCCAAATGTGTGGTTTTTTTTTCAGCACGCAAATTGCTTTGTGTGACATAGAGCTGATGCGGGCGTCCGTGCGTGTGTGTTTTGGGCGTGGGGAGGTGATGAGGGGCTTGTTATCGTTAATGTCTTCACGGGTCTGCATCTTCTGAGTTTTCTATGCTTGGGCTGCAGCTCAAATATTGTGAAACTCGACAGGTGGGGCCAAGAGGATTTAATCTCAAACTCAAGCCCCTGATAATTAAAATATATTTTTGCACGTGCTTTATGATATTAGAACTATTAGAAACATATGTTTCATATTTTGAAATATTGCGCATTTTATGAAATTCATATACTCTTATGAATGCAGCGCTAAATTTTATAACCGTATACTTATAGTTTATTTATATTTAGTATTAACTTTAAAAACTCTTTTTCGAAGCACTATGGGTGAGATTGTGAGAAAAGGCTATAGATGACTTAACGACGCCATCGGTTGCTAAGGAAACCCCATCTCAAAATGCAGTGTTCTCGCGCATCCATAAAGTATGTAGGGCAAAAATAAAAATAAAAAAATACACTATTGTCGAAAAAAAAAAAAAAAAAAAAAAAACGACCCGTGAGGCTAGTCGTGTCTTCATTGCAATCTGTCTTAATTTATCGGATGTGTTAGATTTGCAATTGCCATTAAATGCCAAAGGCTGCACAAACCGTTTCAACCAGAAGGGAAACAAACGTAATGGTGCACTTCGAACAAGTACGAATTTGAAAGATAGTTTGTTTGAACTGGAATGTAAAGACCCCATCATAGGTGCATCCTCGCACCAAACACTGGCATCTCATCGATTATGTCACAGTTACAGGATGTCAGAGTGACAAAGACTGTGTGTGGTGCAGACTGCTGGACAGATCATAGGCTTGCTGTCAACAAACTCAACCTGCGTTTCCAGCCTGCACGGCGACCACAAGGCAAGAAAGTGCCCAAGAGACTGGATATCTCTAAGCTGAAACTAGACAGCAAGAGGCAAGTCTTCAACCATGACATCTGCAGCAGACTAGATGCAATGGAATTCAGAAGAGAACTGGGATGTCTTCAGAGACCCTGTTCACTCTTCAGCATTGGATTCCCTAGGTCCAGTATCTCACAAACCCTCAGATATGTGACAATCACCGTGACATCTCTTTAATGTCAATTGCTGGGAAAGTCCTTGAACCGACTGAATGAACACTTTGAACAGTCAGGGCTTCTACCAGAAAGCCAGTAAGGGTTTATGAAGGACAAAGGACCAATTGACATGATCTTCACAGCAAGGCAGCTGCATGAGAAATGCCAGGAACAGAACATGGACCTATACATGACCTTTGTTGACCTCACCAAAGCATTTTACATAGTCAGTCGTGAGAGCCTCTGGAAGATCATGGTGAAGTTTGAATGTCCAACCATGTTCATAGAATGGTCAGACGATGGTATGCTTGCACAGGTCCGAAATGATCGTGAGTTTTCAGATCCACGGAGTGGAGCAAGGCTGTGTGTTAGCCCCAACACTGTTCAGCATGATGTTTTCTGCCACGCTCACAGATGCTTTCCAGGATGGTGACAATGGCATACCTATTAGGTATCGCTTTGATGGGAAGCTTTTCAATCTTAGAAGGTTGCAAGCCAAATCCAAGGTGCAGACAGAGGTGCTAGATGAGTTCCTCTTTGCTGATGACATGGTGCAAGGTACTCCAACAGAAGAGAAGATGCAAAAAAGGTATAGATCAAGTATCCGACTCCTGTGCTAGCTAAGATCTCACAATCAGCATCAAAAAGACCGAAGTAGTATTATCAGCCAGCACCTGGCAAGCCTTACAAAGAGTCTACACTCGCTGTGAAAGGTCAAAGATTGCAAGTGGTAGACAAGTTCACCTACCTTGGGCGCACAAGGTCAAGATCCGTGCACATTGATGATAAAGTAAATACCAGTGTTCCAAAGCTAGTGCAACATTTGGCCGACTACGTGGGATCGGAGTGGAATCAGACTTGAGTCAAACTGAAAGTCTACAGAGCTGTGGTGCTGCCAACACTATTGCATGCATGTGAAACATGGACGGTTTACCAACGGCATGCCAAAAGACTGAATCACTTCCATACAAGCTGTCTTAGACAACTTCTTAAGATTAAGTGGCAAGACAGGGTTCAAGAAACGGAGGTCCTTAACAGGGCAGGGATGCAAAGTGTATATACTCTCCTGAAATTAGCACAGTTAAGATAGACAGGTGGGGCTTTTACCCGACATTGAGATGAAATGTTTCCAGAATGCCTGAGAACGTTTACCAAAGAAAATTCTCTATGGAGAACTAGAAATGGGCAAACGCTCCCAAGGCGGTCAGAGGAAGCGCTACAAGGACACCATCAAAGCCTCACTCAGGGACTTCAACACTCGAACAGAGTCGTGGGAACAAATTGCACAGGACAGAGGAAAGTGGCGAGGTCTCATCAGAAGGGGTGTCAATGAATATGAGGCAAAAAGAATCAGTGAGGCTGAGCAGAGGCGCGCAAAGCTACAGCTAAGGCACCACCAATAGAGCGGTCTTCCTCAAGCCTCTGTTTGCTCTATATGCAACAGACAATTCAGTGCTAGAATCAGTCTCATCAGCCACACAAATAGTAACATTTCTAAAATATGATTAAGATTGGCCATTGTCAGTAGTGACAGACGAACTATTATTATCTATCTATTGGTCATTTAAGAGTTTTGCGGAAATTTTACGCGACATTGAGATGAAATGGCAAAGGCTTAGTTAGTCCTTCTAAGCGGTTTACCAATACTTATGTATGGCCAGTTTCAGCTCTGCATTGAAGCACCGTACAGCCCTATCTATTTCTCCAATCCCCGATGGGCGGGGGCGAATATGAAAGACGGTTAAAGAAGGTTAATCGTGTGCAAACATCGGGAAAGAAAAAAATTAGAACAGACTGAATTTTGGAGTCCAAAGTGTGCAGTACACATTTTTATCTCAGGTATCTACGTAACTGTGCGACGATTTAAAACTCCGATATAAAAAAAAAAACACCCAACCGATCTGCATAACATGTAAATCTTACCTAATTAATCGTCCCAGAACCTCAACCTAGTATTTCTGAGATTCAAACATGCCATAGTATCACACCTTGTACTACATCTCACCAAACATTTTTCTCATCTACCGCATTTTTTTCCACATATCTCATTGTGTTGTGAGATAACTCTATCTGTCACACCTTATCCTGTATGCAAAAGTGAACTCTTTTCAAAATTTATAAGGGGGGCAAGATACTTGCAAAGAACTCAGCGCGCCTCATTCTTTGTTGGTTTCTTGCCCCTTGAGATGTTTTATTATCCCAAAGCCAGACCAATCATGCACAGATTATGGAAATCTCAATCTTTCATCTCTGTGCAGGTGTAGTTGTTGCATCATGAAACCACGCCTATATAATTTAGACCACCTAGAACCCCACTTTTAAGTTTACAGTTGCAAACCTCATTTTTCTTACTTCTGCTCTAAAATATAGATTTCTGCTCTAAAATATAGATTGTGGGTATTCGTTAGAACCGCCTCGACGAGGCGGTTCTAACGAGAACCAACAATCTATATTTTGAGCAGAATATTTCTGCTCTAAAATATAGATTGTGGGTATTCGTTAGAACCGCCTCGACGAGGCGGTTCTAACGAGAACCAACAATCTATATTTTGAGCAGAATTAAGAAAAATATCACATTTTTCAGGTCCCCGGTAGCGATACCGGGGACATTTTTTTCCCCCCTTTCTGTTTGTTGATTTGTTTGTTTGTACGTGGACATCTTTCACGTTGGTCATAATAACTTTTGAACCGTTTGAGATAGAGCATTCATATTTGGCATGTAGGTTCCTTGTGACAAGGGCTTCACATTCATGCAAAATATTATGACCTGTGTCCTTGACCTTGATGTGTGACGGACTTTGAAAAAAAAGGTCTTTCCCGGGGACATGTTCGTGTTTCACAAACACCTTTCTTGTTCATCTTAAATTTTTCTTTTTTCGGCGGTAAAGTTTACAATGTATGAAGGCTGAGTGATGCCGGACAGTGATCCCTCACACCCATCAGGGAATATTTTTCTTGCATACCTTCCATTTCTGAGCGTGAAAGGACTAGGGTCGATAAGGTGCATTTTTGGCCTCGATTTTCCAGAAAAATCAAAATTACATGTTAACTTAGGTTTATACATGTTAAAACAGAACACCATATAAAGTTTCAAGAAATGCTGTTAGAACGTCGGATCGTGCGCACGTATTGCTATGGTGACGTCACTAAGGAAGGTCGAAACGCCATTTTCCTGAACTTTTTAGTTGTTTTGACATGTTTCCACGGAAATTTAAGTACCGCACCACCCCTCAACCAACATGAAAAATGTCGCAAAAGAAAGATTACGTCCAGTTCATCTTATCACCAATGTTTGGTGTTGGTTGAGGGGTGGTGTGATAGTTAAAATTACAAGTAGAGACCCTTTGACAACAGCCCAAAGCCTTGGCGTACATTTTATCAACCTTTGAGGCATTTTTGACATGCATGAAGAATTTATTTCGCTTATTTTCGGTAAAATATTTTGTCACGGCATTGAATTATATTTCAAACTAGATCAAGGATAAATCTGCATAAATCTGACTAGCTCTTACTATTTGCATTTTTCTAGATCTACATGTGATTATATCTACTTTTATAAACCTACTCATTGAACTAAAAACAAAATGAATTTAAGTTACAATAAATTAAATTGATGTCTTTCTAATATGCTGTTGTTGTTACTGGTTTATCTTTTTGTTTCGGCTACTGTGTTCTGTACATGAATAGCCTCCCTTGCAATTCACGGTATTTAACCGGAGTTGCCACCACATTTGACGTAGGCTACGTCACATAGGCCCTATTAACTATAGTAGATTTTTTGTTTGATTTGAGGTTTAACGTCCCCGTCAACACTGTAAATGTCATTTTGGAGACGTTGCTTCTAATTTTGTGGGACTTTTACCCGACATTGAGATGAAATGACATTTCAAGCCCTGTCGCTCAATGAAACCAATAGGGTTTATTAGCATGGACGGTCCGCCTCGCACCGCGGTTCCTGGACAGGCTTAGATCCTCTAAGCGGTTCACCAGTACTAGTGTGCGGGCCAGAAGCATCATACAACCCATATATTTCTTCAAGCCCCTATGGGCGGGGGTCGTTAACTATAGTTGAAATCTTTAACTTGCACCAGGGGTCGGCCAAGCTAGCATCAAACAGCGGGTCAGCGTCGGACCGAGAGCGATACGACGTTGTGTCCAGGCATAACCTCCAATAACCCCACCCCCCACCACCCCTACCCCCCCCCCCCCCCACACACACACACACATCCGGATCCAACGAAGTGTGCACTTTGTGGACTCATCGCTGCAAATTATGTCATTATCTCCACTGTCGGAGATCGAACCCAGGACCTCAAACATCAGACGCAAGTGCACGTTCCATCTTCGATGCACCTATTTTAATGGCATTCGAAGAAACATATCGGCTGCATGATGCTTCCACGAAGAGCTGAAACCGACCCCCAGACTAGTAGGCTACTGGTAAACCGCTAAGAGGATCTAAGCATGCCCAGGCAAAGCGGTGCGAGACGGCCCGTCCATGCCCTATTGGCTTCATTGGGCGACAGGGCTTGAAATGTCATTTCATCTCAATGTCAGGTTAAAGGCCCACAAAATTGAAAGTAGCGTCTCAAAAATGACCTTTACAGTGTTGACGGGGACGTTAAACCTCAAATCAAACAAACAGAACGGTATAATATTGACAACTACCAACTAGTACCAGAGACCATGGTTGCGCGTTTGAAATTGTCAGCGCTCGTTATATACATGTTGTTCCATAACAGATGAGTTAAGAAAGTTTTTTTTTTAAAATATAGAATCCCATGGCTATCAATTTCCAAATGTTGACTGATCTAGAAGAGGTTCAGGACTCTGCCTGGTTTTCATTTTTTCCCGCGCCTCTGCATTGAATCATGTTTCATTTTGCATATGAATCTAATCGGCTGCTATTTTCTCTTTATTACTATTCGTACATGCGGTGCGAGTCTGACCGTCCGTGCTTATAAACGCTATTGGTGTCATTGGGCGGTAGGGCTTGAGATGTCATTTCACCTCAATGTCGGGTAAAAGTCATACAAAATTGGAAGCAAAGTCTCCAACATGACCTTTATAGTGTTGACGGGGACGTTAAACCTCAAATCAAACAAACAAAAACTATTCGTACATGCAAGCTCTTGTGAAAGACAGTTTTTAATTTCTACTTAGAAGGCTAAGACGATAAAAAGTTTAACACACAATGCACTGAAATGATATCTGTCTCATACCGCACTGATGGTTAGGCCTACATCATTTTTCGCAACTTAATTTTTCTTTTCGCTTGTTGTCATTTGTTACTTCCCTTGTATTCCGACTGATTGGAGAGTAAATAAGTAAATATATACCTCAAAATTATTCCGCCCCCGCCCATCGGGGCTTGAAGCAATATATGGGCAGCATGATGCTTCCAGTCTGAGCTGAATCAGACTGCACACGAGTACTGGAAAATCGCTTCGAGGATCTAAGCCTGCCCAGGCAGAGCGGTGTGAGTCGGATCGTCCATGCTTATAAACCCTTTTGTTTCCATTGGGCGACAGGGCTTGAGATGTAAATCCTCAAATCAAACAATTATTATGATACGCCAAAGTCTTGCTTTTCAAGAGAAGCGGGTGTACCAAGGCTAATTAGGATATGGCCGGGATGTGGGTATGCTTTGGTTATGTATACCCGGGTCACTTTTTTTTCTCTTGGATAGACAATTATTACTGATTTCAGCCTGCACTGTGACTGGGTCGTTTGTTGGTCAGTCGATCGACCTAAAGTTATTATACACTAGCCGAACGGTGTTGATCATGTGCACGTGACTGTCTTTGATTTGTAGGAAATTATAGTCATGCTTTTCTTTCCGTTGTGAGATCATAGTATTATGTAAAAGGGCCATGCACTTGGTTTGGCAATCAGTGTAGATCCAGACTAGACGCAGCAGAACGCGGCGTCTGATTGCCATAGCTTCAATTTTTTTTGTGTGTGTGTGTGTGTGTGTGAGAGAAAGAGAGAGAGAGAGAGAACTGTATGTAGAGATGCTGTTTTTAGAGATGCTGAAAACAGCATCGTTAACAGAAAAAAAAACATTTTAGAGAGAGAGAGAGGGACAGTGAAGTGATGCTGAAAACAGCAACATTAACAGAAAAAAAAATACATTTTAGAGAGAGAGAGAGAGAGAGAGAGTGGCTGAAAATAGAGATGCTGAAAACAGCAGCATTAACAGGAAAAAAAAATACATTTTCATTACACAGGCCTTAGGGCGTTACATGGCCAGTCAAGACGACGGTCAAACCAGAGATTATTTAAAAAGAGAACTGCTTTCGGGCACCGTAGGGCACGTAAATTGTTACAGACCTCATTGGCTAATGGGGTAAGAGTGCTAGCTGTCTCTTAATTGATAAGGTCTCTCTGTGTTGTAGGTACGAGTCCCACTCGGGTCATGTCAGACCCCAAGTTCTGCAAAGGAAGGTCAGGTGTTTATTTTTACCAGATACTCCGGTTTTATCGTCCTCTGGTTGACGATCGGCTCGAAAGCAGTAAAAGTATCTGGAAAGGACCGTAAAAGCACACCAACGACCAATGCAAAAGAAGACCTTCAATGTTGTTAACAGTTGCAAGATAGATTTTTTCTTGAATGCACCAGAGTCGTACAAAATTCCAAACAGACAGGTATGAACTGCATCGCCTCTAGTCGCACGTCTGATTGAAGGTTCTCTCTCTCTGTGCTGGGTCTTTTAACTGTAATTTTGCGATTTTGGTGAAATGGAAGTAGCTCATTTTTTACCCAGTGTGGGTTTGTGTGATGTTACATGTATAACCCACTATTTTGCCCGGTAATTGCACACCCGTCCGCCCATAAGCATTCGTCTTTCGTGAGCCTGAGTCACAATGATTTACCTTTCGATATAGGGTTATCGGTAAGTCTTCTTTGTGAAAAGGTCAAGGTCACCAAAATGTCACCAAATCTTTTTTTTTTTTTTTTTTTTTTTTTGGTTCTTTTTTTTTTGTAATGATGTATTGTACCAATTTTGACGAATATCAATCAATTCGTTAATGAGATAGAGTGCGGACAAGCTATTTTTGACCAAAAATTTACTGTTTTGGTGTCGCTGTTGAAAATGGGGTCAAGGTCACCAAAATCTAATCAAATCTGCGATTCGTTGTAATGATATATTGTACCAAGTTTGACGTAATTTGGTCAATTCGTTAATGAGATAGAGTGCAGACAAGCCATTTTTGGCCCAAAAATTACTGTTTTGGGGTCCCTGTGACCTTGAAAATGAGGTCAAGGTCACCAAAATCTTATCATATCTTTGGTATGCTGTATTGATATATTGTACTAAGTTTGACTAAAATTGATAAATTCGTTAATGAGATAGAGTGCAGACAAACCGTTTTTGGCTCAAAAATAGCCGTTTTTGGGGTTGCTGTGACCTTGAAAATGAGGTCAAGGTCACCAATTTCTAACCAAATCTGCGGAATTATATATTGAACCAAGTTTGACGAAAAATAATTAATTTGTTAATAAAACAAAGTGCAGACAAGCCATTTTTGGCCAAAAATGGCAGTTTTTGGATCGCTGTGACCTTGAAAATGAGGTCAAGGTCATCATGACCTAAAGACTGTTTTCTCTTATGCTAGTAATGTGTCTATGCACGTTTGGTTAAAATCCATCCATGGGTTCAGGAGATATAATGCTTCAAATAGGCTACGCCGACGCTGACGCCGACGCCAGCGCAAACGGGATCCGCACTCAAAACAATATGTCCCCTCCCCTCTGGTGGGGGGACATAATTCCAGCGGGTATTCTTATTGGATAATAAGACTTTTCTTAACTAAAAGCCTCGTTCAGCATATACCATTACATCTTTGAATAAAAAGCATTATATATATGCCAGTTTAACAATCAAAAAGAAGGCAGCACCATCTTTTGCTAGGGAAAACGGTGTCTTTCTTTCAACGCGTGTTGCCATGGCAACAGACTTCAAATCTTACAAATATTTACATTTTTCAAAATCGCAACTAATATTTTGTCATTCAGCAAAATTTGAATGATTTCGAAGATGAGGCCAAAAATGGCCCTTATCGACCCTAGCCCTTTAGTGACGTCACGTTACGTGCTGTGACGTCAACCTTAACGACACGGCTCATATGAGGTCGTATCTAACCATTGCATTTATCAAACACGCGAGAATATTCGTTTTTGTGTAAGAACACCAGGGGTAGAACAGAATTTCTATCCCAAGCGAAAACTATGGATTTCGTTATCTGATGTGCAAGAAGGTATGTTGCGCGATGCTAATGAGTGAACACAAATTTCCTTCATTTTATGGATGATCTTAAAGATAACTTGAAATTAGACTGCTACGTAGTCGTTTTTTACGTCACTACAACTGGTGTCTGGGAATGTGTGGCAGCCGTAAAAAGTATCCCTGCCCTACAGCATAGTGTAGTTAATATTTTCTTGTCCTTTGGGATCATTGATTCCACTGTGGAATTTTGAAAATATTTTAGGGTCACTGATGAGGCCTAATTGGCCGAAACTAGCTAGACTGGCCCAGAAAACATGTACACTTCATATTTTCCTGTTCTGTGGTGTATTCCTTGCTTCTAAAGGATAACCCTTTTATAGAACATATTTAACGTCACTACAGCTGGTGTCTGGGAATGTGTGGCGGCCGAAAAAAGTCTCCCTGCCCTACATCATAGTGTAGTTTATATTTTCTTTTCCTTTGGGTTCATTGATTCCATTGTGGAATTTTAAAAATATCTTGAGTGTCACTGATGAGACCTAATTAGCCGAAACTAGCTAGTCTGGCCCAGAAAACATGTGCACTTTATATTTTCCTGTTCTGTGGTGTATTCCTTGCTTCCAAAGGATAACCCTTTTATAGAACATATTTAACGTCACTATACAGCTGGTGTCTGGGAATGTGTGGCGGCCCTAAAAAGTCGCCCTGCCCTACAGCATAGTGTAGTTAATGTTTTCTTATCCTTTGGGATCATTGATTCCATTGTGGAATTTTGAAAATATTTTAGGGTCACTGATGAGGCCTAATCGGCTGAGACTAGCTAGTCTGGCCCAGAAAACATGTACACTTCATAGTTTCCTGTTCTGTGGTGTATTCCTTGCTTCCAAAGGATAACCCTTTTATAGAACATATTTACTTCCTCTTAAAAGGGCAATTTTCAGGTTTATTTTCTTGCATTAAGAAAACACGCCTATTCAAATACATTGGAAATATTCTACTACAAAAAAAATGAAATTTCCCGATACAAATCCTCAAATTTTTCATATTTCTGCTGCAAAATAGATTGTTGGTACTCGTTAGAACGCATCGGCGAGGCAGTTCAAACGAGTACACACAGTCTATGTTTTTGAGCAGAAATAAGGAAAATAACGTATACCCCTATAAACCCCAGTTTTACCATATACAATGGGATTTAAGGGGTGCAAAATATTATAGGCGGGTTTGCGTCATTTACCCTTTCTAACTTAAGGGGAATGGGAACACCTTCAGGGGAGGCAACTGCTGCAAAAGTATTTTTGTCTCCCATGTCAATAGGGGTCAACTCTTAAAGGAAAGAATTTGCTCCACAGGAGCAAATTCTTTCATTTAAGAGTTGACCCCTTTTTTCAGTGGGACAGCGCTTATATACAAGAGGGCCCAGAGGGCCTTGGTTCGCTCACCTGATCCAATGTATCATAAGTGGGCCCCGGGCGGGGTCAATTTTGACCCCAGGGCTATAATTTGAACAATCTTGGTAGAGGTCCACACGATGATGCTTCATAATGAATATGAAAGACCTGGTCTTTGTGGTTTCAGAGAAGAAGATTTTAAAGGTTTACCCTGCATAAAGAAGTCTATGTAAAACAAGATTTTCCCTAAATAAGTCTATGTAAAACCAAAGGGCCTCCGAGCGGGGGCATTTTTGAACCCAGGGCTATAATTTGAACAATCTTTGTAGAGGCCCACTAGCTGAAGCTTCATAACAAATATCAAAGACCTAAGCCTTGTGATTTCAGAGAAGAAGATTTTTAAAGATGTTTCCTATATAAGTCTATGTAAAACCAAAGGGTCACATGGCGGGGGCATTTTTGGTCTCAGGGCTATAATTTGAACAATCTTGGTAAAGGTCCACTAGCTGAAGCTTCATAACAAATATCAAAGATTTATCCTTATGGTTTCAGAGAAGAAGATTTTACAAGATTTTCCCTATATAAGTCTATGTAAAACCAAAGGGCCCCGGAGCGGGGGCATTTTTGGCCACAGGGCTATAATTTGAACAATCTTGATAGAGGTCCACAGGATGAAGCTTCATATCAAATATCAAAGACCTGGGCCTTGCAGTTTCAGAAAAGAAGATTTTTAAAGATTTTACCTATATAAGCCCATGCAAGACAAAAGGGCCCCCGGGCAGGGGCATTTTTGGCCCAAGCACTATAATTTGAACAATCTTGGTAGGGGTCTACAAGATGAAGTTTCATACCAAATAGCAAAGACCTGGGCCTTGCAGTTTCAGAGAAGAAGATTTTTAAAGATTTTACCTATATAAGCCCATGTAAAACAAAAGGGCCCCCTGGCCGGGGCATTTTTGGCCCCAGCACTATAATTTGAACAATCTTGGTAGGGGTCCACTAGATGAAGCTCCATACCAAATATCAAGGACCTGGGCCTTGTGGTTTCAGAGAAGAAGATTTTTAAAGATTTTCCCTATATAAGCCCATGTAAAACCAAAGGGCCCCGGTGCGGGGGCATTTTTAGCTCCAGCACTATAATTTGAAAATCTTGGTAGGGGTCTACAAGATGAAGTTTCGTACCAAATAGCAAAGACCTGGGCCTTGCAGTTTCAGAGAAGAAGATTTTTAAAGATTTTCCCTATATAAGCCCATGTAAAACCAAAAGGCCCCGGTGCGGGGGCATTTTGTGGCTCCAGCACTATAATTTGAACAATCTTGGTAGGGGTCTACTAGATGAAGCTTCATACCAAATAGCAATGTCCTGGTCCTTGCGGTTTCAGAGAAGAAGATTTTTAAAGATTTTCCCTATATAGGCCCATTTAAAACCAAAGGGCCCCGGTGCGGGGGCATTTTCGGCCCCAGCACAATAATTTGAATAATCTTGGTAGGGGTCTACTAGATGATGCTTCATGCCAAATATCAATGTCTTGGGCTTTGCGGTTTCAGAGAAGAAGATTTTTTAAGTTTTCGATGAAAAAAAATCTATTTTTGGCTCCTGTGACCTATATGTGCAACGGACCGGAACCATTTGAACAACTTTGAAAGGGGACCACCTAAGGATCATTCCTGTGAAGTTTGGTCAAAATCTGATCAGTGGTTTAGGAGAAGATGTCGTTTGAAGAAAAAGTTTACGGACGCACGGACGCATACACGGACGCACGACGGACGACGGACAAAAAGTGATCCCAAAAGCTCACCTTGTCACTACGAGACAGGTGAGCTAAAAAGCAAACAGGAAGTCCCGAAAGTTGTCTCCCTTTGAAAAATGGCGGAATAATCTGCCAAGTGTTCCTATTCCCCTTAAAGCCAAATTTAGACTGAAGGTTCTCGTGACGAGTACCCGCACTCTATTTTCTTTTTTTTTTTTTTTTTTGCAATAATAAAGAAAATGAGGTATATGTATACCCTTGTTTTGTTTGAATTTATTTGTTTGAATTGAGATTTAACGTCCCCTTCAACACTATTTAGATCATTTTGGAGACGTGGCTTTCAATTTTGTGGGACCCCGACAGTGAAATGAAATGACATCTCAAGCCCTACCGCCCAATGAAACCAAAAGGATTTATATGTCTGAATGGTCCGACACGCACCAGTTTAGTCCTTCAAAGCGGTTTACATCTACAGTCAGTTTCAGCTGTTAGTGGAAGCACCATATAGCTCAAACTATTTCTTAAAGCCTCGATGGGGGCTATAGGTATACCCTTGTAAACAGTGGGATTTCCAAGGGTTTTCATTACACATACTTGCTAACGACATGTGATTCCAGCCAACTTTGTTCCACTTCAGGCTTTAAGCTATGCCGTCAACATGGTTAATAATGAGGCAAAAATTAGCTACATGTAGTCCTCAGATGTTTCAAGTGTTAATGTAAGAAAAAAAATGCTTACATTGTAAGCTACTTTGCTTTCACTTATTTCTACAAGAATCATGCTGAGAACTGTTGCGAAGCAGATTTTCTGGAATTTTTCAAGGATCGGCAGTAGATGCGGAATACGTTATTTTAGTGTTTTTAACCCTTTTTGTTCCGAATGGACTCTTCCTCCTTATATATGTCAGGAGTCCATTTCAAAATTTAGGGATGTCAGGTTGAGTTTTCTCCAAAGTTTATTTGGAAAAAGGCTGAACTTTTAGCAAACAGTGTAGGCCCTGATCAGACGCCGCGTTCTGTGGCGTCTGATCTGGGCCTGCACTGTTTGCCAGGATATCCGTTGTGGAGACTCCGGTAGAAAATGGGTTAAGTTAGTTCAACACTTTATCAGACTACGATTTGTGTGTCCAATATATATACACTGTTAAATAGGCCATGTCGTGAGTTTGTTTGTTTGATAAGCCCTTATCCTGCTGAATAAATTAATTTAGCCACACCCATTCTGGCTATCCAGCAATCAAATTACTTGGTATCATATGATATATCTGTATTCATTCAATTCACGAACTGCATTACAAACAGTGAAGATTCTGTTCAGATGGCTTCTTCAGGCAAGAATGCTGTGTATAGAGGCCCAATCTGTAAAGTATTGTCTGGATGATGCTCAGCCGCCGCCCATTGGGGCTTGAAGGATTAAATGGACTGCATGATGCTTCCACGCAGAGCTGACTCTGACCGCACACGAGTACTGGTAAACCGCTTAGACGATCTAAGCTTGCCCAGGCAAAGAGGTGCGAGTCGGACCGTCCATGCTTATAAACACTATTGGTTTCATTGGGCGACTTGGTTTGAGATGTCATTTCATCTCAATGTCGGGTAAAAGTCCCACGAAATTGGAAGCAACGTCTCCAAAATGACCTTTACAGTGTTGACGGGGACGTTAGACCTGCAATCAAACAAAAAAAAATCAAATTCTTTGATATATCTAATTTATTCATTCAATTCACAAACTGTATAAGAAACAGTGAAGCTTCTGTTCAGATGGCTTCTTTAGGCAAGAATGCTGTGTAAAGAGGCCTAATCTGTAAAGCACTGACTGGCTTATGTGCCGAGACATTGGCAAACAGTGTAGACCCAGATCAGGACCTACACTGTTTGCTTTAAGAACAGGAACATCCTAGGTCTCCGTCCAGTACTATTTTCCAGAGACACTCAGAGACAATTGATACACCAATTCTGTCAGTGCTTTACAGGCTTTGGTATGCTATAAACAGATTGTGGGCGCTCATAGCGGTTCTGACAGCTACCCATAATTTATGTGTTTTTTTTTTTCGGTTTTATGCCCCTTTCAAGATTATTTCACTCATATCGAGCCGTTCGTTTATCAAAGGTGGGCGAAAACCGGAGTACCCGGAAAAAAACCTGTTGCAGAACTTGCGTATGCTAGGCTCGAACCCACAGCTAGGCCATGGAGGCCCGTTAATCTATGTTGCAGTAGAACTATGGAAACCAATGTGTGATTTTATAAACCCCACTTTTCACAGAATACAGTACTGTTAACGGGGGAGTTTTGGGTGAGGCAAAGTAATCACTTGGGCGTCCAACTGATATTGGCTTTCAGTTAGGCAAGGCCTGTTGTTCTTGCAACAGGTAAGGGTGGAGGGACTGTTAGAATTTCTGCTGTTTCTTCACTTCCATTCATTGTCCTATTTCTCCTTTGTCCCTCACCTTCATCTTTTCTACTATCTCTTCTCTCTCTTCTCTCCCTTTCTCTGGGAGGCAACACTATATGGCCCACAAGGGTTGACATGTCGCTAAACCCAAAACAATGAAGTCATCAGTGCGGTTAACAGAAGTATTAATTCATAATGTGTAGAACGCATGATGACTGGATTTTCGCAAAACATTTAACAGTGTCACATACGAGTATGCAAAATACATTCAACAGAACCAGAGTTTATTATAGGATAATAAAACAATATTTGGAACAAGTTTGTCAAACACTAGATACAGAATATAAAACAATGTTTGATAAATTGTATTGTTTATTTTTACGAGTGCAGAGGAATCCTTTTCATGCAAAGAAAGTGGATCTTGTTTTGTCATTTATATTCGTTCAATTTATGTTGGACCAAAGTAAAACCAAACCGAAGCTCCATGTCTCAAAATAAAATTATTACGCATGCGCAGTTCAGTCCAAATTGTCTCTGTCGAATAGGAGATCAACAGGAATCTTAAATAAAATGAACAATGAAGGCACTGATCAGACTGCGCTGATGCGCAGTCTAATCAGTGCCTTCATTGTTCATCTGCGGGAGAGTCATAAGTTTTCGTGCGCATGTCTAAATGTGAAATCCACACGTTTCTTGATTGCCTGATGATTGACAGCACCATCATAGACACATTGTCTCTCGGGTTCTTTCATCAGTTACAATTTTCTCATATTTAACGAGAAAAACACTCAGTCTGATGCTTGTGCCGGAACTACTTTCTGATTCGAGATATTCTCTACTTCATGGAAATTTGTGATTTCAATACCAAGTCCGTGTAAACGCGAGAAACCATTATAAAAGCACGTGTATTCAAACAAATATATTGAAAAAAATGACAATTTTCACATAAAAAAATCTGATATTGTTTATAATACAGGTTAGAACTGCCACGACGAGGCGGTTGTAACGAGTATCCACAATCTATGCTTTGATCAGAAATATGACGAATAATGTATACCCATTAAAAAGCATTCGTTACACATGTATATGCAGTTTATCCATTTGTGATGTGAATTGTCATTGTTTTACTCAAAAAGAAGAAAACATTGCATAATAATTTGATTACATTGTGCGAGTTCAAAAACGGCAGAGACCGCCAAATGTTTCGGTTAGTTTTTGTTGGTTTGTTTGATTTGAGGTTTAACGTCCCCGTCAACACTGTATAGGTCATTTTGGAGACGTTGCTTCCAATTTTGTGGCTCTTTTCCCCGACATTGAGATGAAATGACATGCCATGTCGCCAAATGAAAACAATAGGGTTTATAAGCATGAACGGTCCGACTCGCACCGCTTTGCCTGGGCAGGCTTAGATCCTCTAAACACGTGTGCGGCCGGTTTCAGGTCGGCGTGGAAGCCTCATGCAGCCCATCTATTTCTTCAAGTCCCGATGGGCGGGGGCCGAAAAATGTTTCGGTGAGACGAACGCATTAGCGTTAGCGTTATTTGTTCATATGAACCAAACAATAATGAAAACAATTATGAACAATAAATAGCCACCCTACAAATGTGCCCGTGTCAACAAAAAGGTGCAGCCTGACACGTGCGAGATCGGATTCTTCGGCAATCGTAAGAGCAATCTCTTTATTCGAACGGATCTATATGTAATAACAAAATTTAAAGACGCGGATGTAGCCGCACGGGCGCGCATGCTGATTTCGATCCGCACCGATCGGATAAATATTCTGCTAAGCTGTATATAGGTCAACGTGAACACAGCTCCCATAAACGCTAACCCGAGGTGTCGTTTCTCGCTTCATGCACATTCGCCGCACAATTACGCCGTAATGTGTCCATGATGAATATGCATGTCGAACTTATGTGACAGAATCATTAGCCGGCGCACTACGCAAGCTATAATTGATGACACTTTGACAATGTTTGCACACCATCAAAGGCTTTGTGCGGCTGAGGTCACTTTGAAGCTGATGCGATGTGAAATGCTCTTCCTTTTATGTCATATAAGCCCGTAGGATGTGCCCTATTTATATTCATCATCTACAAGAGTACAGATAATTGTTTTTTGTTTGTTTGATTTGAGATTTAACGTCCCCGTCAACACTTTAAAGGTCATTTTGGAGACGTTGCTTCCAATTTTGTGGGACTTTTACCCGACATTGAGATGAAATGACATCTCAAGCCCTGTCGCCATATGAAACCAATAGGGTTTATTAGCATGGACGGTCCGCCACGCACCGCGGTTCCTGGACAGGCTCTGATCCTCTAAGCGGTTTACCAGTACTAGTGTGCGGGCCGGATTCAGCTCTGCGTGGAAGCATCATGCAGCCCATGTATTTCTTCAAGCCCCTATTGGCGGGGCACAGATAATTGTATAAAACATCTATCAGCAGCATCATATGGTCACTGACTTTAACCCATTGCATGCGGGAAACTCCTAAAGGGGTACCTTGGCAAACAGTGCATGCCCAGATCAGACGCCGCAGAACGCGGCGTCTGATCAGGGCCTGCACTATTTGCTAACAGAATTTTCTGTCAAAAATAGAATGAAAACGAAAAATAGGCCTTCCACCCCTTATATGACAAATGGACTTGTCCAACATATTTGTTTGTTTGATTTGAGGTTTAACGTCCCCGTCAACACTGTATAGGTCATTTTAGAGACCTTGCTTCCAATTTTTGGGACCCTTACCCGACATAGAGATGAAAGCTCGTGTGCGGTCAGATTTCAGCTCTGCGTGGAAGCATCATGCAGCCCATCTATTTCTTCAAGCCCCAATGGGTGGGGGCCCGATAGCAATGGAAGAATACACTAGTATACAATGGGTTAATGGCACAAACACCTTTGGGACCATGAAAACTTTATTACGATAACACATCTATGCGCCACATTACGCAAACACGCCTATACAAATACATTGCCACCTTTATCGCCGAAAAAATGAACATTTTATGCTGAAAAATTGTGATATTTTTCTCATTTCTGCTCCAAATATAGATTGTGGGCACTCGTTAGAACCGCCTCATCGAGGCGGTTCTAACGAGTACCTACAATCTATATTTTAGAGCAGAAATAAGAAAAATAAGGTATACCCCCCGGAAACCCCAGTTTTAGTATATAAAAGTGTGGTTCAAGGGGGTCAAAATTATATAGGCGTGTTTTCGTGATGATAGTGCATTCTTTCGAAAATTTGTGATTATCCCCAAGTATTTAAAAAAAAAAATCATTCGGGGATATTGTGAATGCCTCCGTCCATCCGTCTGTCCATCACGCTATCTCCACTTTAACCACTGGCCGGAATGCAACCCAATTTAGTAAATAGCCTCCTTACTTGATGAGGTCGTGCGCGAGCAGCGCTAAATTTGGTTGCCCCCGGACCATGCCCCACCCCTCGACTTTAGAAAAAGCTTTATACCTGAGCAACAGTTAGGGCCTCCACTCCTAAACCACATAAATTATTGTTCCTCATTATTTATTTTTGGCGTTTTCAATATCGAGCCGATCGTTAATAAGAGGTGGGCGAAAACCGGAGTACCCTGGGAAAAAAATCTGACCTTTTGTTGCAGAACCAGGCTCGAACCCAAAGCGGTGAGAGACCTAATGATTAAGAGTCAGCGCTCTTATCCACTAGGCCACGGAGACCCGTGTGTTCCTCGTGATAAGACGCATTAGGAAACACCAACTAAGGTGACCCCGGGTTGCGCTGGGTCCATGAGATAGTATCTACACTGTTTGCACTAAACGAAACAGTCTTAGTACTAAATACTCTTTCAGAACCATTATCCTTGCCCACACAGTGAGACAATCGACCCTCTGGTCCAAACATAGTTTTTGGGTGTTCGTTAGAACCACCTCATTGAGGCAGTTCTAACAAGTACCCACAATCTATGTTTTTAGAGATAAGGAAAATAATAAAAACCCTGCAATCCCCAGTTTTCCAAATATAAAGTGTTGTTTACAAGGGTGTACATTACACGGACTTATTCATGTGATGTATGCGAATCGAAAGCTTTAAGGGGATGGCCACACCGTCAGGGGAGGCAACTCCTACAAAAGTATTTTCGTCTCCCATGTCAACAGGGGTCAACTCTTAAAGGAAAGAATTTGCTCCTCAAGAGCAAATTCTTTCCTCTAAGAGTCGACCTCTTTTTCCGTGGGATAGGGTTTATAGACAAGCGAACAGGAAGTCCAGAAAGTTGTCTCCCGTTGAAAAATGGCGAACAAATCTTCCAGGTGTACCCATTCCCTATAAGTAAAGAAATCCTGTAACTAGTCACAACATCAGTGACCAAGGCCCGAGATTAAATAAAATCAATCTATATTTGGTGCTTAACTCACGTTGTTATGCCCATAAACAGATGGCACCGTAAACGCTCAAATTGGCATCGAATTGGTTTATTACTCAGCGAGAAGCCTCTGTGGTATAGTGGTTAAGCAACTCGCCTGATAAACCGGGGATTGCAGGATCGATCCCGGGCTTCTCCAGACTTTCGGATGAGTCTAGACTTGCCCAAGTCTGTTAATTAGGTGTCCATTGTAAAAATAATTGTTTACAAAAATAAAAAATAAATACATTGTAAATGAAATAGCAATACCGTCTTTTATGAAAATTGTGAAATTAACATTCACAGATGAAGACTAAAGAGACTTTTACATATTTTTTGTTTAAAGGGGCTTTCATTTAAAAATAACAAATGTAAATGTAGGGACTTGGGCAAGTCTAGGATGAGTCTTAAAACCAAGGTCCCGGTCTCCGTATAACCTTAGCTGTTGCTGGAACATAAACCTGAAACACACACACACACATTTATACTCATCGAGTTATGTCCCCTTTCTTTGCTGATAACCTTCTCTTCTGAAACAGAGAATGCCATTTCTACAGCTCACTTTGTTTTATCACAACAGTTGGAATTTTGAAATATTTAGGCCCAATTAAGTGAGCTGAGTGCACTCAGAGTTGTTCTCTTTTCTTTTCCTTTTTAATGAAGCACATAAAATAAGCAAATATATAATAGTCATATAAAAAAAGGGAAGAAAAAAAAATTAAAAAGTTTTAGTACGGGTGGGGTTCGAACCCACGCGGACATTCGTCCATTGGAACTTAAGTCCAACGCCTTAACCACTCGGCCACCGTACTGTGCTAAATTTAGTTCATCAATAGTCTCTATAATGTTAGCAAAATAAACATTATCGACTTTCCTCGCAAGTATTGGCTTTTACATTCAGGACAATTTCTATTGTATCAGTTCACGAGAATCGGAAAAATAACACATACCCTTGTAAACCTCAGATTTCCATTTGTAAAGTGCGAACTACAAGGCTATTTACACCCTGGACTTGTCAATCCGTCGTTACGATAACGCATCCGTGAGGCGTAGTTCATTTTTCCTGTCTCAAAACGGACATTTTTCTGATGAAAACATGTTTAGCCTACTCGAAACACAGGTTATTGGTTTTTGTTTGTTTGATTTGAGGTTTAATGTCCCCGTCAACACTGTAAAGGCCATTTTGGAGACGTCGCTTCTAAGTTTGTGGGTCTTTTACCCGTTTTTGAGATGAAATGGCATCTCAAGCCTGTCGACCAATGAAACCAATAGGGTTTCTAAGCATGGACGGTCCGACTCGTGCGCAACGCTTTGCCTGGGCAGGCTTAGATCCTCTAAGCGGTTTACCAGTACTCGTGTGCGGGTCGGATTCAGCTTTGAGTGGAAGCCTCATGCAGCCCATCTATTTCTTCAAGCCCCGATGGGCGGGGGCCGACAGGTTATTTGTGCTCGTCAGCAGTTGAGGCGGTTCTAACGAGCACCCATAACCTATGCCGCAGAGTAGGAATAAAGAATATAATGTATACCACCGTAAACCCCACTTTTCTAGTTATATAAAGTGGGGCTTAGAGGGGTAGCCACAATATGATAGGTTTAACAATGATGAAACCGGGTTGAGAGATCATTTTTGCTTTTATTTTCCTCTCTCTCTCCATATGAAGCATGATTAATTTGGTCTTACTGAAGATGTGCTGAGATAAATTTCATGTCTGAAAATTCAATAGTATATATGCTAATTGAATTGATACAAATCTGGTGTTAATGGTGTCCTATCAATTATTCAAAGTCCATACAATGTTGTTGAGAGTCAGATTTCCTGCAGATAGCGTTCTTAATCAATGTGCTGTTTTCAGTATATGTCTCGCATTACACTTTCATTTCGAAGTGGCCACTCTCATTATTTTTTATTTTTTATGTTTTTTTTTTTTTTTTTTTTTTTTCCTTGTTTTCGGGTTTTCCTGTTTGTTTTGGTTTTACGACCCTTTCACGATTATTTCACTCATATCGAGCCGATCGTTAATCAGAGGTGGGCGAAAACCGGAGTACCCGGAGAAAATCCACCTGATCTTCCGTTGCAGAACTTGGCGTCTCACATGTGACCCGAGCGAGGCTCGAACCCACAGCGGTGAGAGACATAATGATTAAGAGTCAGCGCTCTTATCCACTAGGCCACGGAGGCCCGTGCCACTCTCATTATAAACCATGGGTCGTGGATCCACACTTTTCATCACGAAAACACGCCTATATAATTTTGACCCCCTTGAATCCCAATTAATATACTAAAGCTGTGGTTTACATGGGTAAACCTTATTTTTCTTATTTCTGCTCGAACTATAGATTGTAGGTACTCATTAGAACTGCCCCATCATATATCTGCTTTTCTTATTTCTGCTCTAAAATATAGATTGTGGGTACGCATTAGAACCGCCTCGATGAGGCGGTTCTAACGTGTACCCACAATCTATGGTTTGAGCAGAAATAAGAAAAATATCACCTTTTATCTTAAAAGTTTCGTTTTTTGGGGCGGTAAAGTTTATAATGTATTTGTATAGGCGTGTTTTCTTAATGCTTTCCGAAGTGGCCTCTCTCATTATACATTGTAAGTCATGAGTCGTGGTTCCACACTCCCGTTTGCTATAATGACGTTTTCCATGTCTCTAGAAGATTCAGTTTTCAGAAGAAAAGTTTGGACATTTTCTACAATACAATAACAATTCCCTGTGGCATAGCAGTCCATGGATTAAGTGTCTGACTAGCAACCGAAATAAAGTTTGGCCCAATGTAGTGCTGATTAGCGATGATGGGTTTCAAGGGCCTGCTCAGTAATTGCAGCCCTTATTAGATTAATTGACTAACGTTCAGAAGAAACCACATTCTGTGTAATCACCCACAACAGGTAGCACAATCAAACACACTTTTTCATTGGGCTAGTGGGTGATTGTTGTCGATTATTATTTTGGATAAATGCTGAAATGACAAGCCTTACCTCTGCAAACAGTGAAGATCCAGATCAGATGGCTTCGAAGCCATCTGATCAGGATCTACACTTTTTGTCATGCATTTTGTGAATTGAAGAAAAATATTACATCAATTAATTTGATTGACTGATAGTCAGTCAATGGTGTGGTTTAATTAATTTATTCAGCAGGATAATTGTTAAACTTGATCTTACACAAAAATGAATATGGAAGCAGTCTGTGCCTAAAGGCAGCCTAATCAGCAGCTTCCGTTGTAAAAATAAAAAAAATGCATATGGACCTAGAGCTCCAATGGTCTTGAGCCGCTCACCTGAGTGCTGAGAGCTTATGCGGCAATTTCATTTCTGAGAAGATTTTTAAAGGGTTTTTACCATGTTAGCCATCTTGGACATTTCACATGATAATGAGCCAATTGGTTCCGGGGAAGATTATGAAGCGGTTTTTTTTTTTTTTTTACCATATATAGGCATGGCGGCTTATCGGTCATGCGACCGAACTCCTATTAATAAGTTTTCGTTTTTTTTTCCCCCTAAAATTTCGTGTGACATTTGGATACAAATGGAGCAGTGGTTTCTGTGAGTGAGTGTTTGAGTTTTACGACTCATCAACAGCAAAGTCATACGGAGACGGGACCTCGGTTTAAAGACTCATTCGAAAGGAGAAGCACGGGATAGATCCTGCGACCCCTGGTTTAGAAGGCGAGCACCATAATCACTACACCACGGAGGATTCTATAGTGGTTTCTGTGAAAAATAAGTTTTAATTTTCATATCTAAATGACCCTAGGCCGACAATACATAATTTTCATATCTCAAAAACGAGCGTGTGATATTTTTCTTATTTTTACTCCAAACCTGGGTTGTGGATGCTCGTTAGAACCGCCTCATTGAGGTGGTTCTAACGAGCACCCACAATTTATATTTAAGAACAGAAATAAGAAAAATAAGGTTTGCCCCTGTAAACCCCAGTTTTTCTGTATAAAAGTGGGGTTCAAGGGGGTCAAAATTATATAGACGTGTTTTCGTGATGCTATATTTATGTTTTCATGCAGAAATTAGGAAAATGATATATACCCATATAAGACCAACGTTTCTGTCTATAAATGGGTATTTCCAGGGGATGTGAAGCTATGAAGCTTTGTACTATGATCCTGTCTCCATACGAACTCTCTGTTTGTGCGGGGTATAAACCTTTCATGTAAACTTCTCTGTGTAATGAACACCCCCACTAAACCCCACTTTATATTCCCCTGCCCATTGGGGCTTGGAAATACAGCTTTGGGCTGCATGATGCTTCCACGCAAATCTTACACCGACCGCCCAAGAATACTAGATTGTCTAAGCCTGCCCAGGCAAAGTGATGCGGTCGGCCTGTGCATGCATATAACCCTATTGATTTCGTTGGGCAACAGGGTTCGAGATGTCATTTCATTTCAATGTCAGGTGAAAGTCCCACAAAATCGGAAACAACGTCTCCAAAATGCCCTAACTAGTGTTGACGTAGACGTTAAAATTCAAATCCACAAACAAACAGACAGAACCTCACTTTATATATGGAGAAAAATCTGTTTTATGGGCTTATACATTATTTTCTTTAGTTCTGCGCCAAGACATAGGTTGTGAGTACTCGTTAGAACCGACTCATCGATGCGATTCTAACGAGCACGAACAACCATGTTTGCAGTATAAATAGGAAAAATAGCATAGATTTTAATCGGAAAAGTAGCCGTTTTGGAATTGTGAAAAAATGCACTATGTCGCGGGGTGTGTTATAGTAATGTCATGCAAACTGTATAAATCCTTATCTGTCCCCGTTGGCACACGTGCTCGAAGATCCATTTTGCTTAGCTCGAACGATTATGTAATCGCTTGCACAGACCATATTGTAGTACGCCTATACAAATACATTGTAAATTTTTACTGTCGAAAAAAAAATTTAAGATGAAAAAATGTGATATTTTTCCTATTTCTGCTCGAAATGTAGATTGTGCATACACGTTAGAACCGCCTCATCCAGACGGTTCTAATGAGTACTCTCAATCTATATTTTAGAGCAGAAATAAGAAAACCTGTAAACCCTAGTTTTACTATAAAAGTGGGGTTCAAGAGGGTCAGAATTATAAAGTCGTGTTTTCGAGATGGTTATCAGACTATTTCATTATACAGTCGAACTTCAATGGCTCGAACACCTTTGGGACCTTGAAAATCTGTTCGAGACGGGGGTAGTTCGAGCCACTGAGGGTTACTGTCAGGAGAGTTTCACGGTTTGTAAAGTTGCGAGTATCGAGGCAAAAATGTCGAGTATCGAGTTGAAATTGTCGAGTATCGAGTCAAAAATGTTGAGTATCGAGTTGAAATTGTCGAGTATCGAGTCAAAAATGTCGAGTATCGAGTCAAAAATGTCGAGTATCGAGTTGAAATTGTCGAGTATCCAGTCAAAAATGTTGAGTATCGAGTTAAAATTGTCGAGTATCGAGTAAAGTTGGTCAAAATCTCAGGCTTCTAGATCAAGTTTTAAGTTATATACACTTGTACAAGTCTCCTACTTTTATTATATTTTTTTTCTGTTTCTCCTTTTCCCTCTTAGTTCTTTTTTATGTTTATTTTTTTTTTGCTTGATTTAGGCGTATTCCATTTCTATTAAAGAGGGAACAAATATGAGACTGAGCATCAGTCTAAAGCAGATTGAACCACATGAATAGTTCCAAGAAAATATAGGTATAAAAATATAGGTATGGATGTTGATAATTAATTAGTTTGTACCAAATGGAATCTTCCTCCTTTTATATAGCGTGAGTCCATTTCAAAATTAGAGGTGTCAGGTTTTGTTTTCTTCAAAATTTATTTGGAAATTGGCTGAACGTTTTACAAACATTGTAGGCCTTGATCAGATGCAGCGTTCTGTGGCATCTGATCTGGGCCTGCACTGTTTGCCAACAACCTGTTTTGGGGTTTCAGTACAAAATGGGTTAAATCTCTGCTTCACCAAAAGCCACAGACTGACCCCACTATCTAAATGTTAAGCTAAGTTATTCCAGAGAAATATCCATTAATCTGACTTTTATTGTCTGTTAAGGGGTTTATTTAAGTTGTTATACTGGTCAGGTTGTAACTGATGTCAGTGCCATTAATTTTGCAAGATAGTTTGCTTTGAAATCCAAAGAGCCTGCTCCCAACAAAAAGAATAAATTCCAACGCACGTGTCTGGACAAACAGTATTTATGGATACCCATTACTCGATTTATTGATATCTATAATTCGAATGATTGTCATTTTTATAAAACATACTGACACCAAGCACACGAGTTACGAAAACACGCCTATGCAAACACATCGTAAATTTTACCGACTTTCAGATGAAAAATTGTGATATTTTTTTCTTATTTCTGCTCAAAATATAGATTGTGGGTACACGTTAGAACCGCCTCATCGAGACGGTTCTAACGAGTACTCACAATCTATATTTAAAGCAGAAATAAGAAAAATAAGGTTTACCCCTGTAAACCCCAGTTTTACTTTATAAAAGTGGGGATCGAGGGGGGTCAGAGTTATATAGGCGTGCTTTCGTGATTTTTTCCCAGAGATTGGCGGTTTTCTCCCACTTGTTTCTGTAATACCATAGTGTATTTACATCGAGTATTATTTACATCATATTTCACGCCTTATTTGCAGTTGGACATTAATTCTAGCCAACATTAACATCGTTCCTATCCATTACGCTGATTGTGTCTAATGCTAGAAGTATCATTCTGGAAGAATGTTTAAGGCGAAAAGATACATTTTCCGGAGAGACAATATATGTTCTACGAGAAAGGGTTATCCTTACCCTGACATAATACATGTAATTGACTACCTTGTTTACAGGAGTATTTGTTTTATTTGAGGTTTAACATCCCCGCCAACACTGTATAGGTCATTTTGGAGACGTTGCTTCCAATTTGGTTGGACTTTTTCCAGACATTGAGATAAATGACATCTCAAGCCATGCATGTCGACCAATGAAACGTACATGGATTATAGGCATGGACGGTCCGACTCGCACCGCCTTAGATCCTCTCTTACCAGTACTCGTGTGCGGTCGGTTTCAGCTAGCTCTGCGTGGAAGCCCATCTATTTCTTCAAGCCACGATGGGCGCGGGCCGGTTTACAGGGGTATACACTTAGAGGAAGGAATTCGCTCCAAAAAGAGCAAATGCTTTCCTCTAAGAGTAGATCACTGCATTGGCTGAGATCAATCGGTTAAAGAGGTCTACTTTTGAATAAACAAGACGGAAAAGGATTTAAATGTATACATCTACCTTAAATTGATGAGCATTGATATCTCACACAAACACATTAAGGCAGAACAATGCCTCTCGGAAAATAAAGTTGCCCGTTGAAGCATACATACTCCATTAGCATGTCTTCCGTGGACATAAAATGTTTCTAGGGTTTGATTTATATCACTTGTTTAGTCGACATTCTCTATAAAATATGTACTGGGGCACGCATATCATTGGAATATACGTAATGGCTTTTTTTCCTCTCTTTCATTTTTACCCATACACTCCCGAATTCACATGTTAGACGCCAAGGTCAGGTTTTTTTTCCGGGTACAGCGGTTTTCGCCCACTTCTGATTAACGATCGGCTCGATATAGATGCAAAAATCTTGAAAGGGCCGTAAAACCAGCCCCCCCCCCCCTCCCTGCACCAAAAAAAAAAAAAAACACTCCCGAATTTCTGAAGTGTAACTTTGGACATGTCAACTCTTGTCATTTTTTTCTATGGGGATTTTCTTTTTCAAAGATATGTACTAGTAAATTTATATTTACAGTTAACTGGAACTCTGGCCACCTAAGTATCAATCCTGTCAAAAAAGCCACATAACTCACCATCTGTGAGAACGTCCGTCTGTCTGGATGTCCGTCATTACGCCCGGCTGTAATGTCCCACCATTGCTCCTAGACCATTTAATCTAGACTCTCGTAACTTTCACAGGCAAAAGCCCTGTGCCTGAGAATTATAGCAACATACTCAGAATTTTGACCCCCCCCCCCCCCCCCACCTCCCGACAGGGGTTGGGACCAAACACTGTCCGATGGTTAAAATTTCATTATGCTCAAACATAGTGATATTGCATATCAAATCGAAGGTAATCAAGAGTAGAATGCGGCGGTGCAAAACGTTTGCCACGGGGCATGTCGAGGGGTCACAAGAGGTCAAAATTTGGGGTACTTTTTTCGATTATCACACAACTCTTCCTGGGCTTTTTGAGCTAGAATCTTGAAACTGTCACACATCACGTGAACAAGTCCGTGCAATGAAGACCCCTAAACCCCACTTTATATAGAGAAAACTGGGGTTTACGAGGGGATTCATTATTTTTCTTATTTCTCCTCCAAGACATAGGTTGTGAGTACTCGTTAGAACCGCCTCAAATATCACGGATTTTCATCAGAAAAGTAGCCATTTTGGAGATGTGAAAAATGTACTATGTCGCACGGGTGTGCTATCGTAATGAGGTATTGGCCCGGAGGAATATATTCAGAATGTTGTAGTGACTCTCCTCTATGGTAGGGGCCTAGCTCCCGCCCAAGTGGTCAAACATCTATTTTGTAGAAACATACTCATTTTTGGTGGTGGTGGTGGGGGGGGGGGGGTTACAAAATTACTGAACCATGAAATGTAGGGTATGGTCAAATTCGGATGCTTGCAAAATTTCCCAGCATTAAAATTGTCACCCCTAGATGCAAGTCTGCATGAAGTAGCATCAATGAAGGTCTAATAGTTCTTGAGAAATGTATTTGAACATATTCTCAAGTCAGTGAACCATGAAATGTTGGTCAAGGTCAAATATGGATGCTTTCATTTAAATTGTCATCCCTAGATGCAAATCTATATGATGTATCATTAATGAAACTCTTATAGTTCTTAACCCTTATCCTGCTGAATATTCATATATGCCACACCTACTACTGTTTATCATCCAATCAGATTACTTGATGCGAACCATTGCAACAAATTCATAAACTGAATGGCAAACAATGAAGATCCTGATCAGATGGCTTCTTCAGAAGCCATCTGATCTGGATCTGCATTGTTTGAAAGATCAGACATATCCGGGCTCAGCAGGACAAGGGTTAAGAAATGAACTTGAACTTTAGAGTGAACGCTTGGGTGGTCGCAAATGTTGATGGCTAGACAAACGTACGGGCGAACGGACGGACAAACGGACGGAAATTTCGACTCCTTTTTCGCGCTATGCTTAAAAAAGCGAGCCCCGGCTAACCGGGGCTTGGTGAAATAGATTACTAATAGGCAATATGCTGCTTCCAAGTAGAGCTGAAACCGACCACACATGCGTACTGGTAATACGCTTAAAAGGTCTAAGCCTGCATATAAACTCTATTGGTTTGTTTTTGAGATGTTTTTTATCCCATCGTCGGGTTAAAGTCCAACAAAATTGGAAGCGACATCTTTAAAAATAACCTAAATAGTAGTTACGGGAACGAAAAACCTCAATTCAAACAAATAAGCAAACAAACAATCAAAACCGCCGAATTTATTAATCAGGACCATTTTCCCAGTTCAGACCAGTTCAGAAACAATCGACCTAAACGGCCCCTGCCCATCGGGGCTTGAAGAAATAGTTGGGCTGCATTATGCTTCCACTCAGAGCTGAAACCGCAAGTACTGGTAAACCACTTAGAGGATCTAAGCCTGCCCAAGCAAAGCGGTGCGAGTCGGACCGTCCATGCTTATAAACCCTATTGGTTTCATTGGGCGGCAGGGCTTGAAATGTCATTTCATCTCAATGTCGGGTAAAACTCCTACAAAATTGGAAGCAACGTCTCCAAAATGACCTTTACCGTGTTGACGGGGACGTTAAACTTCATATCAATCAAACAAACAAACAACCGACCTTAAAGGTGCAGTCAGTGCTTTGATTATTATTATTAGCACACTTGCGTTTAGGCAAGAATGTTGTTGACACCCAATGGAACCATTTTGAATCAGATGTTTGCTAGATTTTGGTTCATCCTTTACATCACGAAAACACGCCTATATAATTCTGATCCCCTTGAACCCCACTTTTATATAGTAGAACTGGGGTTTACAGGGGTAAACCGTATTTTTCTTGTTTCTGCTCTAAAATATAGATTGTGGGTACTCGTTAGAACCGCCTCGATGAGGCGGTTCTAACGTGTACCCACAATCTATATTTTGAGCAAAAATAAGAAAAATACCGCACATTTTCAACTTAAAATGTTCCTTTTTGCGGCGGTTAAATTTACTATGTATATATATAGGCGTGTCTTTGGAAACATACATCTTGGTTAGTTGGTCGGTTGATTTGAAGTTTAACGTCCCCGTCAACACTGTAAAGGTCATACATCTTGGCTTAACCCTTTCTACCCTAGAAACCCATAAAAGGGGCATATGCAAACAGTGCAGACATGGAACAGACGCCGTACAATGCGACATTTGATCAAGGTCTAAACCTATTTGCTAACATGATTTTCCGTCAAAATAGAATAAAAACGAAAAAAAACAAAAAAAAACGGAAACCCCTTTAAGAACAAATGGACTTGTCAATGGAAGAGTCCACCAGTACACAAAGGGTTAAACTTAAGGGGAATGGGAAAACCTTCAGGTTGAAGCAACTCCTGCGAAAGAATTTTTGTCTCCCTTGTCAATAGGGGTCAACTCTTAGAGTAAAGAATTTGCTCATAAGGAGCAAATTCTTTCCTTTAAGAGTAGACCCCTTTTTCAGTGAGAAAGGACTTGCAGAAAAGCGAACAGGAAG
The DNA here is from genome assembly GCA_963580285.1 of Lucinisca nassula. NCBI lineage: Eukaryota > Metazoa > Mollusca > Bivalvia > Lucinida > Lucinidae > Lucinisca > Lucinisca nassula. The sequence goes on from OY757013.1 coordinate 131,923,233, forward strand.
TCCCGAAAGTTGTCTCCCTTTGAAAATTGGCGGAAAAATCTGCCAGGTGTTCCCATTCCCCTTAAGTCCCTTTAGTATTCTACTCATTATAACACGGTTTTGGATATAACAGTGCAAGGCCGTGATCCCAAATTATCATTTTAAAAAAAAAGTCCCTTCATAACACGGTTCACTTATAACGCGGGTCTCTTCTATGCAGCCAAAACATAGCGTTATAAACAGGGACTGCCCTGTATTACGTAAAGGTAGAAATATTACTATTGAACTATATAAAAAGAGAATTGAGGTCAATTCAATTTTATATAAATGTCACTTTGGAGACGTTGCTTCCTATTTTGTGAGACTTTTATCCGACATTGACATGGAATGACATCTCAAGCCCTGTCCAATGAAACCAAAAGGGTTTATATGCATTGACGGTCCAACGCACACTACTTTGCCTCTTCTACGCGGTTTACGGTTGCACTACAGTAAAAAATTGGTCTTTATGAAAGCTGCACTTGCTTTTGGGAGAGCTTTCAGTACAGAATTGAATATTCTGCTGCTTCTGATTGGATTTGGTGCTAAGCCATTATTTTTCTGAGAAGTATTATTGTTTATTAGAAGAAATATTAGTAGGTATTTGCTATTGTAAAATGCAGCTGATTTAAATTGAACCATAAAATTGTGCTGACTGGCCACTGGAAATGCCTGGATTTATTCGCTGCGGTATGGGTTTGTTGACACTGGCTGCCAAAAAGGCCAAAATATGCCGCACAGCATACATATTTTTTAGCTTCTTCTGGAAGGTAAATGGTCAGCCTGTCAAATTATTTGCCTCATAATGGAAGCATTAGACTTGCTGAAATGTGGTAGAACATGGAATATGCCCCAATTTACATTGTGAGTAAGGGGATTTTTTTTTACTGTAGTGCCACCTTACAAGTACTCATATGCGTTTGGAGTTAGCTCTGTGTGGAAGCATCATGCAGCCCAATCTATTTCTCCAAGCCCCAAACATACTCTTTGATGGCATATCAACGAGTATTTTGGGACTTCGCATTTCGCGTATGATATACAGGTTGCAAGTTCGAGCCTCGCTCAGACCTCACAAGTAACGCGTTAGGGACTGTGAACTTTTAGAGCCAGCACATAGGCGGGCGGCGTGATTTTGCAGGCCAGCCTGCCCATAAGCGCAGTTGAGGGCCAAGTTATTTCCTTCCAATAACAGACTCCTACTGAAATAGGTGAGGAAGAAACAATCTTTTGAAACCTGGACCAGATTGTTTCCTTAACCAAGTGCATGCGGGAAACCCCTAAAGGGGCACCTATGTACATGTAAACAGTGCAGGCCCAGATCAGACGCCACAGACTGCGGCGTCTCAGGACCTGCACTATTTTGCTAACAGAATTTTCCGTCCAAAATAGAACAAAAACGATAAAATAGGCCTGACATCCCTTATATGACAAATGGACTTGTCCAACATATAGCAATGGAGGAGTCCACTAGTACACAATGGGTTAAAGAGTAGGTTCATGCTGGCCCTTCGGGCCTACGCAAAGTACATCCCAGTTGGAGCGCCTGAAAATTCAACGGTAGATTTCTGAAGTATTTTATCTTTAGCACGTTATTCCATTCTGTTTCACACGCTCAGCTTATAATTTAATCATGGCGCTTCAATTTATATGTCCCGATTTATGCTTTCATTTTATTACCACCATAATTCCTAAGTGTCATAAACTTGGATACGTATGAGAAAATTCATTAAAAAATAATGAATTAATATTCATACATGTGTTTTGTGTGAATAAGTGATGGCAATCTCGGAAAGAAGCTAATCTCGAGAGAAATTGCGGGGCTTTCTCGCTGCCAGCTGCCATTATTGACTGTCATAAAAACAGGATCACTTTTAGCGACGAAATTAAATTTGCATAACTCTATTTTCGGAAATCTTGAAAAATTAATTTAGTTTACATACGTATTCTAGGTTTATAATGTAAGAGAAACCATGTGAAAACATCTGTAAAGCGACCAAGATTTTACGGGGATATACAGATTGAAACGGTAGAAGAAGGACTTTGCTTGTTGAAGTGTTGGTAATGCCCACGGTGGTGTCGGTGGTGATGGTGATGGTGATGGTGGTAGATGTAGTAGTGATGATGATGATGATGATGATGATGATGATGATGATGATGATGATGATGATGACGATGATGATAATGATGATGATGATGATGATGAGGAGGAGGAGGAGGAGGAAGAGGAGGAGGAATATTAATAATAATAAAACAAGAAGAAGGAGAGGAAGAAGAGAAAAAAAAGACAAAGAAGGCAAAGAAGAAGAAGGCAAAGAAGAAGAAGAAGATGGTGATGATGATGATGATGATGATGATGATGATGATGATGATGATGATGATGATGATGATAAAGAAGTAGAAAAAGAAGAAGAAGAAGATGATGATGATGATGATGATGATGATGATGATGATGATGATGATACACTGTTTGCAAAGGTAGGGATTGTCATGAATAGCCTGACAAACAGTGTAGATCCTGATCAGATGGCTTCTTCAAAAGCCAGCTGATCTGGATCTACACTGTCTACAAAGGTAGCGGTTGTCATGAACAGCAGGATATACGGAACGATGCTTTTGACTGAACTCAAGATTTGTAAGAATGCGCATGTCCAAATTCAATCATGGAAGGCTTCACAATTCAGAAATTTGAGGGGTTAAAGGGTAAAACATTCTACCATGAACACTATCTGTTACGGTCTGCATTTTACGGATAACGGTGTCCGTGGGGAGTCTGTAAAAATGCTAAAAACAGAGGTAGGTATTATTTTTTCGTGCGATAAAAAAACAAAAACAAAAAAAAAAACAGTTTGACAGAAATATGGTAACTCTGATCTCTGACTGCGCTGTTTTCTAAAGATTAGGCCTATACTCTGATCTCAGACTGCGCTGTTTCTAAAGATTAGGCCTACATTCTGATCTCAGACTGCGCTGTTTTCTAAAGATTAGGCCTATACTCTGATCTCAGACTGCGCTGTTTCTAAAGATTAGGCCTACATTCTGATCTCAGACTGCGCTGTTTTCTAAAGATTAGGCCTATACTCTGATCTCAGACTGCGCTGTTTTCTCGAGCACTACACACAGCTAGTGGACTTAGAGAAAAATACAATACATGAAAGTTTCAATTTTTATTTACCCATATTTGCCCCGGAGCTTGGAGAAATAGATTGAGCAGCATGGTGCTCCACGCAGAGCTGAAACGGACCGCACATTTATTATTATTATTATTATTATTATTATTATTATTATTATTATTATTATTATGTTTCGCGCCCCTTTCAAGATAATTTCACTCATATCGAGCCGATCGTTATTCATAGCTGGGCGAAAACCGGCGTTCGTGGAGAAAAACCATCTGACCTTCCGTCCGAGTAGTGAGAGACCTAATGATATAGAGTCAGCGTTCTTACCCACTAGGCCAGGGAGGCCCCCGACCGCACATTAGTACTGGTAAACCGCTTTCAAGGTCTTAACTGTCCCAGGCAAAGTGGTGCAAATCGGACCGTCCATGCATATAAACCATATTGGTTTTATTGGGCGGCAGGGCTTGAGGTGTCATTTCATTTCAATATCGGGTAAAAGCCCACAAAATTAGGTGCAAAGTATAAAAAAAATGACTTAAATAGTACTGAAGGGGACGTTAAACCTCCATTCGAACAAAAAAAAAAAAAAAAACATATTTGCCTGGCGTCCATCAAATGGGATGTTGGCAAACAAAGTAGACCCAGATCAGGGTTAACAATGTTTGCTTAAAGTAAAGTAATGTTTGTAGAACTTACAAAAACAAAACAAAACAAAAACAAACAAACAAAACAAATCTGGCAACCCCTAAAATTGGAAATGGGTCGATCTTAAGCTACTAGATGGGCGATTCCTTTTGTCAGATATGGGTTAACAGACATCAAATTCATAAAACTTCATTACTTTCGTTTTTAACTGCAAGCGAGCCAACATTCGGTACCAACCGCGTCTCTGGAATTCTAATTATATTATGTAATTGATAAGAAATCTTATATTGGCAAGAAAAATACGTTTTAAATGCACAAGGAAAACGAGCTGGCATGGTCTCATACGGTAAGTGTGATCTACGATAACTCATAATGTAATAAAACTGATGAAAATGGCATGACTTTTAGCACAAAAGCAGCTCCAGTCTGAAGATGGGTTGAAATCAGAATGACATATAAAAGGGTTATCCTTTGGAAGCTAAGAATACGCAGTAGCACTGAAAAATATGCAGTGTACAAGTACGAGGACTGTTCAAATATGAACGCAACTAAGCACATAAAAATGATTACGTGATAGATTTCGATGAAAAATTTATTTTGTCCCCTCAAAGTATTCCCCTTTAACATATACAAACTTTCAGTCTTCTGATCCAATCATTGAATGCATTTTGATAGTCTTTTCGAGGTATACTATGAAGGCACTGGAATATTGCAGAACCGAGGTGTTTGCGCTGTACAAATTTTCGACCAGAAAGGTAATTTTTCAGCCGCGGGAACAAAAAGTCACACGGGGCAAGGTCAGGGGAATACCGGGGATGAGTGAGTTCAACAACCTTTTCCTGCTTCAGATAGTCTTGCACAATGAACGCATTGTGCGATGACGCATTATCATGTAGCAATCTGACATTGGCCAAACCAGTTGCGGGTCTTCGTTCTTTGAAATATTTCTTCAATTTTCGAAGAACTTTATTCTTGTAAAACTTCGCATTTACAGATTTGCCTTTAGGCACAGCAACCTGATTTAAAAAGAATATGGCAAACATTACCTTCTTGACGCTCATGGTCCGCTTTGCAATGCATGGTCTTTTGCAATACTTTGTTGCCCATATTTTGTTCTGAATCTTTCGTTTTGGCTAAAACAGTGAACCCATGTCTCGTCACCTGTGACGACATTAGCGAAAGACCATGCATTGTAATTTGGAAACTTTTTAAGCAACTTCTTGGCGCACTGAACGCGTGTCTTTTTCTGTCATCTGTCAACAGATGCGGAATCCATCTAGCACAGATCTTTCTCATTTTCAAATCCCGTTTCAAAATTGTATGAGCTGCTCTTAATGAGATGCCAACCATACTAGCTATTTGCCGAGTGGTGTATCGTGCATCGGTAGCAACTATTTCTTTCACTCTAGCAACCATCTTGGCAGATGTTGCTCTTTTCGGCCGACGATCATGTGGTGCATCTTCTGTTGAGCCCAGCCCACAGCTGAATTTCTTACACCGACGAAAAACTGTCGGAAAAGACATTTCATTATGCCCATAAACCGAACATATTTCATCAAAAATGTCTTTGCACCGTATACCAAGGATACAACGATTCTTAATATAGGACCGTATTTCAGCGGCGTACTCTGACCTTCTTCCAACCATGTTTTGTATTAGTATTTCTGTAAGAAACGCAACGTCATTAAGTTCCTTAAAAACAGTCTTATGGAAATTCTCTGACTCTTACAGTAAAAGTCATACATGAAGTGTAACTGTGAACATTTTATCTATTTATTTCTCCTTTAGCGTTTTAAGCAGACAATAATACCTGCCTGTTGTATACTTTTAATACTGTTTGACTTTGTGCGCCCATTCGTAATTTTAATAACCATAATCTTGTATGTTTTTTAAAGTTTTAACAACCACAATCCGTATGGCTGCAAATTGACACAACAGAGATAGTGTCGGGCTTATAGGTTTCCATGTTTCCGGCTGGGCTCTGGTTTCGGGGCATGCTGTTTGGACATCGGTTCCGCCACATGCTTCTCGTCTAACTGAGCTCAGCTTGGGCTGGAATCATTCCTGTGTGCGACGCGACACCTGTCCTGACAAAACTGCCATGCGGTAGAAATATTTTTGTATACCTATGTTGTTTGTATATATGTTTTATGTGTTATAAAGAGGGCCACATGGTAGAATAGTTTTTATACCTAAATGTGTTCTTTTTACTCTCTTAAAATAATGTATATAAAATAAATAAAGACAAGAGTAGACAGTGTTTATCGAACAATATAAATGGCTTAAGTGAACGGATTTTAACAGATTAGGTATCACTGTATAGGTAAAATGTTTTTCTACGCTGTGATATTTATTTTCAGGTGATTTTCGCATTAGCGCATGAGAAAACGTTCTACTTGCATTCATATTTGAACAGTCCTCGTATTGCTAGTCCGTGAAATAAACAATCCCCTCTAGACAAAACTAGGGTTTACGGGGTATTCATTATTTTTGCATATTTCTGCTCCAAGAAATAGGTTGAGGGAACTCGTTAGAACGGGTACCCACAACCTATGTTTGCAGTAAAGAAAAAAAAAAGGAAAAAATATCACGGATTTTCATCAGACAAGTAGCCATTTTGGAGATGTGAAAAATACACCGTGTCTATCATTTTTAGAATAAAATACACGTCCTAGGGTAGGCGTCTCTTGCCTGATGCCCCCAGCTGACATGTCGCATGAGCTACGACGGTCGCTGTGTGCTCAGAGGAGGGTGTGCTGTGTTTGCCGGGTCTTGTCCATCAACCGTTTCGGTTTCAGAACTTTGGTGTTGAGACACACTGATGAAGATTAAATATCGGAACGGCCCCTGTGCCACTTAATTTGGTATAGTTACGCCTTAATTGAAATCAAAGTTCTGACAGCACTGGTGGGTCGATTACCTCTGTGCGTAGGCTGGGAAAATTGCCCTGAACATGTCTGTAGACTGTTAGGAATAGACTTAACACTTATACTGTTTCTGACTATCCACCAATCAAATTACTAAATATAATGTATTCGTTCGAATTCACAAACTGCATCCTAAACACAGCCGTGTGATATAGTGTATTCTGTTCATATCTCCAAAACATTACTTTTTTCTGATGAAATTATGCGACATTTTCTTATTTGCACTCCAAATATAGGTTATGGGTGCTCGTTAGAACCGCCTCAACTAACGAGTACCCAAAAGCTATGTCTTGAAGCAGAAATACGAGTAAGAACCCCTGTGAACTCCACTTTTCTTAGTATAAAGTGGGGTTTAAAGGGGTGTTCATTTCACGGACTTGTTTACTTGATGTAAAATCATAACTTCATATATGCAAGTATTATTGCAATAATTACATTTTTATTGATTTCATCAACTCATACCCCATGAACGCAATGACAGTTTTAGTTTTATACCCATTTTACTAGCACCCAGAACATGCAAATTTTATTATTTATTTCATTCGTAACTAGCCAATATAAATTTTGATGATCTTCCATAATAAAGGTTGCAAACCACCAGATTTTATCTATACACTTTCATTTTCTTACAAAAACGAAAAATACGTTTAATGTACCTTCATTTTGATTGGAAGCCTTAAGACATGAATGCTATTTTTCTGCTGTTCATGAAAGTATGAACGCATTGGGTAACGTGGAAAGTAAATGAAACACGAAGGGGTTCATGTAAACCTTGCTAGCGATCCGCTGTCGTTCATACTTTTATGAAAAGCAGAAGCTTATATTAACATTCACTGAGCGAAAAAAATGCTTATAAGGCAAGCTTTTCAAGCTAAAAAACATTTAAACGCTGTTTTTCTACAAAGAGCGGAACAGTTTTGACGTCCCAAACACTCGTAGAGAACCATGGTTTAGACTGATGTCACTTGACTTCACTGAAAATCTTGTGACTCGATGCGATAGTTTTCTATAGGTTTACATTAGAATCACTGGCAATGTAAAAATATGACGTTATAAATACCGCGTAACCCAAGTTTATGCACAGGAAAGAAGGGTTTACATGTGTATATATTAGTTTCTTTTTTCTTGTTTAAAACATAGTCTGATAGTTCTCAATTAGGCGACACACAATCAATGTTTGAAGCAGAAATAAGAAAATATCTCATTTTCATCAGAAAGTTTTGGAAACAGGACAGAATGTACCATAGGAGTGTATGACAAGAATTTAGACTCCAAACATTAACCTATTGTATGTGGGGAAACCCCTAAATAGGTCATTGGCAAACAGTGCTGGCCCAGATCAGACGACACAGAATGCGGCCTTTGATCACGACATTCGTCGTTTGCAGAACGTACAACCATTTTATAAATAAATTGGTAAAAAAAAACTGACATCCCTAAATTTCGCAATTCAATAGCTGAGGGGTTGCAAAAGACTTTGCTGGTCCACTTGAAAAATGTGCGTAGTTCTTGATGGTCCAGTCGAGAGATTTGTCCAGTCTTTGGTGGGCCAGTTGAGAGATTTGTCCATTCTTTGATGGTCCAGTTGAGGGACTGGTCACGTTTTTCATGCCCCTGTTGAGGGATTTGTGCAACCTTTGATGGTCTAGTTAAGAGATAGGCGGGTCTCTGATGGACCAGTTGAGGGACTGGGTCAGTCTTTGATAGTCCAGTTGAGGGATAGATCAATCTTTAATGCTAATGTTGGAGGATTAGTCCAGTCTTTGATGCTCCAGTACATGGACTGATACAGTCTTTCGTTCCACATTTTGATACTCTAGGCCATGGACTGGTCCATCTTTTATGCTCCAGCTGACGAATTTTTCCAGTCTTTGATGGTCCAGTAAAGAGATTATTCCAGTCTTTGATGGTCCAATTGAGGGACTGGTACATCTTTGATGGTATAGTTGAGACACAATTTGAGTCTTTGATGGTCAGGTTGAGTGATTGATCTATCTTTGGATCTCCAGTTGTGGAACAAGTCCAGTCTATACTGCTCCGTCCAGTCTTTGATGCTTCAGTTGAGGCATTGTCCCAGCCTTTGATGTCCCAGTGCAGGGATTGGTCCATCTTTGTTTCTCCAGTTCAGGGATATGTCCAGTCTTTGATGCTTCAGTTGAGGTGTTGGTCCAGTCGATGATTCTTCATTTCAGGGATAGGTCCAGTCTCCAATGCTCCAGTTCAGGGATTGGTCAATCTTTGATGCTTCTGTTGAGGCATTTACCCAGTCTTTGATGCTCTAGTTTAGAGATTGGTCAAGACTTTGATGCCCCAGTTGAGAGATTAGTCCAGTCTTTGATGCTGTACTAGAGGGATTGGCTCAGTCTTTGATATTTTAGTTGGGGGATGACCCAGCCTTTGATGCTGATTTAGGGATTAGTCCAGTCTTGGATCTATGATGCTCCAGTTGAGGGATTTGTCCAGTCTTTGATGCTCCAGTTCGGAAGTGATCCAGCCGTTGATGTTCAGTTAAAGGATGTATCCATTCTGTAATGATTCAGGTGAGCGATTGATCCGGTCATTAATACTCCAGTTGAAGGACTCGCCCTATCCTTAGGTTGAAACCGGGACTGGAAAACCTCAGGCTCGTCTTCAAGTAATTTAAGTCTCATGTTCGGCATAGCCTCGCGTGAGACTTAAATAAAATTTATAATTTCGTTAAGTGCCTGAGATTCCCTTGTCTCGGTCGCAACCAAATTATAGATTCTGTTATTCCATATCGGTCTAAGTCTTGCGTCTGTCGCAGTTGGTTGAGCAACACTAGTGCTTTAAAGCGGTGTGTTTTTATCACGTCCTTCATATGGATCTGCGTATTATACGATTAGTAATAGATATATCCATTGATTTTGTGAAATATTGGTAAATATTTGTACTGGTTGATATCTGTACGGGATAATTTGACGAGCCCTGTACGGTTGTCAATCAGTACAAATATATACCAATATTTCACAAAAACAAATGGATATATCTGGCTATAGACACCTTAATCCACAGCTTCCAGTACTTTCCTTTGATGTTGGCAGTACTAATAAATTTTGATAAATGTATTGTTATCATCTACTGATATCATGTACTGATAAATGTATTGTTATCATGTACTGATATCATGTACTGTGGATTAAAACAGATATATCCTTTTGTTTTTGTGAAATATTGGTAAATATTTGTACTGATTGACATCTGTACAGGATAAATAGACCCGCCCTGGCGGGCTCGTCAAATTATCCTATACAGATATCAACCAGTACAAATATTTACCAATATTTCACAAAAACAATGGATATATCTATTACATAGCCATCAGCATGAGCACTCAATGGCCAAGGAGTTTCGTATTTTGGGGCAATAAAAGATGTTTTGTATACATGCATTTTCTTTCATCCTTGGAATACAGATTTGAAACGGTTAATTACGAAAGCTTGCCTATATAATTCTGACCCCATTGAACCCCACTTTTATATTGTTAAAATTGGGGTGTACAGGGGTAAACCTTATTTTTCTTATTTCTGCTCTAAAATATAGATTGTAGGTACTCTTTACAACCGCCTCGATGAGATTGTTCTTAAGAGTACCCACAATCTATATTTTGAGCAGAAATAAGAAAAATATTACAATTTTTCATCTAAAAATTATCGTTTTTCGGCAGTAAATACATGTATATATGTACAATGAATTTGTACAATGAATTTGTATAGGCATGTTTTCGTAACGTGTTAACTTACCTCGCTTAGATTCATTGGGGTTGCTGGTCATCATATTTTCCTTCTCTGGTTCAGTTTCTAGTTTGCATGCCTTGGTGACCTCAACAACATTTCGAAAACACGCCTATACAAATACATTGCCACCTTTATCGCCGAAAAAATGAAAATTTTAAGATGAGAAATTGTGATATTTTTCTTATTTCTGCCCAAAATATAGATTGTTGGTACTCGTTAGAACCGCCTCATCGAGGCGGTTCTTACGAGTACCCACAATCTATATTTTAGAGCAGAAATAAGAAAAATAAGGTATACCCCCGGAAACCCCAGTTTTACCATATTAAAGTGGGATTCAAGGGGGTAAAAATTATATAGGTGTGTTTTCGTGATGAAAGCAATGCATATATAGAGTAGTTCATGTTTGTCTATGGACACACAGGAAAATGGATATTTTTATAAGTTACCCCTTTAATAAGTTCGTGAAATGAACATCTTTACGAACCCCACCCCATTTAGGGAAAATAAGTCTTGCGATGGTTTTCGTTTTTTTTTTTTTTTTTTTACATTTCCTCAAAAACAAATATTATGGATATTTGTTTGAAATGCCTAAATGATGGTGTTATAACGAGAACCAACACTCTGTGCTTGGAGAAAAGGCAACATATATATCACAAAAACGAATGACAATTCACCATCACGTGAACAAGTCAGTGAAATAAAGACCCCCCTAAACCCCACTTGATATAGAGCAAACTGGGGTTTACGGGGGTAAACATTATTTTCCTTATTTCTGCTCTAAGACATAGGTTGTGGGTACTCGTTAGAACCGCCTCAATGAGGCGGTTCTAACGAGCAACCAAAACCTATGATTGGAGTAGAAATAAGAAAAAATATCACAAATTTTCTTCAGAAAAGTAGCTATTTTGGAGATGTGAAAACGGGTGTGACGGGTGTGTTATCGTAATGACTGAGGAGCAACGCGATATCCCATTACATCATATGGGTATGAAATCCAATTTCGGTCATTGACGACACAAAAGGAATTTGACGGTCCAATATTGCTCATCTGAGCTAATAGATTCAAATACTTAATATTGAAGTTTCATACAAGCTGGTTGCTTTAAGATCTTTTCTATAAAAGTTATGTTCAAAAATGCCATGTTTGTATTAAGACCTGTGTGAACCGGGGATATTTGGGCATTCCCCCGATGGTTAATCGGTCATATGAGGGCAAAAAAGGGCAAAACAGTGGAGTTTTCCTTGTTTATAGCCTGTGGCATCAGAATTGACAGTTGAGTCATCTAAATAGAAGTTTATCAATTCAGATGGTCAAGGTCATTTACTGACCTTTGTACTGGATGGTTCAGATTCATTAGTTTTATATTCTTCCCTATTTAAACTGCTAAGTTGATTGTAACCAAATTACATATGGAGCCTCTATGAGATGAGGCAATGAGAATTTATCCGTGGGATTGGAGTCACAGGGCCAAGATGGCTGCCATGCCCTTGCATCCGCAACTATTATTGACATTTATGCTTTTGTCGCAAAGGATTAAGCCGTTTACTGTGCGCTGCCCGCTGCCTTCCCGGCTTACCTGTACGGTAAAAACCCTTTGGAAATCTTTTGTTTTCAGAAACCAAATTGCTGATGACCTTGAAACTTGGTATGTAGCATTGAGGACTCGGTTGGTCAAGGTCTTTTTTTAACGTCAAGGTCAACATTTATCAATTAGACCATTGTATGTGACAGAGGCAAAACCGTGGATTATTCTTATTCTGTTGTAGTCGGAGGCATCAAAATTGATATTCCTAGCGAGTTAGCTCAGATGGTTACCTTGACCTCGACCTATTTTACGTCAAGGTCGTATTGGTCACTTGGACATTTCTGGTGGGAAAAATGCAAAACAGAGGATTTTATTTAGGAAAGGAAGTCGTTTATTTTACTTTTTTTTTCTATTTTGTTCATCTGAGCGGATCAGTTTACGCAATGTTTGTAGAGGATCACCCAATGACCGGCCCTATGAAATTATTTTAAATTCCCATTCCATCTGCAGGTTAAGGAGGAGAAGTCGTATGATTTTTTTTCTATTTTCAGAAACCAAGGGACATGACAGAAAGGCCAACCTAACCAGTTTATAAAATCATCAGAGCTTTTATCCCCTACCTACTTATATGTTAGTTTCAGGGAGATCCAATCAAAACTAAGTAGCTTACGGTTATGAAAACAATCAAGGGGACCTTACCTTATGAAAGCCAGTCCATCGGAGCCACATCACGAAAACACGCCTATGTAATTTTGACCCCCTTGAACCCCACTTTTATATAATAAAACTGGGGTTTCCAGGGGTATACCTTATTTTTCTTATTTCTGCTCTAAAATATAGATTGTAGGTACTCGTTAGAACCGCCTCGATGAGGCGGTTCTAACGAGTACCCACAATCTATATTTTGAGCAGAAACAAGAAAAAAATCATATTTTTTCATCTTAAAATTTTTCCTTTTCCCGTGGTAAAATTTACAATATATTTGTTTAGGCGTGTTTTCGTAATGAGGTCCAAAAAAGTGTGTTTTTTTTTTTTTAGCGAACAAGGCGACATAACTCTATGAGAAATAGGCCGACATCGCCAATTTTCGAACTCATCCGAGTTTTTATCCCTGGCTTACTCCCATGAAAAGTCACTTTTTCACTTTTGAAAAGCATGCATGTTTAATAAATCATCCAAATATCCAGAGGCCAAGCTAAAAGCTTCAATGATTTCAGGAAGATTCGATTAAAACTGAGTTGGCAACGGTGATGACAAGGCCAAAATAGGCATGTTCAACAATCATGGGTACGTAACTCTATGAATTATATGCCGAAATTGCCAGTTTTTAAACTCTTTGAGCTTTTACGTACACCGAGCCTACTTGTATGTCAGTTTATGAAAGATCCGATCAAAACTGAAGGCACTACCGTGTTGACAAACATTTTCCCATTGTATTAATTGTACATTTGTAAGTCTATGCTACCTTAAGGTTGCCAGGGCAACCAAAGTTTTTATTCGATGTTCATGAAAAGCTAATGTTCGGACATGCGGCAGATGAGAAATGATTGAGATCAACCTGCAGGCTGCAAAAATATAACTGGTGAAAGGTGGGGATGGACGGACGGATGGAGACGAGCGGACGACGGATGGATTACATCCTAGAGCGTTCGATTCAGGTGAGCTAAAAATGTAAACTTTAGTGAACTGAAACCTGTATTTACTCCGTTTGTCGGGGAATCTTAAACCGCGAACTTAATGTCACGCGCTATTTCTCTCCTTATTGCGCTTTTACAACAACCGAACACATTTGGAACCCTGAAAACCTTAATAAATTTTCATTTGAATTGAAACTTCGAATTTTTATCAGGTAGTTTAACTTTATATTACAAAATGACGTTTCTCAGAGTACTAATTTCAACAATAGTAAAGTGCTTAATAAATGACACCAACCACATTTTCTTGTTTTGCAAAATCAGGATTAGCCCTTTTTGGTCGGGTGTTTGTCATTTAACGAAGCGTTATTAAGCACAGTAGTTTTACGCTGTTGATGCCCACATGACAGTCACTAATTTGTACGAAATCCCGGTAATAATTATTTACAGCCGTGATATTGTTGTCAGGGTGCTGTGTAAAAGAAAGCATGTTGTGATACAAGGACTCGTCTGATGTACAGGAATTAGAGTTAATTTAAACAACTAGGACCATTTTTCGCAGCCTGGAAAGATAAAATTGTTTTCGACAAACAAAAGTTGCCTGTTTTCTCCTGAGTGAGAGGAATGCCCTCTCTAACAATTACTCACGACAGTCTAAGCAATGTGAATTCATACTTTATTTGCATTTTTGATAGATTTTAGTCAAACTGATTTTGAGAAAATGAAGTAAAATAAGCATTTCAACAAGTGAAGCCTTTAAATTTCTGGCCAGTCATGTTAGTTAAATGATCCTTGTTTATCAGTGTAACATCGCTCCTGGACGGATTTTAAGTGTCTTTTATAAAGATCAACTGCATACATGTATATACACCAGAGACAATTTATGACCTGAGAACTGCGGTGCTGTGAGGAAACTTGATTGACTGTTAAAATTTTATAGCCATTCATCACGAAAACACGCCTATATAGATTTGACCCCCTTGAACCCAACTTTTATATAGTAAAACTGGGTTTTCCGGGGGTAAACCTTATTTTTCTTATTTCTGCTCTAAAATATAGATTGTGGGTACTCGTTAGAACCGCCTCGATGAGGCGGTTCTAACGAGTGTCCACAATCTATATTTTGAGCAGAAATAAGAAAAAGAACACAATTTTTCATCATAAAATTTTCATTTTTTCGGCGATAAAGGTGGCAATGTATTTGTATAGGCGTGTTTACGTAATGTTACATGATGTGTAAATTGACAGGAAAACATATCCAACAATTTACTTTTGAAATTTTATAGTTCTTCAAATTTCTCACATATTAACCCTTTTTGCACCAGAAACACCAAAACGGGTAATCGGCAAACAGTGTATGCCCAGATCAGACGCTGCAGAATGCAGTGTCTGATCAGGACCTACACTGTTTGCTAAAAGTTCAGCCATTTTCCAAACAAATTTGGAGGAAAACACAACCTGATACCCCTAAATTTTGTAATGGACTCCTGCTATGTATAAGGCGGAAGATTTCATTTGGTACAAATTGCACTAGTACTGCAAAAATTCTGTGTGATACCGGAATGGTTAAATTGTCAATGAAATACACTTTTTGAAAAAAAAAGAAACAATAAATAAAATTCACTAGATATGGTGTATTCTATCCACAATGAGCCATGAAGTACAGGATAGTGTTTGTAATCTTATTGTTATTGGTAAACCGGCCAACCAATGTATCGTACCAAGGGTTCCAGAAATAGATACTAGCAAACAGTGTAGACCATGGCCCATGACCACAGGTCAGTTTTCCCCACCCTTGACCGCTCCAATACTACTCAAACAAAACAACAAAACTTCACGTTACAATGATGACCAGCAGGTCTATACTGATGGTTCCGAAGTTGGTTGTGCGTATGTTTTCAAAGGTACGCACCAAAGAGTGCGTCTTCCAGATGGTCCGTCTATTTTCACAGCTGAAGCTAAAGCAATAGACCTTGCTTTAGATTGTGTTAGCACTTCCAAAAATGAAAAAAAAAATCCTACTTTCTGATTCACTTTCTATGCTAAAGGCCTTCGACCTTTCATCATCCAAAAATCCCCAAATTCAAAGCTGATCGAAAAACATCACGAAATGTCTTAAACACATCGAATCTTGTTTTGTAAACTTCCAAGCAGTATTGGCGTTGTCGGCAATGAGAATGCTGACAATAAAGCAAATGAATCGCTCAATCTTGATCCGTCTGTTTTTAAGATTCCTTATAATACTTTTAAACCATTTCTTGTCGGAATGGCAAGTCGAATGGGACGCTGCAGTAGATAACAAACCCCGTGCCATTAAACCTGGCGTCGGAACAAAATGCTCTCCTCCACAGTCTTCCAGGAAAGAGGATGTAGTAGATGTATAAACGCGACTGCGCATTGGCCATACTAGTGTTACACATTCTTATATTTTAAATGGTGATGACCGGCCTTCTTGTTTAGGCGGATCAGCCTTTCACTGTTGAAGATATCTTAATTGACTGTGTTGACTTTTCACCGTCCCGTAACTTATACGTCAAAGCTGACACTTTGCATCGATTGTTTCAAGGTGTGCCTGTTGATAATATTATCTTATTTATAAAAGAAATTTGACATTTTCATAAGATTTAATTTTTCAGATTTTTATATATTATCATTCTAACTTTTTTACTTTTAATATCCTCATACCTTTTGATCATTAACCGAGTGACGCTTATGACCCACAAAGAGGGTTGGTGCGTCGCTAACGCAAAATCATCATCATCATCATCATCATCATCATCCAGCGTTGATCGCAGGTCAATTTTTGTCAGTCTATACTCGACCTTAAAGTGCTATGATTTTGCTTTACGTTTCGCTTTATCACGTTTTGAGACAAAGAACATTGACGCTATTTTACTAGATATATTTCAAATGTGGGCTTAATATGCTGTACACCCTAGGAGAAATTCAAATACGTAACAGCTTTTCCTAGCTTAATTGCGTTACTTCCCGCAGATGGAGTATGCAATTAAATCAGAAAGCTGCATGAAGAATTGATAAGCGCTTGCTACCACGTGCAGTGACATGAAAACTATTAATTTTATGGCGATAAGAAATAAGAATATCTCATTATTAATATCGTGAGAATCATTAATGACTTAGATCGGGCCAGAGGAAAAAAATGAACGAAAAGCGGCGACGCAAATCACCCAGCGCTTTAGCGCTGGGTGATTTGAGTCTCCGCGTTTCGCATAAGCAATGGGATCCCATAGAACAAATCTGAAGACGAACTAGACAGAACGCATGCGCACGCAGATGCGCACGCAGAACCGCGAGCTTCTTTCAGTATTTGAACTTGGTGCTTTGTTGGGTTGCAGTACCATAGCTTGTATATCTAACTATTACGAATTTTATCTTTCTAGACAAGACTAGTATTTAGAGTGGAAGACTTTAGTGCTGTTTCATAATGATTGCAGATGTTGATGCAGCAAAATAAAAACGTATTATTATTCAGAGAATTTGGAACGCCCAACTGTAGTCATAATTAAAACATCCCAATCACTGCATGATACAATGAACCACTGCGGGACACACTTCCCTTCCGCTGATTCAAGAAGGGCAGTTGTCTGTTCCTGGGTGAAAGAATGTACACTGTACTGGTTAACCGCTTACTAGACTAGCTACTAGTCGGATATCATATTTTAAAGTTAATAACTGATATTCTTCTGTATTTAGTGTTTCACTTCTTTTTACCTCTCTGACAGCAACTTGTTTTATCTTGGGAAGATACCTTGATGTTTCACTTCTTTTTACCTCTCAGATAGCAACTTGTTTTATCTTGGAAAGATAACCCTTGATGTCTGAGACAAGATAAAAGTCTAACAAGGTTTTATATTTGATAGAAAAACACAGGAAGATTGGTCATTGGTCATTATTAGTATCGCCTCAATGAGGTTAAGTCAGGCAAAACCTCCCTTTAGGAGCATGGGGACACCTAGCGCATTTTCCGCCATTTTCAAAGGGAGAAAACATTCGGCACTTCCTGTTCGCTTTTCTATAGGCTCTGTTCCACCGAAAAGAGGGTCTCCTCTTAAAGGAAAGAGTTTGCTCTAAGATGGCTGATAAGACCAATTTAAGCTGCAGATTGAGCAACAGACAGCTCTATTGGTATATGTGGGCCCCGTCAAGCGATTTTGGTACTTATATGCGAGCAGCGAAGGTTCAGGCGAGCCTGCGCATCCGCGCAGTCTTGCCAGAACCTTCGCTGCTCGCTCATACAAGCAGTGAATCAAGAGGAACCTTCAGACTGAAAGTCATATCCCTGGCCCCTCTGAATGGCTGGGCATGCGCAGTTAAAATTCGTCTTGACGCAATGCTCGAAGACACAAATTCGCTTGGCGGGGCTCATATATTCACTGGCATCCCTTCTGATGATGCCTATATATTCACTGGCATCCCTTCTGATGATGCATCACCACTTCACTCTGTCCAGTGCAATTTGTTGCCACAACTCTGTTGGTATATTGAAGTTCATAAGGGAGGCTTTGAGAGGGTGTCATTGTAACGCTTCACCTGACCACAATGGGAACGTTTGCCTGTTTCTAATTCTCCACAGAGGATTTTCGTTGGCAACCGTTCCTCAGGCATTCCGGTAACATGGCCTATTCATCTTTCTTGTGCTACTTTCAGAAGAGTGTGTACATTCTGCATCCCTGCCCTTTTCAGGACTTCTGTGTCTGGAATTCTGTCTTGCCACTTAATCTTTAAAAGTTTTCTAAGACAGCTAGTATGGAAATTGTTGGGTCTTTTGGCGTGGCGTTGGTAAACCGTCCATGTTTTACAGGCATAATATAGTGTTGGCAGCACCACAGCTCTGTGCACTTTCAGCTTTGTGTCAAGCTTGATTCCACTTCGACCCAAGACACTACCGCCTAGTCGGCCAAATGCTGCACTAGCTTTTGCAATCCTGGCATTGACTTCGTCATCAATATGCACGGCTCTTGCTTTCAGACGGGGAATGTGATAGTATGTTCCCAATCAAGAATAAAAAGTCATATCCCCATAACGGTTATTTTTCTGATAAAAAAGAGATATTTTTCTTATTCCTTATGTTTGATATGGTTTGTTGCGATGTGCTTGCTAGAACCGCCTCATTGAGGTGGGTCAAACGAGTACCAACAACCTATGTCTTGGAACATAAATAACAAGAATAATGTATAGCCCTGTAAACCCCAATTTTCTCAATATAAATTGGGTTTAAAGGAAATTATAAGAAGATTTTGATTTAATACGCGATTTAGCAGTATTAACTCTCCCATGATAGTGACCTTGACAAACACTTTTACAGGGATGCGTTACGAGAACAAACCCGAGCGGCAATGCTTTTTTTCACATCTCCAAAATGGCTATTTTTCTAACGAAACAAAAAAAAAACAAAAAAAAAAAAACAACAAAACAAAACGAGATACCTTCCTATTTATACTGCAAATACAGGTTGTGTGTGCTCGTTAGAACCGCCTCATCGAGGCGGTTCTAACGAGTACCCACAACCTATGTCTTGGAGCAGAAATAAAAAAAAATAATGTATACCACGTCAACCCCAGTTTTCTCTATAAAAATGCGGGTTAAAAGGGGTGTCCATTTTCACGGACTTGTTCGCGTGATTTATGTATGTCTGGCGCCTAATCATCTGCAAAGCAGACACCAAGTCCCATACTAAACAATTAAATGAATATGTAATTTGATTGATTATGATATAATTTCCATATTATTTTATTGAATGAATATAAAGTTGCACGTTTTCATCCATCACTATAATTTATGGAAATGAACTTTAACGCGAAGTGGATATTTGATTGTGTTCGTACGAAACAAACATTATTTTTTCATTAAATGTGCATTCATGAAACAACAACAACAACAATAACAATAAACATTTGGTTTGTTCGCAGATGTCCGCACAGAGAAATGGCACCGACCGAAGCCATATGATGCTACACAGGACGAAATTTTTCTAGTATAGATGTACAACGCATTCAATACACTGCTCAAAATAATTAAAGGCACACGTGTTTTAAATGCATATTGCACCACTCCAGCTGATTTTTGTTTGTATTGAAGTTTAACGGCCCAGTCAACACTATTTTAGGTCATTTTGGAGCCGGACGGTTTACCTATCCACTTTTCTTGGGCAGGCTTCTACGTTAGCTGTTAACCAGTACAGTGCACTCTTTCGCCAGAAACCACTGGCATGGGAATTCGACGGTCAATGTCACTGTTTGTGTTTGTTTGATTTGAGGTTAACGTCCACGTCAACACTGTATAGGTCATTTTGGAGACGTCGGTTCCTATTTTGTGGGACTTTTACCCGACATTGAGATAAAGTGACATCTCAAGCCCTGTCGAACAATTAAACCGATCGATAGGGTTTATAAGCACGGACGGTCCTACTAGCACCGCTTTGCCGGCGCAGGCTTAGATCCTCTAAGCGAATTACCAATACTCGTACGTTCAGCTCTGCGTGGAAGCATCATGCAGCCAATCTATTTCTCCAAGCCTCGATGGACGGGGCGAGTTAAATGTTACTGTACCGTATATATTTAACACTGCAGTTTTCGCGACCTAACGTTAGGGTCAATTGAATGAAGGTTCGAAAATTTAAGTGCGGCATACTCTATAAACTAACATGGAACTACCGTAACGTTTTACATGTGGAAATATTATCATACAAGACGTGTGAGGCAAATAAAACCATGACATTTTGATTACGATCTTTGCCCATGGAAAATACCGAAAACACCACCATCACAAAACACGCCTATATAATTTTGACCCCCTTGAACCCCACTACTATATAGTAAAACGGGGGTTTACAGGGGTCAACCTTATTATTCTTACATGTATTTCTGCTCTAAAATATAGATTGTGGGTACTCGTTAGAACCACCTCCATGAGGCGGTTCTTACGGGTACCCACAGTCTATATTTTGAGCAGAAATAAGAAAAATGAAACAATTTTTCATCTAAAAAAAAATCGATTTTTCGGAGGTAAAGTTTACTATGTATTTGTATAGGCGTGTTTTCTTAATGCTTGTCTTAACACTTATCCTGCTGTTCACGGCAACCCCTACCTTCGCAAACGCCATCTGATCAGGATCTACACTGTTAGTCATTCAGTTTGTGAATATGAACCAAAATATATCCTGTAGTCTGATTGGCTGAGAGTCCGAAATGGGTGTGGCTATTTCAATTATGCAGCAGGATAAGAGTTTCGTATATATCAAGAGTTCGTCTGTCATTACTGACAATGAGCAGTCTTAATCAGATGCGAGAAATACTTCTGTTTGTATTTTCTAAGATGCCCGATGAGACCATTTCTGTTTCTGAACTCTCTGTTGTAAATAAAGCAACAGAGGTTAGAGAAGACAGCTCTGTTGGTAGTACTGTTGCTCTGGCTTTGCGCCGTGTACCTTTTTGCTTTGCTTCGCTGATTCTTTTTGTTTCAAATTAACTAGCACCCCTACTGATGAGGCCTCGCCACTTTGCTTGGACCTGCGCAATTTGTTCCCACGACGCTTTTTGTAAGTTGGAAGTCCTTGTGGGAGGCTTTGAGAGTGTCCTTGTAACCCTTCTTCTGACCACCATCGGAGAGCCAGCCACCTTTGTGCATGTTTTAGTTCTCAATAGAGGATTTTCTATGGCAAACGTTCCTCAGGCATTCTGGTCATGGCCTGTCCATTTACACAGAATAATTATGGATGAATAGCAAACTGTTTTCAGTCCCTTTCAATTAACTGTTATATAAACTTCATTTGAAACAAATAACTGAAACTATTTTAAGAAACATAATAAAACGGTATCTTGTGGACAGCTATATATTACCTTTGCGAAACAAGAATTCCGCCGAAGGCTATGTGGGGTTGCAAAGTCATCGAACCATGATATCTGGGCCAAGGTCAAACACAGATGCTTGCATAAAATTTGCCATTCTTAAATGCAAGCTTGTACTAAGTATCATAAATGAAGCTAATAATTCTTAAGAAATGAACTTAACCATTAGGGTGAACACTAGTGTGGTTGCAATATTTAACAAAGTCAGTGAACCATAAAAAGTAGGTCAAGGTCAAATATGGGTACTTGCATTTACGTTTCCATCTCCAGATACAAGTTTGTACCCAGTATCATTAATGAAGGCCTTATAGTTCTTGAGAAATAAACTTGACCATTAGCGTGAAGGCTAGGGTGGTTGCAATATTTTACAAAGTCAGTGAACCATGAAATTAGGTCAAGGTCAAATATGGATGCTTGCATTTAAGTTGCCATGTGCAGATTCAAGTTTGTACCAAATAACATTAATGAAGCTATTATAGTTCTTGAGAAATAAACTTGACCATTGGGGTGAACGCTAGGGTGGTCGCAATATTTTACAAAGTCAGTGAACCATAAAATGTAGGTAAAGGTCAAATATGGATGCTTGAATTTAAGTTGCCATGCGCAGATTCAAGTTTGTACCAAATATCATTAATGAAACTCTTATAGTTCTTAAGAAATAAACTTGACCATTACGGTGAACGCTAGGGTGGTCGCAAATGTTGACGCCTTGACAAACGGACGGACGGATGAAAAACCGGGCGCCTATATCGCGGCATGCTAATAACAGGCGCGACAATAAATGAAGCTCTTATAGTTCTTGAGAAATAAACTTGAACCTTAGGGTGAACGCTAGGGTGGTCGCAATATCTTACGAAGTCAGTGACCCATGAAATGTAGGTCAAGGTCAAATATGGTTGCTTGCATGTACGTTGTCATCCAGTGACACAAGTTTGTACCAAGTATCATAAATGATGCTGTTATAGTTCTTGAGAAAAAAACTTAAACCTTAGGGTGAACGCTAGGGTAGTCGCAATATCTTACAAAGTAAGTGACCCATGAAATGTAGGTCAAGGTCAAATATGGTTGCTTGCATGTAAGTTGTCATCCCGTGATACAAGTTTGTAAGAAGTATCATAAATTAAGCTGTTTTAGTTCTTGAGAAATAAACTTGAACCTTAGGGCGAACGCTAGGGTAGTCGCAATATCTTACGAAGTCAGTGATCCATGAAATGTTGGTCAAGGTCAAATATGGTTCCTTGCATGTCAGTTGTCATCCCGCGATCCAAGTTTGTACTAAGTATCATAAATGAAGCTCTTATAGTTCTTGAGAAATAAACTTGAACCTTAGGGTGAACGCTAGGATGGTTGCAACATATTACGAAGTCAGTGACCCATGAAATGTAGGTGAAGGTCAAATATGGTTGCTTGCATGTAAGTTGCCATGCCGTGATACAAGTTTGTACCAAGTATCATAAATCAAGCTCTTATAGTTCTTGAGAACTTGAACCTCAGCGTGAACGCTAGGGTGGTCGCAAATGTTGACGCCTTGACAAACGGACGGACGGACGAACGGATAAAAGAACGGACGGAAAACCGGGCGCCTATATCGCGCAATGCTAATAGCAGGCGCGACAAAAAGTGCTACATCTTATAAGTTAGCATATTGTATCGTTTCTCTCCAAAGTCAGGGCATAGCAAAATGCACATGTTGGCAGGTTTGAAACACAACTTCCCATACAAAAACGCCAATGGTACTGAGCCCACTACGTTCCTTACGCACCCTCATAATATCCGTCAAATGATCTTTTAATATTCTATCCAAAATATTCAGACCCAATCTTATTTTTTTTTAATCACAAAGTGTCTATCGAAAAAAACTTTGAATTGCTGCCAATAAATGTGACATAAAATCCTTTTCCCTTACCGAACTGCAAAGAAAATACACAGTTCAACTAATATACCGTGTACTGCAACTCGTGTTAGAATTAATGGGTTGAAGTATTGCAGAACAACATTAGTGACTATAAAGAGTTAGGTAGTCAACAGCCCGAGTCACAAAAACAGATGAACCATCTGGAAGGCGAAAGGTTTGGTTTAGAAACATACGCACTGCCAACTTTGTCTCCTTCTTTGGAACCATCGGTATAGACTTGCTGGTAATCATTGTAACGTGACTGCAGTACCTGAAAGTTTTGTTTGAGTAGTATTGGATTTGATTCGTTTTGTTTTTTTTTTTTTTGCCATCATGTAACTGAAGCAGAAAAGAAGGTTCAATACACCAAGATGGCGATCTGGCCCAGAAAACATGTACACGCCATATTTTTCAGTTCTTTGATGTATTTCTCGCTTCCAAAGGATAACCCTTTCTAGAATATATTTCATGTTTTTGAATATTTTTAAGGTCGATACCTGAGTTTTCTAGCAGTGGTAGTATAAGTAATCCAAAAGGTTTGATGGGTGTTGGCGAAGTCAACGTTGTTCCGCTCTTTGTAGAAAAACAGCGCTAATTTTCTCAGCTTTAAAAATGTTTACTCTATAAAGTAGAAGTGGAGGCAATGATCATGAATCGATACAATTAACACACAGCTCTCATCAGAGACACTAAAGGGAAAGAAACACAAACACGAAACAACAGACCCCAATGGAAACATCAATAGCGGAAAGCCAAAAGGACAGTTACTTTCCCACAAAATGGCCAATAGGTTATCCAAAATGAAATAAAATAAGCGACACAAACACCCAAACACAAACCATAACAAAATAAACCGCGACAGAAGAACCGCCTTAGAAGGGTCAGCTTTTTTTCGCCCAGTGATGAGGAGCGAAGGATGTAAATATAAGAAGTAAACTAGATGGCAAGGCAAACGGTTTCAAGCCCTTGCTTCCACCTGCAAGCTGACCGTTATAAGACGCCGGTTCCGATATCGTTTAGCATTTTGCTTTAACCATGGTTTGGGCGATAACGTCAAACGTCTTGCATTGGGGCGGAAGAAATCGAAAGCGGAAATCCAGCCATTATACGTTAATGTCGGTCTTAATGAATTTTTCATGAAGATAAATCTTATATCACCAAAACGGTCCTTCTTATTCATGAGCCGACTGATTTGGTTTATGTTTGATTGACACTTTGATGTCTTCTGAATCTATTTTAGACTTATGTTGAATAATAAATTCCCTCCTGTATTACATAAAGTTAGAATCTTTTGTCTGACAAACTGATGTTATAAGACACAAATTAAATCACTGATTCCTGAAGCAGCTTAAAGACATAATTATGTCTTTCAAATGGCATCCGCGGGTTACAACGAGACACCGGATTCTATTTAAGGGATAAACAGTAAATTCCTCTATTTAGATCACTATCGGGACTGTTAAAAAGTGGTCTTTCAGACCACTTTTTAACTGTCCCGAAGGTGGTCAAATACCACTTTTGAACTGTTTTTGACAAGGGGACACTAGGCGTAAGAAACATAAAGTTTGTTTCGTTTGTTTGATTTGAGGTTTAACGTCCCCGTCAACACTGTACATTCAGTGGCCACAATGAGTTCCCAAAATGGCTGGCAAGAAATTTGAGAAAAATATGATCTGAAATAATTGCAATTTTCTACCTAATTACAAATCATACTCAAATGCTAATTGGTCCAGCTAATTATTTAGGGTATATGTTTACATCAGCACTTATTACAATAATGATTGCATCAGTTGCCATGGCAACATCAGACAGCATACATTTTAGCACCTTTGAAAAATCAGGGTAGGTGTACTAAAAAATTTATACAATTATCAATTTCTTATCATCACGATAACAAGTCCGTAAAATGAACACCCCCTTACACCCCACTTTATAGTGAGAAAACTGGGGTTTAGGGGGTATACATTATTTTTCTTATTTCTGCTCCAAGACATAGGTTGTGAGTACTCGTTAGAACCGCCTCAAGGAGGAAGTTCTAACGAGCACACACAACCTATGTTATGAGCATTAATAAGAAAAATATCAAGGATTTTCATCAGAAAAGTAGCCATTTTGGAGATGTGAAAATGCACATTGTCGTACGGGCGAGTTATAGTAATGTCTTTTTAGATATAAATTGGTAAGAATGTTGGCAAAATACTGGAAAACAATCTGATTGTATATAATATTACTCAGAGACAACGCATTATGTGAAATCTAACCTGCTTTCGGGTGGAACATAAATACGTAAAAATCACCGAAAAGCAAATATTTTTGGTGATAGACATCAAGGGAACAGACAAAAAACGAACTTTGTTTTATACCTGATTTGAGAGGTATTGGAATCATACTTTCTAGCAAAAACTGTTTGTTTGATTATATCTCAGGGGATTTAAGCAGCAAGTCATTCCAGGAAACAATGCGCTTATTTGAACAGATGTGCACTCTTTGCGCTCCATAAAACAAGATAAAAATATACTGTAAAATATTGTAAAAACTATTGTTAATTAAAAGCACCATTTTAGACTATATTTTTACAAAAGACTTCATTTTTTGTATAACAGTGTCCAATAAATTTATCAGTCTCTATGGGTACCCCCATAAAGACTAACATCCATCTAGACGTTTATCCACCGTTGATAGCTTCATTTCCTTTATGAAAGAAAGAAACTTCTTTTCAATAATTGTTACTAAAATATTAGAGAGTGCGCCACTAATTTAGATAGAAACTATGCAGCCTTCTTACTTGATGTTTCAATAGCAACTATTTTTCTGTCAGGGGTAGAATTACCCCACCCACTTCTAATAATGTATTAATTCAATTGAGAAAATGTAAACATATTTGGCTTCTCAGCTGTCCATCATACTTAAAAGACATCAGAGCAACCCAAATTATATAGATTCTAGGAGAACATCTAAATCATTCAGAATAAGAAGAAATCTGTGAGCCAGTACAGAATTTTGAAGCAATTTTTAAAACCACGGTACTCTAAAAGAAGAATATACCAGGGCTATGAATGACAAGATTTCTCAGACAAATTGCTACATTTGTTATTGGTAATGAATAAACAATACCATCTAGTAAACATAACATGTATTGGATCTTTTATTTTTCAGTAATTTGATCTGGAAATGTAGTTACAGATTTACATACATCCCGACGTCAAACAATTTTGGGAACTCATTTATGGCCACTGAGTGTATATGTCATTTTGGAGACGTTGCTTCCAATTTTGTGGGACTTTTACCCGACATTGAGATGAAATGACTTCTCAAGCCCTGTCGCCCAATGAAACCCTATAAGGTTTATAAGCATGGACGGTCCGCCGCGCACTGCTTTGCCTGGGCAGGCGTTTATATTTCGAAATTAATTCGATTTGCTAGAGTCTGTAGTCATGTAACTGACTTCAACACTCGTAAAAAATAATTAACGTCTAAACTTCTTAATCAGGGTTATCGGCACCATAAACTACGCAAAGCATTTTCAAAATTTTAAAAACGCCATTCTGATTTAATTTCAAAATTCAATATTGGACTTAAATCTCTTCCGCAACAAGGTCTATCGGAACCCGAATTTTATGGTGACTTAGTATAGTTCAGAAAAATATATAACCGCAATGACTTCAGCACCCAATTTCGTAAAATCGTTCTTCGATATAAAAAGATTGGGTACAACATGGATGTTATACGACAGACTGCATGCACGGTAGTTAACCCAATCACGGTTGGCAACTTTGCTTCCCTCTTTGATTGCACGCCGGTGGGTCAGGCCTCAGATTCTATGACGGTTCCAACGTAAAGGCTTATTGAGAATTAGAGAGATCTAATTCAAGGTAATGTTGGTTGGTGCCTGATGCTCTGTCTCTGGTCGGGCCCATCGGAGTCTAACTGTTGGTTTTCTTTTGCTCCAGCATTTCAGTGGTTTCTTGCTGTCGAGTCCTCACTGTTGTCTCACCTCTGTGGTTCTTTGATTATTTGTGTTCACGGAGATGTTGCACTGATGAGTTAGGAGGCCTTCATGCGGACTGAACAAATTATTTGTCTAAATCGCGATGGAAGTAAGGGCGAGGATTGTGGCCACGTAAAATCGATTTAAGCCCCCAGTCGAAATCTTTCCACTGACCGTTCCAAGGCGGTTCTTCTTTGGCGGTTGTTGTTTTTACTTACTGTGTGTATCACTTGTGTCTTTTTATTTTGGATGGCCATATGACCATTTTGAGGGAAAGTAACTGTCCTTATGGCCTTCCTTTGTTTAGGTTTCCATTATGGTCTGGTCGCTTCATGTTTGTGTTTCTTTCCCTTTGATGTCTTTGATGGGTGGAGTAAGTTAATTGTATCGATTCCTGATCTTTGTTTTACTTCTACTTAAGATCCTCTAAGTGGTTTACCAGTACTCGTGTGCGGGTCGGTTTCAGCTCTGCGTGGAAGCCCCATGCAGCCCATCTATTTCTTCAAGCCCCGATGGGCGGGGGCAAACACTGGGCGCAAGAAACATAAAGAAAGAATAGTTTACATGTAATTGTTCTAGAAAAGTGGTAAACCTTTGGGAGCAAGGAGTACAGCACGGAACTGAAAATTATCATTACGATAACACATCCGTGTGATATAGTACATTTTTCAAGCCTCAAAAACGGCAATTTTTCTGATGAAAAGTTGTGATATTTATCTTATTTATACCCCAAACATAGGTTTTGGGTGCTCGTTAGAACCGCCTCATTGAGGCGGTTCTAACGAGTACCCACAACCTATGTCTTGGAGCAGAAATAAGGAAAACAATGTTTACCCCCGTGAACCCCAGTTTTCTCTATATAAAGTGGGAATGGGGGGGGGGGGGGTGGGGGGGGGGGGGGGTCTTCCTTTCACGGACTTGTTCTCGTGATGGTGTACATGTTAAATTAACCCATATATGACAATGGAATCTTCCATCATATAAATTTGGAGTTGTCCATTTTCAATTATAGGGGTGTCAGATTTGTTTTGTTTAATGTAAGTTGTACAAAAATGTATGTTCTTTGAGCAAACAGTGTAGACCCAGATCAGACGCCGCGTTATGCGGCGTCTGATCTGGGTCTACATTGTTTGCCAACGTCCCAAAAAAGGGCCACTAGGCATATATGGGTTAAGCTGTTTAGGGACGTGGGTTCAGGATTGACAAATGATACATGCATATACTGTTTCTTACTAACTCTGGAAGTTTCTCAACTGATATTGTTCATGTGATTATCGCTGACTATTATGAAAACACGCCTATACAAATACATTGTAAACTTTACCGGCGAAAAAATGAAAATTTTTTGATGAAAAACTGTCATACTGTTCTTATTTCTGCTTAAAATATAGATTGTGGGTACTCGTTAGAACCGCCTCATCGAGGCGGTTCCCTCATCGAGGCGGTTCTAACGAGTACCAACAAATCTATATTTTAAAGCATTGTGGGTACTCGTTAGAACCGCAACCGCCTCATCGAGGCGGTTCTAACGAGTACCAACAATCTATATTTTAAAGCAGAAATAAGAAAAATATAGATTACCCCTTTAAACCCCAGTTGCGTGTTTTTGTGATGCCATGTAAAAATCCAGGTACCTGTTATTTATAGCAGCGCTAGTCTTCTCTGTGTGAAGTCAGAGCGCTTTGTTGACTTAGCTCGTGTACTTGGTCATTGGCAAACACCCTAAACCCATATCAGACACCGCATAATACGGCGCCTGATCAGGGTCTCCACAGTTTGCTTAAACATTGGAACTTAGTTTAAGGATTAAACGAAACCGTTTACATTACGAAAACACGCCTATACAAATACAGTGTAAATTTTACCTCCCAAAAAAAAAAAAATAAAAAAAAATAATTAAGATGAAAAATTGTGATATTTTTCTTATTTCTGCTCAAAATATAGATTGTGGGTACCCGTTAGAACCGCCTCGATGAGGCTGTTCTAACGAGTACCCACAATCTATATTTAAGGGGGCAGAAATAATAAAAATAATGTTCCCCCTGTATACCCCAGTTTTTCTGCATAAAAGTGGGGTTCGAGGGGGTCAAAAACATATAGGGGTGTTTACGTGATGACGTCTCAGTCCCAGACTATTTTCTCAGCCTGCAATCAGAGACAATCGATCCACCATTACTTATACTTATTATTAATACTCACTGAGCGAAAACAATTTTAGTGTCTGTTGCATTCTTTAAACCGGCTAAGGACACTAGTTCTTGTACCGAAACATGCGCTGATTAAGTAATTTCTGGTTGTTTAAGTGTTACCATAACTATTCCAGAAAAAGTGGAAAAATCGCATCTACATCACGTGAGCAAGAACGTGAAATGAACACCCCCTTAACCCCACTTTATATAGAGAAAACTGGGGTTTACGGGGGTAAACATTATTTTTCTCATTTCTGCTCCGAGACATAGGTTGTGGGTACTTGTTAGAACCGCCTCATTGAGGCGGTTCTAACGAGCCCCCACAACCTATGTTTGCCATAGAATTAAGAAAAATATCACATATTTTCACCAGAAAGATAGCCATGTTTTAGATGTGAAAAATGCACTTTGTCGCACGGATGTGTTATCGTTATGAGAAACACAGAATCTCTAGGTTGCCATGTATCTTTAGCACATGTATCTCTTACAGTTTTGTCTTGGGCTACGCTAAAATTAAGTGATGATCGATAAAAGTAACTGGTGATCGATTAAAGATCGATCAATGACACTGTTAGAAATACTTACTGAGCTATTCTTTATTACATGTTTTCTATATAAGAGGCAAAAGGTAAATATTAAATAGAAAGTAAATATTAAACAGAAAAATGTATATATTATAACAGAAAAATGACCATAAATGGTCATTTTTTATATAATTTATACATTTCGATTTTTCCATAAATGGTCATTTTTCTATATAATGTATACCTTTCGAAATGGCCATAACAACAGGTTGTGCAATGAAGACAAATCTTCTATGGGCCCTAACTGCGGTATACACATAGCTTAATATGTAATAGACTCAAAAGATCAATCGATCATGGAAAAGCATGATCAGTCATGGACTCATTTGACGAGTAACCATCGAGCAATTCGATCATTTGGTAAACCATTATGAATACTGTGAATAATTGTTCAAAGTATTATGATAGCATGTCCATCAAAAGTCGAACTTCGATAGCTCAAATACCTTTGGGACCATGAAAATATATTCGTGAAAGGGGAAGTTTAAACTACGGGCACCACATTCTGTAGTTTAGGACACCGATAACTAAACTTTGTTTGTTTGTTTGATTGATTTGAGGTTGAACGTCCCCGTCAACACTGTAAAAGTCATTTTGGAGACATTGCTTCCGATTTTGTGGGACTTTTACCCGACATTGAGATGAAATGACATCTCAAGCATTGTCGCCCAATGAAACCAATAGGGTTTATTAGCATGGACGGTCTGCCTCACACCGTGGTTCCTGGGCAGGCTTAGATCCTCTAAGCGGTTTTTAACTGGCCAGTACCTGACTCATTTGGAACATCAATACGACAAATATCATACGTTTTCCTCCAAATGAATGACTTCCGCCCCTTTCATGGAGATCGATCATGAAACAATGTTTACCTTCCGCTGAGGAGGAGCGCTGTACTTGTTAACAACTTATGTACAGTAGAACTTCGATGGCTCGAACACCGATGGCTCGTTTACCATGGCTGAGTCCATTATATTCTTGAGTCCCTAGGGAAATTCTGTTTATAAGAAATAGGGAAGGTACAAATTAGGATATTATCGTCTTTTATCTTGCAAATGTGTGCTGTGTGTACTCATTAGAATCGCCTCGATGAGGCGATTCTAATGAGTACACACAGCATACATTTTTCATTAGAGAACACCGAAAAAGATGTCCTAAAGTATGTCGTTATGCCTCCTGGCATATCCTCGGTGGCTCGAACTACTCCTGTCTCGAATAGATTTTCATGGTCCCAAAGGTGTTCGAGCCATTGAAGTTCGACTGTATAAAGATTCCTAGAGGTAAACCACCACGAAAACACGCCTATATAATTTTACCCCATTGAACCCCACTTTTATATAGTAAAACTGGGGTCAACTGGGGTATTCCTTATTTTTCTTATTTCTGCCCTAAAATATAGATTGTGGGTACTCGTTAGAACCGCTTCATCGATTTTTCTTATTTCTGCTCTAAAATATAGATTGTGGGTACCCGTTAGGACCGCCTCGATGAGGCGGTTCGATGCGGTTCTAACGAGTATCAACAATCTATATTTTGAGCAGAAATAAGAAAAAATACCACAATTTTTCATCTTTAGATTTTCTTTTTTACGGCGGTAGAGTTTATAATGTGAGTTTGAATAGGCATGCTTTTGTAATGTGACCAGCTGAACATGACCTTTTTTAGTATTGACTTGACCGTTAACCTCCAAACCAAACAAACATAATGCCTTTCACAACGTTTTATTTGCGAGTTACTTAACACAAGTGTGTGCACCACGGACTACAATGCATGCAGTGAATGTCTCTTTTTTAGAATAAATGCGGTACCAAGAACGAAGGTCACCATTATTCGCGACTCGTCCTATTATGCGAGAGATCATTATCTTGTTCAAGTCCCTACACCCATTCAAATAGTTTTCGCTCCGTTCTTGTTGTAATTTATTACCGCATATAATTTAATAAATATTGCATTTTTTGAAAGTCTAGTATCGTATGGCCGACTAAGTTTCGTGCTTGTTAACCCTTTTTGTACCAAATGGAATCTTCCTCCTTATATATAGCAGGAGTCCATCTCAAAATTCAGGGATGTCAGGTTGTGTTTTCTTCAAAATATATTTGGAAAATGGCATAACTTTTCGCAAACAGTGTTGGCCCTGATCAGACGCCGCGTTCTGCGGCGTCTGATATGGGCCTGCACGGTTTGCCCTGGTACCCGTTTTGGTGTTTCCGGTACTAAATGGGTTAAACCTGATTACAAAACATTACTATTATGATATAACTATCAATTACAAACTACTTTCATAATGGAAGTAACGATTTTGAGCCTGGACGTGCAAAAAGGCTTAACGACTACATGTATACATATGCGAACTGCTAAGCTTTTGGTGCAGTCTCGCCAAACACTCGCTGACCGTACTCATATCAAATGAACTTTGGAGAAACTGCAGACAAGAACGGCAAGTCTTGTATAAGTGTGTCGAAGCGCATGCGCATTGATATGATCACATGCCACAGTTACGTTAAGGATCTATGTGCTAAACGGGGAAAAAAGTTTTTTTTGTGGCGGCAGCATGAAAAAAAAACCACACACACACACACTCATGTACAATAGCCCTAAAATTGACCGTCCCTTAAATACATGTACTCATGTATATTCAGATTTACATAACAAATGCATGTGTTTATACATTCATAATATGAGAATTTCAAACGCGAGGGCAAAAAGGCAGTGCCTTATTCTAACCTTTAGGTACATGTCTGTATATCATTGTGTTAGGTGAGCATTGAAATATTACTAATACATAGACTAAATTAATATCATGTCACCCTCGCCAATCGGGGCTTGAACAACTAGAATGGGCTGCATGGTGCGTCCACGCAGCGCTGAAACCAAACCGGCGCACATGGGTACTGTCTAACCGCTTAGAAGGTCTAAACCTGCCCAGGCATAGTGGTGCTAGTCGGACCGTTCTTGCATTCCAATCCGATCGTTTTGTTTCGGTGGTAGGACTTTCTCAATGACAAGGTAAAAGTCCCACAAATTTTGAAGCAACGTCTCCAAAATCACATAAATAGTGTTGACGGGGACGTAAAATCGAAAAAACAAGCATAAATCATAAGTATAAAGAACATGGCAGCATTTCCATGCATTATGTTCCACAGTGAGAGGCTTGCCAAGGTTTGGAAAATCTTCAGTCATCGTGGTAAAACGGCACGGGGAAAATATGCATTGTGGTTTGCCGCGAACCATTGAGGCATTGTGAACTACGAAGTAGAAGTAAAACAAAGATCAGGAATTGATACAATTAACTTACTCCACCCATAAAAGACACCAAAGGGAAAGAAATACAAACATTAAGCAACCAGACCATAATGGAAACCCAAACAAAGGAAGGCCATAAGGACAGTTACTTTCCCACAAAATGGCCATATGGCCATCCAAAACCAAAAGACACAAGTGATACACACAGTAAGTAACAAACAACAACATAAATAAATCGCCACAGAAGAGCCGCCTTGGAACGGTCAGTGGAAGATTTCCACTGGGGGGCTTAAATCGACCCTACGAGGCCACAATCCTCGCCCTTACTTCCGTCGCGATTTAGACAAATAATTTGTTCAGTCCGCATGAAGGCCTCCTAACTCATCAGTGCAACATCTCCGTGAACACAAAAATCAAAGAACCACAGAGGTGAGACAACGGTGAGGACTCGACAGCAAGAAACCACTGAAATGCTGGAGCAAAAGAAAACCAACAGTTAGACTCCGATGAGCCCGACCAGAGACAGAGCATCAGGCACCAACCAACATTACCTTGAATTAGATCTCTCTAATTCTCAATAAGCCTTTACGTTGGAGCCGTCATAGAATATGAGGCCTGACCCACCGGCGTGCAATTAAAGAGGGAAGCAAAGTTGCCAACCGTGATTGGGTTAACTACCATGCATGCAGTCTGTCGTATAATATCCATGTTGTACCCAATCTTTTTATATCGAAGAATGATTTTACGAAATTGGGTGCTGAAGTCATTGCGGTTATATATTTTTCTGAATTTATATGCTAAGTCACCATAAAATTCGGGTTCCGATAGACCTTGTTGCAGAAGAGATTTAAGTCCAATATTGAATTTTGAAATTAAATCAGAATGGCGTCTATAAAATTTTGAAAAGGCTTTGCGTAGTTTATGGTACCGATAACCCTGATTAAGGAGTTTAGCCGTTAATAATTTATTACGAGTGTTGAAGTCAGTTACATGACTACACACTCTAGCAAATCGAATTAATTGCGAAATATAAACGCCATAGGATGGCGCACGAGGAACATCACCATCCAAAAAAGGAAAATTTACAATCTCAAAATCAAAGTCATCGCGTTTATCATAAATTTTGCACGAAACAAATCCATCTACAATAGACAGATGTAAATCCAAAAACGGGGCCTCGGTATCAGAAGAATTTGCTTTATTTAACTGAAGTTCAAGGGGGTAAATCTGACTGATCAAACCATCAAAATAGGTATTATCAATATTTAATAAATCATCTAAATATCTAGAAGTAGAGCTAAAAGCTTCAATAATTTCAGATTGGTTATCAATGGAAAGCGACAAAATGAAGTCTCTTTCATAACAATACAAGAACAGATCAGCCACAAGAGGTGCGCAATTAGTACCCATCGGAATACCCACAATTTGTCTAAATAACTTAGTACCGAATCTAATATAAATATTGTCAAGTAGAAAGGTGAGGGCATCACACACTTTCTGACATGACCAAAGTGTATAATTCTTATGCTCTTTAGAAGTGAAAAATGCATTTCTGACATTACATGCAAGATAGAGAGAATCTTCTCTGTGAAAAGTCCATTCAATTAAATCATTAAGCTTTTCTTTTACAAGATTATGAGGAAGTGTAGTGTAAAGAGTGGAAAAATCGTAGGTAGACAGACTAGAAGCACGAAAATGTCTAGATTTCAATTTATTTAAAACCTCATTCGAATTTTTTATAGACCAAAACAGATTTCTTCCTGATCTTTCAAAGACTTTATCACAATATTTAATTACATGCGTTATAATAGCAGTAAGACAGGAAGTTAATAATTTAGAAAGTTCAGTGGTAGTGCAAGAGCTAGAATTTGCAATAAACCGTGCTTTGTAAGGTTTTTTATGAAGTTTTGGTAACCAGTATAGCGTAGGAAGCTTGTCTTGGCCTTCGTTAACACACACAGCAAACTTGGTGGCTGAAAGACAAACATGTTTATCTACTATAACTCTCTCTTCAGCTAAAGGCTGAAGTTCATAGGCCATAGCCATAAGTCATTTCCACGTAAAAATTTGATAGGACAGTGCCTTTCGGTTTTTTGCACTTGTTTGCATGTAAACACACCATCGAGACTGTCATAAGCATTTTAAGATATCAAACTACAAGTTGCATCCAGATGAAATGTTACAACGAGTAATTTATTAGCGTGACTTGTTGCACTGTCATCCATTAAAAGTTTTCTTGGGTTTCAAAGCTGTAATGGATAAGTTTCATAATTATAAATAAGAACAGAGTGTTTCATAAAGTTTATTTATCGCCTGGGCGAACAGCGTAGGCTCAGGCGAGCCTGCGCATGCGCGCAGCCTCGCCTAAGCCTACGCTATTCGCAGGCCTAAACATGGGTTTGATTTCAACACAAGATTACGCATGCGCGATTGAACCATAACTGAAGAGATGGAACACCGCTAAGGGTTCTTTTCTTGCAATAATCTTCGAGCATAGAAAATATGTAAGGGTTACATAAGATATACCGCAAATGGCGTAATGTTCCTTTATGTGGGGACACATTCTTTATTTCTTAATACATGAAGGCTGACAAAGGACTGAAGCATGGCTGAAACTTCTTGCATCCTTTGGGATTTGTACCAAGAAGTTTCGGTGAAAAACCAGTCCTCTAAATACAGGACCAAAGAGTCTTTAATCAAATGGCATCTGCGTGTCTCGGAGTTTAAGCTGAGGAACTAGTCCTGATCCGTTTAACTCTTCAATGCCAGTATTTTAAGCAAACAGTGCAGACCCTGCGGCGTCTGATCTGCGTCTAAACTGTTTGTCAGTGTCTCTGTACACAATTTCACAGATAACCAAGCCTTTGACGTCACAAGGAGAAGAAAGACTAGCGTTGCTATAAATAACCGGTACACGGTCAGCGATAATCACATGAACATTAGCATGCGGGAAGCTTTTGCAGCTAGTAACTTTAGAAAAATCGACTACAAAACGTCATTTTCGGAACTATTTTTAGATTACATGGGTGTAGTCCATTGACGTTTAACTGTATTGTGTTTTATTTTTCAATTTATTTATTTATCTATTTTTTATCTTTTCATTTTTGTTGGGGGCGGGGATTTACCGCCTTTCAATATTTTTATGCCCCCGACTTCGAAGAAACTGAGGGGAAGCGTATTGGTTTGGGCTGTCTGTCCGTCCGTCCGAACGTCCGTCCGTCCGTTCGTTACACTTGTAAACGGTCAGGAATGGTTGGAGGTAGAATTCTGAAATTTTATTAATAGCATTAGCATGAAAAATAAGCGGACCCATATTTTTTTTCTGTCAGGGTTCGCTTTGCTGAGTTATTCCCCTTTTCCGGCTTGGGAATTTGACGACAGAAGGTGTGTGTGCGCAACTCCTCATACAGTTTTATCCCGATCAATTTGATACTTAGCGGCCTTTCATCACGGCAACACGCCTATATAATTTTGACCCCCCCCCCCCTTGAACCCCACTTTTATATAGTAAAACTGGGGTTTCCGGGGGTATACCTTATTTTTCTTATTTCTGCTGTAAAATATAGATTGTGGCTACTCGTTAGAACCGCCTCGATGAGGCGGTTCTAATGAGTGCCCACAATCTATATTTGGAGCAGAAATAAGAACAAAATCGCAACTTTTCATCATCAAATTTTCATTTTTTCGGCGCAAAAAGGTGAGAATGTATTTGTATAGGCATGTTTGCGTAATGTAATCCCCCCTTAGTTTTACCATTGTATCTTGTATCTTCTACCAAATTCAGTCTTTCAAGGCACACCTGGTAACACCAGTGAAAATCTAATTGGGTAAAATATTTGTTACTGTACAGCTTACGACTTAAGCATTTGACAACAATATGGTGGGTACTTTGCGTGCACAGCTCTTCATACCATCACGAAAACACCCCTATATAATTTTGACCCCCTTGAACCCCACTTTCATATAGTAAAACTGGGGTTTCCGGGGGTATACCTTATTTTTAGCTCACCTGAGCCGAAGGCTCATGTGAGGTATTAGTATACCACGAGCCGGCGTCCGTCGTCCGTCGTCCGTCGTCCGTCGTCGTCGTCCGTCGCCCACACTTTCAAAGAAGTATATCTCCGGAACCAGTGGGCCAATCTTGATCAAATTTCATGTGAAGCATTATCAGGTAGGGGGAAAGGCTGCATACTGTTTTCGGGCAGATCGGATTGGAACTCTGGTTGCCATGGCAACAAATAGCTCCCATAGACTTAACATAGGAAAAAGTTTGTCATCACTCTAGCTCCGTCAATTTTTTTCTGATTGTCTTCATTCTTGCAGATAACGAGGATAGGCATGAAATCTCGATCAAGTTCGATTTTGGGCTGAATCGGATTATTCACTCAGGAGTTACGTGCCCTTGAGCGTTGAAAAAACATAGGAAAAAGCTTGTCATCACTCTAGCTCCGTCAATTTTTTTCTGATCGACTTCATTCTTGCAGATAACGAGGACAGGCATAAAATCTCGATCAAGTTCGATTTTGGGCTGAATCGGATTATTCACCCAGGAGTTATGTGCCCTTGAGCATTGAAAAAATTGCCTATTGACTTAACATGGGGAAAATGTTGTCATCACCGTAGCTGCTTCAATTATTTTCAGATTGGCTTTATTCTTGTAGATAACCAGCACAGCCATGAAATCTCGGTCAAGTTCGATAACTGGCAGAATCGGATCATTCACTTAGGAGTTACCTGCCCTTGTGTGTTTTTGCATTAGGGTTAATGGGAATTTCAAAAATGTATATCTTAAAGACTACTTGGCCAACTTTGATCAAATTTCATGTGTCGCATTATTGGGCAAGTGGAAAGGCTTCATTAGGTTTTCAGGCAGATCTGAGTGGAACTCTGGTTGCCATGGCAACATCTAGCTCCCATAGACTTCACATAGGAAAAAGCTTGTCATCACTCTAGCTCCGTCAATTTTTTTCTGATCGACTTCATTCTTGCAGATAACCAGTACAGGCATAAAATCTCGGTCAAGTTCGATTTTGGGCCGAATCAGATAATTCACTCAAGAGTTACGTCCCCTTGAGCGCCCTAAAAATTGCCTATCGACTTAACATGGGGAAAATGTTGTCATCACTGTAGCTGCTTCAATTTTGTTGGGATTGGCTTCATTCTTACAGATAACCAGCACAGCCATGAAATCTCGGTCAAGTTCGATAATTGGCAGAATCAGATCATACACTTAGGAGTTACCTGCCCTTGTGCATTTTTGCATAAGGGTTAATGTGAATTTCAAAAATGTATATCTTGAAGACTACTTGGCCGACTTTGATCAAATTTCATGTGTAACATTATTGGGCAAGTGGAAAGACTGCATAAGGTTTTCATGCAGATCTGAGTGGAACTCTGGTTACCATGGCAATATATAGCTCCCATAGACTTAACATAGGAAAAAGCTTGTCATCACTTTAGCTCCGTCAATTTTTTTCTGATCGACTTCAAACTTGCAGATAATAAGGACAGGCATAAAATCTCGGTTAAGTTCGATTTTTGGGCAGAATCGGAATATTGACCTCGGAGTTACGTGACCTTGAGCGACAAAAAATTTGCCCATAGACTTAACACAGGGAAAATGTTGTGACTACGATAGCGACTTGAATTTTTTTCAGATCAGCTTCAAACTTGCAGGTAACGAGGACAGGCATAAAATCACGGTTAAGTTCGATTTTGGGCTGAATCAGATTATTTGCCTTGGAGTTACCTGCCCTTGAGCATGAAAAAATACGTTGTGACCACGATAGCAACTTTATTTTTATTCAGATCAGCTTCAAACTTGCAGGTAAGGAGGACAGGCATAAAATCCCGGTTAAGTTCGATTTTGGGCCAAATCGGAATATTGACCTCGGAGTTACGTGACCTTGAGCGACAACAAATTTGCCCATAGACTTAACATAAAATGGGGAAAATGTTGTGACTACGATATTGACTTGAATTTTTTTCAGATCAGCTTCAAACTTGCAGGTAAAGAGGACAGACATAAAATCTCGGTTAAGTTAGATTTTGGGCCGAATCGGATTATTTGCCTTGGAGTTACCTGCCCTTGAGCATAAAAAAATACGTTGTGACCACGATAGAAACTTTATTTTTATTCAGATCAGCTTCAAACTTGCAGGTAACGTGGACAGGCATAAAATCACAGTTAAGTTCGAATCGGAATATTGACCTCGGAGTTACATGACCTTGAGCGACAAAAAATTTGCCCATAGACTTTACATAGGGAAAATGTTGTGACTACGATAGCGACTTG
This sequence comes from Lucinisca nassula, assembly GCA_963580285.1. Taxonomy (NCBI): domain Eukaryota; kingdom Metazoa; phylum Mollusca; class Bivalvia; order Lucinida; family Lucinidae; genus Lucinisca; species Lucinisca nassula. Next base: position 131,962,915 of record OY757013.1, read on the forward strand.
AATTTTTTTCAGATCAGCTTCAAACTTGCAGGTAACGAGGACAGACATAAAATCCCGGTTAAGTTTGATTTTGGGCCGAATCGGAATATTTGCCTTGGAGTTACCTGCCCTTGAGCATAAAAAAATATGTTGTGACCACGATAGCAACTTTATTTTTATTCATATCAGCTTCAAACTTGCAGGTAACGAGGACAGGCATAAAATCTCGGTTAAGTTCAATTTTGGGCCGAATCGGAATATTGACCTCGGAGTTACGTGACCTTGAGCGACAAAAAATTTGCCCATAGACTTAATTAGGGAAAATGTTGCGACTACAATAGCGACTTGAATTTTTTTCAGATCAGCTTCAAACTTGCAGGTAACGAGGACAGACATAAAATCTCGGTTAAGTTCGATTTTGGGCCGAATCGGAATATTTGCCTTGGAGTTACCTGCCCTTGAGCATAAAAAAATACGTTGTGACCACGATAGCAACTTTATTTTTATTCATATCAGCTTCAAACTTGCAGGTAACGAGGACAGGCATAAAATCTCGGTTAAGTTCGATTTTGGGCCGAATCGGAATATTGACCTCGGAGTTACGTGACCTTGAGAGACAAAAAAATTTGCCCATAGACTTAACGTAGGGAAAATGATGTGACAGAAATAGCGACTTGAATTTTTAGCTCACCTGAGCCAAAGGCTCCAGTGAGCTGATAGTATACCAAGGCTCCGGAGTCCGTCGTCTGTCGTCCGTCCATCCGTCGTCCACACTTTCAATGAAGCATATCTCAGAAGGCAGTCGACCAATCTTGTTTAAATTTTATGTGTAGCACCATTGGGCAAGGGGAAAGGCTGCATTAGGTTTTGGAGCTAGACTGGTTCATTTTTCTTTCTCTCCATATAGAGATAATAGACCAATGTTAAATTTTTAATCAAAGATTTCTCAGGAACTATAAAAGCTAGAAGCATCAAATTTGGTATTCAATAGAATAATGATGACTTATTTTGTGTAAGAGACATTGGGCTTTCTCAGCTTATTATAGCCCCGCTTTGAAAAAGTGGGGCTATATTGGATTTGCCATGTCCTTCTGTCATTCCGTAATTCCGTGATTCCGTTAATTTGTGTTGGCTCCATAACTTTGTATCTGCTTAACATATTTTCATGAAACTTCACACAAATGTTAAACACCATAAGACAATGTGCAGAGCGAAGGAATTATAACTGTGGATTGCCTACTTTTGGAGTTATTGCCCTTTGAACATTTTCCGTAATTCCGTAATTCCGTGATTCCGTGATTCCGTTAATTTGTGTTGGCTCCATAACTTTGTATCTGCTTAACATATTTGCAGAGCGAAGGAATGTGCAGAGCGAAGGAATTATAACTGTGGATTGCCTACTTTTGGAGTTATTGCCCTTTGAACATCGAAAAATGGCAATTTTAATTGTGTCCGCTTCATAACTCGAAAACCGTTTGAGATATTTTTAGGAAACTTCACACAAATGTTAAGCACTATGAGACGATGTGCAGAGCGCAGGAACCATAACTCTGCATTGCTTATTTTTGGAGTTATTGCCCTTTGAACATTGAAAAATGGCAATTTTAACAGTGTCCGCTTCATAACTCGAAAACCGTTTGAGATAATTTCATGAAACTTCACACAAATGTTAAGCACTATGAGACAATGTGCAGAGCGCAAGAACCATAACTCTGGTTTTCGTATTTTCTGTGTGTCTGTCTGTGTGTCTGTCTGTGTCTGTTAACAATTTTCGTGTCCGCTCCATAACTTTAAAACCCATTCACATATTTTCATGAAACTTCACACAAACATTAAACACCATGAGATGGTGTGCAGAGTGCAGGAACCATAACTCTGGATTGCCTAATTTTTGAGTTATTTCCCTTTGAATATTGAAAAATATCAATTTTAGCCGTCTTTGCTCGATAACTCAAAAACCGTTTGAGATAATTTTATGAAACTTCACACAAATGTAAAGCACCATATTACGTGTAAAGCACCATATTACGTGTGCAGAGCGCAGGAACCCAAACTCTGGATTGTCTACTTTTTCAGTTATAGGCTTTTGAATATTAAAAAATGGCAATTTTAACTATGTCCGCTCCATAACCGTTTCTGATATTTTCATGAAACTTCAAATAAATGAAAAGCACCTTCAGATGATGTGCAGAGTGCAGGAACCATAACTCTGGTTTGCCTACTTTAGGAGTTATTGCCCTTTGAACATTTAAAAAGGCAATTTTGACTGTGTCGGCTCCATAACTCACAAACCATTTGAGATATTTTCATGACACTTCACACAAGTGTAAAGCACCATGAGACAATGTGCAGAGCGCAGGAACCCTGACTCTGATTTGCCTACTTTAGGAGTTATTACCCTTTGAACATTGAAAAATGGAAGATGAAATTTAGTATAAACATGGACATTCTGGTAATGTATCATGCTCATTGAAATGAGGGAAAAGGGCTCACAACTCTTAGAGTTTTTCCAGATAATGTAAAATTTTCAACAGTTATTTCTTGTTCATAACTGTTTTCTCTGCAGCTTAAATAACTTTCTTCTCTGACAGCGCTGAAGCGGGGCTATAGTCAGATCCTCTGACAGCTATAGTTTGTTCATCTGTTCTTTCATTCTTCTTTCTCTCCATTTTGACCAATGTTAAATTTTCGTCAAAGATTTCTCAGGAACTATAGAAGCTAGAAGTCTCAAACTTGGAATGCAATGCAATAATGATGACTTATATCCTGTAAGGGTCAATGGGCTGGATTCTATTAGCAGATTTAGTAGTCAAGTCTGTGAATTGTTAAAACTTAAGTTCCTCAGGTGAGCGGTTTAGGCTCATTGAGCCTCTTGTTCTTATTTCTGCTCTAAAATATAGACTGTGGGTACTCGTTAGAACCGCCTCGATGAGGCGGTTCTAACGAGTGCCCACAATCTATATTTTGAGCAGAAATAAGAAAAATATCACTTTTTTTTTTCATCTTAAAATTTTCATTTTTTCGGCGATAAAGGTGGCAATGTATTTGTATAGGCGTGTTTGCGTAATGCTAATTTTACCAATAAATTGGAAACTTCGTAGACTCTTTTGTAATGGTTTTTAATGTGCATGCGATTTGTATGACTTCTTTCGACTTTTAAAGGTGCTTAAGTTTAAGGTGAGCGAAAAGCGGAGTACCCGGAGAAAAACAGCCTGACCTTCTGTTGCAGAACCTGACGTCGTTATTGACAGTCCCGCAATACACATGTACATGTATATTCATATTATCACGAAAACACGCCTATATAATTTTGACCCCCTTGAACCCAACTTTTATATAGTAAAACTGGGGTTCTTATTTTTCTTATTTCTGCTCAAAAATATAGATTTGTACTTGTTAGTCTCACATAAGGCCCTAGCGATGTGCGAACCACAGCGATGCATTACGAAAATACGTCTATACCAACACAATGTAAATTTTATTGCCGAAAAACGATTTTAAGATGAAAAATTGAAATATTTTTCTTATTTCTGCTCAAAATATAGATTGTGGGTACACGTTAGAACCGCCTCATCGAGGCGGTTCTAACGAGTACCCACAATCTATATTTTAGTGCTGAAAATAGAAAAAAATAAGGGTTACCCTGCAAACCCCAGTTTTTCTATATAAAAAGTGCTGAAAATAGAAAAAATAAGGGTTACCCCTATACACCCCAGTTTTGCTATATAAAAGTGGGGTTCAAGGGGGTCAAAATTACATAGGCGTGTTTTCGCGATGGTGAGGCGTAATGATTAAAAAAGCCAGCGCTTTTATCCATTTTGCCACGGAGGCCCGTTGTAATATTTAGAGAACAGAGATTCGCTGACGAATAAGGCAGTGTTGTTCAGGCATAAAACATTGATAGCGATCTTAACTTCAGTTTATCTAATGAATGATTTTGTACAACTAAATTCGAAAACATCTTTTACATCTCCCATAAAAAATATCTGAAATATCAACGACATAAAAGTGTTATCTTGGACAATAATCAACTAGACCATCTTGCATATTTTTACAATGGCAAAAAAGAGATATTATCTCTATCTCACTTCGGTATAGATACAGCACTGATACATACAATTTAATATTCAAAAATTGAAGAGATGTTCCTGATTTATGATTAAAACTGGGGCCGCTTCGGGAAAATGTGACAGCAAGCGTGTATGATCACACCGTACAACCGGCTGTTGCGAAGACAGATTACTGCCTCGAAGACATATCAAAAATTAAGCTGACCAAGAAAGTGTAGGTGAAGATGTTTTGTTCTAATCAATCGAAAAAGTAATCTGTTTTCTTTTGCTGCCAACAGAGAGGATTCTGAATGCCTGAAGATACCGCAACAACACTCTGGCTCTATTTCAAGCCCAGATAAGGCGTTGTCAGCTCGTTGAAAACTAAGTTTAAAGAAAATCGCATTAAAATTTTGTTTGGGGCGTCAGCTGTACGTCTGAGCAACAAGCTATATTAAATCCACTTATTCATACCATAACTACAATTATTTAGCAGCGATTCGGCTAAATTAGACCGCCCAGCTCGATTAAATAAACCAACCACGCTCCCCTAAAGAAGCCAGGTGTCATGAAAATGCTGTCTCTGACTACAGATTATTGTTTATGTGGCTGTCCACCAACACAGATCGGAGATTTCGGATCAAAATTTCGGTTACATCTTTAAGAAAGGAGTATTTCGATTGATTTCTAAAGGCTATTTTCGCGTTAGATTTATCTGACGTTTCGAAGGAATACTTTTTGTATCAATTACCAAAACATGATATGCATTTTAGTGGTACATAAGAATGTCATTTATCAGTTACCCACTGTATATAGTGCATTGTAACACACTGACCTGATAAAGATATGCTATCTCAGGACAAGTGAGCTTTACCACGTCAACGTGACATTGCACTTTCATGAATGAACCGGAGTACTGGGAAATGACAAAAAAAATGTTATTGGAACGAGAAAAAATGGCAATATTACTTGAAAAAAAAATAAAGAATAATATAGTCAGCTGATACTAAATACATCGACCGCCAGAATGCTGGGACGCACTGAGGACCATCAATAATTGATCGTAAATTGCTAATTTAAGAGTACACAAGGGGATAAACTGATAAATAGAATACCAGATCCGTGTCATTTGATATCAAGTTTATCACGCTCGGCTTCGAGAACGCATGTAGAATCGCTCGGCAAGCCTCGCGATTCTACAAGCATTCTCGAAGCCTTGCCTGATAAACTTGATATCAAAAGACACTCACCTGGTATTCTCTATTTAAGTTGCTGTGATTATTAGGAAGGTGGTTTCTTTCTACAGTCTTCCTAACTCAGCTGTGTATCTTTGACACATGTTTAAATGTGATGTTTGTTTTCCACAACATTGTGGACAGCATTAACCAAAATCAGTTGGGTGACCCTGTTGACGTTAAAACAGAGGAGCCGCTGTTTGATGACCCATTAGACGGATCACTACTCGAGATATTCGCCAATCAGACACAGACGACCAGAGACATATTTACTTGTGAAATATGCAACAAGACAAAGTAGAAGTAAAACAAAGATCAGGAATCGACACAAGTAACTTACTCCACCCATCAAAGACACCAAACGGAAAGAAGCACAAACATGAAGCGACCAGACCATAATGGAAACCTAAACAAAGGAAGGCCATAAGGACAGTTACTTTCCCACAAAATGGCCAAATGGCCATCCAAAATAAAAAAAAAACACAAGTGATACACACAGTAAGTAACAAACAACAACATAAATAAACCGCCACAGAAGAACCGCCTTGGAACGGTCAGTGGAAAGAATTCCACTGGGGTAGGGGGCTTAAATCGATTTTACATGGCCATAATCCTCGCCCTTACCTCTGTCGCGGTATACACTAATATTGTGTAGTCCGCATGAAGGCTTCCTAACTCATCAGTGTAACATCTCCGAGAACATACAAATAAAAAAACTACAGAGATGAAACAAGGTTGAGGACTCGACAGCATACAACAACAGAATAGCTGGAGCAAATGAAAACCAACAGTTAAACTCCGAGATCTGAAAAAGCACCCCCCCCCCCCCACTCAAAAAAAAAAAAAATAGAACAATGATGGTCCTATTCTGCTCTCCTGAATTTTAGAATAGACAGTTTAAAGGTTGGCCAGATAGCTCAGTGGTAGAGCGACCGCTTCGGGATCGGGAGGATGCGCGTTCGATCCCCGGCCGCGCCATACCAAAGGCATAAAAATGGCATCAGGAGCTCCCCGAACACACACACACACACACACACACACACACACACACACACACACACACACACACACACACACACACACACACACACACACACACTTCCTGCCCATCTTTGCATGGAGAAATAGATTCGGCTTCATGGTGCTTCCACGCAGAGCTGCCTTCACTTCTATTTTGGTGCAAATCTGATCGGTGGTTTAGCATGAGGTGTGGTTTAAAGAAAATGTTGCCGGACGGACACACTAACGACGACGACGACAGACGGTGACCGATCACAATAGTTCCCCCGTAAACTTCATATTTCTCAGTTCTGTGGTGTATTTCTTGCTTCCAAAGGATAACCTTTTTTAGAACATATTCGGCTCAGATAAGCTAAAAAAATTAAGACGCAGCATTTGAATGCGAAAAGGGCACACAAATTCCATGGCGTTTTAGAGCAGTAATTAGGACAATGACCTAAACTGAGTATCGTAGTGAGAAATGGTCAAATAATACATCAGGAAAACACGCCTATATGCTATTGACCCCATTGAACCCCATTTTTATATAGTAAAACTGGGATTTATATGGGTAAACATTATTTTTTCTTATTTCTTTTCGAAAATATAGATTGAGGGTACTCGTTAGAACCGCCTCGATGAGGCGGTTTTAACGAGTACCCACGATCTATAGTTTGAGCAGAAATAAGAATAATATGACAATTGTTCATCTCAATTTTTTCATTTTTCGGCGATATAGGTTACAATGAATGTGTATAGGCGTGTTTTCGTAATGAAGACGCAGATCAGCCAGCACATCCGCCTTTGTTGTTCGCTTTTTTGGCTACATGTTTTGTAAGAACAAAGTTTGTGGGTTCATACGAGTGCACACAGTCTACACTTATATGTTTTCGAGAAGTAATACGACAAACACTTAAACCGAGTCTCGTAGTGACCACCACTGCGCAGTCTGATCAGCAGAATGGTTGTTTTTAATGTTTTCAAATGCCTTTTCAGATTTGACTTGTTTGAGTGTTGCACATTACATATTTCTCAAGTCAATATTTCTCATTGGTGGATATCTCGAACAGGGGTCCGTCTAATGGGTCATCAAAGAGAAGCACCTCTGTTTAAAGTTAAGAGGGTGATCCACGTTACCATCCACCCCCGCCCATCGGAGCTTGAAGAAATAGATGGGCTGCACGAAGCTTCTACGCAGAGCTGAAACCGACCCGCACACGAGTACTGGTAAAACGCTTAGAGGGTCTAAGCCTGCCAAGGCAAACCGGTGCGAGTCGGACCGTCCATGCTTATAAACCCTATTGGTTTCATTGAGCGACTGGGCTTAAGATGCCATTTCATTTCAATGTCGGGTAAAAGTCCCTCAAAATTGGAAGCAACGTCTCCAAAAAGACCTTTACAGTGTTGACGGGGACGTTAAACATCAAAACAAATAAACAAACAAAACAAACATCCACGTTACCGATAATGCTGCTGAATACAAAGGTCACATAATAATACATTTGCCAAGGACAGACACTATCATCACCAGCTGAAATAGCAGTCGTATATACCATTTTAAAGACCTATCATGTTTTGGGAATGAATAGGAGTACAAATGTATTCCTCAAAAATGTCACATTAGTTTGACGCGAAAAAAGCTTTTAGAAAGCAATCTGGAGTACGGCTTTCTTGAAGATGTAACCGATATTCGGACCTGTCATGAATGTTAGCCTTCGAAATCTTTGATCTGTGTTGGTTGACAGCCATGTAAACAATAATCTGTAGTCAGAGACAGCATTTTTTCTTGACACCTGGCTTCTAAATAGGAGCGTAGGGGTTTATTTAACCGAGCTGTGCGATCTAATTTGGCAGAATTGACGACTTAACAGAAGTAAGGGCGATTGTGGCCACGTAAAATCGATTTAAGTACACCTACACCGCTTCCGATTGGAATTCGTTTCGCTGACCGTTCCAAGGCGGTTCTTCTGTCGTGTTTTTTTTTTTTTTTTTATCGTTATGGTATTTTCTTTGAGTGTGTGTATCGCTTATATTATTTTGTTTTGGATAACCAATAGGCCATATTTTGCAAAAGTAACTGTCCTTTTGGCTTTCTGCTAGTGATGATCCATCAGGGTCAAGTTGTTTCATGTTTGTGTTACTTTCCCTTTGGTGTCTCTGATGGAAGCTGTGGGTTAATTGTATCGATTCCTGATCATTGCCTTCCTTCTAGTTTGCTGCTAAATAAATATAGTTATTGTGTGAACAACTGGATGTAATATACCTTGAAGCAGCAAACAAAATTTTAATGCGATTTTCTTTAAACGAGCTGGCAACGCCTTATCTGGTCTTCAAATATAGCAAGAGTGCTGTTGTGGATTCTCCAGGCATCCAGTATCTTCTCCATTAGCAGCAAAAGTCAACAGATTGTTTATACAAACAAAAAACCTTCACCCACCCTTTCTTGGTAAGTTTTAATTTGATCTGTCTTCGAGGCAGTAATCTGTCTTAAAAACAGCCGGTTGTACGGTGTGATGATGCGATGTTTAAAATACAGGGACCAGTTTGATCATTTAACCCAATGTATACTAGTGCACTCTTCCATTGCTACATGTATATGTTGGACAAGTCCATTTGTCTTATAAGGGGTGGTAGGATTATTTGTTTTCGTTCTCATTCCATCTTTGATGGAAAAGTCTGTTAACAAATAGTGCTGGCCCTGATCAGACGCCGCGTTTGCCAAGGTATCCCTTTACGGTTTCCCGCCTACAAAGGGTTATTATGGTGAATATTGGCACCGCCCATCAGGGCTTGGATAAACCGATTGGGCTGAATGGTGCTTCCACACAGAGCTGAAACCGACCGCACATTAGTTCTGGCACAAAACTGTTTATTTAAAATGATTTAATACATGCATTAGTAGGACCCGCCCATCGGGGCTTGGAGAAATAGATTGGGCTGCATGGTGTTTCCAAACAGAGCTCAATAGACCGCTCATGAGTACTGGTACAAAAATATTTATTTAAAATATTCTAATACACGCATTAGTAGGACCCTGTCCATCGGGGCTTGGAGAAATAGATTGGGCTGCGTGGTGCTTCCACGCAGAGCTAAAACCGACCGCATGTGCATACTGGTAACCCGCTTCGAAGGTCTAAGCCTGCCCAGGCAGAATGGCGCGGGTCGGACCGGCACGATTGGAACAACGGGACCCTGGAAACTAAAAGGCCTCGAAACCGATGCATCGGGAGCCAGTCGGTAAAAACCTAATGACAGATTCCATCTGTCTATTCTTGCTGTGCTGCACGTTTAAAGTAATTCAGGTTTTTTCTTCCGGCTTTGACCGCCATAGAAATATGAGTCCACACAAAATGTAGTCCGGTTTGGCCGGTAATCAAAATTGTACAAGCGTATTAGTTATCCTGTAAGCGTAATACAAACTTTTGAAGCAGACGACTTTACGATTCAGTATTTCATATGAATCAGCTGCATCATGCGACGGGTTTGGCGAACGGACTGTATACCCAGATCAATGCGGCGTCTGCTTAGCAGTCTGCTCAGGTTTTACACTGTTTTCTATCAGTGCTGTCAGTATTTAATCCTTAAAGACAAGCCTGCTGATGGACCAGGTCAGCTGTATACAAGAATATTAATGGGGTTTCTTTCTGACTTTCGAGGTCAAGTTAAGGTCAGTTACAACTCAGGTGTATATTGCCTTTGCGTGGAGAAATTGAAAAGAAAGGCTATCCCTTTCAACTCTGAAATATGGTACAGATATTTAGTGTAGGTCCTGTGATATAATTCTAGGTGCCATATATTTAGCAGAATGGACGAGCCCAACTTCAAAGATGGAAGAGTGCACTCCAGAAACCCAAGGCAATGAATAACTCAAAGCACTGACAACACTCATGCTGATTGTCTCTAAATGCAGGCTCGTCATGAACGGGTACTTGGACTGATTCGTTTAAACTTAAGATGTTAGTAACTAATGCAAAAACGTGTAGAACAAGATCAGCACCGTGATGTGTGGCTTTTAAACTGAGTTTACATTGTTTGCCTGCAGATCCAACATTTGATTCATGTGCAGATTATACAAATAACACTTACATGTACCCAACACTGACAAACAATGCGGCTATGTTTGGGTTGATTGTTTGGCATTCGACCCGAAGTTGATAATAAGAAAAGCGCTTCAGTGCTAATGTCTACGTGACTATCACTGACTTGTCCGAATAACTATTTGTCTTGTAGAAACTAGCCGCAGTGAGATCGGGGTATTCCATAAGACGGAAGAGGGTTATCCTGGAATCATAGGGTGAGCTTGGCAAACACTGTAGACCAAGATCAGACGCTGCCGAACGCGTCTTCTGATCAAAATTTTCACTATTTGTTTGGAATTTCAGAGTTAAATGAAACAGTTTAAATCCCGGCCCAGGCCTATTACTCCAACCTTCGGCCCACACTCTCAGTGCTTTGATTCTGAAACCAAACGATTGCATGATTACAACACGCTTAGGCACCATGCCCTTAAGCCAAAAGGTTAAATCAATCAACCGTGACGTCTGGTTACCAGTTCGGCCACGTCGATCCTGTGCACCACCTTCACACCAGTGTGGATAGAAACCACATGTTCAGGATCAAACGTTTGATGAGTAATGTGAAGTCGTGCCTAGAAAAGAAGAAACTGAAATTTGTTCTAGTGAGGGCGTATTGCAACATTTTTCATTAAAGGATCGTAAGTGTGCCCCTGGACAGTTAGAATCTGGACGGAAAGCGGATTACGTTGACTCTGATTTTGGGTGCCACATGTGTGTGATCTATCGTCTCTATTGGAGCGACATCTTACTATATACAGAAGACGCTAGTGGACGTCGACGTAGCGAAAGACCGACGTCAGTACGTCAAGATCGATTCGACCGTCAGACGCATATGCAGAACAGGTTTCCGACGGCAGCTGCTACACTATACCTGTAGATAAACAAGGGCTCGCAACTACCGATTAATAAGCACTGACACTGATCGTCGCTCTTATGCGATGCACGTTTGAGAGCTGGACGTCCCTGTCGTGACCAAAGTTAACGTTTTGTTTGATTTGAGGTTTAACTTCCCCGTCAAAACTGTAAAGGTCATTTTGGAGACGTTGCTTCCAATTTTGTGGGACTTTTACCCGCCATTGAGATTAAATGACATCTCAAGCCCTGTCGCCCAATGAAACCAAGGGTTTATTAGCATGGACGGTCCGCCTCGCACCGCGTTTCCTGGGCAGGCTTAGATCCTCTAAGCGGTTTACCAGTACTAGTGTGCGGGCCGGATTCAGCTCTGCGTGGACGCATCATGCAGCCCATATATTTCTGCAAGCCCCATTGGGCGGGGGCCGACCAAAGTTAACGCATCGAGACAGTACGGAACACTTACTCTAGTGCATGAAATACGTAAATTGGCGTCTAAGCGACTGATATATGCGTTTCAGTGACAAATCGCACTTCAGCGTGAATCACGCAGGTTGTCGTTTCCGGGTGTTTCGACGTATAGGTGTTAGGTATGCCGAGGCGACGCGTGCGTAATAGAGCATGACATATCGGTTGAAAGAAGCGTAATTGTGTGGTGAGCTATTGCGTGCAGTAAGCGAACGCAGCATAGTGTCATTAAGAACATTCAAGATCAATTCTGAGACGTGGATTGAACAGCGAGACGTTACATCAGTCAAGCGCTTCGGCCTCACATGGTTCAATTTATTTGTTTACACTCATAATCCGGGATATCTTATCCAGCAGGATTACGAGCGATCTCATAGTGCTGTTCTTACTCAAAAATGTTTTCAAGCCAATGGAATTCATGTACTGGACTAGTCAGCCTTTCTCCTCCGATCTCTTTCCCATAGAGTATCTTTGGGTAGAGGTGTCCACAACCGACCAGACAAAAACTGTTACTTATGGACAGTAGCATTGTTAAAACTTGAATGTTAATGTTTGGTTTTGAAAAGGTAAATGGTTTCTTTCAAAAATTTGAAACATCGAATGGCGTTTCATAATACCACCGGTCTATAGACATCTGCAAACACATCATATATTGGAATTTGCAGAACTACCTTTCTAAATTTTAAGCGCTTTTCAGAAAGGTTTTCCGTAAGTTTTCACAGTGTTATGATTTTCTAATAGAATCTGTCATTTCAGTGCCTGTGGCGCTTTGATTTTATATACAGCTGCCTTGTTAATGGATGATGGAGGTTTATTTAAATGGTCATGGTCACATAATCAAAATGGCCGCCATGGCCAAAAACAACTTCAGGGCCGATTTCTTGAAACTGAGTACTGAGGTGACTGATCACTCATCACTCTGATAAGATTAAGAAAAATCAAATAATACTAAGGGCTCAGGGAAGCGATCAGGACCTCATGGTCCTCTTGTTTCTAATACCCCATCTCTTTGGGAGACGGCTTGAGATGAACGGTTGCTTGTGGACTCGGCCGTTGACCCACCGGCTGTGGGGGCTGCTGTCACTTAGTATCGGTACACCGCTTAGAGTGTCTAAGCCTGTGAAGGTATCTGACAGGCCCGACATGACTTTAGATGTTTACTTGGCCGTGTGTGTGTGTGTGTGTGTGTGTGTGTGTGTGTGTGTGTGAATTCGGGTTTAACGTCGCTTTCAACAATTTTTCAGTCATATCACGACGGTGTCTGGTTGCGACAGGGAGCTCAATGCTCACGTTTATAGTGCTGCCTCACTGAAGTATCATGTCCAAGACACATTACATGATACCACACCCCGTCACATTATCCTGACACTGGATCGACCAGTCCTAGCTCTACCCCGTAAATCTGAGTGCCAAGCGAGGAGCAGCTAGTACCATTTTTAACGACTTTGGTATGTCGCGGCCCGGGATCGAACCCGAGACCTCCCGTTCCCCGGAGCGGACACTCTACCAACTGAGCTATCGGGGCCGGTTTACTTGGCCGTAAATACATAACTAATAACTATGCAAACTGTACTGAAGCTCCTGAAAAAAAAAATGTTCCGAATTTTACAAATGTGAGATTAGGCTTACACACCCGTGCGAGATAATTAAATGTATGTCTTATTTCTTCTAAAAATGACCCATTTTTCTAATGATTTTGATCGGACATTGTTCTTGTTTCTGTTTTAAACGTGGATTAGGAGTGCTCGTTAGACCCTTCTCAGTTAGGCCGTCCATATAACGGGTACCCACAATCTATGCCGAGTTCGGAGCAAAACTAAGGAAAATCTAACATACCCCACCTTTCTCTGTACACATTGTTGCATGCTTTAGGATAACACACCCGTGCGACGCAGAACATTCTTTCACGTCTGAAAAATGAGTACTTTTGAGATTTTTGTTCTTATTTATACTGGAAACATTGGTCGTGGGTGCTCGTTAGAACCGCCTCAATGAGGCGGTTCTAACGAGTACCAACAACCTATGTCTTGGAGCAGAAATAAGAAAAATAGTGTATACCAACGTAACCTCCAGGTTTCTCTATATAAAGGTGTTCATTTCACGGACTTGTTCGCGGTCTGGCCCCCGTCCATAGGGGCTTGAAGAAATATATGGGCTGCATGGTGCTTCCACGCAGAGCTGAATCCGGCCCGCACACTAGTACTGGTAAACCGCTTAGAGGATCTAAGCCTGTCCAGGAACCGCGGATCTAAGCCTGGAGCGACGCGAGTCGGACCGTCCATGCTCATAACTCCTATTGGTTTCATTGGGCGACAGGACTTGAGATGTCATTGCATCTCAATGTCGGGTAAAAGTCCCACAAAGTTGGAAGCAACGTCTTCAAAATGATCTTTACAGTGTTGACGGGGACGTTAAACCTCAAATCAACCAACCACGGTGATGTCATACACGTAACCACATAGACATACTTACGTGGCGTGTCCAGAGGAGGTTTTTTCTGGTAATCACCGGCTGCATTTTTCTTTCGACACAGCTCAGCAAATGTTAAAGAAGCTATAAATTTGACATCACGCATCTCATTTAAATATGAGCCACCAAAAAGTTGGAGAATACAGAATATGGCAAGATCAGTCTGGCATAACGCCTCACTAAAGAGCTGGTATGATTCTACCAAGAAGTTGATGTCCATGTTTGTAGGAACCACTGTCTTTGTGCATGGACACGAGAGGTCTTTGTATAGAAAAATAATACTCGCGGCTGCGTGTTTTAGACACAAAAATGACCTTTTCTTTCACTGTGCATCGTATTTTAATTTCGTTTTTCCTGCTTGATTGATACCACTCAGCGTGAAAATTCTGGATAAAGGACAAATTTAAATAATTTATCAATCTTTGCTTAAACTTCGGTAATGAGGTCACTTTTTGCGTGACTGTTTTAACAATACGGAAATCGAAAAGGAGCAATGTGTCTTTCATAGATCCATACTGATGTCAAACTATTCTACAAAGCGAATACTTGACGTTATAAAAGACGTTCGTGGACCACCTGACGTCAAGGTCTGTACATGTTGCTTTGTTTTGTTTATTTGATTTGAGGTTTAACGTCCCCGTCAACACTGTATAGGACATTTCGGAGACGTTGCCCCAATTGTGTGGGACTTTTACCCGACATTGAGATGAAATGACATCTAAGTCCTGTCTCCCAATGAAACCAACAGTGTTTATAAGCATGGGCGGTCCGACTCGCGTCGCTCCAGGCTTAGATCCAATGACTCGTGTGCGGTCAGATTTAGCTTTCCGTGGAAGCATTATGCAGCCCATCTATTTCTTCAAGCCCCAATGGGCGGGGTCGATGAAGCAGGTATACACTGTACGAAAATATCGCAGACATTGAATATGAAAAGAACAGAAAAGAAAACAAAACTGAAAAAAAAAAACATTTTAGAGCCACGAAAAAGCATTATGTCATATAACATGTTATAGATGTGTACATGTAGCCTATACGTGCCTTTTGTTTGTTACAGAAGACAAACACAAATTGGTGTGGGCCCCGTCAAGCGATTTTGGTACTTACCGCCTATGCGAGCAGCGAAGGTTCAGGCGAGCCAGCGCATCGGCGCAGTCTCGCCATCAAACAAAAAAGCAGTCTCGCCAGAACCATTGCTGCTCGCTCATACAAGCAGTGATTCAAAAGGAACCTTCAGACAGAAAGCCATATCCTTTGCCCCTCTGAATGGCTGGGCATGCGCAGTTAAAATTTGTCATGACGGAATGATCGAAGACACCAATTCGCTTGGCGGGGCTCATGTAATAAACTGCTGTTTCAAAAGGCTTCTGTCTCTGTTATTCGATTATAGCGATGCCCTTCCTATAGCGATGCCCTGAAAAGCTCTTTCTTTCCTAGAAATACATGTATTCCTCAGTGGAGCAGTCTTCCCTCTTCTGTGGTGAATGCCATGACTGCAGAAGAGTTCAAAGCCCGTACAGTGTAAGATTGAGACTCGGAGGAATGCGTTTTAGGATACCTCTGTTATTCAGATTGTAAATATTTGACCTTTTTTTCTTTCTTTTTTTTTCCTTTGTTTAATCCATATTCTACAACTGAGGTAATGGCCGTAAGTGACCGACTCAGTATAAGAAGATAATAGATAGATTACGGGCATATGCTCCCTTGGAACGCTAAGCAAAATGGTCCAATATGGTATCTTAATGAACAGTCCTGCAGCTCAACGTTAAGTGTCTGGAGGAAGCATTTTTTGAGCAACGGTTTCCTCGAACAGGCAATAAGGTCACCTAAACTTTGCTCGTGACCCAAAGTTGTTCATACTTCAATGGGCGTAGGCAAAGTCAAGTCAAAATTTTATTATTCTCTGGCATACAAACTATACAGCAAGAGAGTCATATGAAAGTACACAAGTAAAAAATTGCTCCATGTTGGAGCAAAGGAGGAAGCGCTGCGGAAAACAACTTTTTTATATCCGCTTTTTCGAGGAAAAAGTGGGTATATTGTTTTCGTGTCAGAGTCGAGTGTCTATCAGTCCGGGGGTCTGAATGTATGTATGTTTGTATGTAAGTATCTGTGTGTGTGTACATACGTCCGTCGAGTTTCTATGGAATGGATCTCCTCTGAAACCGGTTAAGATAAACTATTGGAGTTACGCTTCTGGAACTTTGGTTATTGGATGACCCTTGGAATATAGAATAAATTGGACTCCTTTTGGTGTGACCTTGACCCCAACATGACCCCAAGGTCAAAGGTAAAAAGTATGACTTTGTCATATCTTCTAAACTAACGGAGTTACACTTCTGAAACTTTGGTTATTGGACGACCCTTGGAATATTGTGAGTAATCTGGATGGGGCTATAAATCGTGGCCACAAACAGACTGACTTGATCATCATGGATTTCGCCAAGGCCTTTGACTAGGTACCTCACAGAAGGCTATTGTACAAATTGGACTACTATGGGATAAGAGGATCCACACATAATTGGATTAGCTCCTGGCTCTCCGGGCGCTCTCAACAAGTTGTACTTGACGGCCAAGCGTCTGATCCAGTCCCTGTTCTATCTGGTGTCCCACAAGGTTCGGTCCTTGGACCGGTCCTCTTTTTGATATTCATCAATGATCTCCCTGATAACATCAGGTCATCTGTCCGTTTGTTTGCTGATGATTGTGTCCTGTATAGGGACATATATTCTTCTTCTGACTGTCGCATTTTACAAGATGACCTGGATCGACTTGCACAATGGGAAGCAGATTGGCAGATGAAGTTCAATGTAGCCAAATGCCATTCAATGAGGGTGTCACGACACCTTCAGGACAAGCAAATTAAGCATGATTACACACTACACCAGCAAACTTTGGAGCAAGTTCATTCCGCCAAATATCTTGGTATCACCATCACTACGATCTCGATTGGGGTCAACATATCTCTGAAATAACATCTAAAGCAACAAGGACCTTAGGATTCCTTAGATGTAATTTGGCTTTTGCACCTCGGCAGACAAAGGATGTTGCATAAAAAACATTGGTTCGCCCTCAGCTTGAATATGCATCACCCATTTGGCATCCATATGTTAAAACTCAGATTCAGCAGGTGGAGAAGGTGCAGAGGACAGCTGCTCGATGGACCTGCAGACGATGGCGAAATAGAAGTAGCGTCGGTGACATGCTTGATGAGCTACAGTAGCCATCCCTGGAGGCCCGTCGTGAGCAGTCCTCCTTTACCTTCTTCTACAAGATACATTCTGGTACAATATCAATTAACAAGGATAGGTATTTGACCCCTGCAACAGTGTCAACCCGGACAAGGGCATCAAGAGCAAATAACTCACAGTATCGTAGGTACCAGTCCTATAGTGATGCCCTGAAAAACTCTTTCTTCCCTAGAACTATTCCTCAGTGGATTAGTCTTCCATCTTCTGCGGTGAATGCCAAGACTGCAGAGGAGTTCAAAGCCCGCACAGTATAAGATTGAGACTCAGAGGTATGCGTTTTAGGATACCTCTGTGCTTGGATTGTAAATAGTTTTAAGGACTCATCCAGAGATGATTTTTTTTCTGTGCTAAATTTTAAATTTAGCCACCCACCCAACTGAGGTAATGGCCAAATATGACCGACTCAGTATAAGAAGATAGATAGATAGATAGAATATAGAATATATTGGGCTACTTTTGGTGTGACTTCGTTCTCAACATGACCCCAAGGTCAAAGGTCAAAAAGTATGATTTTGTCATATCTTCTTAACTATTGGAGTTACACTTCTGAAACTTTGGTTATTGGATGGCCCTTTGAATATAGAATAAATTGGGATACTTGTGGTGTGACCTCGACCTCAACATGACCCCAAGGTCAAAAGTTAAAAAGGATGACTTTGTCATATCTTCTAAACTATTGGTGTTACACTTCTGAACCTAGATATTGGATGGCCGTTGGAATATAGGATAAATTGGGATAATTTTGGTGGACCTCAACATGATCCCAAGGTCAAAGGTAAAAAAGTATGACTTTGCCATATCTTCTAAACTATAAGAGTTACACTCCTGAAACTTTGCTTATCAGTTAGAATGTACTTTGCAACTTTTTTTAACTTATATGTAGTTTTGGCTAGCTTATACATAGTCATTAGTGTTATTCCTAGAAAAAGCGGGTATTTGCGATGGTATACCATCGACTGCGCGATCTAGTTTACTTTCATTAAATATTTCATAATTGTGCATGTCTTTAAAGGGTTGGACCGAATACATGAGAATGAGCCTTTTCTTACCGATTCATTATAGGAAAGGTTTTCTAAGGCCATTCCCAATTGCGGGCAGTACAAATCATAAACAGAGAAGGTGGAAAAAGAGTATGAAACATCGCGAGCAGGTCATAAAGAGCATTTCGCCGCAAATAAGCAACATAATACTTCAGGAATTTTGAATGACTTCAGAATTATAGCTTTGAGATCTATCTGTCACCAGTCAATGACACATTACACGATTGTTCGTTATTATCCCCTGATCGATACCATACGTCCGTGTGTGGGTGTTTGTGTGGGTGTCCGGAAACTTGTGAACAGGATTAAAGACAATGCCATCATCGGAGAAGCATCATACCTCCCATAAATGTTCCCCATGGAGAGAGAATAAATCCTATTGATTTTCAAGGTCAAGGGTCAAATGCCAAGTTAACAATGGACTTGACATTGAAAACATTGTGGACATGATTGATAAAAAGTATCAAACATTCCAAATGTTTCCCGTGGAGCGATGATGAACACTATAGATTTTCGAGGTCAAGGGTCAAATGTCAATGTCACGATGCACCGTGTGAAAAACATTGAAGTGCCCTATGCACTCTGAGGTGAGTGACTCTATATTTGCCTTCTGGGATGACCCTAGGAAATGCTGGTTCTTCTCCATCGGTAGAGTCACATACCAGAATCAGCATTCGGAATTATTACTGAGAATACGTCAAATGCCATTCAAAGATCAGGACAAGTGAAGTTATTCCTGGCTCTCACGAAAGAGGCAAAATTAGCTTCAGTATTATTAGCACCTTCAACTGTGGAAATGATCGAATCGGAAGGACCATTCCACTCTCTTATGGTCCGATGGAAGAAAGATTCTTTGTACATACGGGACAATTGGGATCATCATGCCTCATGTCAAATCAAGGGACTTTATCTGTACTGGCATTTTTCCAGCTCCGAAAATCCAGAAAAAATTAAAACAACCTCAAAATGACCCAATTTGTTTTTATTTGATTTTCGCAAATTTAACATTGGATGAAAGAAAAATAATTGTTCTGCTTAAATTTTCAGTCCCATTTTTCATTGCATAATCAATGTTTTATATAATGTAGTTTAAAATCAGTATGAGAATATCAATAACCCAGCAGGCACACGTCGCAAGGGCAACGTCAACTCAACGTCGGTGCAATGTCGAGACGTTGCACCGACGTAGATGTGACGTTGCATTAAAGTCATGACGTTGCACCGACGTTGATGTGACGTCATAATTACGTCATGTGCCTGATGGGAAGTAACCAACAATGTCGGAAATCACTGTTAATACCACCCCTCCCAGACCCACACAAAAACACTTTTTGGGTCGATTGTTTGCCAATCGACCAAAGTTACTAAGCACACAACTTTCAACGTTGCGCTCACGTGACTATCACTCTTTACCAAAGAACACCTATTCAAATACATTGAAAATGTTACTGTCAAAAAAACTTTCAGACAGAAGAAAATCTGATATCATATTTCTGTTCAAAATATAGATTGTGATTACCCGTTAGAACCGCCTCGGCCCGGCGGTTCTAACGGGCATCTACAAGCTTTTTTTTAATCAGAAATAAGAAAAAATAATGGGTATCACCGTTAACTCCAGTTTCACTATATAAAAGTGGGGTTTAAGGGGGTCAAAATTATATAGGCGTGATTTTTAGGAAATCAAGGTAAGGATCATTTACAAAAAAACAAAAAAAAAAAAAAACGCCCCCGCCCATCGGGGCTTGAAGAAATAGATGGGCGGCATGATGCTTCCACGCAGAGCTGAAACCGACCCGCACACGAGTACTGGTAAACCGCTAAGAGGATATAAGCCTGCCCAGGCAAGGCGGTGCGAGTCGGCCCGTCCATGCTTATAAACCCTATTGGTTTCATTGGGCGGCAGGGCTTGCGTTGTCTTTTCATCTCAATGTCGGGCGGTCCCGGTCCATCGGGGCTTGAAGAAATAGATGGGCCGCATGATGCTACCACGCAGAGCTGAAATCCGACCCCACACGAGGACTCAGTGGTAAACCGCTTAGAGGAACTAAGCCTGTCCATATAAAGCAGTGCAAGTCGGACAGTCCATGCTTATAAACCCTATTGGTTTCATTGGTCGACATGGCTTGAGATGTTATTTCATCTCATTGTCGGGAACAAATCCCACAAAATTGGAAGCAACGTCTCCAAAATGACCTTTACAGTGTTGACGGGGACGTTAAACCTCAAATCATAAAAAAAAAAGCCGCGTTATTTACTTCTTAGAGAATTATCTGTAGAATCTGGACTGCAATTATGTGTTGGGTTTTGCAATAAGTGTATACCCATATCAGAATGCGGTGTCTGTTCAGGGTCTACACTGTTTGCTTATGGTAAAGGGTTAAACGAAACAGTTCAAATTCCCCTTCAGGGCCATTTTTTCAATCTACACTAAGAGATACTCGACCAATCAGTGCTGTCAGTGCTTTGATTTGTTTACCCTCTTCAACCCTTCCACCCCTGAGTTATCGGCGTGGGCTCTACCATCACTGACTTTGGGCACGTCCATTCTACTTTATATAGTATCTAGCTTAAAAGAGTCATCAGGATAACAAGTTATATATCCTTATAAGGTGGCTCATTATGCGCCATCTCATCAGGATCAACATGTTTGCATTAGTATCTGTGCCGGGCTTCAGGGTTGAAAGGGTTAACCTTTGCTGTAGTAACGGTCTTAAATATTGCGCAGTAAACAATCATTGGAATCGAAAGGGATACGTTTAAATCGTAGATTGTACCATTCTGTGTAGAAGCACTGTCATCTATTTTAAACACACATAGACTTCTGTCATCCATTTCAAACAATGAATTTTAATTTTGGGATAATTCAACAATGAAATGTCAGGAGTATATTCAGGACTGTACTGACTGAATATAAAATAATAATCAAAACCGAATACCCTTTCGATGATTAAAACAAAAAACATAGTTCGTTATTAAAAATCCAGAAAGTATCAAAAATAGAATTCGAATGGCAAAAAATCAGATTTCAAATGTATAATTGAATGTAGTAGCAAATTAAAATTGTTAAAAAAGTGTTTTAATTTTATCAATAACGCAAACTTCTGTAACTGACAATTCGCTTACATCATTGAAAAGTAAAGTTTCATGATTACATAGTCCGTGGCCCAAACTCATTACAAATGGCGCTGCGTTGGTACGCAGCGCAATAACCTAGCTGTAACTAAACATCTACAGAGTAAATAATTTCAATTGGCGATAGTACTGTATTAACCCTTTTAGATTGTTGACCAAAACTCCTGATCAGGATGGAGGTTTTGAAAATGTTTTTAAGCTTTCTCCATCCCTATCAGAACAAATTTATGTCCGTGAAGTTGGCAGCCAGTTGCCAGTTGCCAGTTGCCTATTCAATCGGCAACTGGCAAATGGCATCTAACTTCACAGTGTGGCTGCCAATTCGCTAATTCTATTCAATTGGCAACTGGCAACTGGCAGCCAGCTGCCAATTCGATTTGAGAGATTTTAAGAGTATAACAACTGAATAGGCAACTGGCAAACGGCAACCAGTTGCCAATTCGACAATCCTAGTGAATTGGCAACTGTCAACTGGCAGCCAGCTGCCAATTCGATTTGAGACGGTTTTAGAGTATAAGAAATGAATAGGCAACTGGCAAACGGCAGCCAGCTGCCAATTCGCTAATTCTATTGAATTGGCAACTGGCAACCGGCAGCCAGCTGCCAATTCGCTAATTCTATTGAATTGGCAACTGGCAACTGGCAGCCAGCTGCCAATTCGATTTGAGACGATTTTAGAGCATAAGAACTGAATAGGCAACTGGCAACCGGCAGCCAGCTGCCAATTCGCTAATTCTATTGAATTGGCAACTGGCAACTGGCAGCCAGCTGCCAACTCGATTTGAGACAGTTTAAAAGTACAACAACTGAATAGGCAACTGGCAAACGGCAACCAGTTGCCAATTCGACAATCCTAGTGAATTGGCAACTGGCAACTGGCAGCCAGCTGCCAATTCGATTTGAGACGGTTTTAGAGTATAAGAAATGAATAGGCAACTGGCAAACGGCAGCCAGCTGCCAATTCGCTAATTCTATTGAATTGGCAACTGGCAACCGGCAGCCAGCTGCCAATTCGCTAATTCTATTGAATTGGCAACTGGCAACTGGCAGCCAGCTGCCAATTCGATTTGAGACGATTTTAAAGGATAAGAACTGAATAGGCAACTGGCAACCGGCAGCCAGCTGCCAATTCGCTAATTCTATTGAAGTGGCAACTGGCAACTGGCAGCCAGCTGCCAATTCGATTTGAGACAGTTTAAAAATACAACAACTGAATAGGCAACTGGCAAACGGCAACCAGTTGCCAATTCGACAATCCTAGTGAATTGGCAACTGGCAACTGGCAGCCAGCTGCCAATTCGATTTGAGACGGTTTTAGAGTATAAGAAATGAATAGGCAACTGGCAAACGGCAGCCAGCTGCCAATTCGCTAATTCTATTGAATTGGCAACTGGCAACCGGCAGCCAGCTGCCATTCGATTTTAGACGATTTAAAGCACAAAAATTGAATAGGCAACTGGCAACCGGCAGCCAGCTGCCAATTCGCTAATTCTATTGAATTGGCAACTGGCAACTGCCAGTCAGCTGCCAATTCGATTTGAGAAAGTTTAAGAGTACAACTACTGAATAGACAACTGGCCAACGGCAAACAGTTGCCAATTCGACAATCCTTGTGAATTGGCAACTGGCACCTGGCAGCCAGCTGCCAATTCGATTTGAGACTGTTTTAGAGTATACGAACTGAATAGGCAACTGGCAAACGGCAACCAGATGCCAATTCGCTAATTCTATTGAATTGGCAACTGGCAACTGGCAGCAGCAGCCAGCTGCCAATTCGATTTGAGACGATTTTAGAGCATAAGAACTGAATAGGCAACTGGCAACCGGCAGCCAGCTGCCAATTCGCTAATTCTATTGAATTGGCAACTGGCAACTGGCAGCCAGCTGCCAATTCGATTTGAGACAGTTTAAAAGTACAACAACTGAATAGGCAACTGGCAAACGGCAACCAGTTGCCAATTCGACAATCTTAGTGAATTGGCAACTGGCAACTGGCAGCCAGCTGCCAATTCGATTTGAGACGGTTTTAGAGTATAAGAAATGAATAGGCAACTGGCAAACGGCAGCCAGCTGCCAATTCGCTAATTCTATTGAATTGGCAACTGGCAACCGGCAGCCAGCTGCCAATTCGATTTTAGACGATTTAAAGCACAAGAACTGAATAGGCAACTGGCAACCGGCAGCCAGCTGCCAATTCGCTAATTCTATTGAATTGGCAACTGGCAACTGCCAGTCAGCTGCCAATTCGATTTGAGAAAGTTTAAGAGTACAACTACTGAATAGGCAACTGGCAAACGGCAAACAGTTGCCAATTCGACAATCCTTGTGAATTGGCAACTGGCACCTGGCAGCCAGCTGCCAATTCGATTTGAGACGGTTTTAGAGTATACGAACTGAATAGGCAACTAGCAAACGGCAACCAGATGCCAATTGGCTAATTCTATTGAATTGGCAACTGGCAACTGGCATCCAGCTGCCAATTCGATTTGAGACAGTTTAATAGTACAACAACTGAATAGGCAACTGGCAAACGGCAGCCAGTTGCCAATTCGACAATCATAGTGAATTGGCAACTGGCATCTGGCAGCCAGCTGCCAATTCGATTTGAGACGGTTTTAGAGTATACGAACTGAATAGGCAACTGGCAAACGGCAACCAGATGCCAATTCGCTAATTCTATTGAATTGGCAACTGGCAACTGGCGGCCAGCTGCCAATTCGATTTGAGAGGGTTTAAAAGTATAAAAACTGAATAGGCAACTGGCAAACGGCAACCAGATGCCAATACGACAATCCTAGAGAATTGGCAACTGGCAACTTGCAGCCAGCTGCCAATTCGATTTGAGACGGTTTTAGAGTAGCCGAACTGAATAGGCAACTGGCAAACGGCAACCAGATGCCAATTCGCTAATTCTATTGAATTGGCAACTGGCAACTGGCAGCCAGCTGCCAATTCGATTTCAGACAGTTTAAGAGTACAACAACTGAATAGGCAACTGGCAAACGGCAACCAGTTGCCAATTCGACAATCCTAGTGAATTGGCAACTGGCAACTGGCAGCCAGCTGCCAATTCGATTTGAGACGGTTTTAGAGTATACGAACTGAATAGGCAACTGGCAAACGGCAACCAGATGCCAATTCGTTAATTCTATTGAATTGGCAACTGGCAACTGGCGGCCAGCTGCCAATTCGATTTGAAAGGGTTTAAAAGTATAAAAACTGAATAGGAAACTGGCAAACGGCAACCAGTTGCCAATTCGACAATCTTAGTGAATTGGCAACTGGCAGCCAGCTGCCAATTCGATTCGAGACGGTTTTATAGTATAAGAAATGAATAGGCAACTGGCAAACGGCAACTAGATGCCAATTCGCTAATTCTATTGATTTGGCAACTGGCAACCGGCAGCCAGCTGCCAATTCGATTTGAGAGGGTGTAAAAGTATAAAAACTGAATAGGCAACTTGCAAACGGCAACCAGTTGCCAATTCGACAATCCTAGTAAATTGGCAACTGTCAACTGGCAGCCAGCTGCCAATTCGATTTGAGACGGTTTTAGAGTATACGAAATGAATAGGCAACTGGCAAACGGCAGCCAGCTGCCAATTCGCTAATTCTATTGAATTGGCAACTGGCAACCGGCAGCCAGCTGCCAATTCGCTAATTCTATTGAATTGGCAACTGGCAACTGGCAGCCAGCTGCCAATTCGATTTGAGACGATTTTAGAGCATAAGAACTGAATAGGCAACTGGCAACCGGCAGCCAGCTGCCAATTCGCTAATTCTATTGAATTGGCAACTGGCAACTGGCAGCCAGCTGCCAATTCGATTTGAGACAGTTTAAAAGTACAACAACTGAATAGGCAACTGGCAAACGGCAACCAGTTGCCAATTCGACAATCCTAGTGAATTGGCAACAGATAACTGGCAGCCAGTTGCCAATTCGATTTGAGACAGTTTAAGAGTACAACAACTGAAGAGGCAACTGGCCAACGACAACCAGTTGCCAATTCGACAATCCTAGTGAATTGGCAACTGGCAACTGGCAGCCAGATGCCAATTCGATTTGAGACGGTTTTAGAGTATAAGAAATGAATAGGCAACTGGCAAACGGCAGCCAGCTGCCAATTCGCTAATTCTATTGAATTGGCAACTGGCAACCGGCAGCCAGCTGCCAATTCGATTTGAGACAGTTTAAGAGTACAACAACTGAATAGGCAACTGGCAAACGGCAACCAGTTGCCAATTCGACAATCCTATTGAATTGGCAACTGGCAACTGGCAGCCAGCTGCCTATTCGATTTGAGACGGTTTAAGAGTATACGAACTGAATAGGCAACTGGCAAACGGCAACCAGATGCCAATTCGCTAATTCTATTGAATTGGCAACTGGCAACTGGCAGCCAGCTGCCAATTCGATTTGAAAGGGTTTAAAAGTATAAAAACTGAATTGGCAACTGGCAAACGGCAACCAGTTGCCAATTCGACAATCCTAGTGAATTGGCAACTGGCAACTGGCAGCCAGCTGCCAATTCGATTTGAGACGGTTTTAGAGTATAAGAAATGAATAGGATTTAGAGTATAAGAAATGAATAGTTGCAAACGGCAACTAGATGCTAATTCACTAATTCTATTGAATTGGCAACTGGCAACCGGCAGCCAGCTACCAATTCGATTTGAGAGGGTTTAAATGTATGAAAACTGAATAAGCAACTGGCAAACGGCAACGAGTTGCCAATTCGACAATCCTAGTGAATTGGGAACTCACTAGGTGCCAATTCACTAGGATTGTCGAATTGGCAAATGGTTGCCGTTTGCCTGTTGCCTATTCAGGTTTTATACTCTTAAACCGTCTCAAATCGAATTGGCAGCTGGCTGCCAGTTGCCAGTTGCCAATTCACTTGGATTGTCGAATTGGCAACAGATTGCCGTTTGCCAGTTGCCTTTCCGGTTTTTGTACTCTTAAACCGTCTAAAATCGAATTGGCAGCTGGCTGCCAGTTGCCAGTTGCCATTTCAATAGAATTAGCGAATTGGCAGCTGGCTGCCGGTTTCCACTTGCCTATTCAGTTCTTATACTCTAAAACCGTCCAAAATTGAATTGGCAGCTGGCTGCCAGTTGCCAGTTGCCAATTCACTAGGATTGTCGAATTGGCATCTGGTTGCCGTTTGCCAGTTGCCTATTCATTTCTTATACTCTAAAACCGACTCAAATCGAATTGGCAGCTGGCTGCCAGTTGCCAATGCATTAGGATTGTCGAATTGGCAACTGGTTGCCGTTTGCCAGTTGCCTATTCAGTTTTTATACTTTTAAACCCTCTCAAATCGAATTGGCAGCTGGCTGCCAGTTGCCAGTTGCCAATTCAATAGAATTAGCGAATTGGCATCTGGTTGCCGTTTGCCAGTTGCCTATTCAGTTCGTATACTCTAAAACCGTCTCAAATCGAATTGGCTGCTGGCTGCCAGTTGCCAGTTGCCAATTCACTAGGATTGTCGAATTGGCAACTGGTTGCCGTTTGCCAGTTGCCTATTCAGTTGTTGTACTCTTAAACTGTCTCAAATCGAATTGGCAGCTGGCTACCAGTTGCCAGTTGCCAATTCAATAGAATTAGCGAATTGGCAGCTGGCTGCCGGTTGCCAGTTGCCTATTCAGTTCTTATGCTCTAAAATCGTCTCAAATCGAATTGGCAGCTGGCTGCATGTTGCCAGTTGCCAATTCAATAGAATTAGCGAATTGGCAGCTGGCTGCCGGTTGCCAAATGCCAATTCAGTAGAATTAGCGAATTGGCATCTGGTTGCCGTTTGCCAGTTGCCTATTCAGTTCGTATACTCTAAAACCATCTCAAATCGAAATGGCAACTGGCTGCCAGTTGCCAGTTGCCAATTCACTAGGATTGTCGAATTGGCAACTGGTTGTCGTTGGCCAGTTGCCTCTTCAGTTGTTGTACTCTTAAACTGTCTCAAATCGAATTGGCAGCTGGCTGCCAGTTGCCAGTTGCCAATTCAATAGAATTAGCGAATTGGCAGCTGGCTGCCGGTTGCCAGTTGCCTATTCATTTCTTATACTATAAAACCGTCTTAAATCGAATTGGCAGCTGGCTGCCAGTTGCCAGTTGCCAATTCACTAGGATTGTCGAATTGGCAACTGGTTGCCGTTTGCCAGTTGCCTATTCAGTTTTTATACTTTTAAACCCTCTCAAATCGAATTGGCAGCTGGCTGCCAGTTGCCAGTTGCCAATTCAATAAAATTAGCGAATTGACATCTGGTTGCCGTTTGCCAGTTGCCTATTCAGTTCGTATACTCTAAAACCGTCTCAAATCGAATTGGCTGCTGGCTGCCAGTTGTCTGTTGCCAATTCACTAGGATTGTCGAATTGGCAACTGGTTGCCGTTTGCCAGTTGCCTATTCAGTTGTTATACTCTTAAACTGTCTCAAATCGAATTGGCAGCTGGCTACCAGTTGCCAGTTGCCAATTCAATAGAATTAGCGAATTGGCAGCTTGCTGCCGGTTGCCAGTTGCCTATTCAGTTCTTATGCTCTAAAATCGTCTCAAATCGAATTGGCAGCTGGCTGCAAGTTGCCAGTTGCCAATTCAATTGAATTAGCGAATTGGCAGCTGGCTGCCGGTTGCCAGTTGCCACATCAGTAGAATTAGCGAATTGGCATCTGGTTGCCGTTTGCCAGTTGCCTTTTCATTTCTTAAACTCTAAAACCGTCTCAAATCGAATTGGCAGCTGGCTGCCAGTTGCCAGTTGCCAATGCATTAGGATTGTCGAATTGGCAACTGGTTGCCGTTTGCCAGTTGCCTATTCAGTTTTTATACTCTTAAACTCTCTCAAATCGAATTGGCAGCTGGCTACCAGTTGCCAGTTGCCAATTCAAAGAATTAGCGAATTGGCATCTGGTTGCCGGTTGCCAGTTGCCTATTCAGTTCGTATACTCTTAAACCATCTCAAATCGAATTGGCAGCTGGCTGCCAGTTGCCAGTTGCCAATTCACTAGGATTTCGAATTGGCATCTGGTTGCCGTTTGCCAGTTGCCTATTCAGTTGTTGTACTCTTAAACTGTCTCAAATCGAATTGGCAGCTGGCTGCCAGTTGCCAGTTGCCAATTCAATAGAATTAGCGAATTGTCAGCTGGCTGCCGGTTGCCAGTTGTTTATTCAGTTCTTATGCTTCATAAATCGTCTAAAATCGAATTGGCAGCTGGCTACCAGTTGCCAGTTGCCAATTCAATAGAATAAGCCAATTGGCAGCTGGCTTCCGGTTGCCAGTTGCCAATTCAATAGAATTAGCGACTTGGCATCTGGTTGCCGTTTGCCAGTTGCCTATTCATTTCTTATACTCTAAAACCGTCTCAAATCGAATTGGCAGCTGGCTGCCAGTTGCCAGTTGCCAATTCGCTAGGATTGTCGAATTGGCAACTGGTTGCCGTTTGCCAGTTGCCTATTCAGTTTTTATACTCTAAAACCCTCTCAAATCGAATTGGCAGCTGGCTTCCAGTAGCCAGTTCAATTGAATTAGCGAATTGGCAGCTGGCTGCCGGTTGCCAGTTGCCAATTAAATAGAATTAGCGAATTGGCATGTGGTTGCGGTTTGACAGTTGCCTATTCATTTCTTATACTCTAAAACCGTCTCAAATCGAATTGGCAGCTGGCTGCCAGTTGCCAGTTGCCAATTCACTAGGATTGTCGAATTGGCAACTGGTTGCCGTTTGCCAGTTGCCTATTCAGTTTTTATACTTTTAAACCCTCTCAAATCGAATTGGCAGCTGGCTGCCGGTTGCCAGTTGCCAATTCAATAGAATTAGCGAATTGGCATTTGGTTGCCGTTTGCCAGTTGCCTATTCAGTTCGTATACTCTAAAACCGTCTCAAATCGAATTGGCAGCTGGCTGCCAGTTGCCAGTTGCCAATTCTCTAGGATTGTCGAATTGGCATCTGGTTGCCGTTTGCCAGTTGCCCATTCAGTTTTTATAATTTAAACCCTCTCAAATCGAATTGGCAGCTGGCCGCCGGTTGCCAGTTGCCAATTCAATAGAATTAGCGAATTGGCATCTGGTTGCCGTTTGCCAGTTGCCTATTCAGTTTTTATACTTTTAAACCCTCTCAAATCGAATTGGCAGCTGGCCGCCGGTTGCCAGTTGCCAATTCAATAGAATTAGCGAATTGGCATCTGGTTGCCGTTTGCCAGTTGCCTATTCAGTTCGTATACTCTAAAACCGTCTCAAATCGAATTGGCAGCTGGCTGCCAGTTGCAAATTCACTAGGATTGTCGAATTGGCAACTGACTGCCGTTTGCCCGTTGCCTATTCAGTTGTTGTACTCTTAAACTGTCTCAAATCGAATTGGCAGCTGGCTGCCAGTTGCCAGTTGCCAATTCAAAAGAATTAGCGAATTGGCATCTGGTTGCCGTTTGCCAGTTGCCTATTCAGTTCGTATACTCTAAAACCGTCTCAAATCGAATTGGCAGCTGGCTGCCAGTTGCAAATTCACTAGGATTGTCGAATTGGCAACTGACTGCCGTTTGCCCGTTGCCTATTCAGTTGTTGTACTCTTAAACTGTCTCAAATCGAATTGGCAGCTGGCTGCCAGTTGCCAGTTGCCAATTCAAAAGAATTAGCGAATTGGCATCTGGTTGCCGTTTGCCAGTTGCCTATTCAGTTCGTATACTCTAAAACCGTCTCAAATCGAATTGGCAGCTGGCTGCCAGTTGCCAGTTGCCAATTCACAAGGATTGTCGAATTGGCAACTGGTTGCCGTTTGCCAGTTGCCTATTCAGTTGTTGTACTCTTAAACTTTCTCAAATCGAATTGGCAGCTAACTGCCAGTTGCCAGTTGCCAATTCAATAGAATTAGCGAATTGGCAGCTTGCTGCCGGTTGTCAGTTGCCCATCAGTTCTTATGCTCTAAAATCGTCTAAAATCGAATTGGCAGATGGCTGCCGGTTACCAGTTGCCAATTCAATAGAATTAGCGAATTGGCAGCTGGCTGCCGTTTGCCAGTTGCATATTCATTTCTTATACTCTAAAACCGTCTCAAATCGAATTGGAAGCTGGCTGCCAGTTGCCAGTTGCCAATTCACTAGGATTGTCGAATTGGCAACTGGTTGCCGTTTGCCAGTTGCCTATTCAGTTGTTGTACTTTTAAACTGTCTCAAATCGAATTGGCAGCTGGCTGCCAGTTGCCAGTTGCCAGTTCAATAGAATTAGCGAATTGGCAGCTGGCTGTCGGTTGCCAGTTGCCTTTTCAGTTCTTATGCTCTAAAATCGTCTCAAATCGAATTGGCAGCTGGCCGCCAGTTGCCAGTTGCCAATTCAATAGAATTAGCGAATTGGCAGCTGGCTGCCGGTTGCCAGTTGCCAATTCAATAGAATTAGCGAATTGGCAGCTGGCTGCCGTTTGCCAGTTGCCTATTCATTTCTTATACTCTAAAACCGTCTCAAATCAAATTGGCAGCTGGCTGCCAGTTGACAGTTGCCAATTCACTAGGATTGTCGAATTGGCAACTGGTTGCCGTTTGCCAGTTGCCTATTCAGTTTTTATACTCTTAAAATCTCTCAGCTGGCTGCCAGTTGCCAGTTGCCAATTCAATAGAATTAGCGAATTGGCAGCCACACCGTGAAGTTAGATGCCATTTGCCAGTTGCCGATTGAATAGGCAACTGGCAACTGGCAACTGGCAGCCAACTTCACGGACCTAACAAATTTATCAATTTATTTGTACCTTTATAACATTTTTTGACAAACAATTAAAATCGAACAAAAAACAACTGTACGCAGTTTTCCTTTTAACAGCGGAAGAGCTTCGTCGCCATCGTGAGAACTATGGTCACAGCAGGCACATGACGTAATTGCGACGTCACATCAACGTCGGTACAACGTCATGACATTTATGCAACGTCACATCTGACCTTGATTTGACGTTGCCGTAGTGATGTGTGCCTGCTTGGTTTTACTTTGACGTCACATAGTGATCATGTGACGTCGCGTGAATCAATGCTCGTACTTGTACAGGTATGTATTCATTGAGAGCGTCCTAATAGTTTCCATAGGACATATTTTATGCATACTTCCAGGCGAGACGGTGTGCCTTGATATTGCTTCGGCTAAAAATCAACCGTTTGAATTCATGGGAATGCATCCGTGTGACTTCCCGGCCACCCGCCCGGGCCACACCAAAGGTTTTTCCCGGGGCCCTTTTTCTGCCAAGCCCATATAATCTCTTAACGTCATTATCATTAATTTATTTTCAGCGTGTCGCTCTAAATCCATATTTACATAAACCCAATTTAGCCTGCTAAACATCAAATTTTGGATAAGTCAGCTGGAACGAGGTGCATTATTCCCATCACTGATTTTATATAGACAAAAATAAAACGAGATTCGACAGAAATAAGCTACAAAACGACATCGGTGAGACGTATTCGAACAGACTGCGCGTTGTTTCCTTACTAGTACATGTTTACGAATCTTGCAGAAATTCTGGGGCGCACAGATATCTGGCATGAAAACTAGACGTGTATTCTGGGTATTCAGTCACGACACTTACAAAATTTTCCGAGCCCTGTCCCTTCAAATTTCAATATAAATTTAGGCCCAGCTAGGGCTTTATATGGCTTTTACTTTCCACAGTGCCGTCTCCGAGGACCTGCAAGGTACGCTGCGGGCACGTCATTCTTTATATGTATACGAATTAAAAGTGGGCCTTTTGGAGACATTGGCAAACAGTGCAGACCCAGATCAGACTTCGCAGAACGCGGCGTCTGATCTGTGTCTACACTGTTTGCCTTAAAGTATGTAGATTTTTTTAAAAACTTACTAAACACAAAACAAACGTGATTCCCCAATAGTTGGAAAAGGACCATTCCAGACTTGTTAGATGGAATATTCCATTGTCATATATGGATTTATGAGGCAGTTCATGAGCAAAAAGGCCATTATCGCACAGGCGTCTAGACAGGGTTCAGCCCTAAGAGCTTCATGAATGACATTTGCTACCAGCTTGCATCTAGAAAGCACATCCAAAATTGACATTGACCTACATTTCATGGTTCATTGACTTTGTTATCTATTATATCAATTCTAGCATTTTTTCAAGAACTATAAGAGCCTTGTTCAAGGAAAGACAATTTTAACGCAAGTATCCATGACCTTTAATGGTTCACTGGCTTCGAAAACTATTGCGAGCACCCTAGCGTTCATCCTAATGGTCAAGAGACATGACATATAAAATTATCTCACACAGGCTTGTTTGCCTAGTGTCGCATGTATCAAGTAAATGGCGGTTATGTAAGGGTAGCAACAGTCTGTTTTCAACTCAAATAGGGTGTTACAGTAAAATTCTTATATTAAGACTCCTTTTAGGACTGTTCAAAAGTTTTGAACAGTCTCAAAGGTGGTCTATCACTAGAGCACACTGGATAAAGAAAACACAAAGGAAATGAACATGGAACCTTCTAAATATGCTTTTAAAAGCATTGGAATCTCTCTTAATTTTAGGTGGTCTTTTTAATAGGGTAATATTGCTGTACCAAACATTTTCCCAATATGAACTTTACGAATAATTAACTACAGCTGTACTGTATAACTGTATTATGCACATTGATGTATTAGTCCAACGCCCCCCCGCCCCTCCCCCTCCCCCACAGCCAACCCCACCCCTGAAATATCCATCGACCCATTATGTGAACGGCCCCGATAGCTCAGTGGTAGAGCGTCCGCTTCGGAATCGGGAGGCCGCGGGATCGATCACCAGCCGTGCCATACCAAAGGTGTGAAAAACGGTACTAGGTGCTCCCTTGGCTGGCGTTGGCATTATCAGGGGGTAGTGCTAGGAAGTTAAATGAAGGCAGGTAAGTATTTGATTAAGGATACTTTGTTTGTCGCAAAAAAGCTCATCAGAGCTTATGTTAATTGTTTCTTATATGATACAGCTTCTTTATCTTTTTTATTTTTTTTTTATCTGAACCAGTCCTCTAGGCCTTCATTCCGCATCTCGTATGCGAACTGCGATTTCTTTTCGTCCATTAGCTTAAATTATGTGTAATACCCTTATAAAGAAGACTGTCGCCAGTGTTCGATACTTTTGACATATTTGTACCGTCGACATGCTTTTAATGTATCAATTTTTGAAGCAAATTTTCCGCGGATCATTACCATAAAAAATACGGCATATTTTGACATGGCCTGGTAATCTACACTCATTTACATTACCGATGAGGCGAGTTAAAAAAACATCTTACTGGCACATGCGAACAACAATGACTCAGTTCAGAATATGCGTATGTACGTGCTGATCTCTGTCTATTCTGTTCGGTTGGCTACATATCTTGATTCCCTTAAGGGGAATGGGAACACCTGGTAGAATTTTCCACCATTTTTCAAAGGGAGACAACTTTCGTAACTTCCTGTTTGCTTTTCTATAGGCTCAGTCCCACCGAAAAACGGGTCTTCTCTTAAAGGAAAGAATTTGCTCCTTAGGAGGAAATTCTTTCCTTTAAGAGTTGACCCCTATTGACATGGGAGACAAAAACACTTTTGCAGGAGTTGCCTCCCCTGAAGGTGTACCTATTCCCCTTAAAGGCATTTATTCTTTGACAGTGTGACACACCGTGTGTTCATAATTGTTTTATTGCCCCCTGTGATATACTGTATATAGCAGATCAAAGGTGGCCTTTAATAGGGTGATTAGTAGCTCCTGTTGAATCCCCTGACTGAGGCCCTAAAGGGGAAATCAATAAGGTACACTCTAGTTAACAGTTATTCAATTATTGATTTTCTCCAAAGAGGCCCCTTACCTGTTACAGACAGAGGAAGTCTCTTCAGTCAGCACTGAGGGCTACATAATATTATGTAATGAAATGATAGTCCTCAATAATCAAGAATAAATACCTTTAAGTGACGTGTGGGCTGGGGTTTTCCTGTTCAGCACGAAGAAATTCGATCATTCATCGTCCACATCGGATGCTGTCAATTTGATCCGGCGTCGCCAACTATTTCAACCCTTAAGTGTCTTTTTGTCTAACGGAGGAAGCAGCTTCTTCAAATTTGGATGTTTTCAAGTGTTTTGTGGGTTGGGTGAAAGATGCGGCCATTGTTCTATGTTTCTACTTCCGTAAGAGAAGATGATGGGCGTTTCCTTGAGTCAAGGCCTAACACAGAAAGACCTTAGGGATTGCGTCAACATAATTTCGTACTGAAGCTATATAGCAGCAATCAGCATTTTCTTTCGTGGGCAACTAGCCTCGGTGGCTCAGTCGGATGCGCGTCTGACTGGTGATCACCCAGCAGGCATATAACGTGAATGCTACGTCGGATCGACGTGCGAGTAACGTTATGACATTACTGCAACGCCACATCAACGTCTGTGTAACGTCATGACGTTTATGCAACGTCACATCTACGTCGGTGCAACGTCATACTGGGCCTGTATTGTTTTCCAATGTCCCAGAAAAGGACCGCAAGGTGTAAATGGGTTAATAAGCGTTACATGGATTCGTACAAACGCTGCTTTCGCGGGGTTCATTGATATCTGTAGTCACGAGTCTCACGACAGCCCCTGCCTATCGGGGCTGAAGAAATAAATGCGCTGTATGATGCTCCCACGCAGAGCTCAAACCGACCGCTTACGAGTACTGGTAAACCACTTAGAGGATCTAAGGCTGTCCAGGCAAAGCGGTGAGAGTCGGACTGCCCATGCTTTAAAACCCTATTGGTTTCTTTGGGTGGCAGGGCGGGAGATGTCATGTCATCTCAGTGTCGGGTAAAAGTCCCATTAAATTGGAAGCAACGTCTCCAAAATGACCTATAGAGTGTTGACGGGGATGTTTAACCTCAAATCAAACAAACAAAAACAAAATATGTAGTCACGAGTGCATAAGCAATATAACTTTGCTTGTATGTATATAAACAATCGATCAGAAAAACAAAACAAAAATAAAGCAACCTTGAATAGGACTGATCAACAACACATTATACTTTCTTCGCGCCCTTCTTTGTGATGATGAACTATTATACAATGGTAATAAAGCATTCTAAGCTGTCATTTGTCAACTTTAATAGGCGCTTTGATTAATTAAAACAGATAGATCCTTGTTTCGCAGATATAAAACTGACGGCCGAAGGCTATATTGATTGGGTTCGTGTAGCGCCACCTCACCGGAATACTGTTGGTGACATTGAGTGTGTGTGCTTGAAACTTTTTTTTTTTTTCAGCAAAACACGGATAGCACTGGCGAACCGATTGTCTCTGACAGCAGGCTGTACAGCGACTTAGGCTTTTCTTTGTACCCTATAAGTCCTGTCATTTAAACAAAATTTTGGGGTGGCCCAATATGCTTCTAATCAATCAATCAATCAATCAATCAATCAATTTAAACACAATGTGAAGAACCTGATCAGACGTCCCTTTTTGCGGCGTCTGATCTGGATCTTCACTGTTTGTCCGTACCCGTAAACAGTCCAGATTTTACAAGTTGCAAACCCTTTTCACACAGCACTCTGACGTCATGCGACGAGAGTATCGCGACTTTAAATAACGTTACCTCGATCTCGTAAATGTGCTAAATTACGGGATCAGTGATAGTCATGCGGACATATGCACCATAGCTCTGCTTCGTGTGGAGAAGATGTGTCAACTGACAAACAATCGACCCAAAACATTGCCTACTTCCCCAAGAACAGATTTCCAGTCTTATTCTATTCAACTGAAGGCCAGCAAAAACCGAAATCTTGGCGGTCTCGATAGCTCAGTGGTTAGCGCGTTCGACTTATGATCGAGAGGTCGTGGGTTCGAAACCGGCCACCGGAGGCGTTGCGTGTCCTGGTCACAGGTATACAATATAAAAATCGACCCAAAGTTAAAGGCATGTATTCTTGGGACAGTAGGACACAACGTGTGTTCATCATTGTTTTACCCTTGTGATATACTGTCTATAGCAGATCAAAGGCGGGCTTCGATAGGGTGATTAGTAACGCTTGTTAAGTAGTTCATCATAAGAGCTTTCAGGTATAAATTAAGCTCGTTGAAGCCGCTTGGCTATGATTGGTTAATTTTATCAGACTCTTCATATAACTAAAGTAAACTATTCCCTACGACAGGAATTTGCAACTTATTAAAATGATGTTATCTTGTAGAAACTATGAGCTGCATCATGTCAAAAGGTACCTAACATATTATTTACAGTCGGCAAAATATCTCGCTAGTCTGCATATGTGAGCAGTCCATGCAGTTATCCTGGATTCCTATAGGTACTGATTACTAATTATAAAGGTCATGAACACTTTACACGCTTATCAGAGCCTATACTGCTTTCATCTGCATAAGTCACTTTCTGTATGTAGCAGAGTGGTTAAAGGGTTTCTCAGCAAAAGCAATAAAACAAACAGCAGGGAATCATTACTGACAGGTATTTTAAACAGTATTTCTCAATTAACTCTGAAACCCCAGCAAAACACTGAATTTGTTCAACCAATTAGATTAGACTGTCCCCCACACGGTGAATAACATACCTATAGCAGAAGCTAGATGCTCTTGTCTTATGTGTTCTTGCGCTTGTCGAATCCCCTGACTGAGGTACTTAAGGGGAAAACCAATATGGTACTCTCCAGCCAATAGTTAGTAAACTATTGATTTTTTCCCCAAGGAGGTCCCTTACCTGTGACAAAGGACTTCTCTTCAGTCAGCACTGAGGGCTATATAATATTATGTAATGAAATGATAGTCCTCAATAATCAAGAATAAATGTCTTTAAGAATACTGCTGACCTTTATTGCTGTTGCCTACTACATTCGCCCCATCAGTGCTATCTGCACGCTGTTGGTATGATAGCCTTCATATGAAATCCCTGTTTTGACGGTGTGCATCACGTGAACAAGTCCGTGAAATGAACACCCCCCTAAACCCCACTTTATATAGAGAAAACTGGGGTTTAAGGGGGTAAACATTATTTTTCTTATTTTTACTTGAAGACATAGGTTGTGGGTACTCGTTAGAACCGCCTCAATGAGGCGGTTCTAACGAGCACCCACAACCTATGTTTGTAGTATTTATAAGAAAAATATCGCATATTTTTATCAGAAAAGGAGCCATTTTGGAGATGTGAAGAAATGCACTATGCCATACGGGCGTGTTATCGTAATGGCGTTAGTATTTGCATGTAATTATGATACTATTTTATCATTCTTTTATTTTGCTTATTAATTGTTTTCTTAGATTCCAAAAATGATTTAATACCGATTTTAATACCGCACGCACCTGTTTGTGATAAATTGTCTTGATTAGTTTATTGCTACAAGATCAAAGGCGCATCTGCAGAACGCCAAATAAAAATACTGGGCTCACTGATATATCAATATTTATACAATGTATGCAAAAAAAAAAATTCGTGCATACTCATGCAGGTTTTTTTGGCAGAAACAAAAAAAAAATAAATAAAACATTGATTACGGAACCCGGGAAGGGACATGTATTTTTTGTGCGTACAGGATATCATGTTGTGCGCACAAGATAGTATCTTGTGCGCACAACATAATATATATTGTGTGGACAACATAATATCTTGCGCGCACAAGATATTTTCTTGTTCGCACAACATATCTTGTTTGCACAACACAGATCTTGTGCGGACAATATGATATCTTATGCGTCTGATTAAATTGCGCTATAAAAGAACATAGTAATATGTTAGGTTGACGGAGCCCATCAATGGGTTTTGCGTTTCTTTTCTTCTTTACTCAATCTTTAACCTATGATCTAAGGACCTTAACCCATTTTGTACCGAAAATCCTAAAGCGGGTGGTTGGAAAACAGTGTAGAACCAGATCAGACGCCGCTGAACGCGGCGTCTGATCAGGGCCTACGCTGTTTGCAAAGTTTTCAGTCGATTTCCAAATAATTTTTGATGAAAACACAATCTGACACCCCTAAGTTTTGAAATCGACTCCTGTCATATATAAGGTGGAAGATTCCATTTAGTGCAAAAAGGGTAAATTGATTTTTATGTTGATCATTTCAAGCTTATCTTGCCCATAAAACTGAATCAAACAGATAGCTTGGAAGCCACTGAATGAATAAATTTGATCATCTACACCATTGATTTCAGCCAAAAGAGCAATATATATTGCCCTAAAAAAATTAAATGAATTTCATGTGGAAAAGCATTGGGGAAAGGCTGAATCTTGTCCTCTTTGTAAATTGACTACGCCCATAGGGGTTTAACACAGAAATGCAGCCATTAGTTACCCACAATGCAGGTTTAATTCAACAACTTGTACATGTATAAGCTTTCACAATAAGGAAAAAAACGGCAAATAACAAGTTTAAGCTTTCACACAAAAAGAGGCTCAACGGGTAGAGCTCTGGCAAAGAAATGCTATCACATTTATACAAGCCCATATTTGCTGCCATATATTTATACAGGCTAATACAAAATAGACATCAACGATGGACCACTGCCTATCCTATAAGCTCCTCAGGAGCCTTCGGCATAAAGCGGCGTCTGATCAGGGTCTACACTGTGGGAACAACGGGAAATGAAATAGTCTAAGCCCTAGTACAGGACCATTTTACCAGCCTTCTTTCAGAGACAGTCGTCTCATCAGTGCTGTTACTACAGTCGAACTTCAATGGCTGGGACACCTTTGGGACCTCTAAAATCTGTTCGAGACAGGGGTAGTTCGAGCCACTGAGGTTACTGTCAGGAGGCATAACGAGATACTTTTAAACATCCTTTCGGTGTTCTATAATGAAAATGCATGCTGTGTGTACTCAATAGAATCGCCTCATCGAGGCGATTCTAATGAGTACCCACAGCATACATTTACAAGATAAAAGACTAAAATCTCCTCAATTATCCCCCACTATTTCTTATGTAGACGATTTCGCTAGGGGCTTAAGAATGGGTTCGACACATCCATGGTGAACGAGCCATCGGTGTTCGAGCCATCGAAGTTCTACTGTACTTTGATTTTTGCGCATGCCTTTTATGTTGGGTGGCTAAATATTAGTGCTTGGTAACTCTTTCTTACTACAGTCGAAGTTCAAAAGCTCGAACACCTTTTGAAACACAAAACTTTGTTCGAGATAGTTCGAGTCATATCATATCGCATAATCATATCGCAAAGGCAGGTCATAAGTATAAAGGGATCACTTAAGGATACATTTTCAATCTTCCATAACATGATTTCGGCGATTCTAATAAACCTTCGGAAGATCAAATTAGAATATCCTCCCTTAGTTATCCTTAATATATGGATATCTTGAACTATGGATTTCAAGAGCGAGTACGAATTGGCGATAACATTACGATAACTCACCCGTACGATATAATGCATTTTTCAATTCTCCAAAATGGCTAATTTTCTGATGAAAATCCTTGATATTTTTCTTATAAATGCTCATAACATCGGTTGTGAGTGCTCGTTAGAACCGACCCACAACCTATGTCTTGGAGCAAGAATAAGAAAAAATACCCCGTAAACCCCAGTTTTCTCTATATAAAGTGGGGTTTAGGGGGGGGGGTCTTCATATCACGGAATTATCACGGATGATAAACGTGGCATCCGTTTTCGTGAATGGGTCATTGACGTTTCACTGTATTTTGAATACATAGAAGATATTTACTTTTTGAGATGAATACCAAAAATATTTCATCTCGTGTGTTGAAAATATCAGAATTTTCACTCGTGCTTTTGAGTGAAATTTCTAATGTTTTCAACACACGAGATGAAATATTTTTGATATTTATCGAAAAAAGTAAACTTTCTTTTTATTTGATAATATTTTAGGATACTTACTGTAATTGATGAATCGGATCTGACGTCACAATTTTGGACTTTGCTATGACGTTACAACTGTCAGTTGCAAACCATAAACAGATTGCCATTTTTAATGCAGCACTTTTACAGTTCAAAGAATGCTTTTTCAAGGTATTTTACAGAATTATTTAATAGATAACATATGAATTTTGGCGAGCAAAGTAGTCCACATGGTCATGTTATTTTTCACACTGTGAAAATATCGAAAATATCACTTTTATTTGTTTCTGCTATGCATTGATTTCACTGCTATGTATAAAATAAATCATGATAACAAGTTCATGAAATGAACACTCCGTTAAGCTCCACTCCACATAGAGACAATTATGGTATAAAGGGGTATACATTATTTTTCTTATTTCTACTCCAAGACATAGGTTGTGGGTAGTCGTTAGAACCGCCTCACGGTTCTAACGAGCATCCACAGCCTATTTTTCGGATAAAAATACAAAAAAAAATATAAATTGTCATAAGAACAATAACCATTTTGGACATGTGAAAGAATTCACTATCTCGCACGGGTGTATTATCGTAATGAGAATCTATACTAGAAG
The DNA here is from genome assembly GCA_963580285.1 of Lucinisca nassula. Taxonomy (NCBI): domain Eukaryota; kingdom Metazoa; phylum Mollusca; class Bivalvia; order Lucinida; family Lucinidae; genus Lucinisca; species Lucinisca nassula. The sequence goes on from OY757013.1 coordinate 132,003,828, forward strand.
CATATTGTTCTCTCAGAATCATATGCTCCTGATTCTACAAGTTCTGCTTTGGTAAGCCGCCCCCGTCCATCGGGGCTGGAAGAAATATATGGGCTGCATCATGCTTCCACGCAGAACTGAAACCGACCACACACGAGTACTTGTAAACAGCTAAGAGGATATAAGCCTGTACAGCCAAAACGGTGCGAGTCGGACCGCCCATGCTTATAAACCTTATTGGTTTCATTTGGCGACAGGGCTTGAGATGTCATTTCATCGCAATGTCGAGTAAAAGTCCCACAAAATTGGAAGCAACGTGTCCAAAATGACCTACACAGTGTTGATGGGGATGTTAAACCTCAAATCAAACAAACAAGAAATCTTCTTTGGTAACATGTATGGCCAAATAATGAATAAATTGAATAGAAAAGTACATGCTCAAACGAAATGAACATGAGAAAAGTTTTATAACCTCGGGGACTGACGAAAGAGAAGAAAAATATCAGAGACGTATGTCATGAAAGAAAGCATTTTCTCACATGCCTGACTTTTACGTAATACTACGGATCCCGGGAAGGGACATGATTATTTTTAATATGTTGTGCGAACAAGATATTAAGTTGTGCGAACAAGATATTATCGTGTGCCGACAAGATAATATGTTGTGCGCACAATATAGTATCTTGTTCGCACAACATATTATCTTGTGCGCACAATATATTACAAGATAATAACTAAGTCTTGTGTGCACATGATATTCAGTTGTGCGAACAACATAATATCTTGTGCGCACAAGATAATATCTTGTGCGCACAAGATATTATCTTGTCCGCACAAGATATTTTCTTGTCCGCACAAGATCTATGTTGTACGCACAAGATCTATGTTGTGCGCACAAGATATTATCTTGTGTGGACAAGATTATATCTTGTTCGCACAACTTAATATCTTGTGCGCACAAGATCATAGCTTGTCCGCACAAGATATGTTGTCTGCACAAGATCATAGCTTGTTCGCACAAGATAATGTTTTCCGAACAAGATAATATCTTGTCCACACTTGATAATATCTTGTGCGCACAAGATATGTTGTCCGAACAAGATAATATCGTGTGCGCACAACTTATAAAAGATTCATGTCCCTTCCTGGGTTCCGTATAAAACGGATATTTTTTTTTTTTTTTTTTTTTTTTGCAAACTTGCTATCAAGCAGATGAATAAATACGACAAGATAGTACTTTTTTTTTCGTACTTTTGAATAGTTAAACTAATTTGTTCATTTAAAGATCGTTCTACAAAACATATTCCTTTGATGTTCATTGATTTTTCTATAGCCATTATTACGGTAGTCGGAGAAATAGGCCAGCACAAGTCAGCTCAAACAAATGGGCATTTGCACCCGTCAAGACCCAGTTCAGACTGCGCGCCCGCGCAGTCTGATCTGAGTCTTGGCTGGCCACCCCGTTGTTGTATAGGGCTAACTACTTATATTAATACTAGAAATCACTCCACAGATATTCGCAGGGTGATCTGAAAATGTGGTTGCGCTACATAAAATTTTGTTAAAATGTACATGGGCAGGAATAAATGTCGTTAATCAACTGTAATTACAAGGTATCTTCTATTTATCTGAGGACAACCATTTAGAGGGCTGATAACAATGACTGGGTGTCATAATGGCCTGTCATAACATTACAAAATACATTTTACACATGTAACTGCATTGGCGGGGAAATACATTGATATTCATATTTCTATCCTATCATTTATGGGTGTGGCCCTCGCCCATCGGGGCTTGAAGAAATAGATGTGCTGCATGATTCTTCCACGCAGAGCTGAAACCGACCCCACACGGGTACTGGTGAACTGCTTAGAGGATCTAAGCCTGCCCAGGCAAAGCGGTGCGAGTCGGACCGTCCTTGCTTATAAACCCTATTGGTTTCATTGGGCGGCGGGGCTTGAGAAGTCATTTCATCTCAATGTCGGATAGAAGTCCTACAAAATTGGAAACAACATCTCCAAATGACCTTTACAGTGTTGACGGGGACGTTAAACCTCAAATCAAACAAACAAACAAACATTCTTGTCTGCATTAGCATACATGTAACTGTATCGGCGGGGTAATGCATTAACATTCATAGTTCTATCATTTCTGTTTCGTCGTTTCTGTTTAACATTTTACGACCCTTTCAAGATTATTTCACTTATATCGTGCCGATTGTTACTTAAAGATAAATCCGAAGAAAACAAAACGCCTAATCACGTGAACAAGTCTGTGAAATGAAGACCCCCCCCCCCCCCCCCAAACCCCACTTTATATAGAGAAATCTGGGGTTTACATTATTTTTCTTATTTCTGCTCCAATACATAGGTTGTGGGTACCCGTTAGGACCGCCTCAATGAGGCGGTTCTAACGAGCATCCACAACCTATGTTTGAAGTATAAATAAGAAAAATATCACAGATTTTCATCAGAAAAGTAGCCATTTTGGAGATGTGAGAAACTGCAATATGTCACACGGGTGTGTTATCGTAATGTTGACTGCTGTCGTATCACCTGGAGTCTCTCACGTGTGATCGATACGGAACCCGGGAAGGGACATTTCTGTTCCAGTATCTAGCAGAACAGAAATTCAAACAATAAAATTAGAGTGGAAAAGAAAACAAAAACGACATATTTAGCTTATTTTGTAATGTTTTCTAAGATGGCTTGTCTGTTGTCCGTCGTCCGTCGTTAACCTTTTCACATTTTCGACATCTCCTCCTGAACCGGAAGTCAGATTAAGCTGATTCCTGGTGGGAGGCATTCTTGTGACATGGGGATTAAGATTTGCTAAATTGGTTCCGTTCGGATTTTCAAGATCTCCGACATGGCGGCCATCTTGAAATTCTTCAAACCACATCTCCTCCCAGACAAAAGTTCGAATAAAGCTGAAACTTGATTGGAGGCATTGGGATTGACACGGAGATTCAGATTTGCTAAAATCATTACGTTCCGATATCCAAGCTGGCCGCCATGGTGGCCATCTTGAAATACTTCAAACGACATTCTCTCCCAAAGGTCCAGTTCAGCTGAAACGTGATGAGAGGCATCAGGAAACATGGGTATTTAGACTTGCTAAAATTGGCTGCCATCTTGAATTAATTCCAAAGGCATCTCCCAAACTAGGGCGAAATGGCGATTCAGACTTGCTAAAATTGTTCCGTTCCGATATCCAAGATAGCCACTATGGCGGCCATCCTGTACTTCTTCAAATGACATTTCTTCCCGAACCAAGGGTAAGATTAAGCTTAAACTTAATGGGAGGCATTGGGGATATGGAGATTCAGATTTATCTAAGATTGTTCTGTTCCGATGCAGAGAAATTATGCAAAAGATATCTCCTTCCGAACCAGAGGTCAGATCAAGCTAACACTTCATGGCAGGCATTGGGGCGACATGAAAAATCGGATTTGCTAGAAGTTACAAGATGGCCACCATGGGAGCCATCTTAAAATTCTTCAACCTACGTCTCCTCCTGAACCAAAGGTCGAATGGAGCTGAAACTTAATTGGAGAAATCGGGGTAACATGGAGATTCAGAATAGCTAAAATTATTATGTTCTGTTATCTAAGATAGCTTCCATGTTGGCCATCTTGAAAATCTTCAAACCACATCAAGCATCAACATCATCTTTTCCTGAATCCTAAATCAGACAAAGGTGTTCAGAAACTTAATCAGACAGATCAAGATTATTTGAACATGCAGATTCAGAATTGATAAAGGCAAAGTGATCTGATAGACAAAAAGGCTACCAAGACGCATTGTAATTTATGATCAGCCTCATCCAGGTGAGCGAATCGGGCCCACTTGGGCCTCTAGTTCTTGTTTTCTGTTCCACTCTGTAAAAGTAGCGTGGAAAGAAAAACAAGAAATATGTAAACGACGTATTTTTGTTTTCTGTTCCATTCTAATTTTATTGTTTTAAATTCCACCCTACCTTTTTAGAGTTGAAAGGAAACAAGACATATGTCGTTAAACGACAGTTTGGTTTTCTGTTCCATTCTAATTTTATTGTTTTAAATTCCACTCTAATTTTTTAGAGTGGAAAGGAAAACAAGAAATATGTCGTTTAAACGACAAACGACATAGTTTTTGTTTTCTTTTTCACTCTAATTTTATTGTTTTAATTTCTGTTCTGCTAGATACTGGAACAGAAATGTTCCGTAGATCGAAGCTCGAACCCAATGTTGCTGAATGAGAATTTCTCTGGCTGTCCCAAGGATAAAGTTAAATAAAACCGCTTAGAAGGTCTAAGCCTGTCCGAGTCGGACCGAACTTGCATATAAACTTTAGCAGCCTGACTGCCCGGTAGAGCTTGAGGCATCATTTCATCTCAATGTCGGAAGCAACCTCTCCGAAATGACGTAAATAGTGTTGACAGTGTCGTAAAACTTCATCTCGAACTAACAAACAATAAAGTAGCGTTTGTACAAATTCCAGGTAAGGGTTATTTATAGCCCGCTCATCTTAGCAATACACTCTGTGATTACATGTATCGATAATCACATCCGTGCGAGTGAGTGTTTTAGTTTTACGTCTCACCAACAGCTAAGGTCATACGGAGACGGGTCCTCGGTTTAAAGACTCATCCGAAAGTCTGGAGAAGCCCGGGATCGATCATGTGACCCCTGGTTTACAAGGCGAGGAGCATATCCACTACACCACGGAAGTTTCTAAAAAAGGCGTCTTTCATGTAGCTCGATATAGCATGTTTGAGATAAAAAGTGACATTTTTCGTGTTTTTACTCCAAAGATAGGTATATTACACGGACTTGTTAACATGATGGGGCAAAAATTAGGCTAATTACCGTTTATTGACCACCCAGTAGCTTTGGGGTGGTGTAGTTAGATATGATTCATTGTATCTTTAGACATGTACATGTATATGTTTCCTTAAATTTAGCAAACAGTTAAGACTGTGATCAGACGCCGTGTTCTGTGGCGTCTGATCAGGTTCTTCACTGTTCACAATTAATGTTCTATATTTGGGCCGCATTGCATACCTGTATATAGGTTAATAAACAATAGGCACACAGATACCGGAAAGTGTGTTTCAGTAAACCTAGTTTGAAGTTTTTCCAGTATTAAACCACATGATTTACCCGAGAAACTTGTGGAATGTGTTAAAAGTCCAAATATGAGGGGGGAAATTTCTACATTTTTTCATACTGCTGTTGAAAGCTAGACAAGGTTCTCAACAATTCAGTGCCCTTTTTGTACACAGGAAAGTATGTCGTACGAACTTCAGTCTCAGGCATGCAGAATTTCAAAATGATGCGGAACACCTGGATCAAGTCTCATTGTGATCTACCGGATACACTTTGGACAAGTGACAACCACTCTATGCTTTGTCAATGTTTCCCTGCGATATCCTGCGGAAATCCGATATAAATATGCATACTCTCACCTATGTTACCAGCAATTTTCACCTTTTTGAGAGGTGAGATCAGGCATTTCTGGCAGCTATATTGCTTTCATTCTGAATCCTCCGTGAAATCCTTTAAACCACAATTTGAATGGGGAAGACTGGGGTTTACGCGGTTATACAATAGTATTCTAAGTAATGCTGTAAAACATAGGTTGTGGGTACTCGTTAGAACCGCCTCATTGAGGCGGTTCTAACGAGTACCCACAAACTACGTTAGGAGTAAAACTAAGAATATCACAAATTTTCATCACGGAAAAGTGAATATTTTGAAGAAATAAAAGACTGAATAATGTCACATGGATCTGTTGTAATGCCTGAATACCAGGCAATTGATTTTGGATACGTCGATGACTGTTGATTGCCCATTGAAATGTGAGTGTTTGAGTTTTACGTCCCATCAACAGCTAAGGTCATACGGAGACGGGACCTAGCTTTAAAGACTCATCCGAAAGTCTGGAGAAGCCCGGGATTGTTCCTGTGCCACTGGTGTACATGTACAAGGCGAGTAGCATAACCACTACACCACGGAGGCTTGGATTTTCCATTGAAATATATTGCTTTCGTTTGCTTCAGTCAGATTTCAAACGCTCTAACGAGCACCAACAACCTACGTTTTGGGTAAAAATAAGAAAACTATCACAAACTGTCTTCAAAAATTACTATTTTGAGTTATGAAAGAAACGCACTATGTCGAAATGTAAGCGAGCCATCAGTAGGGCTGGCTAATCGGAGCTGAAAGGATAATCGATTATCACTCATGTCGTTGCGATCGGTAATCGATTAGTAATCGCTAAGGTTTTTGTCATTTTTTACCTTTCTGGCTTTCTGTCTGAGCTTGACTCTTACCATAAGTTGCTCTTTACCATATGTATATTTGAACAGACAGGCCTGAGCAAACAGTGTAGACCCAGATGAGACGCCGCATAATGCGGAGTCTCATCAGGGTCTGCACTGTTTGCCACTCATCCAGCTGTTTTGGGGATACCTTTGGGTGGTAAATTGTACCTATCAAGTAAATGATTAAAAGCAAATCAGAAATGATTATCATTTTCCTGGAATTTATCGATCGATTAATCGATTATACGATTAATTGTGTCAGCCCTAGTCATCAGTGTTTGAGCCATTAATGTTTTACCGCATATTTTATTATGGCCAAACTCGCTGATTACACATTTTGACGTGGTCTGTGTTTGATTGCCATCACGAAAACATGCCTTTATAATTTTGACCCCCCCCCCCCCCAAAAAAAAAAAAAAATCCCACTTTCATGCAGTGCAACTGTGGTTTACAGGGGGTATATATTATTTTTTCTTATTTCTACTCCAATATATAGGTTGTGAGGCGGTTCTAACGGGCTTCCACAACCTGTGTTTGGAATATAGGTAAACTATCACAAACTGTCTTCAGAAAAAACACACATTTTTGAAATAAGAAAGAATGCACTATGTCACTAGGGCGTGTTATCGACATGTAAGCTTTACCGCATACTATAGTCTTTCAAAACGCAGTGAGACGTGACTGCACTTTTAATTTTTGACTCGTCCGTGTTTAAGGTAAGTCGCCTGTTGTGGGTATTTTCTACACTGGGCGATAATTACCGTCATATTCTTAATCTCACGCTTCGTGTAACCAGATTGACGGCTGGTCGAGACAGTTAAGTAAAACAACTGCCACCTTGGAGATCTAGGTTCGAATCTTGGGGAGATTTTTTTTTATGCCTCATTACGATAACACATCCGTGCGAAATAGTGCATTTTTTCATATCTCCAAATTGGTGAAATTTCTCATGAAAAATTGTGATATTTTTCTTATTTTTACTCCAAACATAAGTTGTTGGTGCTCGTTAGAACCGCCTCCTTGAGGCGGTTCTAACGAGTACCCACAACCTATGTCTTGGAGCAGAAATAAGAAAATTAATGAATACCCCCGTAAACCCCAGTTTTCTCTATATAAAGTGGGGTTTAAGGGGGTCTTCATTTCACGGACTTGTTCACGTGATGTAAAAATTGGATCATACGAGATTTTTTTTTTTTTTTTTTTTTTTTGGTTTGATGGATTTGAGGTTAATTTTTCCCGTCAATTTTGGAGAAGTTGCTTCCAGTTTTGTGGGCTATTAACCCGACATTGAGATGGAATGACATCTCAAACCCTGCCACTGGGTTTATAGGTTTATTAGCATGGACGGTCCAACTCGCACCACTTTGGCTGGGCAGGCTCGGACTTACAAAGCGGTTTACCATTGCTCATGTGCCGTCAGTTTCAGCTCCGTTTGAAAGCATCGTGCAGCCCGATCTATTTCTCCAAGCCCCAATGGGCGGGACCATCACACAAGATATATATTCATTTTATTGAAAAAGATGGAACGAGCACAAAGAATCGTTGCAACTCGGATTCCAGAAGTGTTATCAAAACTGTTACAATGAGTGAACGTACGTTCATAGCCGTCAGTGAAGCCAAATGCGCTGTTGAAATGTATCTGAAAGAGTTTCTTTTGTTTGTATTGGGGTTTTAGGCCCAGGCAACACTATTTAGGTCATTATTGAGACGGTCAGTTTACTTACCCACACCGTTTTCTTTGGTAAGCGGTTAACCAGTATTGTGCACATTGTTTTTGCCAGAAACTGACAACTGCCCTTCTTGAATCAGCGGAAGGAGGGAATGACCATGGAAAAGATTTCATGATCAATCTTCAGGAAAGACTGTTGCTGACACCGGCAGGTATCCTGATAACCAGCCAGACGCGCATCCGACTGAACTACCGAGGCCGGCATTTAAATAAAATATAATTGGTGAAAATAAAACAAAGGAAACAAAGTATAAAGAATGTAAAAAAAAAAATAACTTAAAACATAAAAAGATAAAATAAAAATGAAAAATTAAATAGAAATATAAAACAATGTGCCGCTGAGCCTCGAACCATCGTCTAAAAGATTTTTAGCGTGACACGCAGTACATCACATTAACCACTCGGCCATGACTTCTAGGTAAAGGAAATATCAAAACATTGATATACATTTTTAAAATCCTGAGAAAAAAGGTATCCGAAACCTGCTTCCCCTAAAAAATGGAATAGACTTGTCACGCTTAAACTTTGAACTCTCAAAGGTCGTTGATAAACTATACTTCAAGTCACATGAGTTACAGTGACGTCTAGTGACGTCACTCTAAACCATGATTCTCCGCGATCTGATTGGGCGTTGCCGACGTCAACTCTGTTTTGCTCTTTGTGGAACAACAGCGTGTGAATGTTTTTTTTTGTTTTTTTTTTTTTTATATTTAAAAGTTTGCTCTGTAAGCATTTTTTGTCCAGTAATGAGGAGCTAGAATATAAATATAAGAAATAAACCATTTTTCTGTTGTTCATGATGGGTCGCCTGCAAAGTAAAATTCATTTCTTAAATGACCATACTCGCTGAATACCCATTGTGACTCGGTGTAGTTTGTGATGACTTTCTGATAAGCCTTATTGAGGATGTCAATCTTGATAAAAGCCTCGGTAGCCGGAGACCTTGTTTGATAAACACGACACCTAGCCATCCATTTATCAAGATATTCAAGATAGTACAAATGTGTGCTACATTATACAAATGTACCCATAGAAAACACAAACGATGAAGTGTGAAAACTTTATACGTGAATGTAAATGATTGACTACTTGGTCTGATGAGGGAGCTTGTGATAATCAACGAAGTGGAGCAGAATCATGATGATGATCTGAGGAGCGTTCAGCAACGCGGGCGCTCGCCAAGCGTTCACTTTGTTGCCTACATTCTGTAGGCAACAAAGTGAACGCTCGGTTCGCGTCCGCGTTTCTCAGAACGTAGGTAATACAGGAGCGCTCACTGGGCGTCCGCGTTGTTCAGAACGTAGGCAACAAAGTGAGCGCTCGGTGGGCGGCCGCGTTGTTCAGAATGTAGGCAACAAAGTGAGCGCTCCGTGGGCGTCCGCGTTGATCAGAACGTAGGCAACAAAGTGAGATCTCGGGAGGACGTCTGCGTTGTTTACAACGTACATGTATTCAACAAAGTGTGAGCTTGGTGAGCGTCCGCGTTGAACAGAACGTTGGTAACAAAGTGAGCGCTCGGTGGGCGTCCGCGTTGTTTATCACGTAGGCCACAAAGTGAGCGCTCGGTGGGCGTCCGCGTTGTTCAGGACGTTGGTGACACATGGAGCGCTCGGTTTGCGTACGCGTTGTTCAGAACGTAGTGAGCGCAACGAAGTGAGCGCTCGGTGGGCGTTCGCGTTGTTCAACGCACATCTGGTGAGGGTTCTAGTGAAGATGAGGCAAAAAAAAAAGAATGAACGAAACCGAGCAGAAACATTCAAAGCTCAAAGCCAGAGCTAACGCATCACCGTGGCCGCTGACTTAATCACAGTGTCTCTCTCCAAACAAAAATGTATAGATTTTCTTGTGTATATTTTAATATCTCACCAACCTGTACGGGTAAAGCATTGTTCGGATCAAATGGGCACTCAGCTGATTGAATATTATAATGAAGCAAAAACATAATTAATAGTGCACTTGCCTCTTATGCTAGAGGCCACTTGTTCGATCCACGGCAGCGGTGATAAAAAAAAATCGGTGTCCGATCACGCTCCATTGTCAATTGGATCATTTGCAGGGATGAATATCATAATGTGCACCGTCTTTCGCATCGGGCCGCCTGTTCATGCAGGGAGAGTCAACCCAAGTGCAGGTTAAAGCGTCTAAAGACCCATACAGTAACACATGATTTTTTGTAAACAATGTGGGCCCCGTCAAGCGATTTTGGTACTTATCGCCTATGCGAGCAGCGAAGGTTCAGGCGAGCCTGCGCATCCGCGCAGTCTCGCCAGAACCTTCTCTGCTTGCTCATACAAGCAGTGAATCAAGAGGAGCCTTCAGACGGAACGCCATATCCCTGGCCCCTCTGAATGGCTGGGCATGCGCAGTTAAAATTTGTCATGACGGAATGCTCGAAGACACAAATTCGCTTGGCGGGGCTCGTGTATAATGTGCATCGCCTGATGTCTTCCACGGATGTTAAGAAGTATTTGAAGAATGGTTTGAAGAAAGACACGATGCGAGCCACGGAAAACAAGCGACAACCACAGGTTCCATTACGCAAACGCGCCTATACAAATACATTGCCAACTTTATCGCCGAAAAATGAAAGTTTTATGATTAAATATTGTAATATTTTTCTTATTTCTGCTCAAAAAGCAGAAATAAGAAAAATAATGTATACCCCCGGAAACCCCAGTTTTACTATATAAAAGTGGGGTTCAAGGGGGGTCAAAATTATATAGGCGTGTTTTCGTGATGTCAGACGTGTAAGCTTCTCTCGACTCTTCCGCCCTTAGCATCATCCAGAAAGCCACGTCTTTTGAACTAGTACACACTACATTTGGGCATGCACATAGTCACCAGGGAAACACCCAAGGTGTCACAGACGAGTAGGTGCACATCGTTTGTATCACTCAGCTGTCTCTAATGGGCCAAACATTACCAAACTTCACACAACTTTCCGGTACGAGATAAAACCTGTCAATCAAATTACGGTGTCATACAGTCAGCTTTAGTGATAACAATGGTCAGTGAGCATGTCGGAGCCTTGGCCCTATGATAATGGCCGCGCCAAGCGAAAAGGGGGCATTCGAGCAAGTTTCTTCAGTGAAGACAAAAAATTGCCCCCGTACTCTCTCAGGATATTCCTGTCCGGCCAACATGAAGACGCTTTGTGTGACTTCACATTGAAAACTTTTCACCGGAAAATGACAATTTTCAGATACAAAATTCTGATTATTTTTTTTATTATTATTTCTCTGCCCCAAACATAGATTGTGGCCCACAATCTGTGTTTTCGAGCAGAAATAAGAAAAATAGTGTATACCGCTGTAAACCCAAGTTTTACTACATAAAATCGGGGTTAAGTGGGGTCAGTATTATATAGGCGTATTTTCGTGATGAATTTGGTGTACAGCGAAGGCTCTTATCAGACTGTGCGGAGGCAAAGGCCGATCTGAATTTTGGCCCTGCGCTCTATGACAATCCATTCAGTATACAGTGAAACATCCTCTTTAATTTGATACAAAAGACGTGCAACCCTATTGATTTTCGTAAAATACGTGTAACCCTATTAATTTTCATAAAATACCTGTAATTCTATTAGTTTTCGCAAAATACGTGTAACCCTATTAATTTTCGTAAAATACTTTTGACCCGATGGATTTTCGTTAAATACGTGTAACCCTATTAATTTACGTAAAATACGTGTAACCCTATTAATTTTTCGTAAAATACCTGTAACCTTGTAGATGTAAAATACCTGTATCCCTATTATTTTTCGTAAAATACCTGTAACCCCATGCGTAAATTTCCGTTAAATACATGTACCCTATGAAATGTTGTCAAATACATGTAACCCTATGAATTTTCGTAAAATACGTGTAACCCCCATGAAGCTATAGTAAACACGTGTTACCCTATGAATTTTCGTCCTATGAATTTCGTAAATACATGCACGTGTTATATGTACAATGAAAGGGTTATCCTTCGAAAGCAAGGAATACACCACATGATGGGTGTGACTATAAGAATCTTATATGGGTGTGAGGGGTGGATGGAAAAATCCGTCCCGAGGGACACTGTCCGGCACCACGAGGCTTGCCGAGTGATGCCGGACAGTGATGCCGAGGGACGGATTTCTCTATACACCCGTCACACTCATATAGGATTCTTTTTCTTGCATACCTTTCATTTCTTAGCGTGGATTTAAATGCTGCTGTCACTTCGGTTACCGACGTCCGCCATATTGTGATGAAACTACAGGAATGTTTCGCGACGTCACGTAACGTGCCGTGACAGTTTCATCACAATATGGTGATAAAATATATTCTACCGAAATATATTCGATTTTGGGTCGGAACACCAGGGTCAGAACATAAATTTCTATCCCAGGGTAAAATCACGGATTTCCTTGTCTGGTGTGCAAGAATAGCTAGTTTCGACCAATTAGGCCTCATCAGTGACCCTCAAGCAGTTTCAGAATTTCATAATGGAATCAATGATCCCAGAGGAAAAGAAAATATAAGCTACACTGTGACTAAGGGCGGGGAGAATCCTGTGAGTTTTCGTACAACATTGTCCAAGCTATGCCCACGATCTTTTTACACTGTGAAAAATATGGTTTGTGAAACAGACAACTGACAGGAGTCGAACTCGTAAACGTGTAAAGCAACACACGTGCATTTATAAAACGTGTGTTTCTTTTTATCCGAAAAGAATATTTTACGCAGAATTTAACTTTTAATTAAACGCAAGCATTGTATAGCCTTCCTGTACACAGAAAGAGACGTTTAAATCACTTAGTGCTGAACTGTGAAATTTCACCCCTTAGCTGAAGTTCTGGTGGATATTGACACAGTGTCTACTGAATAAAATTATAATAGGTGAACTTCAAATATTTGAATGAGAAGATGAAACGCATTCACTGGGCTGAGAAGGTCTATATATTTACACTTTAGATCAAACGCACCTTTAAGTGGCACAAGTTATGAGGTAGTGCCTTGCAGAAAATGTCTTTGATAGCGTGCGAACTGTGTATGTCCAGAGGAGACTGCGCGTTCCATAATCGTTATTTTTTTTTTTTCGTATATATAATGTATTTGAGTCATCACTTCACGTTACGTTTCACGGCGCATGCGTGCGGATTTTACATGCTCAGTGCATCATGCGGGATTTAGGAACCGCCATGTTTTGTCGTACATTTCGCGCAATATATTACAAGTGATGACTAGATTGAGCTGAATGAAAATTTTGTAATATTTACACTCAACCAGAACATTGTTCAATTGTATCTCCATATAATCATGAGTTACAACATCTCGGTTTGATTTGATTCCGGAAGAACAACCTGTTTTAACCAAAATATCACATGTGAGCCTGTGTATCTGTATATACATTCCCATTACGCAAACACACCTATACAAATACATTGCCACCTTTATCGCCGAAAAAATGAAAATTTTATGGTGAAAAATTGTGATATTTTTCTTATTTCTGCTCAAAATATAGATTGTAGGGTCTCGTTAGAAGCGCCTCATCGAGGCGGTTCTAACGAGTATCCACAGTCTATATTTTAGAGCAGAAATAAGAAAAATAAGGTATACCCCCGGAAACCACAGTTTTACAACATAAAAGTGGGGTTCAAGGGGGTCAAAATTATATAGGCGTGTTTTCGTGATGGAAGATCTTTGAGACCTCGAAAATCTGTTCGAGACTCGGGTAGTTCGAGCCGCTGAGGGTTATCGCCAGGAGGCATAATGAGATACTTTTGGACATCTTTGCAGTGTTCTATAATGAAAATACTTGCTGTATGTACTCATTAGAATCGCCTCCTTTAATGTTTAAACCATGCTTCTTAAAACACTTCCATATGTTTCGCGATGTCTGACTGGATAAACGTTATGACGACATATGTGATATTCTCTCGGCAACCCGACGTCAGCATGTAAAGTCGCATTTCATTGCTTGGTATTTGGTTTTAAGTGCCTTTTGCATGGAAAACAGAACATTTAAAACTTGTAAATACGTGCATGCAAAATCTGAGTAGAGGGACGTGTTTGATACATGCTGCATGAGAACTGAAAAGTGTCACTTTGAACTGAAAAGTGTCACTTAGGGAGGTAAATTGTCGGTTTTACGGTCGCAAAGTCCGTTTTTTTTTGTTTTTTTTTGTCGACACATCAGCGAAATTTCCAACAATTAAAACACAAATAGTTACATCCCAAAAATGATAAATTTGAAAACACTTATCCCCTAAATAACAATCGATAGCAAACAAGAAACAGAAATAAACTTTGCACTGAATCATGTAGGTAATGATTCAAGTCGACCCTGAGTGCATCACTGTCTATAAATTGCGAAAAACGAAGCTTTGCAAAGCATTGTAACCTCAAATGATGGGCCACGCGTTTTGTGGATTCTGTCGGATAAACAAGATCTATTTCGAGATCTGAAGCAGCGTTTGCTGGTGATATTCTTCGTTTGCTATGTACAAGAAGACTCATTCTCTCGAGGAGATACCAAATTTTATCTCCCTGGAAATATTAATACCAGCGCCGGGTAATAAAAATAACACAAGTTGTAGCTTTATATAAAAGATGCATCAAAAGTTTAGGACCTGCGGTTTTATGGGTATGTACTTGGTTAACATTACTCGGCCGCGACAAAAAGAAAGGTGACTCTGAGCATGCGCACTTAGCGAAATAACCAATCACATTTACACAAACACAGACTGCATGAAGAAGTTTTGTGTCAAGGAACAGCTGCATATAGCGCACAGCGATGACTCTGATCAGACTGCGCGCATGCGCAGTTTGATCAGCGTCGTCGCTGCGCGCACATGCTCAAAGCTGGCTTCTTGTTTGACACGGCCCATGTATGAGAGAGCAAAATGATTGTGCCATGTAGACACGAGCGAATGAATACGTCTTGAGGAAAAAATGCAAAATGTCGAGGGCGGAGAAATCATTTTGTTCTTCATTCGTCTATTAGTTGCATTTAAATGTCTTCGGAGACGGGAATTGCGCCTGAAAAGGAGCAAAAACACATCACAGTGGCTGTCAAATATGTGGCGGAGCTTTCTGCGCGGAGTTTTGCGGTTCGCGGAACGGTATACCGTGGATAAGCTGTGTTCAGGCTGGGAATTCTTGATGAACTCAATTACAGATTCATTCAGATTCTTATACTTTGAGTATTACTTGGTACATGTAATAATTTATTTCCCTAGATTAATTGCTAGTTCTGACAGTCGGCCTTGGTAGCTCTATCGGATGCGCGTCTGTCGGTCTAGAATTCAATACCTGACGGGCCGACAACATTCATTCCTGAAGATTGACAAGGAAATGTTCTACGGTCTTCCCTCCTTTCCGCTGTCAAGAAGTGTTTATTCGCTTTGTATAGCTTTGTATTTGTCCTGTCAGAGTTGGTTTGGCTTTTTGTTTGCCGGCCCTTTCATCGTTAATCAGAGGTGGACGAAAACCGGAATACTCGGAGAAAGACAACCTGACAGTCTGTTGCAGAACTTGCGTATCACATGTAGCCCTAGCGAGGCGCGAACCACAGCGGTGAGAGACCTAATGATTAAGAGCCAGCGTTCTTATACCCATTAGGACAAGTGTCACCGTAAACGACAAGAAGTTTAATGTCACAGTAAACGACCTTATTTTTTTTTTTTTTTTTTTAATTTTCATGAACATCAAACAAAGTTTTGTTTTAATTTACTGTGTTGTGTCTGTGAACTGCAGAATAAGGACTACGGCTTTGCAAATCCGTATTATTGCCCTTTAACTTGTTTTGTATAAAATGGAATCTTCATCCTTACATACAGCAGGAGTCCATTTCAGAATTAAGGGGTGACTTGTTGTTTTTTTCTCCAAAATTTACTTGGAAAATAACCCACCAGTGCCTTCAGTAGGTCTACTATGATTTAAGGGTGTGTGTTTTATCCTTAAATGTTCTGATAAAAGGACCATCCTTTGGAAGCAAGGCCTACAATACAGAACCGAACACCATGGAGTGTATAAGACTTTTTTTTTTTTTTTTGGGGGGGGGGGGGGGGGTCAGACTAGCTAGTTTCGGCCAATTAGGCCTCATCAGTGATCCTCAAATATTTTTAAATATTCCACAGTGAAATCGATGATCACAAAAGACTAGAATATAATGATAATGATTGCTTATTATGAACTTTTTAAAAACGAAGGAATCCAATTCGCATGATGCCAAATGTAGATCCAGAGAATGACCAGGATTTTTCTATCTCGATTAATATTTTAAAAAATCTCTTATTTATTTTTAAAAAATCTATTATTTACAAAGGTTGAACCCTTCTCGTGTTAAGTGCATTACTCTTCACAAAAACACTAAAGTCTCGACAAGTAAAAATATGTCTGAGCGCATGCGCGAACACGGGCGACAAAAATCAAGTTATGCACACACGCAGTCAGAACAAAACCATAAATAGGCATCCATCAGGGCATCCATCTGGCGCATAGCGAAGACTCTGATCAGCCTGCGCAGGCTGATCTGAGTCTTCGTCATGCGCCGATGCCCAAAGACACATTCTCGGCTCGCTGTGGCCGGCGTTATCTCTAAGGTTGTAAGCAACAATGACATATTAGCAATCTTTGGGTATCTGTTTCTGAAGTATGGCTGTTTGAATGAGAAAGACAATATCGTTGAGTAACTTGATAGTGCCCCTCTCATTGTGACAGTACTAATAATGGCCAGATCACAGGAAAAGATGTCTCGCCCCCGCCCATCTGGGCTTGGAGAGATAGATTGAGCTGCATGGTGCTTCCACGCAGAGATGAAACTGACCACACATGAGCACTGGTAAAATGCTTAGAAAGACTAAGCCTGTCCAGGTAAAGTAGTGTGAGTCAGACCGCCCAATCCATATGAGCCTTTTGGTTTCACTGTGCGGCAGGGCTTGAGATGCCATTTCATCTAAATGTCGGGTAAAAGTCCCACACAATTGGAAGCAGCGTCTCCAAAATGACCTAATAGTGTTGACGGGGACGTTAAACCTCAATTCAAACAAACAAAACGGAAAATATGTCTTGCGGAGTTACCCACCGAATCTTCAACTTTCGTAACAAACACACCGGTAGTTTTAACAAGCCATTTTAGCCGAATCAGGCAAAAGTATGTCTTTTACATGTAAAGTTTGCTCCCAGTGGAAACACAGATCCATCACGAAAACACGCCTACAAAAATTTGACCCCCTTGAACCCCACTTTCATATAGTAAACTGGGGTTTACAGGGGTGGGGTAAACCTTATTTTTCTTATTTCTGCTCTAAAATATTTTGTGCAGAAATAACAATAATATCACAATTTTTCATCTCAAAATTTACATTTCTTTTTTTCGCCGGAACAAAATTACAATGTCTTTGTATAGGCGTGATTCCATAACTAGCGGTAGTTATGTGACGTCACATTTTGGGCCCTTTCCCATAACTGGACCCTTTTCTTCATGACGTTTGGAGTATTCCGCACTCTTGGCAAGCAAATGTATATGCTTTTTGTTATTCCATGACGTCTTATATACGTCCCTGTACATACATGTGATACCTGGTCGAATCGCTGTCGGTCCGACATTTGCCCGTCAATCTTTGCTGGCTGGATACGGTCCCAAAATACAATACTAGATCAGACCAGGACTACGATGTTTGTTCCAAGTACAAGTATTGCAGTCTCAAGATCATTTCTCCAGTCTATCTATCCACCAGTTACGTGCCTCCGTGGCCTAGTGGATAAGCACACTGACTCTTAATCCGCGGTGGATCGCGCCACGCTCGGGCCAAGTGTCTGCAACGGAAGGTCAGCTGTTTTTCGCCCACCTCTGATTAACGATCGGCTCAAAATGAGTGAAATAATCTTGACAGGGTCGTAAAACCAAAATCAAAGCACTGAGCGCACTGGTGGGTCGATTGTCTCCGAGTTTAGATTTGGAACGAGGACTTACACTTGGACTTTTAACCCTTAAATTCCTGTGCTGTATATAAGCAAACCATGTAGACCCTGATCAGGCGCTGCGTTTTTTGGTGGCTCACCCTTAAATTCCTGAATTGTAAGCAAACAGTGAAGATCCTGATCAGACGCCGCGTCTGATCTTGCTCTACATTGTTTGCCAAGCCCAAACCATGATTCCAGCCCAGATTTTACAGATAACCCTTGCTGCATGATGCTTCCACGCAGAGCTGAATCCGGCCCGCACACTAGTACTGGTAAACCGCTTAGAGGATCTAGGCCTGTCCAGGAACCTCGGTGCAAGGCGGACCGTCCATGCTAATAAGCCCTATTGGTTTCATTGGGCGACAGGGCTTGAGATGTCATTTCATCTCAATGTCGGGTAAGAGTCCCACAAAATTGGAAGCAACGTCTCCAAAATGACCTTTACAGTGTTGACGGGGACGTTAAACCTCCAATCAAATCAAAATTTACGCAACACGCTACTCTACTATTTTCTATAAAATAAGTTACATTGATTTCGATAGTCATGTGGACAACAGCACGAATTCAGTTTCTGTCCTTTATAACATTGGGTCGATTGTAAACCAATCGACCCAACAACAAAAATCGATCAATCGACCCGTTCTGTTAGTGCTTGAGTTTTCCTGAGGGCCTTCATTATAACGACAGTACAGTAAACTTTCTATATTAAGATCACCTTTGGGACTGTTGAATAGTTGCCTGAAACCTTTGGGACTGTTCAAAAGTGGTCTTCTTACCACTTTTGAACAGTCCCATAGGTGGTCCTTTACTACAGGACAATGTGTGTGGAAAACACAAAGACAAATAAATAACCCCCCTAAAATATCGTTTATAAGCAGAATTTGTATTTACTATTTAGCTGGTCTTAATAGCGAAATTTCAATATATCTGCCCCAACCCCCCCCCCCTCCCCCCTCCCCCAACATTATGCCCTTATTCGCCATGCACCATAAAGAAGACCATTAAGGAGTCGTATAACGGGGTATTAAGGGCCTTTTCCCGGAATCACCTCACGATTCAAACAAAATACAACATTTCCTTCTTTATCAATTAAATACATAATTTAAAACCTTCTTATCTTGAGATAAGGACTGTCGTTATAACGATTTGGGGTGGTTCGGTGAGGCAAAGGTGACGTGTATCTTTCGTCCAACTGATTATGACTTACAGTTGTAAGCAATATATGGGCTACATGATGCTTCCATGCACGCAGAGCTGAATCCGGCCCGCACACTAGTACTGGTAAACCGCTTAGAGGATCTAAGCCTGTCAAGGAACCGCGGTGCGAGGCGGACCGTCCATGCTAATAAACCCTTTTGGTTTCATTGGGCGACAGGGCTTGAGATGTCATTTCATCTCAATGTCGGGTAAAAGTCCCACAAAATTGGAAGCAACGTCTCCAAAATGACCTTCACAGTGTTGACGGGGACGTTAAACCTCAAATCAAACAAACAAACAAAGACTGACAGTTGTACAAGGCCTACTGTTCTTACAGCAGGTAAGGGTAGAGGGTGAATGTTGTTATTTCTTCTGTTTCCACGTTCCCATTCATTTTCCTTTTTTCCCTTTGTCCCTCACTTTTATCTCCTCTACTATTTTTTCTATCTCTTTTCTTCCATTCTCTGGGAGGCGACACAAAATGACCCACAAGGGTTGACGTGTCGTTAAACCCAAAACAATCAATCAATCGTTTTAACGAGATTTTCCATTATATCGAATGTCGGTATAAAGAGAGTGAACTTTACTAGGACATCTTAACAAGGGGGCCATGATCGTCCTTAATGCTCACCAGTGCTTAAAGTAGGTCAATGCCACTCAGCGACTTTAACATCCAGGTCAAGCTGGGCAAGTGAGTGTTTGAGTTTTACGTCCCACTAACAGCTAAGATCATACGGAACGTTATAGACTCATCCGAAAGTCTGGAGAAGCCCGGAATCGATCCTGCGACCCCTGGTTTACACGGCGAGTAGCGTATTCAAGTCAAGCTCACTCAGTGTCTTTAACATCCACTAAACTGGAGGACAAATCTCTAAACATAGCCATGTCATCCTTATCTGCAAATTTACAGAAAATCCAATTAAAACCGATGGGAAGGCTTTAGCAATTAAGGGACAGAACTCCGTGTATCAGACTGCTGTGCCAATCTTTGCCGAAAGCAAACTGTTTTAAAACATAATCTTTGTTTGTTTGATTTGAGCTCTAACGTTCCCGTCAACAATATATAGGTCATTTTGGAGACGTTGCTTCCAATTTTGCGGGACTTTTACCCGACATTGAGATGAAATGATATCTCAAGCTCTGCCGCCCAATGAAACCAATAGGGTTTATATGCATGGACGGTCCAACTCGCACTACTTATCCTGGTCATGCTTAGAACCTCTAAGCGGTTTACCAGTACACAAGTACAGCTGGTTTCAGCTCTGCGTGGAAGCATTATGCAGCCCATCTATTTCTTCAAGCCCCGATGGGCGGGGTCCCAGTGTTTCTCAGGAATGGCTGTATTCTGACTGAGTGGTGGCCGGCCGCGGCAGCTCATTCTGATGCGCGTTTGACTGGTGATCAGGAAGACGCGGGTTCGATACCTGCCGGGGTTGGCAACATTCTTTCGTGGAGATTGATCATGAAATCTTTTCTATGGTCATTCTCTCCCTTCCGTTGATTCAAGAAGGGCAGTTAGCAGTTTCTGGCGGAAGAAAGTGCACTCTACTGGTTACATGTAACTGCTTACACATAAGCATGCCCACAAATAAGCATGCCCAGGAAAAGTGTGGATTCTAAAATGACCGGCTCAAAAATGACCTAAATAGTGTTAACTGGGCCGTTAAACTCCAATACAAACAAAACAAAATCATTGAGTGGGCAAGCTGGCCGAATATGAACCAGCGCATGACAAAACCTACAATAAGACATGTGCGAAGACGCAGATCAGCCTGCGCATCCATAGAGTCCAACCAGAGACTTCTCTTGCTGCATGGGGGAGCATTGGGCCCTTAGCTATCCTTAGAGCGCACAACGAAGACTCTGATCAGACTGCGCGGATGCGCAGGCTGATCTGAGTCTTCGTTGGGCGCACATGTCCTATTGTAGGTTTTGTCGTGCGCTGGCTCATATTGTCTTCTCTAACAACGCATGCTCGAAGTCTCCTTTTCACGTGGCGCGGCACATTTAACTGATAAGCCCACCCGCGGGCACGCTGGTGTCATGGTGTTCTTTTACTTTTGAAAACCGACGCCCTGCACACTGTGGTGTCAGCGTTTGTTTTTTTATCAATTTTCTCGAGTCGTAAATTTAAATTGTAGCCGTAATAAAAATTCTTAAATCGAATAGCGACGCAACGGTTCAGAAATTTAGTACCGTTCCATTTCTCAAGTTCCGTTCAAAAGGCTAATTTGAACGAGCTGATGTTAATTCAGAGATAAAATTAACAAAACCGGGCGATAGATAGCAATCAAATTTAGACTAAAACGACCACATTACCCCAGGGTTATACATTAATCATTCATAGTTGCTAAGATGTAAACATTTTACAATAAAATTAAAATTCATTAAAGAAGGCTATAGGAATTTATTGCCGTGCGCTATCACACAAAATTTACATTTTAAAGGACAAAGGGACCCAGCTATCGGACACGTCAAGCAAGAATGGGCCCTCGAAAGGGGTCAATCAGCTAGGATTCAAATCAGCCTCTGGGCTCAATCAATTAATAATAGTTCGTCTGTCATTACTGACAATGACCAATCTTAATCACATTAGGTGGCTGATGAGACCAATTCTAGCTCTGAACTGTCGGTTGCAGATAGAGCAATAGAAGTTAGAGGAGGACAGCTTTGTTGGTGATGCCTTAGCTTTAGAATGACCTAAATTGTGTTGACGGGGACGTTAAACCTCAAATCAAACACATGGATAACATGACATGTCCATCTTAACTGTACTAGTTTCAGAAGAGTACGAACACCTTGCATCCCTGCCCTTTTCAGAACTTAGATGTGTGACTTCCTGTCTTGCCTCTTTATCTTAAACGGTTTTCTAAGACAGCTTGTATGGAAGTGATTTAGTCTTTTGGGGTGCCGTTGGTAAACTGTCTATGTTTCACATGCATACAATAGTGTTGGTAGCACCAAAGCTCTGTAGACTTTCAGTTTTGTGTCAATTCCACTTCGATCCCAGACACTACCACGTAGTCAACCAAATGCTGCACTAGCTTTGGCAATCCTGGCATTGACTTCATCATCAATGTGCACGGCTCTTGACAGTAGATGAACTTGTCTACATTTGCAGTCTTTGACCTTTCACTGTGATGGCGGGCTCTTTTTAATTTTGCCTGGTGCTGGTTGATAAACTACCTTAGCCTTTTTGATGCTGAGTGTGAGGCAATAGCTGTCACAGGAGTCAGATACTTGATCAATACCTTTTTGCACCATCTCTTCTGTTGGAGCACCTTTTTATCATGGCATCAGCAAAGAGGAACTCGTCTAGCACCTCTGTCTGCACCTTGAATTTGGTTTGCAACCTTCTGGGATTGAAAAGCTTCCCATCAAAAAGAGACCTAATAGGTATACCATTGTTACCATCCTGGAAAGCATCTGCGAGTATGGCAGAGGACATCATGCTGAACAGTGTTAGGGCTGACTCACACTTGTTATGAACTTGTGTGGACAGCCAAACTTGGCCCTGATTTCCCAAAGACCGTCACGACTGACTGTGTCAAATGCTTTGGTAAGGTCGACAAAGGTCATGTATAAGTCCATGATCTGTTCCTGACATTTCTCTTTGAACTGCGTTGTTGTGAAGATCATGTCAATTGTTCCTCTGTCCTTTTCTGATCCGCCACTGGCTTTCTGGTAGAAGCTCTGACTTTTCAAGGTATTCATTCAGTCGATTAAGCAGAAATCTTGCAAGGACATTCCCAGCAATTGACAATAAAGAGATGACACGATGATTGTCATAGACCTGAGGGCCCAATCAGTTATTAGTTTATACTAATTAATTTTAGTTCGGTTGCGATGGAAGCTTCAAGCTTATTTGAATCGCTCTCGAACACTCAATCCGAATGTTATCACGCGCTCGAGAGAGTGGCAGTAACTGTAACAGCACTGCAACCTATTTACACCTGGGTGGAGTGGCCAGTGGCATTACGTGTCTTGCCCAAGGACACATCTCGCCTCCGGTGGCCGGATCCGAACCTACAGCCTCTCGATCATAAGTCGAACTTTCTAACCACTGAGCTCCCTAGCGGTCGACTTTGTTATTATACAGCCTTTCTGTCCGTAGTATATGAACCCGCCAAGCGAATTTGTGTCTTCGAGCATTCCGTCATGACAAATTTTGAATGCGCATGCCCAGCCATTCAGAGGGGCCAGGGATATGGCTTTCTGTCTGAAGGTTCCTCTTGACTCACTGCTTGTATGAGCGAGCAGCGAAGGTTCTGGCGAGACTGCGCGGATGCGCAGGCTCGCCTGAACCTTCGCTGCTCGCATAGGCGGTAAGTACCAAAATCGCTTGACGGGGCCCAAATTATTTTGGGTCAGAGGTCGTCTATACAACAGACAGCGAAGACTCTGATCAAACTGCGCAGACGCACAGGCTGATATGATTCTTCGCTGTGCGCAAATGCTCACGATTCCATTTTCGCTTGGCGCGGCCAACTCAGTTGTTATGAAGCCTCCTCATTCCGTTTGAAGGAACTTTTGGTCAAGGGACATCTATAAAGCGAACAACGAAGACTCTGGTACTCTCGTCAGACTGTGTGTTTGCGCTGTACGAACTGAGACTTCATTGGGTGCATATGTTCAAATACCCTTTTCGCATAAAGATTGTGGGTAAGAACGGCCTCAATGAGGCAATGAGGCTGTTCTAACGTATACCCACAATCTATATTAGCAGAAATAATAAAAGAAATCACTTTTTTTTTACCTAAAACTTTTCGCTTTTTTTTTGCGGTAAAATTTCGTAATAATGTATAACATAGGAAACATACCTCATTGAGGTGGTTCTAACGAGTACTTTGAGCAAAAATAAAGGTAAGAATGTTTACCCTTGTGAACTACAGCTTTTTTCAAGTGATATTAGGAACATGCTGAAGTGAACAGGGTAGAAATGTTTGTCTGCATACACGGCGACACAGTTTGGTAAAAGTACGGGGGTGAACATGCTGATTTCTAATCCCTCCGGTTGAGTAGGTGTAAGCTTACAGTCTTGCAGAAGGTAATTGATTGATTGATTGCTGGCTTTGACAGCCTTTGCGGTTCATTTCGTGTCGTCTCCCAGAGAAAGGGAGAAAAGAGATTCACCATATTTGCATTATTTGCTGGCTCCCAGCTTGCACATTATCAATATTGATAAAACAGGTAACCAGACCCCCCTGACCTTTTAAGGTCAGGGGGGTCTGGTTACCTGTTTTTCCAACACTTATAATCTTCAGACTAGAAACCAGCAGTTAATGTAAAAAAGGTGAATAGAAGAGAAAGTATAGGAGAGTAAGGCGAGGGACAGAGGAGAAAGAGGAAATTGAATGGAAAAGTAGAAACAGATAAAATTTACAACATTCCCCCTCTATCCTTACCGGTTGCAAGGACAGCAGGCCTTGTCCAACTGTCAGCCAATATTAGTTGGACGTCCCAGTGACGTAAGATACGCGTCACCTTTGCCTCACCCAACCACCCAATCTTGCAGCAGGTAGGGTAAAGGGGGGATGCTATTATTTCTTCAGTTTATGCACTTTAATTCATGTTCCGCCTCCTCACTTGTCCTCGATTTTCCTCGTCTCTACTATCTCTTCTAACTCTTTTCTCCCTTCCTCTGGGAGACGACACAAAATGACCCACCAACACAATCAATCAATCAATCAATCAATCAATACGTCCCAGTGTTTGATTTGCTGTATCGCCATTACTTTCAGGATGTGCTTGGACTCAAGTACAATTTTGTGGTCGATACACGATAGTGATCAATAATCGATAATTGCTGGAAATATTCATCACGCAATCAAGTCCGTGAAATGATCACCCACTAAACTCCACATTACATAGAGAAACATGGGGGTTTACGGGGGTATACGTTATTTTATATCTGCTCCAAGACATACTTTGTGGGTACTCGTTAGAACCGCCGAAACGAACACCCACGACCTATGGTTGTAGTATGAATAACAAAAAATATCACATATTTTCATCAGAGAAGTCGTCATTTCGGTGATGTGCAAAAATGCATTATGTCGCACGGGTATGTGTCTTGTTCTGTCTAGTCATCATGTCAACAAGTCCGCGTAATGAACACCCCTTAAACTCTATTTTATACCAAATTTGTTTTTTGACGTCCCCGTCAACACTGCATATGTCATTTTGGCTTGTTGCTTCCAGTTTTGTGGGACTTTTACTCGACATTGAGATGAAATGACATCTCCAGCCCTGTCGCCCAATGAAAAGTATTCAAAGTTCTGCTCCAAGACATGGGTTATGGGTACAACTTCATCAATAACCTAGTTTTGATTGATTGATTGTGTTTGCGTTTCATCACGTCAACAAGTCCGCGAAATAAAGACCCCCCCCCCCCCCCCCCGCCCCCACTAAACCCCACTTTATATTGAGAAAACTTGAGTTTACGGGGGTCATTATTTTCCTTTTTCTGCTCCAAGACATAGAGTGTGGGTACTCGTTAAAACCGCCTTATTGAGGCGGTTCTAACGAGCACCCAAAACCTATGTTTGGTGTATAAATAAGAAAAAGATCACAAATTTTCATCAGAAAAATTACCTTTTTTGAGGTTTTAAAAATGCACTATATCACAAGGATGTGATATCGTAATGAACGACACGCCAACCTTTGTTGGTCACTTTGTGTCGTCTCCCAGAAAAGAGAGAAAATAGACAGAAGCGATGAAAAAGAGGACTAGGAGAGACAGAAGATAAAAGAAATAGAGGATCTTACACGAGCGGTCATGCATTATTGAATTTATTAAACGAGTTGAGGAAAAGGGATAAAATGCGAGGCTCGGCCGAGCATTTTAACCCTTTTCTGCAACGAGTTTAATAAATTATTGGTATAGAGGATCTTACATGAGCGGTCATGTATTATTGAATTTATTAAACGAGTTGATGAAAAGGGATAAAATGCGAGGCTTTGCCGAGCATTTTATCCCTTTTCCTCAACGAGTTTAATAAATTCAATAATACATGAGCACGAATGCAAGATTCTATTTATCATATGGCATTTAAAATGCATTTTATTCACGATTGTTTACAAAAATATCAATATTCCGCCATTAGTAAACGCGACGTCGTTAAGGACGTCGTACATGTAACGTTACGGGATGTATCTAGCTAATTTGCATATTTAATCCACTAGTGGATTATCGAAAATATTACATGGCGTTATTACACTCTCAGACGCGACGTCATATGATAAAGTGTCATAATAGAAGAAATAAGACCATCCCCTTCTACCATTAACTGCTGCAAGCGCAGTAAGCCTTTCCCAAGTGTAAGCCAATATCTGTTCAGAACCAAAGTGACGTAAGATACACACCCTAACATCCCCTTGTACAATAGACGGTAAAGCGATAAATATTTAATCGCTTTCTTGTCTGCGCCATTCTTACAGCTTACTTCTTGTGGGCAGTATACAAGTTACTTGTAGTTAATATTCTGATGATATTATTAATATTCCGTCAAAAGTTATCTTAACATATTTTCAAATAACAGATGAAGCTATTGTACTCTCAGTACGAAGCCAAGATTTAAGCACGATATGCTGATATATTACAGCCCGTCCATGTGATAACGAACTTATTACATAGCCGAACAACTATCATTTAACTGCGCATGCGCGGTGAATCATTGGTTCCAGTTCTCCGGCTCTTTGGTTGAAGCTTCATCTATACCTATGTTATATATGGACAAACAGCGAAGATTCTGGCGAGCCTGCGCATGCGCAGGCTCGCCAGAACCTTCGCTGTTCGCTCATGCGATAACAAACATTTTCATATGAGTTGATTGTATGATAATTTTCTTTCCCAGTGCATCGTAAATGAAGAGCCTCGGGGTAGGATGTGATAAAATAATCATAAAATACATAGTTAAATGCTGAATGATTTCCCCCGATGAACGTTCAAAATACACAGGTTACAAGTTGCGACCGAACAATATACGTGTTGAACCATCCGAAGCCTGTTAGTGTCTACGTACATTTGTTTTCAACAGTGAACGTTTTCAATAATAGCCTTTTTTAAATGTTTTTGCATCCGATTGGATATTTGTAATGAAAATATTACTGATTGATTGAATGATTGATTGATTGATTGATTGATTTTACCTATGTCGTTATGTGAACGGGATCCTCACCGTATAGTCGACAAACGAAGTTTCCACCTTCATTAATCACCCTCATCAAATGTTACTTGACGAAGCTTGACGTTCCGGATCAAACCATAGAGTGTGGCTACGCGTTAGAACCGAACGCCCACATTCTCTGTTTAGAAAGATTGTCAGAGCCCTCGACAAAGGATCATATGGATTTGATGTGAGGTATTCGGTAGTTGTATCGATGCCTGTTCATTGTTGGCTTCTTTATTTGGTTTGATTTGTTCTGTTTCATTCGGAGTTTATCGTCACTCTCACACTATTTAGGCCATATCGAGCAGGCCAGAAAACCTAACCACACTTTTGCTGAAGAGGCTTATATGTGTGCGGATACCTAGTACAGTGCACAGTCTTTCAACAGTCTTTCCCCAGAAACTGACAACTGTCCTTCTTGAACCAGTGGAAGAGAGAATATGGCCGTAGAAAATATTTCATAATCGATCTCCACTAAAGAATGTTGCCGACGCGGCGGGGCTCGTGCCCACGACCTCCTGATCACAGGTCAGACGCGCATTCCAGCCGAGCTAACCAGCTCTTTAATTGGCACCTTATATATAAAATGCATGCCTTACAGTAAAATTCCTATATTAAGACCAACTTTTGGACTGTTCAAAAGTGGTCTTTAAGACCACTTTTGAAGACTGTTCAAAAGTGGTCTTTAAGACCACTTTTGAACAGTCCCAAAGGTGGTCGCTGACATGAGGACACTGTATGCAGTAAGCACAAAGGAAGAACAACTGCAACTTACTAACTAAGCTTTTAAAAGCAGAAATTGTCCGTTTGTTGGGTGGTCTTAACCCTTATCTTGCTGTTCACAACAACCCCTTTCTTTGCAAACAGTGCAGATCCAGATCAGATGGCTTCTGAAGAAGCCATCTGATCAGGACCTGCACTGTTTGGCATTCAGTTTATGAATTTCTAGCAATAAATTACATCAAGTAATTTGATTGGTTGATAGACAGAAATGGGTGTGGCTTAAATGAATATTCAGCAAGATAAGGGTTAATAGCGGAGATTCACTGTACATCTTTTAGACATATGAGCGATCGATTGATCCATCATTCTGATTGAATGACTTTTTATGGTTATGAGGATGCCACATAGAAAAGAGTGTTTATCGCATAAACGAGCAGTCAAGGCTTCGGCGAGCCTGCGCATAAGCACCGTCTCGCTAGAGCATAAGTGCCGTCTCGCCAGAGCATGAGCACCGGCGTATAAGAGTATACGCGCTGTCTCGCCAGAGCATAAGAAGATTCTCGGCAGAGCATAAGCACAGTCTTGCCAGAGCATAAGCACAGTCTCGACAGAGCATAAGCATAGTCTCGCAAGAGCATCAGCACAGTCTCGTCAGAGCATAATCACAGTCTTGCCAGAGTATAAGCACAGTCTCGTCAGAGCATAATCACAGTCTCGCCAGAGCATGAGCACAGTCTCTTCAGAGCATAATCACAGTCTCGCCAGAGCATAAGCACAGTCTCGTCAGAGCACAAGCACAGTCTCACCAGAGTATAAGCACAGTCTCGTCAGAGCATAAGCACAGTCTCGCCAGAGTATAAGCACAGTCTCGCCAGAGTATAAGCACAGTTTCGTCAGAGCATAAGCGCAGTCTCGCCAGAGCATAAACACAGTCTCGTCAGAGCATAAGCACAGTCTCGTCAGAGCAAAAGCACAGTCTCGCCGGAGCATAAGCACAGTCTCGTCAGAGAATAACCCGAGTCTCGTCAGAGCATAAGCACAGTCTCGCCAGAGCATAATCACAGTCTCGCAAAAGCATAAGCATAGTATCGCCAGAGCATTAGCACGGTCTCGCCAGAGCATAGGCAGATTCTCCTCAGAGCATAAGCACATTCTTGTCAGAGCATGAGCACAGTCTCGCCAAAGCATATGCACAGTCTCACCAGAGCATAAGCAGAGTCTCGCCGAAGCATAAGCACAGTCTCGCCAAAGCATAAGCACAGACCCGCCAGAGCATAAGCGCTGTATCGTCATACCATCAGCACAGTCGTACAAGAGCATAATCACAGTCTCGCCAGAGCATGAGCACAGTCTCTTCAGAGCATAATCACAGTCTCGCCAGAGCATAAGCACAGTCTCGTCAGAGCACAAGCACAGTCTCACCAGAGTATAAGCACAGTCTCGTCAGAGCATAAGCACAGTCTCGCCAGAGTATAAGCACAGTCTCGCCAGAGTATAAGCACAGTTTCGTCAGAGCATAAGCGCAGTCTCGCCAGAGCATAAACACAGTCTCGTCAGAGCATAAGCACAGTCTCGTCAGAGCAAAAGCACAGTCTCGCCGGAGCATAAGCACAGTCTCGTCAGAGAATAACCCGAGTCTCGTCAGAGCATAAGCACAGTCTCGCCAGAGCATAATCACAGTCTCGCAAAAGCATAAGCATAGTATCGCCAGAGCATTAGCACGGTCTCGCCAGAGCATAGGCAGATTCTCCTCAGAGCATAAGCACATTCTTGTCAGAGCATGAGCACAGTCTCGCCAAAGCATATGCACAGTCTCACCAGAGCATAAGCAGAGTCTCGCCGAAGCATAAGCACAGTCTCGCCAAAGCATAAGCACAGACCCGCCAGAGCATAAGCGCTGTATCGTCATACCATCAGCACAGTCGTACAAGAGCATAAGCACAGTCTCGCCAGAGCATAAGCACCGTCTCGGCAGAGCATAAGCACACTCTCGCCAAAGCATATGCACAGTCTCGCCAAAGCATATGCACAGTCCCGCCAGAGCATAAGCATAGCCTCTTCTGAGCATCAGCATAGTCGTACAAGAGCACAAGCGCAGTCCCGCCAGAGCATAAGCACAGTCTCGCCATAGCATAAGCACAGTCTCGTCAGACCATCAGCACAGTCGTAAAGAGCATAAGCACAGTCTCGCCAGAGCATTAGCACCGTGTCGCCAGAGCATAAGGACACTCTCGCCAAAGCATATGCACAGTCTCGCCAAAGCATATGCACAGTCCCGCCAGAGCATAAGCACAGTCTCTTCAGAGCATCAGCACAGTCGTACAAGAGCACAAGGGCAGTCTCGCCAGAGCATAAGCACAGTCTCGCCATAGCATAAGCGCAGTCTCGCCAGAGCATAAGCACTGTCTCACCTTGGCATAAACACAGTCTCGCCAGAGCCCAAGCACAGTCTCATCAGAGCATAAGCACAGTCTCGCCATGACATAAACGCAGTCTCGCCAGAGTATAAGCACAGTCTCGCCATAGCATAAGCACAGTCTCGCCATAGCATAATCGCAGTCGCGCCAGAGCATAAGCACAGTATCGCCAGAGCATAAGCACAGTCTCGCCATAGCATAAGCGCAGTCGCGCCAGAGCATAAGCACAGTATCGCCAGAGCATAAGCACAGTCTTGCCAGAGCATGAGCACAGTCTCGTCAGAGCATAACCACAGTCTCGCTAGAGCATAAGCATAGTCTCGTCAGAGCATAAGTACAGTCTCGTCAGAGCATAAGCACAGTCTCGCCAGAGCATAAAAATTGTCTCGCCAGAGCATAAGCACAGTCTGGTCAGATCAAAAGCACAGTCTCGCCATAGGATAAGCGCAGTCTCGCGAGAGCATAAGCACAACCTTGCAAGCAGATAAGCTCAGTCTCGCCTGAGACTTTGTTGCTGTCTCTTTCTTTCTTTCTTTTCCACCATGCTAACAAGTCCGTGTAATGAACACCCCTCTAAACTCTACTTTAGAGAAACTGGGGTTTACAGGGGTATACATTATTTTTCTTGACATAGGTTATAGTTACTCGTTAGAATTGCCTCGAGTCGGTTCTAACGAGCACCCACGACCTATGTTTGAAGAAAAACAAAAATAAGAAAAATATTACAGACAGCTTCATGCTGTAGTTAACTGCTCACGTGCATTTCGAAGAAATAACTCGGAGTCTGTCGTGACAAAGGCTATTTTCCTCTGGGGTCGGCCCATATACAGATGTTATCCCGCCTCAGTTTGTGTACAGTGGATACATGTATGACGCTTGCGATTGTAAACATTTTTTGCTGGGGTTCATAAATTGTTAATGTTCGTTGCAAATGTGTATGTACTAAGTTTGTAAGGTCGTTATTGCTTTGCTGCATATGCGTCTGATTATATTGTCTATGCCGGATCAGGCAAAATGTATATTTGTTCATAGTACCAGGCCTCATACTGACCATGCTTTTCAACGCCTGAAAGGCCCATTTTTGCAGCCTCAACCCTTATCCTGCAGAACAAGACACAACTATTACCTTTGCAAACACTGTAGATCCAGATCAGTCAGGATCTACACTGTTTGTAATGCAATTTGTGTGTGTGTGTGTGTGTGTGTGAATTCGGGTTTAACGTCGCTTTCAACAATTTTTCAGTCTTATCACGACGGTGTCTGGTTGCGACAGGTTTTTGATTGATTAATTGATTTCCCGTTTCCCCGTGTCGCGGGTCGTCAGCTGGTGGGGTCCCAGGGAACGAATCCATGCTGGCATTACACCGTAGCCGCTCAGTGGTACCCCCATTCCCCGTTGCTCGCCTGAACCTTCGCTGCTCGCATAGGCGATAAGTACGAAAATCGCTTGACCGGGCCCAATTACATATGATGTAGTTTTAACGAAGAACTTGATATATTTTTCTCTTATTGGTGACTCGAATATACTTAAGATCCGCCTGAATGTGGCTGTTCTAACGCCTACCCACAATCTGTGTGTTGGAATTACTGATGCAAGGTTCTTTACTTAAACAAATCGATGCAATAAATAGCCTTGTGCCCTTCACTTAATATATAAAAAGTGATTTACAAGGTATATATCACTGTCTACTCTTTAGGAAACAGTTTGTTTGTTTGAGGTTTAACGTCCCCGTCAACACTGTAAAGGCCATTTTGGAGACGTTGCTTCCTGTGTGACTTTTACCCGACATTGACATGAAATCACATCTCAAGCCCTGTCGCCCAATGAAACCAAAAGGGTTTATTAGCACGCACCGCGGTTCCTGGACAGGCTTAGATCCTCTAAGCGGTTTACCAGTACAAGTGTGCGGGCCGGATTCAGCTCTGCGTGGAAGCATCGTGCAGCCCATATATTTCTTCAAGCCCCTATGGGCGGGGCGGTTTAGGAAACAGTAGAAAGAAGGAACATGGCTATGCATGGACCAATGATTGTTGAACGCGACAGACAACGTGCATACCGTATCATGACATGACAGCATCTGGTACACGGACTACTGTGGTGTGACCTGGGGTGTATGAATAAATTAGCAGCGATTTAAAACTGATTGATTGTAATTATGCATTTTCCCTGTTAGGCGCAAGCCCCAAGGTCTGCTGTTCTTACGTTAAATCGATACACCCGTGGTGGAGGCCTTTATCAGTGAATCAGGTCTACCTTGACAGACTGGCCCGCTGTCTCTGACGGAGAGACAATTTTCAAAACGTTCGTTGTTCATCACGAAAACACGCACATACAATTTGAACCCCCCTTGAACCCCACTTTTATATAGTAAAACTGGGGTTTTACAGGGGTTAAACCTTATTTTTCTTATTTCTGCTCTAAAATATAGATTGTGGGTACACGTTAGAACCGCCTCGATGAGGCGGTTCTAACGATTACCCACAATCTATATTTTGAGCAGAAATAAGAAAACTATAACATTTTTTCAGCTTAAAATTTTCCTTTTTTTTTTGGGCGATAAAGTTTGCATTGTATTTGTATAGACCTGTTTTCGTAATGTTAGATGTAGAATACACTCGTAGAAAACGGCTAGGCGTTTTGAAAAGTGTTTGTTTGGTCAGGGTTTAAGCTTTATGTCTCATCAACACCGAAGGTCATATGATGACAGATATCAGGTCATTGCCTTCACTTCTATTTCTTATACTGACCACTCTTTTCCATGCCTGAAAGGCCCCATTTTGCAGCTTCAATACTTATCCTGCCGAGGCTGTTCTAACGGGTACGAGTAACGAGTACCCATAATCAATGTTTTTGAGCAGAAATATGAAAAATATTGTATGCTCCTGCAAACCCCAATTGCACTATATAAAAGTTAGGGTTAAGGTGTTCAAACATAAAAGGCGTGTTTACGTGATGACTGAGTGCGCATGCTTGCAGACCTTTTTGCACGCATGCATGGTCCATATTATAAAGTGGGGTTTTCGTGGGCGTTTATTTCATTAGCTTGTTGTCCGGAACTTTGCAGCAGCATTTGGGCGTATCATCACAATATACTTTGACTCCTTAAACCCCACTTTTATATAGGAAAGCTGGGGTTTATAGGGGTACATGTAAACATTTTGTTCTTATTGCTGCTCAAAAACATAGATTGTGGGTACTCGTTAGAACCGCCTCGGCGAGGCGGTTCTAACGAGCTCCCACAATCTATGTTTGAGCAGAACTATGCAAAATAGCTGAATTTTCCATCTGAAGATTTCATTTAGTGGTGGTAAAATTGGCAATATCATTACGCTAACACACCCGTGCGACATCTACAAAATGGCGACTTTTCTGATGAAAATCCCTGATATTTTTTTATAAATACTGTAAACATAGGTCGTGGGTGCTCGTTAGAACCGCCTCATCGAGGCGGTTCTAACGAGTATCCACAACCTATGTCTTGGAGTAAAAATAAGAAAAATAATGTATACCTCCGTAAACCCCAGTTTTCTCTATATAAAGTGGGGTATATGGGGTCTTCATTTTACGGACTTGTTCACGTGATGTGACACGCGGACGTCAATCTGAAGAGGAAAAAAAGTAAGGAAAAAACACGTATCATAGTAAGCCCTTTTATTCAGCTCATTTGAAATCTAACAAGTTACACATTTCATAACAAAAACAAATTCTCATTATATGAGACAAAAAATGAAAGACAAGGTTTTTTTTACTGTTTCCTTCTCGCATGCAAGCCTTGGGCACATCGACACACTATCTCACACTCGTAAGAATAACACACCCTTATTTCAGCGTTCCAAAACTGCCGTCTTTTATGTGTATAAACATTTGCGATATTATTCTTATTTCTGCACACAGACAGATTTTGGGTCCTCGAAAGACCCCCCTAAATGCGATCGTTCTAACAAGTACCCACAACTCATGTCTTTCACAGACATGTAGCAACAGATGAGGATTGTATTGTGTGACCACAGAATGATATTTTTTGTCAATTCTCCATAAAAACCTAAGTTTTGGGTATTCATTAGAACCGCCTCGGCGAGGCGGTTCTAATGAATACCTACAATATACATGTAGCTTTATATGCAGAGAAGGAAAACTATTCTTCAATTGTCACAATTTTACAAAAAAACCCAACTTATCTGTCTGTTGTTATGTTTAAACACAAATGGAAATCAATGTTTATTCTTGCACACCAGACAAGGAAATCTGTGATTTTACCCTGGGATAGAAATTTATGTTCTGACCCTGGTGTTCCGACCCCAAATCGAATATTATCGCGTGTTTGATAAATGCACTGGTTGATTACAACCTCATGCGCGGCGTCGTCATGCGTGACGTCACTTAACATTCCTGTTGTGTCATCACAAAATGGCGGACTTCGGTAACCGAAGTGACAGCAGCATTAAAAATTCGCAATAGAAATGGAAGGTATGCAAGAAAAAGAATCCTATATGGGTGTGAGGGGTGGACAGAAAAATCCGTCCCTCGGGATCAACTGGTGCTGTCCGGTATCACTCGGCAAGCCTCGTGATGCCGGACAGTGTCCCTTGGGACGGATTTTTCCATCCACCCCTCACACCCATATAAGATTCTTATATTCTTGTAAATCCCAGTTGTCTCCGAGCAAAATACAGTAAAATGCCTATATTAAAGCCACCTTTGGGACTGTTCAAAAGTGGTCTTAAAGACCACTTTTGAACAGTGCCAAAGGTGGTCCCTGACAAGGACATTGTGTCCAGAAAACACGACGACAGAGTAACTGCACCCTTCTGAATAAGCTTTTTAAAGCAGAATTAGTCTTAATTTGAGGTGGTCTTAATAGCGGAAAATCAATGTAAAGTGGGTTTCACAGGGGGGTTCTGTACGCGGACGTGTTAACACGATGCTTGATTTTGAACTGTATTCAAAAGCATGAGTGCTATGGCGAATGGATACCGCTTCAATGGCGATTAACGAACTACCCACATAAATCTAACGACCTACTCACAATATATCTAACGACCTACCCAAAATCTGTGTTTGTAGAAAAAAATAGCATCACTATATCATTTGCAGATTCACACCACGTTAACAAGCCCGTGAAATGAACACCCCCGGACATCCCACTTAATATATTATAGAGAAAACTGGGGTTTACATCGATATACATATTTATGTCTTATTCCTGTTCCAAGACATAACAAAAGCATAGGTGTAGGTTGTGGGTACTCGTTAGAACCGGCGGGTCTTTCGAGCACTTTCAACTTTTGTTTAGAATAGTTAGAAATCTTCAGAAAAATGATATGATGTCACAATCAGAAATAGAGGTCATTCCAGAGACAAGAAATCAAGTTTTATATCAAACACAGGGATTAAGATATCAGCGTGTAAAAATAATCGGGCAAATAAAAATCAAAAATGAGTTCCTTTAAGAGCAATGAAAACATTCATAAGAAAGAAGATGGGTCATACTACGTAGTTTCGGCTAATAAAGCCTCATCAGTGACCCTGTAATGATCCGGCAAAGAAACTCCACTTGTCTCAATTATTGACCAAAATAAAAATGTTTGAGAAATGGTAGCCACTGACAAGAAAATACCAGCCAAGAATAGTGGAAAATGTTGAAATATGATATTTGTTAAAAAACAAAAATCATAACTTCTACAACTCTCGAAATATCGTTTATACAACAGCCGTACGGAAAAAAAATGTGATGTTCAAGTTGGGTTTGCCCTGTTAATTATTCACACCAGCTTGCTCACGTTACATTTCCTACAAAACACACAAATATCCAATCATACACCATTTCAAATGAAAAATAGAATTTTACTTGATATGGGATTTTATAAACTTTTAAACTTAACAAATTTTCTGCGTTCAATGTATCTCCCTACTGTGGTTGCCAGCCTCTTTCATGTCACAATTTGGTGTGTGGTACATGTACAAATATCGCCCTCCCCCCCCCCCCCCCACCCCCCCCCCCCGCCCCCAACCCTCCCCCACGTACGATAACATGTAACACCCATATCACTTGTGTCAAGCAATGTTTTTGTCATGAAAAAAGCGATATATAACGAAAACATGCCTATATAATTTTGACCCCCTTGAACCCTACTTTTATATAGTTTGTTGGGGTAAACCTTATTTTTCTTATTTCTGCTCTAAAATATAGATGGTGGGTACTCGTTAGAACCGCCTCATCGAGGCGGTTCTAACGAGTACCCACAATCTATATTTTGATCAGAAATAAGAAAAATATCACAATTATTCATCTTAAATTTTTCATTTTTTTCGGCGATAATGATTACAATGCATTTATATAGGCGTGCTTTCGTAATGCATGTCAAAATTTGGTGTGTGGTACATGTACGGATATCGTCCCCAACCCCACCCCCGTAAGATAACATGTTACACCCATATCAGTTGCGTCTCCAAAATCAATGTTTTTTTTTTGTTGTTTTTTTTTTTTTGTCATGAAAAAATAGCGATGTTTTCCTTTTTCTGCTTCGAACATAAATTGTGTGCACTCTTTAGAACTGGCGGTTCTAACGAATGCCCGCAACCAACGTTTTTGAACAAAACTATAGAAAATAATGTATGCCCTAATAAACAACACTTTCTTCTGTATAAAGTGGGGTTACAAGGCTGTTCATTAAACAAATATGTAAACCAACGGAATTCTCTGGAATTTTGACATCAAAATAACACATCCGTGTGTCATAGTGCAACCAAATTGTATTTTGTTTTTTGTGTGTGTGTGTGTTTGTGTGTGTGTGTGTGTTTTTTTCCTGTGAAAAGTTGTGATATTTCTCTTATTTATTCCCGCAACATAGGTTGTGGGTGCTCGTTACAACCGCCTCATTGAGGCGGTTCTAACGAGTACCCACAACCTATGCTTTGGAGCAGAAATAAGCAAATATAATGTATACTCCCTTAACCCAGTTTTTGTCTCTACATTGTATTAGAGAGGGGTTAAGGGGGTGTTCATTTCACGAACTTGTTCACGTGATGAATATCCTAATCAAAAGCAAATATACATCGGTACATGTACAATTTTTTACCACACGGTTATCTCTTAAGCTGTATATCTTCTTTTAAATGGAAAACGCATTAAACAATTTGAAGAACAGACAGTTTTGTAAAAGAAAAACAATAATATTTGGCGACAATGTCTCGTTAAACTTATCTGATAATTTAGAAAATTCACAATCTTTCAACACACAGGCCCAAAGACAAGATACCACACACACACTTCTAATATTGACAAAATGACTAAATGCAACATGTGCTAAGTATCGCTGGATAGCTTTACTTGGTTTATTTGCCCATTAATATACACAGCTGGCGCATGGCTATTCCTATGACGCATTAAGTGCCCAGCCAAAACCCAGATCAGCTTGAGCATAAACTTCGTTTGATCAAACTCTTCAATGTTCATCTGTAATACCCTGAGTACCACAGAAAGCTTTTGCGACCACGTGAAGACTCAGATCAGCCTGTGCAACGCACAGGCTGATCTGTGTCTTCCGTGGTCCTGCACGTCAGTTTGTTTGGTATTCCCAAGCGCCTGCTCAATATGATAACATTACTGTAATTGAAATTTTCTAAGATCAATGGAAGACAGGAGTATAATCAATTTACCCCGGGTTCGAATTGTCGGTTAAGTATCCTTTGATCAATAACAGAACGGTATTGTATAGCCGTTTTCACAGCGAGATTTCATTTAATTAATAGGTCTACTGTAAAATGGGTAATGTGATTAAAAATAGTTTCTAGGTGTCCACATGTTACAAGGACGCTGTGACGAGCCGCATATAGTTCTCCTGTTAAACGGGTATATTTGTAACCCTCTACGTGTTTACAATGGCGCAAACCAGAAGACGACCTGACCCAAGCTACCAGGAGGGAGGTTCTTTGTATCATATATTACCTGACATGAAAATTCTAGGTACCCTGATCCAAGCTATGAAACGAAATATTCTATGTGTCATATATGGCCTGGCCCAAATCATTGGACTAAAGATTATGTGTACCCCAAACTTTTAGACTGTAGAGTCTGTGTGTCATATATCTCCTGACCTATGCTAGGAGACGGCAGGTTTTGTGTCATATATGACCTGACCCTCAGCTATCAGACAGAAGATTCTGTGTCATATATGACCTGACCCTCAGCTATCAGACAGAAGATTCTGTGTCATATATGACCTGACCCTCAGCTATCAGACAGAAGATTCTGTGTCATATATGACCTGACCCTCAGCTATCAGACAGAAGATTCTGTGTCATATATGACCTGATTCAAGCTATCAGATGGAAGATTCTGTGTCATACATGTCCAGACCCAAGCTATCAGAAGGTTGCATGTGTCATATATGACCTGTCTAAAATTATGAGAGGAAAGACTTGATATGTCATATATGACCTGACACCAGCTATGAGACCAGACCAAAAACTATGAGACGGAAGATTATGTGTTATATGACCAGACCCAACTTTTCAGAAGGAAGATTGTATGTTCCATGTATGACCAGATCTACACTATGAGACAGAAGATTCTGTGTCATATATGACCTAATTCAAGCTATGAGATGGAAGGTTCTGTGTCATATATGACAAGACCCAAGCTGTCAGAAGGAATATTGTATGTGTCATATATGACCTGTCCAAAACTATGAGACGAAAGATTTTATGTGCCATATATGACCTGTCCAAAACTTTCAGACGAAAGGTTATATGTGTCATGTATGAAAACTACGAGACAAAAAGCTCTACGTGTCATATATAACCTGACCTAAGCTACGAGGCGGACTATTCTATGTGTCATATATTACCTGTCCCAAGCTATCAGACGGAAGATTCTGTGTACCATATGTGACCTGACCTAAGCTTTGAGACGGAAGATTCTTTGTGTCATATATGACCTGACCTTGACTATGAGACGAATGTTTCTATGTTACCTTATCCAAGCTATGAAACGGAAGATTCTATGTGTCATCTATTACCCGTCCCACGTACCATATGTGACCTGACCTAAATTATTAGACGAAAGATTCTGTGTGTCATATCGGACCTGACCTTAATTATGAGATGAAAGATTCTATGTATCATATATGACCTGACCTAAGCTATGAGACTGAAGATTCTATTTGTCATATATTACCTGACCTTCGCTATGAGACTGAAGATTCTATTTGTCATATATTACCTGACCTAAGCTATGAGACTGAAGATTCTATTTGTCATATATTACCTGACCAAAGCTATGAGACTGAAGATTCTAATTGTCCTATATTACCTGACTTTAACTATGAGACGAATGTTTCTATGTATCATATATGACCTGACCTAAACTATGAGACTGAAAATTCTATTTGTCATGTATTATCTGACCAAAGATATGAGACGGAAGATCATACTATGTGTCATATGGGTTTTATAAGTGTCTATTTGGATGCAGAATCGCCTCGCCACGAAGAAATTGACATGAGATTTCATATTCTTGTTTTCTGCTTTTACACACATTTAGCGCAAGATAAATTAAACTATTTTTCAATTTATAATAAATCAGCAGTCAGCATCTGTTTTTGATCTTAAGACTACTTAGGCTTAAAACGCACCACTTCAGAGAGATACTAAAATATCGGGATGTTAAAAGCTATATTTACAGCATTCAGTTATGTTCATATACACCATGATACATAAAAGTTTACGGGCCTCCGTGGCCTAGTGGATAAGAGCGCATTAGGTCTCTCACCGCTGTGGTTGGAGCCGCGCTCGGGTCACATGTGAGACGCCAAGTTCTGCAACGAAAGGTCAGGTGGTTTTTCTCCGGGTACTCCGGTTTTCGCCCACCTCTGTTTAACGATCGGCTCGATATGAGTGAAATAATCTTGAAAGGGCCGTAAAACCAAAAAAAAAAAAAAAATACACAAAAGTTAAAACTTTTTTTCGGGATATACGACGTTTCTTTTGACATTTCACAATCGCGTTATTTTCATTAAACTTCTTTTGCATTCCTACTTTTATCAATCACAAAACTGTTACATTTGCAGGACATTTTGCATAGGCATATTCCTGTATTAGACGTGCAAAGTAACTAACTTGGTATATGATAAAAATGCAATTTAAAGGCAAGAAACAGACCATTAAATTGGGTGAACTTTAGCACAAAAGTCACGATATTGTAATAGGGCTCTGTCATGTAGGCTTCATGA
Organism: Lucinisca nassula; assembly: GCA_963580285.1. Lineage (NCBI taxonomy): Eukaryota > Metazoa > Mollusca > Bivalvia > Lucinida > Lucinidae > Lucinisca > Lucinisca nassula. The sequence continues at coordinate 132,044,518 of OY757013.1, forward strand.
AATATTTATATTTTTTGAGATAGGCCTGGCGAAGGGAAAATGGTTTTTGAACGTTTGCCCAGCGAAGACTCTGATCAGGCTGCGCGGACGCGCAGCCTGATCAGAGTCTTCGCTGTGCCATTTTAGGGTGTACGGTAACACAAAGTTTCCTCAAGCAATCCGGGAAGGTTGTAGTTTACATACTGCTTTGAGACTTAACTGTCAGCGATGGCTGGGAGACCCATTTTCTTTTGACACGGCCCAGATGAAAATATGCAATGGTTCACTGCTTCTGTTTCAGAGGTTTTGATGTTCAATAGAGCTGCATAGCAATCATCAGATTAAAAATTTCTTACAATACCCCCAATTTAATATATATATATATATATTTTTTGTTTGGGGTTTTACGGCCCTTTCAAGATTATTTCACTCATATCGAGCCGATCGTTAATCATAGGTGGGCGAAAACCGGAGTACCCGGAGAAAAACCACCTGACCTTCCGTTGCAGGTGGTTTTTCTCCGGGTACTCCGGTTTTCGCCCACCTATGATTTAATAATTTATGTGCAGAAAAGTGGCGGCATCGTTTATGGAGATTTTCATTATTTTTCATACTTTACGGGCATATTCATTGTTTTCCATTTTTTACAACAAAAACATATATTGTTGGTACTTGTTAGAACCTAAAGAGCACCCGGAATCTTTATTTGGACTACATATAACAGTTAGAAAAATAACATCTTTATCTCAAAAATGCTTGTTCTAGAGATGAGATGGGCATATAAGTACTGCACACTGATGTGTTGCTGTGATTAGAACAGCGCACACCAGTAAGATGAGGCTTCCTTTGATGGGTTTTCCTTATGTATCTTTTGTGACGTTTTGTTTTATTTATACTCCAAAATAGATCGCTGGGTATTGAACAGAATCGCCTAAGTGGGTCAGTTTAACGCATGCCCTCGCTGTTTTTAATAAAAAAAATATTTCGAATTTCACAATAATAAGGCATCTACGGAGCAAGCTTTTACAAGAAGCCACATTCTACATGCATGTATCATACGGAACAGAATAAGACACAGTAGATATCCCTGTAAATCCTATTTTGGTATTTAAGCGGGGCTCAAAGTGTTTTTTTTTTTTTTGCATAGGAGCTTTAATGAGGCCTATTATTTGATCACTTGCACATTCATTCTTGGCATTAACTTGTAACAGCAAGGTGGGGACAAAATAAACTGTTTAGCAAATATGGTTTTCAACAATTCCAATATACTTGTATTTTACACATGAGTGCTAAAATCTCAAGCATGGAACTTTCGCAATCGGTGAAGATCCGGACCCGACTGAAGAATGCGGAAACTGACACTACATGCACACTGTTTAGTCTGAGATACCAGGGTTTTCGCCTTTGTAAAAACAAAATCTACCCTACATATATTCCAGACAACCCTTAAACTAGGAGAATGGACTGTCCCAAAATAAAGGATGGAAGAGTCCACTTGTTATAAAAGATACAAGGTTTAATGAAGGTTATTTGTATTCATTTTCTCCCAATCTTGCATATTGTTACCCACCAAAACAGCTTGTGTCTTTTTATATTCAAATACACTGTAAATATGGCATTTATCACCGTTTCATTAAAGAATTTTGTTGCGAGGATCTTTTGTGTTATTATGATGTAAAGTGACAATCTGTTAAAATTTCATAGCAGATATGATGTTTTAATTAGCATATACATTTAGTAGGGCTCCATGCGATGAGATTCAATATACTTAGCAACAGATGAGTGAGTGAGTGTTTGAGTTTTACGTCTCATCAACAGCTGAGGTTACACGGAGACGGGAATCGCTACGTGCCCTCGATCTGTATAGCCTTTTGTGTGCATTTAATACTTGAATAGAACAGAACAAGACAGAACTAACTGACGTAAGAGCTGACGTAAGAGCGTAATACAAACTACTTTGAGGAAGACACAGAATTACAAAGTCACAGAATTACACTGGTTTTCTCAAAATTTGATTCATTAGCGGTTTCTTGACATCTCTAACATGGGATGTACAAAATTCGACGAGGAACTTACTTTAGTATTAAACAACCAAGTACTTCCGAACATTATATTACCGGACATTATACTGCCTCACCCTGTACATTTCAAAGTGCAATTTCCTGCTGTTTCAGACAGATACTTGATTTCAGCGGCGACTGTATAGCACATGCTGCATTTTGTCATCAAGATATTTAATTGCAACACACCCATATTTAATTTTGTGTTTCCTGACTCAAACAAACGTTTTCGGAAGAAACACTGTGATACTTTTCTTACAAAACCTCTAAACATAGATTGTGGGTACTCGTTAGAACCGCCTCATCGAGGCGGTTCTAACGAGTACCCATTATCTATGGAGGCGGTTCTAACGAGTACCCACAATCTATGTCTTTCAAGAAGTATAAGAAAATACTCACTTGCAAACCAAGATTTTCTACATGTAATGTGGGGTTTACAATGCTGTTCATTGGTTTCATGGACTTGTTTACATGATGTCATGGATTGCAAATTACATTATTTATCCATGAACAAGCAAGAACATGCTTTTATGGCACGATTTCATGAACTATACCTAATGACTGATACAGTGGAACTTCACTGGGTCGAACATCTATGGCTCGTTTACCCTGGCTGAGTCAAACATGTTCTTGGGTCCCTAAGGGATTTTTCCCATAGTTCCCAATGAGAAATACAATAAACAGCCACTATTAGACCCCTAAAATTAAGACAGACTAATTCTGCTATCAAATACCTTATTTAGTAGGTTTCAGTTATTCTATGTTTTTACTGCACACAGTGTCCTCTGGTCAGAGACCAACTTTGGGATTGTTCAAAAGTGGTCTTAAAGACCACTTTTGAATAGTCCCAAAGGTGGTCTTAATATTGGAACTTCACTGTATTAAGGGATAATTTATTAAAATCGTTTGACATGAAAAGGTTTTGTGTGTGTACTCATTAGAATTGCCACAAAGAGGCGATTCTAATGAGTACACACAGCCTACCTTTATTTTATAGAAGTATTACGCCTTCTGACTCGGCGCTAAAAAAACCCTCAGTGGATCGAACAACTCTTTTCTCGGACAAATGCACATGGTCCGAAAGGCGTTTCCGCTATCGAAGTGCCACTGTATCACCATAAATCCTAAGAGGCATACAACGTTGAAAGAATGTTGAAATTATGTTTCAGATATTCCTACAACGTTGAATCAACGCTTAATACCCGCAGAGTGGGGCGTACTAAAACGTACCTTTACTGCTACATGTATTTTAATGTTTGAACGTTCCGAGTGAACGAAAAAGCACTATCATTACTGTAAAAGCACATCGATATTAATGTTAAAATAGCACAATGACTGTATATACCTAGCAGGCACATGACGCAGTTGTGACGTCACATCAACGTCAGTACAACGTCCTGACGTTTATGTAATGTCAATCTACGTCGGTGCAACGCCATGTCGTTTATGTAACGTCACAACGTCGGTACGTCATGACGTTTATGCAACGTCACATCTACGTCGGTGCAACGTCGTGTCGTTGCACCGACGTTGATTTGACGTTGCCCTAGTGGCGTGTGCCTGCTGGATTAGGGCATATAGGGAATTATATGCTCCTACTGTATAATGATATGAGACCAGATGACAAAGAATTCTCAACTCATTTGTCTATATCTCATTATTTGCGGCCAGCCCATCGGGGCTCGGAGAAACAGATTGGGCTGCATGGTGCTTCCACGCAGAGCTGAAACCGACCTCACATGAGTACTGGTTAACCGTTTAGATGGTCTAAGCCTGGTCATGCAAAGTGGTGCGAGTCGGACCGTCCCTGCATATATAAACCCCGACTGAGAGGTTGCAGATGATGTCACACACCTATAGTTATCTTTCTTGCTGGAGACACCCAGGCTCATTTCCAACAGAATTTTAATGTGCTTTCCTTGTAAATAACTTTCTTGCCCTTCGGAAAATTATGACTAAACATTGATTATATTATTCTTATGACATTTAAGAACAATCGCAGTCACATATTGACCCATTCAGTGTTTTTGTAATTATGGGATAAGTGGTCAAAAATGAATAAATTTGCACACAAAAACCTGCCTGATGTCTCCCAATATGGCGGATCAAGGGGAATAATCTTACAAAAATGTTTTGTCTGCAACCTCTCAATTGGTTTGTTTGGCATTACGATAACACATCCGTGCGACGTAGTGCATTTTTCACACCTCCAAAATGACTACTTTTCTCATGAAAATCTGTGGTATTTTCTTATTTATACTGCAAACATAGGTTGTGGGTACTCGTTAGAACCGCCTCATTGAGGCGATTCTAACGAGTACCCACAACCTATGTCTAGGAGCAGAAATAAGAACAATCATGTATACCCCCTTAAACCCCAGTTTTCTCTATATAAAGTGGGTTTTAGTGGGGTCTTCATCTCACGGACTTGTTCACGTGATGGACAGAAGGGCTTAAGGTGGCACTTAATCTCAATATCAATCCCACAAAATTGGAAGCACATCTCCATAATGGCGTAAATAGTGTTGACGTGGACGTAAAACTTCAATTCAAACACACAAAATATCTCATTATTCTGGTTATCCCGAGGGCATTGTAGGGCTAGGAACGTTTACCGCCCTTGTCCTAAACTCGTGAGGCTGAAGGTTTGGGTGTGTGTTTATGGTGGTGTCCATGACTGGGTCTCACAACCACGACGGGGGCCGGTTGATAGTTCGTATGCGCATGCGCGTTGAAATTTGATTTCCGCCGCGTGAATCGATTCGTACAGAACTGGTTCCAAGACTTGAGTGTTTTATAACTCCAAACCCACATACCACTTGTAATCCCCACAATTAGACACATGAAATATTTTAACATGAACACTTCCACAGATGGTATTGAATGGTCAAGATGACAATCCTTTTCCCCTTCATCAGTTAATTTACAAGAGCTCCAGAATGCTATTCTTCTCCAGTTGTCTATATTCATTCTTTCATAGAATAAGCAGCCAATAACACACGTGGCTGGCACAGTATATAAAACAGAAAATATTCCAATTTTAGCCATTAGTTTCTCTAACTTTCTAATATTTGTCCCTTCATGTTTTAAATTATTCCTGATTCTAAATAATGCAACAAAACCAGAGAGCAGGAAAAACGCCCCTGTTAATAAATAAGCTATTAAAGGTATTAAAACAAATCCTGTAAGGGCCATAGGGTCCTGATTCCCTACGTAGCAGAGCCCAGTCAGTTCGTCCCCATCCACCCTTCTCATTGTTAATATAACAATTGTTTTTATGGCTGGTATTGCCCAAGCAGCCAGGTGAAAGTAGCTGCTAAGAGACTGGATTGCCTCTGCGCCCCATTTTCGGGCTGCGGCAAGGAACCAGGTTATTGTCAGTATGACCCACCACAAGGCGCCCGCCATACCGAAGAAATATAATATTAGAAAGACAATAATGCACCAGGTGCTCTCCAGGCCTTCTTGAATGAGAAACTCGGCACCGTCTCGTCTTTGTTCACATGAAATAGTGGATGATCCTTTTAGTGCACGGATCACATAAGCAATAGAATAAATGGTATAGCACATTGACAAAAAGATAATAGGACGTTCCGGATATTTGAAACGGTTTGTGTCAATAAGAAATGTTAGAGCAGTACAAAGAGTGGATAGACAGCACAGAGAAGCCCAAACTACAGTCCATGTCTCAGCAAAATTCTTATCTTCTCGTCTGAACATAACATCTATATTACACCGTGGAGCACAAGTGTTGTTTCTTTTATGTATCTTGTCCACGTATAGGAAACGATCTGGGCACACAATTTCTGATGACGAGTGTATGTTTCCCCCTAGGTGTGATTTGTCTTTTATTATTTGTGTCTTTGATTTGTCTTTCTTTGGATCAATCTTTTCTTTAAAATCCTCAAAATATTTTAACCATTCATCACTGAGTTTACTTTCCGGCCCAATCGTCCCTAAGTCGTCATGGTAATCACCATCCGTCGGTACCTCCATACACAGCACCCCTTTCTTTGGGTCACTCTTTAGAGGTAGCTTGCCACAGTCCAGAGCTGCCGGCCAATCAAAGTTGAGACGTTTCAAGACTGGTTCACATTTGCCCTTAACTTCCAGGCAGATTGATCGGCAGGCTGGTACCACCATGGTCTCCTCGCCCATCTGTTGCATGTCTGTGCACATGGGTGCATACAGTGAGCACAGGAAGAAAGTCAAGAACTTCGAGCACCCAATTTGTACAAGAGGAATGAACTCGTGAACCTGCATAGTAGCATCCTTTTGATTCATATGCCCGACAAGGTTGGGCATCCTGGTCATGTTGTATCGCATATTTAGACATAATGGAATTGTTATCCTTTCACACCTATTATACTGGTAGTGATCTAGGTGGGTAAAAGCATGTCCTACCTGAAGATGACAGAGGAGAAAAATCACTGATATCCAAAACATGTTTACTTTGATATTTGTTTGTGTCAACCTCATATCTGCCCGAGCAGACGACATTTTATACAGCTGTCCGAGTCAAGAAAATTATCACATTGTCACTATTTCTCTGTTTTATCTGCCACAATTTGAATTAAAATCCTTTGTTGACAGTTACATTAAAAGAAGAGTGTTGTTTATATCACTAACTTCGTGTCTGATCTTCGTACTTTATAATGATAAACTGACAACTGTGTACAACTTGATGAACATATACTGAACTAGACCACCGTGAATAATTAAATATCCTTCCGCTCTAGTTTTACAGCTATGAAACAACTGAAATGACCAAAATAATCGTAAATGGAAATTTTATTGCATTCGCAAATCCCACACAAAACCAAACTCAACGTTTGATTTTACAACTATTCTTGTAGAAGAACATTCACTGACGTTTTATTCGGAACTACTTTGTGAAATTATTTAGATGCTCTAATTACAGTCAGTAAATTGAAAGAGGCGGTATCAGTTTTCCTTTGATCTTTGTAAACATGACACGTGAAAATGCCAATCATTAGCACGGTCTGTAACTTACACTGTAAACACTAGTTGCTTAGCTCCGCCTACTAGTATTTACAGCCTGTCACGGCGAATGCTCCGATGGAAAATATATTGCTTGTATTGAAGTGTGTATCTTAACATGCCCGGTAACTGCACATAAACATAGTCGTGCTACATATTGTGCCAGCTATATTGTCGGTATAACATCTCTCTTTGTCAGGATTCCATTTCCGGAGTCAGCCTGTGACAGGGTAGTGTTTTTTTTTATCCGATATTTCGGTACCCCTGATCACGTACATGTATGCCCGTCGCGCCTTCGGCAGCGCGTAAGCCTTTAACAGCTGTTTAAATCATTGCGTTAAAGCAAACGCTGCTCTTTCGCACTTGCGGAAGAATTTGACGAAGACTGTGGTCGGAAGGTTGATTTGTTTGAATTGGGGTTTAACGTCCCCGTCAACACTATTTAGGTCATTTTGGAGACATTGCTTCCAATTTTGTGAGACTTTTAACCGACATTGAGATGAAATGACTCCTCAAGCCCTGCCGCCCAATGAAACCAGAAGGCTTATATGCATTGGACGATCTGACTCGCACCGCTTTGCCTGGACAGGCTTTGTCCTTCTAAGCAGTTTACCAGTACACGTGTGTGGTCAGATCTAGCTCTGCGTGGAAGCACGATGCAGCCCAATCTATTTCTCCAATCCCCGATGGGCAGGGGCGAACGGAACGTTGATACAACCCGGAACTGATACATGTCAATGTAGAAAGCAACTCATCCAAACTGGTTTCTGTCCCCTGTAAAACGTGTCTGAATTTGCTCCACTTGAAAATTTCATTCTTTCTCTAACAGTAGGTCCCATTCTTCATTTTCAAGAAATTCTCCTTTAGAATTTATTCAGATTACATTTTGCCATCACTATAACAAGTCCGTGGAACGAAGACCTCTCTAAACCCACTTTATATAGAGAAAAGTGGGGCTTACGGGGGTTTACATAATCTGCCTGATTTTATCTCAAACACATAGATTGTGGGTGATCGATAGAACCGCGTCAGGGACGCGGTTCTAGCGAGCACCCACAATCAATGTTAGAAGGAGAAATAAGAAAGATGTTACATTTTTTACCTACTACATGTATTTGTGATTTCTGACACCATGTTGGACGCCATAATTTCACATGGACATGTTTTCGTAATGAATGTCCTGGAAACGCTGTTGCCAAAGAAAGTGATTGTTGAAACTTGCTGCATTACGAAAGCACGCCTATACAAATACATTGCAAATTTTACCGCTGAAAAAAAGACGACTTGAAAGATGAAATATTGTGATATATGTTCCTTATTTCTGCCCAAAATATAGATCGTGCGTACACGTGAGAACTGCCACATTGAGGCGGTTCTAACGGGTACCAACAATCTATAATTTAGAGCAGAAATAAGAAAAATATGGTTTACCCCTGTAAACCCCTGCTTTTCTGTATAAATATGGGGTTCAAGAGGGTCAGAATTATATAGGCATGAATTCGTAATAGAACGTGGATGACTGACATTCTCGATATTGTTAACGGCAGAATGCATGGTGTGCCGTTTTACTATTAATCCAAATTTATAGATATCCATAATTCGATTTTTGGATATCCATAATTCGAATTATGGATATCCATGAATCAGCCGAACATTGGATATCCATAATTCGAATTTTAGGTATCCATAAATCGAATAATGGATATCCACTTGCCTGCACATGAAATTGTTTGATACTAGCCCAGCGGTTTCATATATGTAAACCAAGTCCTTTGAAATGTTGATGATAATTCAATCCTAGTGACCTTGGGCCAATGTCACTGAATGCCCTTCACCTTTGACCTCCATAGATGTTCATACATCACGAAAACACGCCTATATAATTTTGATCCCCTTGAACCCCACTTTTATATAGTGCAACTGGGGTTTACAGGGGTAAACCTTATTTCCCTTATTTCTGCTCTAAAGTATAGATTGTGGGTACTCGTTAGAACCGCCTCGATGAGGCGGTTCTAACGAGTACCCACAATCTATATTTTGAACAGAAATAAGAAAATATCACAATTTTTCATCTTCAAAGTTTCTTTTTCTCAGCGATAAAGGTTATAATGTATTAGTTTAGGCGTGTTTTCGTAATGCAGGACCTACTTTCATTTCATAAATGTCAGCTGTTTATTGATGAATGCACTGTTTTATCTTTTCCCCTTGAAAATTTTAAGGAACCAAATTTGACCTTACGTCAAGGTCAACCATGACTTATAATTTATTCAACTTTTCATTACGAAAACACGCCTTTACAAATACATTGTAACCTTTATCGCCGAAAAAAATGAAAATTTTAAGATGAAAAATTGTGATATTTTTTTTATTTCGGCTCTAAATATAGATTGTGGGTTCTCGTTAGAACCGCCTCATCGAGGGGGTTCTAACGAGTACCCATAATCTATATTTTAGAGCAGAAATAAGAAAAATAAGGTTTACAGGGGTAAACCCCAGTTTTACTATATAAGAGTGGGGTTCAAGGGGGTCAAAATTATATAGGTGTGTTTTCGTGATGTGTAGAACTTACGAGGGCTGATTGATATGCTTTGAACCTCGTATTGAAGGAGGTACGCAGGGATGTTCTTTTTAAAACCTACTATTCTCTGACTATATAGGACAATGTGCCCAAGGATTGGTCTCATTTGGTCAGTTTATATCGACGAGGTAGCACTCTAAAGTAAACAAGACAAGCAGCTTTTGCAAAATGGACAAAATCGGTGAAAAATCAGTGATACAATATTTGCCTAAAAAGGTTTAACACCTTTAATATCCATAATAATATCCATATTTCGTATGGTAGCAACACTAGAGAAATATGCTTCTTCATATGCTGCAGTGAAAAGGTGGGTGGCAGACTTAAAGTGCGGTAGACAGAGACTTGAGGATGACCCCTATCCTGGAAGGCCTGCCAATGTTGCAACCCCAGAAATGGTCAATAGAGTTCGTGGTTTTGTTATGGCTGACATATGAGTCACAGAAAGATATATAGCCAGGAGAGTTAGCATTTTACAGGAAAGGGAGTATACCATTCTGATAGAGGATCTTGCAGTAAGAAAGCTTTCGGCCCGATGTGTAGCACACCAGGCGCATATTATCGCGTGTTGATCTTAACCTATTTGAGGAAGATCCTGCTAACTTTCTGCAGAGATTAGTCACTCTGGATGAAACACGGGTCCATCATTTTACCCCAGAGGCCAAACAGCAATCGAAACAATGGAAGCACTCTGACTCACCCCCGCCAAAGACGGCAAAGACTTGTCCATAAGCTGGGAAGGCTACGGCCTCGGTTTTTGGATGCAGATGGTATTCTGCTTATATATTATCTCCAAAAGGGACAAACAATCAATGGCACATACTATGTTTCACTTCTGACGCAGTTACGTGAAATATCAAACTTAATCGCCGCGGAAAGGGTGTGTTGTTCCATCAGGACAATGCTCCTGTTCACAAGGATGTCATTGCTATGACTGCCCTTTAAATTGATTGAGCATCCGCCTTATTCACTTGATCTCGCTCCATTAGACTTTCATTTATTTCCAAAACTGAAAACGGCTATTTCAGGCACCCACTTTCAGTCCGATGATGACGTCTTAAATGCGTTGTGCCAAATGGAATCTTCTTCCTTATATATAGCAGGATTCCATTTCAAAATTTAGGGGTGTCAGTTGTGTTTTCTTCAAAATTGATTTGGAAAATGACCGTACCTTGAGCAAAGAGTGGCGGCCTGGGTCAGCTGCCGCGTTCTGCAGCGTCTGATCTGGGCCTGCACTGTTTCCCAGAGTACCCGTTTTGGGGTTTCTGGTACTAAATGGGTTAATAGCCAAGAAAAGGAGTTCTATAAAAGTGGCATTTAGGCCCTTAAACACCGCTGGTTTAATTGGACGACAAGACTTGAGATGTCATTTCATTTCAGTGTCGGGTAAAAGTCCCACAGAATTTGAAACAACGCCTACAAAATGACATATTTAGTGTTTACGGGGACATTAATCCTCACATGAATCAAACAAACAAACTTATTTCTCATCTAAAAGGAATTCCTAAGGACTCAGGAACGGTTTCGAGTCACCCATGGTAAAAATTACAATAACACATCCGTGCTACATAGCTCCTTTTTACACATGTCCAAAATGACTTCTTTATATTTTTCTTATTTATATTATTATAGGTTGTAGGTGCTCGTCAGAACCGCCTCCTAAATCCCAGACTCTCTACTGTCAATCATCCGAAATGCAGACCCCTGATGCAGATTAAATAATTGTACCTTACCACTTATCCTGCTGAATAAATTAATCCCCCACCCAATTCCGTTTATCAAACAACCAAATGAATGAATGAACTGGTTCTTAAGGTAACCGGGCACTGAAAGCACATTGGGTATACATGTACCCCTATACCATGTCCAGGATTAGTTTTCCCACTTTCAAAACGGCTTTCGCATGGAGTTGTACACTAATTCCGGTGTACACCCCTCACCTCAGTCACGGTGCAGTGAAGGTGAAAATGGTCTGTAAGTTCAAGCGGTTTTTGACGGAGTCTCCAAAATATTGTTGGTTGTCAATCGCGGCTGTGGAACATGGTCAATTCCGATCTGCAAACCATGTTCCACATCCAGTGCCCGTCTGGCCGTGGTAAAGGAGGAAGGCATGTAGGCCACGTTTTAATGCTCCTGGGCTTCGAATCGCGACAGTGGACAGCAGAATACGAATCGTGCCAATCTGGCAGTGCCCTCCCTTAAGTAAAATAGAAGCACTGTAATTTTTGAATTTTGAACGCCAGGTCGAAAATAGACATGAAGCAACAAAGAAATCAGTGCCAATTTCGGCTGCAAGTCGCGATGAGAGCAAACTAGGTCATGTTGCTCTCTCTTAGGGCCGCACGATTGGCGTCGGACTGGCTACACATGAAGTAGTCTTGCAGTACCCTTGGGAAACAGGGTTAACGGACATGCGACTTTAAGTTCACGATCAGTCTGTGGTCCTAGCAGTCTAGGACGGGTGTGCCCGCCGTATCTGGAGCCCTTCCTCAGTCGCCTTGTCTATGAAATCTTTGTGTAGATGTCTGGTATGCTTCTTATTCAGCGGTGAGTCCTCTGCCACCTGTTCAAGCATGCTGTACCAGCTTTCATCGTAGTACTTGGCGGTGGGCATCTTGAAGACTGTCCGTTTTGGGTAGTGGTCGTATTTCCACGCGTAGACTGGTAGATCAACATTGATGGTCTCCCCTGGTCGCTGAAGTCGGTTGATTTCTAGTATGCTGCGACCTGAGTCTGTCCGCCAGGCTCTACCTAAAGGGTTCATGGCGAGCCATGGCTTTTCGTTGGTCGATCGCAGCCTCCCGATATCTCCATGCTTGAAGGTCGTTGGGTTCTCTGGTGTTGGTCGGGGCGAGGAGCGACGTTGTTGTTTGGTTGGTAGTGATCTGGCTTGTTGCGTGGGCTCGGTGACGGCTGTTGTCTGTGCTGGCTCAGGTCGCTGGGTCTTGGGTGCTGGCGATGGTGCTGGCGTGCTGATGGCTGGTCTCTGGTGCGCGATTGTGGACGGCGGCTGTGCTGGTAGGGTGTCGGCGACTGGCGGATCTGTCTGGATGGCTGGTGGCGTTTTCTTCCTTCGTGACAGTTGTTCCTTGGGCCTGGCTGGAGCTGGATTGCACAGGTTCCAGGTTAGTGGTGTAGTCCTGTGGTGACATCAGGCAGTCCATGGAGTTTGCATGACTTCAAGAAAGCCATAAGTGGCTCTGGGAGTCGGTGGTCTTTCATAGCGACAGACATGTTGTTAGAACGATGTGAACTCATCAAATGACAGACAGTATTCATTCAGTTCACAAAGTAAATGGCAAACAGTGTAGAATCTGATGTGATGACTTCTTTAGATCTTCACTGCGGCAAACAGTGTAGAACCTTGTTAGATGGATCCTTCAGATCAAAAGAAGCCACGTGATCTCGATCTACACTGTTTGCAAAGGTAGACATTGTCGTGTTCAGCAGGATTTAGGATAATAAGGGTTATCTTTCTTTGAATAGTCAAGATAACTGCATGGTATCCAATAATATTTGGCTCATACATGTATCTACCACGCCATGACCCTCATGGCCTGTATTTCCATTGCATTGGAAAGAGTTGTACAAACAGGACATGCTCGATTGGATCCATCTCCAAAAAGATATATAGTGCTGTCAGTGCTTTGATGTTCGCCTATTCAAATATAATTTAGGATAAAAAAATGAAGAGTACCCTTAATCTATATTTTTGAGCAAAGATAAGAAAAATAATATATATACATGTATACCCGTGTATACCCCAGTTTTACGATATAAAAGTGAGGTTTAAGTGGTTCAAAATTATATAGGGATGTTTTCGTGATGCCAAGCCCAGCAAGGACGTCGCTTCCGAGTCGCTGTGACGTCATGGCGCTGCCGAAAAGTTGTATGAGGAAACGTTACCACAGCAAAACTGTTGATTGATATAACAGTAGGAGCCACGCATCTCTTTACAGAGGTTAAAAACATCATCATCTATCTTTTCAAGAGTTTCTGAGATTGGCTTTCCAGATGATTCTTGGAGAAAGTACTTGAAATATAATTAAATGGCGATTAGAGACGTACATTCTAAAACCCTCTCGAGATTTTTCCTACCAAGAGTCCTTACTGTTTGAGCCGGAGAACAGCAATGCCTCCTAAACGAAATGTGCAACCAAAGAAACGCTTGCGAGCCTATGCAATGCGATCACTAATTTCGTTTTATTTCGCTAGTTCACCACCAGTTCACCATAGGTCCGTGGATATTACGCATGCGGAGACCAAATGTCGGATCAGACGGCGCAGTCTGATTAGAATCTTTGCTGTCCACAAATAGCCTTTAGTAGATTAATTTTCCCACGTTGATATTTACCATATTTTTGTAAATAAAGAAAGGATATTTTGAATATCAAGATGGAAAACATATTTTCTTTTATGCTTTATGCTTAGCAATGAAAGTGAAACAATCAAAGCACTAGCAGCACTGGTTTTTGTTTGTTTGTTTGTATAGGGGTTTAACGGCCCAGTCAACATTATTTTAGGTCATTTTTGAGCCGGTCAGTTTACCTATCCACACTTTTCCTTGGCAGGCTTATATACGTAAGCGGTTAGCCGGTACAGTGCACATTCTTTCGCCAGAAACTGACAACTGCCCTTCTTGAATCAGCGGAAGGGAGAGAATGGCCGTAGTATAGATTTCATGATCAATATCCACGAAAGAATGTTGCCGACCCCGGCAGGTATCGAACCCGCGTCCTCCTGATCACCATGCAGTCAGACGCGCACCCCGACTGAGCTGCCGAGGCCGTCTAGCATCACTGGTAGGTTGTAGGCTGGGAAAATTGTCCTGACTGGAAACTGCTTTCATTTAACATTACGAAAACACGCCTATTCAAATGTAATAAGAATGTTGCCAACAAAAAAAAAAAAAAAAAAAAAAAAATACATCTCTAAAAATGGCTACTTTTCTGATGAATATCCATATTTTTTTTTTCTTATTTTACTGCAAAGATAGGTTGTGTGTGCTCGTTAGAACCGCCTCATTGAGGCGGTTCTAACGCGTACCCACAACCTATGTCTTGCCTATTGGATGCGCGTCTGACTGGTGAGTTCGATACCTGCCGGAGTCGGCAACATTCTTTCGTGGAGATTGATCATGAAATCTTTTCTATTGTCATTCTCTCCCTTCCGCGGATTCGAGAAGGGCAGTTGTCAGTTTCTGGCGAAAGATTGTGCACTGTACTGGTTAACCGGTTGCGTATAATTTTGCCCAGGAAAAGTGTGGATAGGTCAACTGACAAGCTCAAAAATGGCCTAAAATAGTGTTGACTGGGCCGTTAAACTCCAATACAAACAAACAAACAAACAAGATGGCTTCTTTTCATATGAAAATCTGTGATATTTTTCTTATTTATACTCGTTAGAACCGCATCATTGAGTTGGTTCTAACGAGTACCCACAACCTATTTCTTGGGGCAGAAATAAGAAAAATAATGTATACGCCCGTAAACCCCAGTTTTCTCTATAGTGTAAAGTGAGGTTAAGTGAGGGTGTTCATTTCACAGACTTGTTCACGTGGTGCTTTTTCCTCGTTCAATTAATTCATGTGTTGATCTGCGACAGATTGCGTTCAATGCTTTTATCTCACATTATGCATTAAATTTCAGCTAATATTGTTCATTTCTGCAACATGTGTGACGCTTATTCACGTCGGCAAGCTGCTTAAAGCTTAAGGCGTGAATTAAATTAAGACCACTTAAAGTTAAGACTAATTCTGCTTTAAAAAGCTTATTTAGATGGCTGAAGTTCTTCTTTCTTTGTGTTTTCGGCATTCAGTGCCCCACCTTTGGAACTGTTCAAAAGTGGTCTTAAAGACCACTTTTGAACAGTCCCAAATGTGGTCCTAATATAGGAATTTTGCTGTATTATTATATTAATAAGTTTTCTAACCTGGGAACGCGGGAAAAGAACACAGGCAAAGATTGTAGACCCAGTGATATTTTTCCTTATTTCTGCTCGAAACAGATTATGTGAAATCGTTTGAACCGCCCCAGTGTTTATGTTTATCCAGGGAAATGTGGGTTGGCAGACTTACCGGTTAATTACCGATTCTATATACTGGAACCCGCCCACCGGGCTTGGTGAAATAGATTGAGCTGTGTTGTAACTAACCGCACACGAGTATTGGTAAACCGCTTAGAAGGACTAAGTCTGCCGAGGCAAAGTGGAGCGAGTCAGACCGTCCAATGCATATACGCCCTATTGGTTTCATTGAGCGGCAGGGCTTTCGATGCCGGGTAAAAGTCCCACAAATTTGGAAGCAACGTCTCCAAAATTACCAAGGACGTTAAAAAAAAAAAAACAGTTCAAACAAAACCGGTTCTATATCATGGGCTATAAACATTCAAACTGACCTCCGCCGGTGGTCAATTAAAAACAATTTGATTTATATCCGGAGGTCAGTTTTAACGTTTCCTGCTACAGTCGAACTTCAATGGCTCGAACACCTTTGGGACCTCGAAAATCTGTTCGAGACAGGGGTAGTTCGAGCCACTGAGGTTACTGTCAGGAGGCATGACGAGATATTTTTTGACATCTTTTCGGTGTTCTATAATAAAAATGTATGCTATGTGTACTCATTAGAATCGCTTCATCGAGGCTATTCTAATGAGTACACACAGCACACATTTGCAAGATAAAATACTCAAATCTTCTTAGTTATCCCCTTCTATTTCTTATGTGGAGGATTTCGCTAGGGGCTCAAAAATGGGTTCGACACATCCATGGTAAACGAGCCATCGGTGTTCGAGCCATCGAAGTTCTACTGTATTAGTATTCGTAATAATAAAACTTCTATGTCTATGTGGGCTGCAGGAAGGTCACAGGTTAGATTAAAATATTATTCTTGACCCAAAACATTAAAGTCATTGGGTTCGTGTTCTGAAAATAGTGACATCTGAAAATTCACATCACGATAACAAGTCCGTGAAACGAAAACCCCACTTAAGGGGAATGGGAACACCTTCAGGGGAGGTAACTCCTGCAAAAGTATTTTTGTCTCCCATGTCAATAGGGGTCAACTCTTAAAGGAAAGAATTTGCTCCAGAGGAGCAAATTCTTTCCTTTAAGAGTTGACCCCTTTTTCAGTGGGACAGGGCTTATAGAAAGGCTAACAGGAAGTCCCGAAAGTTGTCTCCCTTTGAAAAATGGCGGAAAAATCTGCCAGGTGTTCCCATTCCCCTTAATATAGATAAAACTGGGGTTTACAGGGGTATACATTATCTTTCTTATTTCTGCTCCAAAACATAGGTTGTTGGTACGCGTTAGAACCGCCTCAATGAGGCGGTTCTAACGAGCACACACAACCTACGTTTGCTGTATAAATAAAAAAAAATATCAGGGATTTTCACCAGAAAAGTAGCCATTTTGGAGATGTGAAAAACGCTCTGTCACACGGGTATGTGTTATCGTTATGAGGCGAGAAACGCTTAAGAACAATGCATAACATTGTTTTGAAACACAGCAAATCATCAACATCTGTATCAAAGAAATCACAGACAATGCTGGGATAACCGTCAATGATGAGAAATCAACAGACACAACACGTTGAGACACCTCAAATTCAAAATGATCGAAGGTGAACTACGTTTCCAGAAACAGCCGAATGACAAATGTCTCACATTGAAATTCAAATGAGAAAATATGGGGGTGTTTGAATTTGCCGGGGACCAATCGTGAAAAGCCGAGACCAAACAGGCACCAAATATTTAGCGGTTTGTCATGGGTATTATTAGACTTTGAATGTTTTTATGATACTTCGTATGCATAATCTCTAAGCCATTAACCCTTGTCCTGCTGAATATTCAGTTTAGCCACACCCATTTCAGACCTTGAACCAATCAGATTATTTGATGTAATTTATTCCTACAAATTCCTAAATTGAATGTCAAACAGTGTAGATCCTAATCAGATGGCTTCTTCAGAAGCCATCTGATCTGGATCTACACTGTTTGCAAATATATGGGTCGTCGCGAACAGCATGATAAGAGTTAACATTGAGATTCATATCAAGGATGTTTTATTCAACTTATTTAGGGATCCCGATTTAGAGCATGTCTCTCTCGAGAAAATCCGGGACCAGAGTTTCAGGTAAACTACCACGCCCAGGAATTCAGTCACTGGTGCCAAACTATTGTATGGAAGGTATTTTGTTTGTTTGATTTGAGGTTTTACGTCCCCGTCAACACTGTAAAGGTCATTTGCCTGGACAGGCTTAGATCCTCTAAGCTGTTTCGCAGTACTTGTGTGCGGGTCGGTTTCATCTCTGCGTGGAAGCATCATGCAGCCCATATATTTCTTCAAGCCACGATGGGCCGAGTGTATGGGTGGTAGAAATGTTTAGCTTTGGTAAGTAATTTTATTCCATCAATATAGTCAAAGGCCAAAAAATATAACAAATATGCAGCTTTGGCCAAGATATTATGCCTGGGACCAAGCTGATACCGATCCGGGACCAAATTCTTGCTAAAAGCTCCTACCCCAAATTTACAAGACCACGGTCTATATGCTTACTTTATTTTCATATTTGCAAATCCATAAACATTAAATTAGCATCCCCTTAAACCTTTTAGATTGTTAGAATGGATAATCTGGATTATATAGACCAAAATACTACTTTTTTGCATATATTTGATCCCGGTTTGGTCTCGGCCTGGTCCACAGCTTATTATTTCTGTCAGCCTATACAAATACATAGTCACCTTTATCGCCGAAAAATGAAAATTTTAAGATGAAAAATTGTGATTTTTCTTATTTCAGCTCAAAATATAGATTGTGGGTACTCGTTAGAACCGCCTCGATGAGGCGGTTCTAAAGAGTGCCGACAATCTATATTTTAGAGCAGTCTTGAATAAGAAAAATAAGGTTTACCCCTGCAAACCCCAGTTTTACCATATAAAAGTGGGATTCGAAGGGGTCAAAATTAAATAGGCGTGTTTTCGTGATGGTAGAGTAAATATATGTAACATCTTGTACTCTCTGGCTATATCAAAAAGTATTTTGAGTTACAATAAGAATAAATGTAAAGTTCCAAACAATATTTTGGCACCAATGACTGCATTACGATAACACACCCGTGCGACATAGTGCATTTTTTCACATCTCCACAATGTCTACTTTTCGGATGAAAATCCATGATATTTTTCTTATAAATACTGCAAACATAGGTTGTGGGTGCTCGTTAGAACCGCCTCATTGAGGCGGTTCTAACGAG
The DNA here is from genome assembly GCA_963580285.1 of Lucinisca nassula. Classification (NCBI taxonomy): domain Eukaryota; kingdom Metazoa; phylum Mollusca; class Bivalvia; order Lucinida; family Lucinidae; genus Lucinisca; species Lucinisca nassula. The sequence goes on from OY757013.1 coordinate 132,063,386, forward strand.
TACCCACAACCTATGTCTTGGAGTAAAAATAAGAAAAATAATGTTTACCCCCGTAAACCCCAGTTTTCTCTTTACAAAATGGGGTGTAAGGGGGTGTTCATTTCACGGATTTGTTCATGTGATGGAATTTCCGGACGCGGTAGTCAACTAGAAATTGTTAGTCCTGGCGTTTTGCCAGAGAATATGGCTCTATATCCGTAACCGATAATAAGATTGAAAACCCTTGATATGTACCTCATAGGTAATGGTCAAAAGAATCTGCATACCATAAATCATCAAAATTGATCGATCCTAAGAACTATGTCAGACCGTAAAATATTTGGTTTCAGAGTAGGGGGTCGGCTTTTCCCGATTGGTTTTGTTTGTTTGATTTGAGGTTTAATGTCCCCGTCAACACGATAAAGATCATTTTGGAGACGTTGCTTCCAATTTTGTGGGACTTTTATCCGCCATTGAGATGAAATGACATCTCAAACCCTGTCGCCCAATGAAACCAATAGGGTTTATAAGCATGGACGGTCCGACTCGTACATCCGCTTTGCCTGGGCAGGCTTAGATCCTCTAAGCGGTTTACCAGTACTCGTGTGCGGGTCGGATTCAGCTCTGCGTGGAAGCATCATGCAGCCCATATATTTTTTCAAGCCCCGATGGGCGGGGGCCGAATCCCGATTGGTTCCGGCAAATACAAATACCCAAATAATCGATTAAAGCCCTTTAAAACTACAGTAACCATGTCGGCAATAATATCGAAAATCAAATTGACCGCTTTGTCTTTAAATAAACCCCCGAGTTTATTTTTTGAGCGCATTCTGAGAATTTATGTGAGTGTATCGGGTACCAGATCGTATTTGATGTCTGATTAAAGAGAAATTGTAAACGAACATGCTAAACAATGTTTCGGAAGAGGCTATTTGTAAAGAGAATGAGAAGTTTGAGTACACTGACGGCCTGAATTTGGCTGTCATTCTTCCAATGACTTTATACTGAACGTAACCCTAAGACAACATTAAGAATCATATTTCATGATTTTCGCTCAAAAAATAAAAAGAACATTTTTCATTATAATCTCCATTATTCAAATTGAATGCAAAAATAGCCTGAGCATTGCAGGGAAAACGTGTAGTTTTATAAAAGTAGGTTTTGGAAGCAGATGTGGTATCGCCGTATCTGACTGTAACCGGAAGCTTGTCATTGCACAATCAGAGCATGCTGACTTTCTACTTTCGATTTCACCTGTGAGCGTGCGGGACAAAAATGATTGCGACCTTTCAATAACACTTGGTATGAACATAAAGATGAAAAAAAAAAAAAAAAAAAAAAATCTAACAACTTCTGTCATTCTCCTATTCAGTGTGAGCGTGCGGGACAAAAATGATTGCGACCTTTCAATAACACTTGGTATGAACATGAAGATGCAAAAAAAAAAAAAAAAACCAAAAAAAACTAACAATTTCTGTCATTCTCCTATTTTTACGATATGTTTTTGGCCAAGAATAATCTTACCGGCCCACGATTACTGACATCCGGATATAAATCAACTTGTTTTTAATTGACCACCGGCGGAGGTCAATTTGAATATTTACAGCCAGTGTATATGACCTAATTAGTGCTGACTGAGCCGTTCAACGCCAAACAAAGACACAAAACCAAAATACGAAAAGGCTGTTATGACTCTGATGTGCAGGAGCATCAATTTAAGGGTTTTTGAGTATTGCCAACTATAATTCTTTTATGTCCCATGATTACAATGACAGCTCAAAAGTGGTTTATAATTAAAATCAACATTAGGACCTTTTCACACCCTTTTGTCATTGTACAAAATTATAAATAAATGAAAACACACACTGCAAGTTTAACAATTCATTTCAAAAGACACTCACCATCCAGTAATCAATATTTTATGGGTATGTTTACATTAAGAAGATTTCAGTAGATTAAGACTTCGGGGAATATCATGGTTTTAACTACCTTTTTAACATTTAATTATTTTCACCATTGTGTAAAATTTGCCATCCTTACAGTTCTATATTTGCTGTAATGCCAAGCGGACATGTGGCGTCAGAGCAACGTCGCATCAACGTCGATGTAACATCAAGACGTTGCATCGACGTTGATACGACGTAACAAACACGATATGTGCCCGCTCGAGTAGTTTGTCTTTAAGAGAATAGGGCTCGTGATCAACAGCAAATATTGTGGCGGTATAAAATCTTATTTTCTGCGGACACGTGTCATCTTTTATGCACCAAAGATAGATTGTTCGCCATTACGATAAGACGTCCATGTGCTCAAATGGCGTTTTTCACATCTCTAGAACTTCCATTTTTTCGGATGAAAATGCTTGGACCACGATGAACAAACAAAACAAAAAATAACGCTCTAGGATATGTGCAAATGCAAATATGATTGTGTCATGAAAAAGAAAAACATGGCATATAAATTTGCGATACAGATAGTTGGTGCGCGTATGGGCAGCCTCATTGACTTTGATTGTTTGATTTGAGGTTTAACGTCCCCGTCAACACTGTAAAGGCCATTTTGGAGACGTTGCTTGCAATTTTGTGGGACTTTTACCCGACAATGAGATGACATGACATCCCAAGCCCTGTCGCCCAATGAAACCAATAAGGTTTATATGCATGGACGGACCGACTCGCACCGCATTGCCTGGGCAGGCTTAGATCCTCTAAGTGGTTTACCAGTACTCGTGTGTGGGTCGGTTTCAGCTCTGCGTGGAAGCATCATGCAGCCCATCTATTTCATCAAGCCCCGATGGGCGGGGGCTAGCCTCATTGACTTATCGTGGCGACTTTGCCAGGTTTTATTTTATGCTAGTTTTTTTTTTATTTTTGAGACAGTTCATGTGAAAAGGGCATTTATCGCCATGGCGTTTAACAAAGGCTCAGGCGTGACTGGGCACATGCGCAGTCTCGCCAGAGTCTTTGCTGTTCGCAGACATGGTTTAACGACACGTCAACCCTTGTGGGTCATTTTGTGCCGTATCCCAGATAAAGGGAGAAAAGAGATAGAAAAGATAGCAGAGGAGAAGAAATAAACTTGTACAAGTTTCGTTTTTCTTCTGTCTGTCCTTCCAATCTTTGTTATTTGCTTGAAGTAAGATATCGTTACAAAAACGAACCTATACAAATGCATTGTACAATTCACCGCCGAAAAATAAAAATAAAATAAGATGAAAAACCGTGGTATTTTTTCTTATTTCTGCTCTAAATATAAATTGTGGGTACTCGTTAGAACTAGAACTGTCTCATCGAGGCGGTTCTAACGAGAATATAGATTGTGGGTACTCGTTGGAACCGCCTCATCGAGGCGGTTCTAACGAGTACCCACAATCTATATTTTAGAGCAGAATAAGAAAAAATAAGGTTTACCCTTGTAAAACCCCAGTGTTACTATATAAAAGCGGGGTTCAAGGGAGGGGGGGGGTGGAGTTCAAAATTATATAGGCGTGTTTTCGTAATGTTCCACTGCTATTAAAGAGGGAATAACCAGATATTTTTGAATATGCGACTGATTATCAGTCTAGAAATGAAAGTGGGGACAAAAAAGAAAGAGGAGAATGAATGGAAGTGTAGAAAGAGAAGAAATAACAACATCCCCCAACCCCACTGCCCTTACCTACTACAGCGACAGCAGACCTTGTCCAGCTGTTAGCCAATATCCGTTGGAAGCTCTAGTGACGCAAGATGCACATCACCTTTACCTCATCCAACCACCCGGACGCAGATATGCAGTTCAAGATCCTATTAACCTTTACCACTCTCTAGGCGAATTCAGCAGACGACAAAGTGTTGATATTATTTTTTTTATTTTTCACAGAAAACAGGACTTGACATCTCATGTAAATTGGAGACAATTTGCATGAGATGTCAAATCCCGTTTTATGGAGATAATTTGCATGAGATGTCAAATCCCGTTTTCAGGGAAAATTAGAAAAAACATTTCCAAATGTCTTCTGCTGCGAAAAAATACCCAGCATGCAGAGCGTTAATTATCTGCGCATGCGCATTTGACAAACCTAACTCGGTGAATGGAGAGGGTCAGTTGCTTATGTGTCGGCTTATTACACAATCGAGCCACTTCTCATACAATGGTATACTTCCGAAATATCTTCCAAATATATCTGATATAGGAAATGTCAAATCTGACACCTCAAGATGTGGACACTTCGAGCATTTCCGATTGATGTAACCAAAATTTCATCATGCTTACAAGTCCTTGTAATAACACCTCTCTAAACCCAACTTTATATAGAGAAAACTGGGGTTTACGGGGTAAACATTGTTTTTCTTATTTCTGTTCCAAGTCATAGGTTGTGGGTACTCGTTAGAACCATCTCAATGAGGCAATTCTAACGAGCACCCACAATATATCTGTGCAGTGACAGTAAAAGAAATTTCACATTTTTTTTTCATCAAAAAGTAACGAGTTTGGAGATATGAAAGAATGCATTATATCACACAGGCATGTTAAAGTAACGAACTAGCGTAAAATCACAGTGTTACTTATGCAATCAGACCACCGGTGGGTCTATTATCTCTGAGTGTGGTTCTGAACGGGGACTAAGACTGATTCATTTGACCCTTCAGTTCCTCTGCCATAAGCAAACGCTGTAGACCCTTATGAGACGCCGCAGAACGTGGGTCAGATCTTGGTCTTCTCTGATCGCCTAACAGAACACGTGTCCGGTCTTACTTCCTTACACAACACTGACATCACGGCATCAAGAATAGCATGGCCTCCGATAACCTACTTACGTTGATATCTTTAATCGACACGCGCCACCGTCCATCGGGGCTTGGAGAAATTGATTTGGCTGCATCGTCCGTCCGTCCGCGCAGAGCTGAATCTGACCAAACTTGAATGCTGGTAAACCGCTTAGGAGGTCTAAACCTGCCCAGGTAGAGTGGTGCGAGTCGGACCTACTTCTTTCGTCGAGATGTCACCTCAAATCATATAGTGTGGGATAATACAAGGGATGCTACTAAGCTAAACGCATACTAACTGAGCCATTACGGTTACGTCCCTTAACAGTTGAGCGAAACGCCCCGTTTAACTTGTTAACATGTAAAAGTTTGCGTAGAATTGAGTGAGTGAGTGAGTGAGTTTTAGTTTTACGTCCCACCAACAACTAAGGTCATACGGAGACGGGACCTCGGTTTAAAGACTCATCCGAAAGTCTGGAGAAGCCCGGGATCGATCCTGCGATCCCTGGTTTACAAGGCGAGTAGCGTAACCACTGCACCACGGAGGCTTCTAGAATTGAAAGAGATCTTAGTTTCATATTATAATTAATGAAAAAAAAAATACGTGTGGTGAAAAAACAGAAAAGAAATGGAAAACATCAGGAAAACACGCCTTTATGCTTTTGATCCCCTTTAATCACACTTTAAAAGCAAAACAAGGGTTTACATGGTTCATAATAAGCTGATGAACGTATTGGTTGCAAAATTGCCGAATGTGTAGATATGGACATGTGGAATCTCCACATTGTGGATCCACAATCTCCAGATCCCATTCACATTTTGCTCAACATCACCTCCAGAATTTCAATATGGAGATGTGAAGGTAACACATTTTCAATGTGGAGTTTATACAATTCAATGTGGAGATGTGGCGGTTACACATTTGCGATGTGGAGATATGGCGGTTGAGATACTTATGAAGTCTTGAGACACGGGCCTTCATAATGTTATCTTGTGGTACACCTGGACCTCTTGGATCTTTACTCAAGGATTTTCCAGCTACAAACTCCAGAGACTAAGTTATTTCATAGAAGATACCTTTAAATGTACCCTCGAAATTTATCCCTCGAAAGATCACTCGAAATTGAAGATTCCGGAGATTTAGTTATTTCAATTTAAACATAAAATTGAAAATTTTTAGTATACCCTTCAATCCCTCAAAACTGAAAAATTGTAGCCGCTTTTAGAAACAATAAAGCTATTTCAAGATTAGCCTGAAAACTGAAAACTTTCATTACCCTTCCTAGAATGTTCTATAATCCCTCGAAATTGAAACATTATAACCCCTTTTGGAAACAACTAAGTTATTTCAAGATTAGCCTGAAATTTCTAACGTTGCACCGATGTAGATGTGACGTTGCATAAACGCTACGACGTTACATTGACGTGGATGTGGCGTTGCAGTCATGTCATGACGTTACCGGCACATCCATTACGAGAACACGCCTATGTAATTTTGACCCCCTCATACCCAACTTTATATAGTAAAACTGGGGTTTAAGGGGGTATACATTATTTTTCTTATTTTAGCTCAAAAACATAGATTGTGGGTTCTCGATAGAACCGCCTCGTCGAGGCGGTTCTATCGAGTCCCCACAATCTATGTTTTTGAGCAGAAATAAGAAAAATATCACAATTTTTCATCTTAAAATTTCTAATTTTTGGCCAAAAATTGGTAATGAATTTGTATAGGTGAGTTTTCGTAATGGATCCGATACTATATGAACGTCACGTGCCTGCTGAGAAACCAGTACGATTCACTTCATGTTCACCAGTCAGATGGAAATCCAACTGGGCCGCCGAGGTCAGAATCTTACCTGCGCATACGCGAGCCTGTGCATACGTGCCAACTGATCAGAATGTTCGCTGCGTGGTATATTTTGTTATGCCAAAAGCATTTTGTTGTGGAAAAGGAAGGCTCTATTCGGGCTCATGGATTACCAATTTGACCACATATGACTCCCTAAACTAATGATGGAACACCTTACCCTTGTTGGTAAACTTACAGAGGTTTAAACTCATTTGAACCGCTGATTACCTTAAAAGTATTTTTTTTTTTTTTTTTTGCAAACAGAATGGTCCCAGGTCAGACTGCTCCTGCAGTAGCAGTCTGATCCGGGCCCACACTGTTTGCCTGTATGCAAAAATATTTTTAAAAAGTTAGCCAAAAAAAATCAGCAGACGACGAAAGCAGACGACATTTTCAGATCTTGGTTTTCTCAGTGTCGTAAGGGCTAAGACATTTTAGGTTACGATCCTGGAAAAGGATGTTAGTGGACCCAAGCCTTCAGCCATGTAGGAGACAATAGTAACATCTAACTGGATACAAATATGATATTGCTGAGTAATAATTAGCTGTTATTTTCTTCTTCCAGGGTCTTATTTGTGCAGTAAACAAAGAATTTTTGCTTTGATAAAACTTGTACATGTGGTATCTCTGATTAAACTTGTACATGTGGTATCTCTGAATTTCCCAAGACTGAATTTTCACACTTGGGCAGGGTTACCTCCCTTAGACTATTAGGATGCTTGAAGGTGTTTTTTCTGTGCTAATTGTGTAGGTGGCAGTTTGTTAACCATGTTTTGGGGCAAGAAAATCAATTTGAAATGCAGGTACAGGGTCAAATGTTTACATGTAAGCTTATGTAAATGAAATTAGAAGGCCATAACCTTTAGTAAGCTTACCCCATAATAAGGGGTTGGTTGGGCGAGGCGAAGGTATCCTGTATCTTGCGACACTGGGTGCCCAATTGATATTGGCTTACAGTTCCACAAGGCCTGCTGTCCTTGCACCAGTTAACCCATTTAGTACCAGAAACCCCAAAACGGGTACCCTGGCAAACTGGCGGCCCAGATCAGACGCCGCAGAACGCGGCGTCGGATCAGGGCCTCCACTGTTTGCTAAAAGTTCAGTCATTTTCCAAATAAATTTTGATGAAAACACAACCTGACACCCCTATTTTTTTAAATGAACTCCTGCTATATATAAGGAGGAAGATTCCATTTGGTACAAAAAGGGTTAAGGGTAGAGGATGGGGGTGAATGTTGTAGTTTCTTCTGTTCTTCCTGTCCCTCGCTTCCATCTACTCTCCTATCTCTTCTATCTGTTTTCTCCATTTCTCTGGGAGACGACACAAATGACCAAAAAGGGTGACATATCGTTAAATCCCAAAACAATCAGCCAATAAAACCATGATCCAATTGTTTCTATTTGGGCGAGTCTTTATTTTAATCAAAGCACTCACAGCACGGATGGGTCGATTGACTCCGAGTGAGTGAGTGAGTTTTAGTTTTACGTCCCACCAACAGCTAAGGTCATACGGAGACGGGACCTCGGTTTAAAGACTCATCCGAAAGTCTGGAGAAGCCCGGGATCGATCCTGCGATCCCTAGTTTACAAGGCGAGTAGCGTAACCACTGCACCACGGAGGCTTCTCGATTGACTCCGAAACTGGTACTGAATTAGGATGTAAACTTTTTTATCAGTTACCCCCTGTATATAGTGCATTGTAACGCATTGACCTGATAAAGATATGCTATCTCAGGACAAGTAAGCTTTATCACGTCAACGTGACGTTGCACTTTTTGAATGAACCTGACAACCGGAAAAATGGCCGAAATGTTATTATTACTAAAAAATCGAAAAAATTACGTTAAAAGTTACCAAAAGAAAATAACGGTCAGATGATAGTAAATAATTTGATCGATTATATTCCGCGCGGGAATGTTGGGACACACTCAACACAACCGGTAAATGACCGTAAATTGCCAATATAAAGAGTTTACCAGGGGATAAACCGATAAATAGAATACCAGATTCGTGTCATTTGATATCAAGTTTATCAGGCTCGGCTTCGAGAACGCATGTAGAATCGCTCGGCAAGCCTCGCGATTCTACAAGCGTTCTCGAAGCCTTGCCTGATAAACTTGATATCAAAAGACACTCACCTGGTATTCTCTATTTCTTTAACCGTTTAAATCTTTACTTAAAGCGTTCCGCGGTGTCTGATCCGGATCCACACTAGTTACCAAGCCTAACACATAGAGGATATTTGATTTTTTCAGTGTAAGATCGAATTTTATTTCATCGAATGAACACCAAAACTGTTATTTTCACGAGTGGCGTAGCCACGAGTGAAAATAGCAGTTTTGGTGTTCATGAGTGAAATAAAATTTGATCTTGCACTGAAAAAAATCAAATTTTCTGTTTCTTACATGCTTCAAAAGGCAATATTTAGCGTCTTTGATGGTGTCGCTCACATTCGGAAAAAATTATCTTTGTTCCTGTTCGTTTCGCGTCAATTTAGTGGTGTCCATCGTGTTTAGTGGGTATACTATTGGGTGTAAACTGAAAGTTTGCACCTGAGAAATGGCCTGGGATGGTATTATTATGAATGATTAATGAAATAATTGAGAGAGTAGTTTTCCAAAGAAGTTGCTGGCAAGTCTAACGTCGCGCGACAAAAGACGTGACGTCAGCGTTATAAATGACATCAGTAACGTCCCCGTCACACATGAACGGGCTATGCGTCAATTAGAACACATTTCAGTATTGTTCAGTTATCTGACAAAGATAAAATTGAAATTAGAGTTAGATTTGAAGAAAAAAGTAGTCCCAAAAAGTGAAAAATAAAAAATCGTATTTTCACTGTTTGAAACAGTGAAAATATCGATTTATATTTCACTGATAAATCTCTATCATTCATTGAAAAGCATGTAAGAAATGAGTCTGGTCCACATTACGATAACACACCCGTGCGACAAAGTGCAATTTTTTAACATGTCCAAACTGACTTGGCTTCTTTTCTGATGAAAATCCGTGCTGTTTTTCTTTTATTTACTGCAAACATAGGTTGTTGGAACTCGAGAGAACCGCCTATAATCAGTAGCAACAACCTATGTCTTGGAGCAGAAATAAGAAAAATAATATATACCCCCGGTAACCCCAGTTTTCTCTATAGAAAGTAGGGTTTAGGCGGTGTTCACCAAAGTGGAATTCGTTTCCGCTGACCGCTCCAAGGCGGTTCTTCTGTCGCGGTTTATTTTTAATATGGTTTGTCTTTGGGTGTCTGTGTCGCTTATGTTATTTTGGATAGCCTATTGGCCATTTTGTGGGAAAGTAACTGTCCTTTTGGCTTTTCGCTGTTGATGTTTCCATTAACGTCTGTTGTTTCGTGTATGTGTTTCTTTCCCTTTGGTGTCTCTGATGGGAGATGTGGTTTGCCTCCACTTCTATTTTTCATTTCACGGAGTTGTTCACGTGATGAGACCCTCTTCACACAAGACTCTGACTTCACAACGATAAGAACATCTCTATAAATAACCTATACATCACGTGAACAAGTCCGTGAAATGAACACCCCACTTTGTATAGAGAAAACTGGGGTTAACGGGTGTAAACATTATTTTTCTTATTATTACTCCAAAACATAGGTTGTGGGTACTCGTTATAACCGCCTCAATGAGGCGGTTCTAACGAGTACCCACAACCTATGTTTGCAGTATAAAAACGAAAAATATCATGGATTTTCACCCGAAAAGTAGCCATTTTGGAGATGTGAACTATGCCGCATGAGTGTGTTAGTGTAATGAAATCTTTGATGAAAACAGAAGTGAAGGCAAAGTTCAGGAATCAAGACAATTACGAGTACCTCAAGTATCACATTCAAGCCACCAAAGGGAATAAAACACCAACATAATACAATTTCACCATAATAGAAACGTCACAAGTGGAAAGCAAAAAGGACAGTTTTGTTTGTTTGTTTGTTTGTTTGTTTGTTTGATTTGATGTTTAACGTCCCCATCAACACTGTAAAGGTCATTTTGGAGACGTTGCTTCCAATTATGTGGGACTTTTACCCGACATTGTGATGAAATGACATCTCAAGCCCTGTCGCCCAATGAAACCAATAGGGTTTATTAGCATGGACGGTCCGCCTCGCACCGCGGTTCCTGGACAGGCTTAGATCCTCTAAGCGGTTTACCAGTACTAGCGTGCGGGCCGGATCAGCTCTGCGTGGAAGCATCATGCAGCCCATATATTTCTTAAAGCCCCTATGGGCGGGGGCTTCCAAAAGGACAGTACCTTTCCCACAAAACAGCTTTACATGTAATTATATTCTATTTTTTTAGTAACAAGATCTGGAAACTTCTTGTTCAAACAAAACTTTTACTTTCAAATTGCATAAATATTTCAACACAAGCTTCTTGAAATTTCTATATAGTTCTGGTAGAAATAGAGTTATAAATTACTTTTTTAAAAAGAAATGTAGTGCTTGACTTTCTATTGAAATCTAGAAATACCTATATACATGGTGTAGTGGGTCATCTACTACATTCTAGATTGAAAAAAAAAATCCAGCATTATGACTGGATATTCATGTTATAATCTAGAAAGGCCATTGCTTTGTCAAGAGGCATATAAAGCATCGACTCTGATCAGGACTAGCAGCTGACACCAATAAGTTAGTAACTGAGCAGTTGGCCGTTTGTAATCAACATTTACATTTTAGTGCAAAAGTGGACAACTCGGAATTGATACTATTGTGGGGGGGGGGACTGGATTATTTTGTTTGTTTGTTGTTTGTTTGTATTGGAGTTTAACGGCCCGGTCAACACTATTAGGGTCATTTTTGAGCTGGTTAGTTTACCTATCTACTCTTTACCTGGGCACGCTTATACGTATGCGGTTAACCAGTACTGTGCACATTCTTCTGCAGAAACTGACAACTGCGCTTCTTGAATCAGCGGAAGGGAGAGAATGACCGCAGAAAAGATTCCATGATCAATCTCCACGAAAGAATGTTGCCGACCCCGGCAGGGTATCGAGAACCCGCGTCCTCCTGATCACCAGTCAGATGCGCACCTGACTGAGCTACCGAGGACGGCAACTGGACTATTAAAAGAGCGAAACAGTCTAAGAGACATCATCAAAGACAAGAATATAAGTTCAGTGAGTTGTTTGTTATTTTGTTAAGGAGGGTGGGGAGTAATTATTTTCTCTTTAGATTTTTTTTATTTGCTTATATTTTGTAGCTTGAAATCTCTGCACTCGTTTGCCGGTATAAAAATATAGGCACACCAGGCTTTTTTTCGAGCTTTTTAGCCTTAAAGATGGGTACTGTTTTCGAATTTATCGAATGTTTCAATAATTACCCCAGTCATTGACAAATTGTCGATTACAATTGTTTAAAACAATATTTCCAAGTTTGGTTAAAAAAACACAATGCAGGATACTGTCATGTTTGCGTACCTATGTGTGAAAGACAAACTCTTTCACAGATTTTTGTCGAAACAACTATTTACAAATGTCCTTTTCTGCATGTTTTGCTGTTTTGAGATGCAATTTTCGCTATATTTGAAAAAAGAATGCATTTTTCGTCTTTAGATTTTTCTTATTTTCACATATATTGTGTAATAATATTAGATACACGAAATAGGCGTGAAATTTGACCATGTCACCAGGCATCTGAGAGAAATATTGCAGAAAAAATTACCCCACCCCCCAATAAAAATGGCTAAAAAAGCATTAAGATATTGTTTAAATGACAAGAACAAGGATTATACCTTAATTATTGCACATACTTTTGCTTCCTTTATGTAATATGAATCAAAGTATTTCATTAGAATTGAAACACAATGTCATTTATAAGTTTTATGGTGTGAAAAATGGATTTTTCTTGCCAAAAAATGCATGTTCTGATATAGCCATATTGTCGTTTTGTTCATGTTTAAAAGATATGAAGCCATTAACATTGTCGCAGACGTTCAAACAATGTCAGATGTATGTTTAATATACCTGGGAAACATTATTATACATTTTTAGCTTTCTTTTTTGACAATTTATTACCCCCCCCCCCCCCCCCCCCCACCCCCCCCCCCCCCCCCCCCCTCTCGGCTCGATATGAGTGAAATAATCTTGAAAAACCCAAAAAAAAAAAAAAAAAATCCACCCCTAATGAAATGGGTTGAAATTGATTAAAAAAAAATTAAAAAAAAAAAAAAAAAAAAAATACAATACAATAAGCTGATGCAAAAGAATATAAAAATTTCCTTTTTCCCATTTAAGTTCCTGCCGACGTTATAGGGAAAGTAGAAACACTTCTAATTATTTTTTTTCTATAATTTTGACAAGTTTTTTTTTTTTGTTTTGTTTTGTTTTCATGCCATATTGACCGGAAACGCTATTTAATTATCTATTGCCTGTTTATGCAAACTGTGAAAGGGAGGTGAGATAAGATATCCTTTTACTTTCCGAAAGTGGATAGAATTGATGGCAATGACCTGGAATCGATACAATTACCCAACACCTCCGATCAGACACACCAAAGGGAAAGAACCACGAACATGAATAACTAGACCGTAATGGAAACATCACTAGCGGAAAGCCAAAATGGCAGTTGCATTCCCACATTGTGGTTTCGTGGACCTTGAGAAGGCATTTGGTTGAGTGTCTCGGAAAGTCATCTGGGAGGCACAGAGAAAATTTGAAGTGGGGGCGTGGAATGTTCGAATGGTCCAGTGGGTATATGCTAATGCGTTTTTGTGTTGGTTCCATTGAAGAATTCGAATTGAAGGTCGGTGTTCCTCAAGGCTCTTTTCTCAGCCTAATGCATTTCATCATTGTGCTTTATGTCTGGTCATGCGAGTTCTGTTCTGGGGGGGGGGGGGGGGGGGGGGAAAGCTTTGTAATCATAGCTGAATCACTTCAGTGTGCTACACCACTTCAAAGGCGTCGCCCAAAAACTTCTCATATATATAGTCTCTACAATGCATGATAGTCCCGAACTGGCCTTGAAGAAAATAATTGTGCTGCATGATACTAACCCAATCACTCATGAGTACGAGTAGACCGCCCTGCCCAGGTAAAGTGGTGCAAGACGGACGGTCCTTATAAACATATAGATTGGTTTCACTGGCTGTCAGATTTCATCTCAATGTCGGGTAAAAAGACCCACAAATTGGGAAGTAACCTCTCCAAAATGACCAATATTATGTTAACGTTAAAATGACATCTCAAGCCCTGCCGCTCAACGAAACCAATAGGGTTTATATGCATGGACGGTCCGACTCGGACCCATTTTCCTGGGCAGGTTTAGACCCTCTAAGCGGTTTACTAGTTCTCACGTGCGGTCGGTTTCAGCTCTGCGTGAAAGCATCATGCAGCCCGATTGGCTGGAGCCGGTACATTTACAAAATTATGTTATGATGGTGGATGTGTGGGCATACAAAGGCTCGGTGTGGCACAACCTAAACCATCATCTTTATATTTGAAACAGATCAAAGGGATTTTTTCTTGTACACCCTTTTGCTTATGCTTGATTATTGTTTGTTTGATTTGAGGTTTAACGTCCCCGTCAACACTGTAAAGGTCATTTTGGAGACGTCGCTTCCAATTTTGTGGGACATTTACCCGACCTTAAGATGAAATGTCAACTAAAACCCCGCCGCCAATTGAACCAATAAAGTTTATTAACATGGACAGGCCGACTCGCACCGCTTTGCCTTGGCAGGCTTGGATCCTCTAAGCAGTTTACCAGTAGGCCTACACCTGTTGAGTGCAAGATCCTAATTATGGGTGCTGGCACAGGCTATTTGTTCACTGAGATGGCTTAACAGTAATTGAACCTGAGACTGCGACTGACAGTTAAAAGAATATTGTGCACTGCCAGGCATTACAGTCTGCACTTTTAGTTATCAAATATGGCAGTGTTTTCTTTCCATATATATGACGTCACGCAAACTAAAGTAAACGTCACTACTGATTCATTGTTTTGTTTGTGTTGACAAAGTATGGCCGTGGAATATGTGAACTGATAGACTCTTCGAGGCTATATTTTTGACACCAATGGAAAAATAAAGTAAACATCGTGCGTTAAAGAGAGTTCAGATTTGCCATGGACAGCTGATGGGCTGCAATCGGAGGAAACAAACCAGTAGCTGGGTTAGTCTGTTTATCCCTCTATTTTCCTGTGCTTCCAGCCATGCGGAATAGACAGGAAAGTAGTCTATGAAGTCGCAAAATAATTTATAACAAAGTGCACATTGCAATGGTTATTTAATGTTACAAAAACCTCAGAAAACACTTTGAAAACTAAATAGAAACAAAAATCATTTTGAGGTAAAAATTCGAACCTGATTACGGCAGAGTCAATTATGCGCGACCCTCCTTAAGCGAATTTGTGTCTTCGCACATTCCGTCATGACAAATTTTAACTGCGCATGCCCAGCCATTCAGGGGGGCCAGGGATATGGCTTTCTGTCTGAAGGTTCCTCTTGATTCACTGCTTGTATGAGCGAGCAGCGAAGGTTCGTTGCTCGCATAAGCGATAAGTACCATAATCGCTTGACGGGGCCCATACGTATATATGTATTTATGTATAAATTAATTTTGTTTTAATTGAATTTCAAGCATTCTTGTGACAGGTTTCATATTACATGTTACAAATTTCTGTAACATTCAGCAACTCCTTAAATTCTCTTATATGTCAGATTTCATTTTAAACATTGTAGTCTGTAGAAACATCATTACGAAAACACATCTATTAAAATACATTATAAACTTTACCGCCGAAAAAACGTAAATTTTAAGATGAAAAATTGTTATAGTTTTTTTTTATTTCTGTTCAAAATATTGATTGTTGGTACTCGTTAAAACCGCCTCATTGATTATAACGAGTACCCCAGCCCAAAATATAGATTGTGAGTACTCGATGTAACCGTCTCATCGAAGCGATTCTAATGAGTACCCACAATCTATATTTTTGAGCAGAAATAATATATGGCGGTTCTAACGCCGCCTCATCTTCGTGGTTCTAACGAGTACCCACAATCCATGTTTTTGAGCAGAAATAAGATATGGCGGTTCTAACGAGTACCAACAATCTATATTTTTGAGCAGAAATAAGAAAAATAATGCATGCCCCTGCAAACCCAAGTTTTACTGTATAAAAGTGGCGTTTAAGGGGGTCAGAATTATATAGATTTCGTGCTGTTCAGGGAGGCGAATAGAGTCATATTACAACTGTAACTAACTTACTCCTTGGAACCTGCAGTTTATCCCAATTACACCATGTACACATTACGCTAACACACCCGTGCGAAATAGGGCTTTTTTCACGTCTCCAAAAGGGCTACTTTTCGGATGAAAATCCGTTACATTTTTCTCATTTGTACTGCAGGCATGGGGTGTGGGTGCTCGTTAGAACCGCCTCATTGAGGCGGTTCTAACTGGTACCCACGGCCTGTGTCTTGGGGTGAGAATGAGAAAGATAAGGTATACCCCCGAAAACCCCAGTTTTCTCTATGCGAGGTGGGGTGTAAGGGGATGTTCATATTACGGACTTGTTCACGTGATGATAGATACGCAATTCTACACGTCAATTTGTTAACAACCATATATGTTTCCTACAGTGTACAGTTTCTCCTGTTTTTTCCATTTATATCATGAACTGTTTTTTTTTTTTTTTTTTTATCATTATTTTGTTGCTGTTCTTGTATTGTAATCTCTGATAAAGAGGAAATAAAGAGTATATATATCACAGTTTCTTCACACCGGTACACTTTATCACAGTTCGAATCTGTCACTGTTCCTCGTTTGTTCTCGTGACAGCATCAATAACTCTGCTCCCCTTGTGGACGGATTTGAATGGTTTTGGCTTTACTACAATAGCGCCTTTAATTATGCTGAGCAAATCTTCAGGGACAACCGGATCATCATGGTGGATTACAACCCATATCGCATCTATTAAGAAACAAAATAATTTCCATCTAGCAGATTTTTCCGCCATTTTTCAAAGGGTTCTGTTCGCTTTTCCGTCTGTAAGCCCTGTCCCACTGAAAAAGGGGTCAACTCTTAAAGGAAAGAATTTGCTCCTCGGAGCAAATTCTTTCCTTTAAGAGCTGACCCCTATTGACTTGCTCCTCGGAGCAAATTCTTTCCTTTAAGAGCTGACCCCTATTGACATGGGAGACAAATATACTTTTGCATGATTTGTCTACCCTGAAGGTGTCAATTCCCCTTTAATGACTCGAAAACTTTTATTTATCCCTACGGAACTTTGTGCCAGATACCTCGGTACCTCAGTCGGGTGCGCGTCTGACTGGTGACAAAGTGGGTTGCGGGTTCTATATCTGTCGGGTCAACAAGATTCGTTTGTAGAGATTGCACATAAAAGTCTTTCCTACTGCCGTTCTCTACCTTCCCCCGACCATCAGGGCTTGAAGAAATAGATGGGCTGCATGATGCTTTAACGCAGAGCAGAAACCGATCCGCACACGTGTACTGGTAAACCGCTTAGAGGATCTAAGCCTGCCCAGGCAATGCGATGTGAGTCCGTGTTTATAAACCTTATTGGTTTCATTGGGCGACAGGGCTTGAGAAGTCATTTCATCTCAATGTCGGGTAAAAGTCCCACAATTTTGGAAGCCACGTCTCCAAAATGACCTTTACAGTGTTGACAGGGACGTTAAACTTCAAATCAAATAAAAAAAAAAACAACTACAATTCGCTGATTCACGAAGGGGTGTGGTCAGTTTCTGGCGTAAAATGCACACCATACTCATGAGTACTGATAAACCCCTCATGTATTTGGAAAATGAACTTAAAGGAAAGAAACCATAACAAACCATTACGCAAACACGCCTATACAAATACATTGCCACCTTTATCGCCGAAAAGAAATGAAAATTTTATGATGAAACATTGTGATATTTTTCTTCAATTATGATTACGGAGCTTTTCCCTGAAACTTGTGAATACAGTGCCAACAGAAAAGATAGAAACTCTCATGGCGGCGGGGTGATGTTGCTCGTTCACAGAGACATCTCTCATATGCCAGTCATGGAAATGGAAAACGACTCAGAATCTGTTTGGGTTTAGACTTTTGCAAACAAAGCTTCTCACTTTGTAGCAAGTTGGTATCGACCACCTAACGGCACAGTTGAAAACTACCAGTTATTTAAAGTTCAGCTTGATCATCGCATTAAGTCACAGAATAAGTGTAAAAACTTCCCACAATACATGTTCTAGGTGACTTCAACTTCAGAGAGATCGTTTGGCCCGATAGGCTCAGCAAACAAGGCACGATGCTGAGTCTGTCAGAAGGACAAATATTGGTTGACATTATGAATGATCATGGCTTACTTACCTGCTCGTGTTAAGAACACTTTGTATTTGATTCTTACACCTTAACTAGGACAAGTACCAGATATTCAGTCTCCAGACAAATTAAGCGATCTTGATATTGTTTTCGGATTTACCACCTATAAAGAAACCTCGTAGAAAGGTGTACTTATATCAAAAGGGTGACTAAGAAACTATGGGGAAGGATGCGCTGAAATTGCAATGGAGAAATACTTTAATGGTCATTCAGCCAGGAGAACTTTGATTTGATAAATTCTTTCATTCAAGCATAGTCCAAAAATCGTATCCCCTCCAAAACTCCAAAACTAGCAGGTCCGCATTTTCGATCCCTTGAATCATACTAGAAACCAGTGCTTCAGCTGAAGTGCATGACCCGCCAGATGCTTTTAGCTTTATGAGTGTTACCATATATGGGTATGGCGGCCATTTTGGTCATGTGACCTGGACCTAAAACGGTTCCCCCAATAAATGCGCGTAAGGAACAAAAATATATCTTATACTTTAGTACTGTATTATGAATCGTTTGCAGGATAAAATGCATTCTCACTTTTCCAGTACAAAAGCATATGTGTCAAAGTTTGACCTAGGCACAAAGACGGTCAAGGTCAACCCAGGGTCACCATTTTAGCAATTTATGATGGGCCTACGTCCTAGATGCTATTTATCAAGTTTCGTGGAAATCTGCCCAGTGGTTCTGGAGAAGACTATTTTTGAAGGGTTTTTACAATATATGGCTTGGCGGCCATTTTGATCATGTGATCTGGACCCCATGAGCAAATTTTGGTTTCCCTATCCTATAGAGGCTCCATATGAAATTTGACTTCAAACAGACCAACGGTTTCCGAGGAGAAGCGGTTCGAAAATTTTCACATTTTCGTCTCGGCGAGGTTATACTAAATGGAATGTAATATTTCGCAAGTTCATTTGTAAGATCTCATTGATATCTATCAGTATGCCAAAAATTGTTTAAATATTCCACGCGGTTAAGTCACTATCACCAATTTTCACAAACGGGTTACGGACAGACAGACAGACAGACCATATATGGCTTGGCGGCCGTTTTGGTCATGTGACCTGGACCCCATGAGCAAATTTTGGTTTCCCCCGTCCCATAGAGGCTTCATATGAAATTTGATTTCAATCGGCCCAACGGTTTCCGAGGAGAAGCAGTTCGAAAATTTTCACATTTTTCGCCTCGGCGAGGCTATACTAAATGGAATGTAATATTTCGCAAGTTCATTGGTTAGATCTATTTGATATCTATCAGTATGCCAAAAATTGTTTAAATATTCCAAGCGGTTAAGTCACTGTCACCAATTTTCACAAACGGGTTACGGACGGACCCAAAAAAGGTCAAGGTCAACCCAGGGTCACCATTTTAGAAATTTATGATGGACCTACGTCCCAGATGCTATTTATCAAGTTTCGTGGAAATCTGCCCAATGGTTCTGGAGAAGACTATTTATGAAGGGTTTTTACCATATATGGCTTGGCGGCCATTTTGGTCATGTGACCTGGACCCCATGAGCAAATTTTGGTTTCCCCCATCCATTAGAGGCTCCATATGAAATTTGACTTCAATCGGCCCAACGGTTTCCGAGGAGAAGCAGTTAAAAAATTTTCACATTTTTTGCCTCGGCGAGGCTATACTAAATGGAATGTAATATTTCGCAAGCTCATTGATTAGATCTCATTGATATCTATCAGTATGCCAAAAATTGTTTAAATATTCACAAACGGGTTACGGACGGACCCAAAAAAGGTCAAGGTCAACCCAGGGTCACCATTTTAGCAATTTATGATGGGCCTACGTCCTAGATGCTATTTATCAAGTTTCGTGGAAATCTGCCCAGTGGTTCTGGAGAAGACTATTTATGAAGGGTTTTTACCATATATGGCTTGGCGGCCATTTTGGTCATGTGACCTGGACCCCATGAGCAAATTTTGGTTTCCCCCATCCATTAGAGGCTCCATATGAAATTTGACTTCAATCGGCCCAACGGTTTCCGAGGAGAAGCAGTTAAAAAAAAATTTCACATTTTTTGCCTCGGCGAGGCTATACTAAATGGAATGTAATATTTCGCAAGCTCATTGGTTAGATATCATTGATATCTATCAGTGTGCCAAAAATTGTTTAAATATTCCAAGCGGTTAAGTCACTATCACCAATTTTCACAAACGGGTTACGGACGGACAGACAGACAGACCATATATGGCTTGGCGGCCATTTTGGTCATGTGACCTGGACCCCATGAGCAAATTTTGGTTTCCCCCATCCCATAGAGGCTCCATATGAAGTTTGACTTCAATCGGCCCAACGGTTTCTGAGGAGAAGCAGTTCAAAAATTTTCACATTTTTGCCTCGGCGAAGCTATACTAAATAGAATGTAATATTTCGCAAGTTCATTGGTAAGACCTCATTGATATCTATCAGTATGCCAAAAATTGTTCAAATATTCCAAGCGGTTAAGTCACTATCACCAATTTTCACAACAGGGTTATGGGCGGACAGACAGACAGACCATATATGGCTTGGCGGCCATTTTGGTCATGTGACCTGGACCCCATAAGCAAATTTTGGTTTCCCCCGTCCCATAGAGGCTTCATATGAAATTTGATTTCAATCGGCCCAACGGTTTCCAAGGAGAAGCAGTTCGAAAATTTTCACATTTTTCGCCTCGGCGAGGCTATACTAAATGGAATGTAATATTTCGCAAGTTCATTGGTTAGATCTCATTGATATCTATCAGTAAGCCAAAATTTATTTAAATATTCCAAGCGGTTAAGTCACTATCACCAATTTTCACAAACGGGTTACGGACGGACAGACAGACAGACCATATATGGCTTGGCGGCCATTTTGGTCATGTGACCTGGACCGCATGAGCAAATTTGGGTTTCCCCCATCCCATAGAGGCTCCATATGAAATTTGACTTCAATCGGCCCAACGGTTTCCGAGGAGAAGCAGTTCAAAATTTTTCACATTTTTGCCTCGGCGAGGCTATACTAAATGGAATGTAATATTTCGCAAGCTCATTGGTTAGATCTCATTGATATCTATCAGTATGCCAAAAATTGTTTAAATATTCCAAGCGGTTAAGTCACTATCACCAATTTTCACAAACGGGTTACGGACGGACGGACACACTGACAGACTGACAGAATGACACGGTGATTTTAGGGCACTCTTAGAAATCAACCGACTTCAGTCGGTTGCTTTTTCTGCGGGTCGTGCAATAAGAAGAAAGATTCGGCGAAGAAATAAGATTCATGCTAAGGCAAAAAAGTTGGGAAGTGGTAAACTCCGAGCAAAATTTGAGAACTTGAGACAAGAAATAAAGAATGACAGAAGAACAGCATGATTGGTATGTGAATAACTTGGTAGGTGATGTAATGGCTAATTCCAGAGACTTCTACAGATATATCAATACCCAGAAGAAAGACAAGCAAGGTATCCCACCACTTGATAAAAGAGTAGGGAACGGAGTTGCTGAATCGAACTCTGAAATGGCAGAGGAATTAGTTGGTCAATTCAATTAGGTTCCATTGACTGGAAGATCGGCCCTTTCATGAAAAATAGTGTTGTGTCATCGGCGGGAGTGATCAAAGCACTCAAAGGCTTGAAACCAACTAAAGCTTTAGGACCTGGTGAGCTTCATCCAAGAGTCCTGAAGGAACTAGCAAATGGGTTAGGTACCGTTTTTGTTTTCACATCTTTTCCAACAATCTCTTGATACGGATGAAATCACTAAAGAATGGCTCCTAGCGAACATTTGGTTTAAATAATATTTTATTTCAAGCTTTGATATATTTACAATACACATATTTTAGTACGATGTGGCTAAAGGATCTGACAGTAAGCCTTGTGGTTTATAGACGTCATCTCCTGGAAATAAAATAGTGTACGACATAACTGAGTAGCAAGATTGAAAATATTGAGACAGAATAACTGTGCGTGACAAATAGAGAGAGAGAGAGAGAGAGAGAGAGAGAGAGAGAGAGAGAGAGAGAGAGAGAGAGAGAGAGAGATTTGACTGGACCCTGCATGAAGTCTGGACAGGAAAATTAGTAAAGGACTACTATAGGAGCTGCTTAATTATAATAGCGAACATTTGCCCACTTTTCAATATAAATGCTCGAAATTATCGCCCGGTGTCCCTGACCTGTGTTCTGTGTAAATTGCTTGAACACATAATCCGCACGGTTATTAATGATTGGGTAAAATCTTGGACCAAGAGGGGAAGATGGACATATGGGCTTGGAGAAGGCTTTTGACACTCCACCTCATGAACTTCTTAAATCCAAATTATTTGGTTATGGAATTAGGGGTAGGGGGGCGGGGCTCTCAAATGGATAGATTCCTTCCTTTGCTGCAGAAAACAGCGTGTTGTTGTAACTGGTGAATCCTTTGTATGGGCTCAAGTTTTATCTGGGACTCTCTCTGTACATTAATGATTATGGTATTTCCACTGACATTGACTACTAACTAAGACTGTTCGCAAACGAGTGTGTTTGCTATCGGGAAATTAGAGATAAAGAGTACTCACTGAAACTTCAGAAGGATATAGATAAGAAGGATAAGAATGTTTGGCACGGAAAAGGGCATGGGGTGTCAGCCCGTTAACTCGTAAACAGGAAGAGAACAAAAAAATCGAGGCTTCATACACCTTAGAGGGAACAGTCCTCGAAAATGTGAATTTCAATAAATACCTTGGTGTTACAATCAAACACGATTTGAGATGGAATACGCACATTAGCAACTTATGTACGAAGGCGAATGGAACACTTGGTTTCCTGAGGCAAAATCTTCACCAGTGTCGACAGCATATAAGGGACTTGTTCGCGCTATCTTGGAACATGGTAGCTGCACCCAAGTGTAGTCGTCCTTAATGAAGAAACTTGAAAAGTTCAGAATAGAGCTGCTAGATTGGGAACAGGCAATTACTGCTTGGAAATTGGAAGCATGACGAGAATTCTAGGAAAATTAAGATGGGAGTCTCTCAAGAAAAGGAGAAGGGACAGAAGGCTCATACTCTTATACAAAGGTCTAAAGGGTGCTGCCAGCATTTTGACAGTTGACCTTATTCCCCTAGCCAGGCACGGTAGAAATCATCATTCACTGACGTTTCAGACCCCCACTGCAGAAAATAACATCTATAAATAATCGTTCTTCCCCTGAACCATTAGCGATTGGAACCGCCCTTCCCGATTCGATCATATTCACTACAGAAGGTGCAAAAGATAGTGTAGCTAAGTTTATTACTTTGATGAGAACTAGGGACTAACTCCCAGTATCACATGTCCTGCCTGGTGTATGAATGTCATTTGACGTGTCACCAGTAACAATTCTGATTCTGAGTCTAATAAGTACACACAACATTCCTTTAGTGTACAGCAGCATTATGCCCTCTTACATCACGCTATGAATACCTGTGGCAAACCAAGTGCACAATAAACATTGAGACCACGGTGTAAGCTTGAAGATTTCAAATTAGGGTCTGAAGTTTTTAACTAGGGTTTGAAAAGTTTAAACCACGATTTCAAAGCGAAACTGTACATTACTTCTTTAAAACATAGATTCAACTTTTAAACCGGGGTTTTAATTCAGTTTAACTTCTATCCTTAGTTTAAAAACTTCAAACCCCAGTTTCAACGTCAAATTTCAAAACAGGGTTCCGTGCTGATGATCTGTCTCTGGTCGGGCCCATCGGAGTCTAATGGTGGTCTTCTTTTTCTCCAGCATTTCAGTGGTTTCCTGCTGTCGCGTCCTCACCGTTGTTTCATCTCTGTGGTTGTTTGACTTATCGTGTTCACGGAGACGATGCACTCATGGGTTAGGATGCCTTCATGTGGACTGAACAAATTATTTGTCTACATCGCGACGAAAGTAAGGGCGAGGATTGTGGCCACGTAAAACTGATTTAAGCACCCCCCCCCCCCCCGCCAGTGGAATTCGTTTCACTGACCTTTCCAAGGCGGTTCTACTCTTTTGGTTTATTTGTTATGGTTTGTCTTTGGGTGTTTGTGTCGCTTATAGTATTTTGTTTTGGATAACCAATTGGCCATTTTTAGGGAAAGTAACTGTCCTTTTGGCTTTCCGCTATTAATGTTTCCATTAGGGTCTGTTATTTCATGTTTGTGTTTTTTTCCCTTTGGTCTCCCTTTGGGTTTCAAACCCTAGTTTGAAAACTTCAATCTGGGGCTTCAAGTTCAAACTGTGCTTTAAAGATTTATTCTGCATTTGGCTTGCGATAAATACGCTCAATGTCTTAAACTACTCCGGTCTCGAACAGATTTTCAAAGTTCCAACGGAGTTCGGGCCATTAACCCATTGTATACTAGTGAACTCTTCCATTGCTTTTTTGGACAAGTCCATTAGTCATATCAGGGATGGTAGGCCTATGTTTTCATTTTATTCTATTTTTGACGGAAAATTCTGTTAGCAAAAAGTGCAGGCTCTGATCAGACGCCGCGTTCTGCGGCGTCTGATCTGAGCCTGCACTGTTTGACAAGATACCCTTTTGAGTGTTTCCCGCCTGCAATGGGTAAAAGTTTAATCTTTTTTTTTTTACCTTTCTCAATTTTTTCACCAACAGACGTGAGGAAATGTAAACCGACGGCATAGTTTATTGGATCGCTAGATTTTGTTCTACCAGCTCCAAGCTTTCCTGTTACAATGGCGCATTCAAGAGAGTCGATGTCATGTACGAAACCTGCAAGGTAAGAATGTAGAAAACCTGCAAGTTAAGAACATTATCACTACACATGTTTCGCAAAATGGAATTGCGTCTCTCACTTCGTGAAGAACTACAATTCATTTTAAAATATGTTTATCTCCCAAATATCAAATTATATTTCTCGAAATTACGATCTATATTTCAATTCTCTTTTTAGCATTTTATTTCCTGTATATAAAATGAGGTACATGCATTCATTACGAAAACACGCCTATACAAATACGTTGTAAATTTCACCGCCGGAAAAACGAAAATTTTAAGATGAAAAATTGTGATATTTTTTTTTTCTGCTGAAAATATAGATTGTTGGTACTCGTTAGAACCGCCTCGATGAGGCGGTTCTAACGGGTACCCACAACCTTTATTATAGAGCAGAAATAAGAAAAAATAGGTTTACTCCTGCGAACTCTATAAAAGTGGGGTTCAAGGGGGGGGGGTCAAAATTATATAGGCGTGTTTTCGTGATGACAATTTGTTTAATCATATTTTATTGCATATAACAGCAAGCAATGGGGTTGGGCCACAAGTTCTCACAACATTATCGTGATGACAAAGACTTGTTAGTGGGGTTTTACAAACTAAACGTTCTCTTGACCTTATTATTTTAGTGTTCGTCTTGTGAAAATCAATTAAATAGTCCGGGAAACGTATTCAATTAGTCTTCAGAACAAGAGCAAAACATTTGAAAGAAAATGGTTGTGCGAGATATAAAAACTAAGAAACTTGCAAAGGAATCAGTTCTCGAGAATGAAAAGAAAAAAAACGACGAATTCCAGTATTTCAACTTACACTGTTTCCCAAATGCCCTTCTCGATGGCTCCATCGGATGCGCGTCTGAATTATGATCAAGACGGGTTGCGGGTTTGATTTATGCTGGGTCGGCAACATTCTTTCGTAAAGATTGTTCATGAAGTCCTTTTGACGGTTGTTCTCTCCCTCCCGCTGATGAAGAACCCGCTGATGAAGAAAGGCAGTGTGTACTGTACTCGCTGACCGCTTGTGTGTAAGCCTTTCCAGGAAAAGTGTGGTTAGGTAAACTGTCAGGCTCGATATGACCTTGATAATGTTGACTGGGTCGTTAAACTCTAAACGAACGAACCAAACAACCCTTAAGCCTATGGAAAATGTGTTCAAAGCAGTTCAAGTAATTAGCGTAGATATCTTTAAAAAAAGCCTTTAGGACTTGTTGCTATACTTCTTAAATTTTAACAAATTTATTTCACGATCCAGCAAGGAGTCCGAAAGGTGCAGCCTGAATGGCATACAGTGTAGACCCTGATCAGACTACTCCTGATCTGCAATGTTTTTTCAGGCCTATCTGACCAAATACTTAGGATCATTACGGTATAGCCGTTGAGGATTAATTTCAGCGCCTTGTCAGGATACAAAGTGGAACATTTTTAGAACATCTTTATCCCGGGCTTCTCCAGAATTTCGGATGAGTTTGTAAACCGAGGTCCCGTCTCCGTAGGGCCTTAGCTGTTGGTCAGACGTAGTAAAACTCAAACAATTACTCCCTCTTTAGAACATCTTTTCCCTATCCCGTATAATGTATATTGGAATCGCCTCACGGAGTGCATATAAAATACACTTTGAAAATACATTTTAAATTATCATTAGTTTCTTGACTTTGAGAACTCACAAACGATATGAATCACTAAAGTTTTAAAACATTGCGCATTCTTAACACTCATCAACAATAAACATATGATAAAAACTTACCTGAATCTGCACATTTCACTTCTGTTGTATGTTTTGCTTTTGGCAAGATTTTCATTACGTCAGTTTCTTTTGCGCACAATTTGTCCGCAACTTCCGGCTGCACACCTTGTGCTTTACACATGGCGGCGAACTTCGCTAAGGCAGTGCCATCATGAAGTGTGTCATTTATCAAATGGAAGCCTTGTTTTACGCCTGTTGCTTTCCCAGACCGGTACAGAAGATGCCCACCTGCAATAGCAATGCACAAAGTCTACGCCACACAAGGTAAAAGGTCGTTAGCCTAGTTTTCTTTGGTGAGCAAAAAATACTTCCGGTTCTATACTCCACCCAAGATGAGGCACACATTCTTTTCTGTAATAGCTAATGTTAAAGAGCCGTCCTATCAATAATAATTACCTTGTTCAATTTTAGACATTCAACTGCTTCTTTTTCAAATAACTTAAGGCAAAAAATGTATCTTCTTTGCTCTTTTCGTTCAACAAATGAGGTGCATCAACTACTTTTTGTCGTAAGGTTAGGTAGTTTTAAAACAAAACGCGCGATAAATGTCAGAAGAGACTGGTTCTATATCATTTAATATTCAAACTATCAAAGATAATTTATTTTTGCGAAGCAGAAATGACATTAATTATATGATAAATGTTTGAAAATCTCAATGACACTGTACGGAAATGCATATTTTGCCAACCAGATAAAGAAGTACTCTACTAGTGGAGGTATTTGCACATGCGTAATAAAGGTTACATGTAAAAGCATTGCATCCGTCTATGGATCCGTCGTGCCTTTGCAGATTTTTTTTATGTACATGCGGACAAAATTTAAGCTATTAAAACACTCAGTGTATTTTGGGGGTCGATTGTTTGTCAGCACGTGACTATCACTGATTTTAAGGAAATCAAGGTAATAGTGATTTACGTGACAAAGGCCTTGCTATTCGTCAGAGTGCTGTTTAAGCGGTTTTTCTATAGACTCTGAACTGGAATCATGTGTTAGGCTTGGTACACAGTGAAGACCCAGACCGACACCGCAGAATGCGACGTCTGGTCAGGGTCTACACTGTTTGCTTTAAATACTCGTATTTAAGGGTTAAACATTGCGATAACACATCCGTGTGATATAGTATAGTTTTCGAACCTCTAAAAAGGCATTTTTTATGAAAATTTGTGATATTTTTTTCTTATTTATACTCCAAATATAGGTTTTGGGTACTCGTTAGAACCGCCTCATTGAGGCGGACCGCCTCATTGAGGCGGTTCTTACGAGTACCAACAACCTAGGTCTTGGAGCAGAAATAAGGAAAATAATGTTTACCCACGAAAACCCCAGTTTTTGTATATAATGTGGGGTTTGGTGAGCAAATATTATTTCCGGTCCACCGAAGATGAGGCACACATTCTTTTCTGTAACAACTAATGTTAAATAGTCGTCCTATCAACAATATTTACCTTGATCAATTTTAGACATTTAACTGCTTCTTTTCCACAAAACCGAAACTAGCTAGTCTGGCCCAGAAAACACGTACACTCCTTATTTTTCAGTTCTGTGGTGTAATCCTTGCTTCCAAAGGATAACCCTTTTATAGTACATATTTAACATCACTATAGCTGGTGTATGGGAATGTGTGGCGGCGGTAAAACGTCTCCCTGCCCTACATCACATTGTAGATTATATTTTCTTGTCCCATGGGATCATTGATTCCATTGTGGAATTTTGAAAATATCTGAGGGTCACTGATGAGGCCTTATTGGCCGAAACTAGCTAGTCTGGCCCAGAAAAACACGTACACTCTTTATTTTTCAATTATGTGGTGCATTCCTTGCTTCCAAAGGATAACCCTTTTATAGTACATATTTAACCTCACTACAGCTGGTGTGTGGGAATGTATGGCGGCGTTAAAACGTCTCCCTGCCCTACATCATAGTGTAGATTATATTTTCTTGTCCTTTGGGATCATTGATTCCAATGTGGAATTTTGAAAACATCTGAGCGTCACTGATGAGGCCTAATTGGCCGAAACTAGATAGTCTGGCCCAGAAAACACGTACACTCCTTATTTTTCAGTGCTGTGGTGTATTCATTGCTTCCAAAGGATAACCCTTTTATAGTACATATTTAACTTCACTACAGGTGGTGTGTGGGAATGTGTGGCGGCGGTAAAACGTCTCCCTGCCCTACATCATAGAGTAGATTATATTTTCTTGTCCTTTGGGATCATTGATTCCATTGTGGAATTTTGAAAATATCTGAGGGTCACTGATGAGGCCTAATTGGCCGAAACTAGCTAGTCTGGTCCGGAAAACACGTACACTCCTTATTTTTCAGTTCTGTGGTGTTTTCCTTTCCGCCAAAGGATAACCCTTTTATAGTTCATATTTAATGAGGTCTTTATTTTACGAACTTGTTCACGTGATGACATGTAAGTCTCCCGTTCAGGCCCATTTTCCGAATTCACTCTCAAAGACAATCGATCCAACCGTGATTTCAGTGCTTTGATTGTATATTCCCTATTGCGTTTCAGTCGAGCACATCTTCACACCAACCACTCACAAAAGCTGTAGGCAAAGTTTCTTTCTTTTAGACTGACGATCAAGATCGGATATAATGAAGATGTATAAGGATATTCCAGCTGACGTCAGTAGCCGCCATTTTTAATTTTTCGGAGGTACATGCTTCGGTTTTTATCGTGTTGATATTTTTATTTGAAGTTTAACGTCCCCCTCAAAACTGTATAGGTCATTTTGTAGACGTTGCTTCCAATTTTGTGGGACTTTTACCCGACATTGAGATGAAAAGTCCTGTCGCCCAATGGAATGAATAGGGTTTAAAAGCAATGGGCGGTCCGACTCGCACTCGCTTTGTCTGGGCAGGCTTAGATCCTCTAAGCGGTTTCCCAGTACTCGTGTGCGGCCAGTTTCAGCTCTGTGTGGAAGCATCATGCAGCCCATATATTTCTTCAAGCTCCGATGGAAAAAAATGAAAAAAAAAATGTCAAAGCAAGCGGAGAAAATTAATAAACAATCACATTCTATTGCACAACAAAATCAGCGCTAGAAGTGGTATAATGGATTGTTTTCTCAGAAAAAAAAAATCGGATTATTGAATCATTGTTTGTTTGTATGGTAGTTTAACGGCCCAGTCAACACTACTTTAGGTCATTTTTGAGCCGGTCAGTTTACCTATCAACATTTTCCTGGGATGGTGGCTTATACGTAAGCGGTTAACCAGTAGAGTGCACATTCCTTCAACAGAAACGGACCACTGCCCTTCCTGAATCAGCGGAAGGGAGAGAATGGCCGTAGAAAAGACTTCATGATCAATCTCCACCAAAGAAGTTGCCGACCCCGGCAGGAATCGAACACGCGTCCACGGGATCACCTGTCAGATGCGCATCCGATTGAGCTACCGAGGCCGGCAATTATGGAACCATTCTACCTGAAAAATGGTGAGCTGTTAACGACACAGACCCTCCCTTATTTGGCGCTAACATGCGCTGTAGATAACTTCATGGTTTCGTTTGACAGAAAATTCCTCTGCTGGTAATTTGCCTTCAACCGATTCATTAATTTGAATTTGTATCCTCTTCTTGACGATGCATTCAATCTGTTTGAGATCCGTGATTAAAAATATATATACAAGCTAAAGTTTTGGGATTTGATTTTGTAAACAACAGCTACATGTGACCGAAAAAATGACTGCAAAATTAATATAGGTTATAGCGAAAACTGTAATCTTACATGTACCTAATTTGACTGTAAGGTCCATAAGATCATCTGGTCCATTACCATGGAGACAGGCAATAGACTCGGCTATCTCGAGGGAGTTACCAACCATACGGCCCAGTGGGGAGTCCATGCATGTCAACAGAGCTACGGTGCGGATTCCAATTCCATTACCAGCTGCAACCTAGAAATAAGCAATAACCCGCGCGAAAATAAGTCTTCTGGCAATTGCGTTCCACAAACACCATGATCAGTTTGCCTTGTTTCCTAAACACTCAGAATGATAACTGCAAGTTCTACTTTATTGTGCATTTCGACATGTAGCAGTCCAATAAACCAGCCATTTTACTGCTGCTGAGTTTATTATCATTATCCTATGCTGCTCCGAAATTCTTTATCTATATTGTCTTATGAAATATCATAAGACCCTGTTATGGATATGATGTTTTCCGAGTGAGCCTTTGTACTAGTAACCAACACACAGTCATCCTCTGAAAGGAAATTTCGCTATGAAGTTTACAGTCCACGTAGCACTCCTTTTCGAGCAGTTACATGGTCAAATTTCCTGCCTTCACTCAAAGACACTCGAACTACAATGAAAACTGGATCCATAGAGAATTTTTTTACAAAGCTCCAGGTACATGTATCAATATATTTAGGAACAGTTAGGAAATTTTTATCAGATTTTTTTTTAAAGTTGTTCTGCGTGTACACATTACGTAGATATGATTCTATTGGGTACACACACCAGTTCTTAATATTATACAAGATCGAATAGATATACAGTGGAACTTCAATGGCTCGAACACCTTTGGGGCCACGAAAATCTGTTCGAGACAGGGATAGTTCGAGTCACTGATGGCTACTGCCAGGAGGCATAACGGGGTTAATTTTACTATTTCCTGCGTTCTTTGATAAAAATGTATGCTGTGTGTACTCTTTAGAATCGCCTCGATGAGGCGATTCTAATGAGTACACACAGCATATATTTGCAAGATAAAAGTTGAAAATCTCCTTACTTATCCTGCACTACTTCTTATGCGGAGGACTTACCTAGGGACTAAAAAAATTGGTTCGACTCAGCCATGGTAAGCAAGCCATCGGTGTTCGAGCCATCGAAGTTCTACTGTATAACATTAATCCACATGGTCTGTAGCTTAAAAAACTCAAACATTTATGGTCCTGAAAGTATTCGAGTTATTGAAAAAAAAAAATATAGAAGTGATGGCAATTATCACATTACGCAAACATGCATGCCTATACAAATACATTGCCACTTTTATCGCCGTAAAAAATGAAAATTTTAAGAAGAAAAATTGTGATATTTTTCTTATTTCTGGTCAAAATATAGATTGTCGGCACTCGTTAGAACCGCCTCATCGAGGCGGTTCTAACGAGTACCCACACTCTATATATTAGAGCACAAATAAGAAAAATAAGGTATACCCCCGGAAACACCAGTTTTACTATATAAAAGTGGGGTTCAGTGGGTCAAAATTATAAAGGCGTGTTTTCGTGATGTGGAATCGGTACAATTAACCCACACCGCACAACAGAGACATCACAGGGAAAGAAACACGAACATGAAACAACTAGACCCTAATGGAAAGATCACTAGAGGAAAGCCAAAATGACAGTTACTTTTCCACCAAATCGACTATCCAAAACAAAAATATATAAGCGATGCACAAACTCAAAGACGAATTGTAACAAAAATAAACCGTGACAGAAGAACCGCATTGGAACGAACGGTTAGTAAACATTATTTCACTGGGGGTGGGGGATGGGGGTGGGGGAATGGGGGTGCTTAAATCGATTTTATGCGACCGCGATCCTTGGCATTACTTCTGTCGTGGTTTTGACAAATAATATGTTCAGTCCGCATGAAGGCTTCCTTAATCATCAGTGCAACATCTCCGAGAACATAAAAATCAAACAATTGCAGATATGAAGCAACATCAGGTACCAACAAGCACTACCTAAAATTAAATGTTAAGTAACCAGATTTTTATACCCGATTTTGACTTTGTTGCAATATTTAATTACATGATTTTTATGGTCGTAAGACACGAAGTTAATCATTTAGAAAGATCAGTGGTGGAACAAGAGCTTGAATTTGCAATAAAACGTGCTTTGTATCGTCTTTATGAAGTTAAGGTAACCAATATAACGTCGGAAGCTTTCGGCTTTCTGTAATACGTACAGTTAACTTGGTGGCTGAATGACAAAGGTGGTCATTAACTGCAGTCCTCTCTAAAGCCTAAAGTTGTAGTTCATAGGCCTTAGTACCACCATGGTCTTGCTGAGAGTATTGACATAATGGGGCCGTCAAACAACGACTGCATTGTTAGCGGCATTGTCTGCCGGAGCCAAAACATGCGTATTATGAAATTCTTGAATACGCTTCTTATGCATTTCTTGAATACATAGTTTAAGAAGACGAGTTCAGTAGGTGTAAAGTAAGTACAGTGGAACTTCGATGGCTCGAACACCGATGGCTCGTTTACCATGGATGTTTCGAACCCATTCTTGAGCCCGTAGCGAAAAACCTCTACATTAGAAATAGTGGGGGATAATTCAAAAGATTTAAGTCTTTTATCTTGCAAATGTATGCTGTGTGTACTCATTAGAATCGCCTCGATGAGGCGATTCTAATGAGTACACACAGCATACATTTTCATTATAGAACACCGAAAAGATGTCTAAAAGTATCTCGTTATGCCTACTGACAGTAACCTCAGTGGCTCGAACTACCCCTGTCTCGAACAGATTTTCGAGGTCCCAAAGGTGTTCGAGCCAGCGAAGTTCGACTGTAGAAAGAAATTCGTGTTCACTAGTTTCAAAATGCTAAGATCTTTCTGCTCACGATCTCTCGCTTATACCACCAATTACCGAATTCATGCAAGGCAACAGCGATTTCTTCTTTGCACTTATTGAAATCAAGTTTAGAAGGAAACCGACACTTCGGTCCTTTAGAAGTTATATTTCGTATCCTAGAATCAGGAATAATCTTTAAATTGCCGGTAATTATATGCCCCGCAGCAGGATAGCAATACACTGAGTCGTACAATCTCAGGTATCAGGAGTGTTAGTGTCAATATCAAGATCTGAAACAAGTTTCTTAAAATTCAAAAAGGTTGGTCATATTTATAGCAAATTATGGGTGTTTTATTTTTTTGAAAATAAGTAGGAATGGATGAAATCATAGAACTGCCCCAGAAGACACTAACCAAATCCCTTATTAATGAAAGTTGAAAGATATTTTGATGTAATGACGTTTGTGATTAATTTCAGAATCAATGTTTGATTATACAGTCATGAAGTATATCACGCATACCATCCGTCCAGCTAGTTCTCTCGCCACTGTTTCGTCTTTGATGACTGCTCCTTTCCCAACCTTGACATCAAGGACCAGAGTATCTAACATCTCAGCAGCCTTCTTAGAAATGATGGAAGCTTTCAAATGACAAAAAATAAACTAGAGCTTTCAGAGGATCTGACTGTAGCCCCGCTGCAGCACTATTTTAAGGAGAAAGACCCATAGTGTTTCATGCTTACCAGATGCCAGCTAGTTAGGACATGATAAGGCCTAAAATAGCTGTGTTTCCGCTAACATGCCGACAAAGGGTATGGGTCGGTAGGTCGCTAAAACTTTTTTATTTTTTTTTTTTATTTTTTTTTTTTTTTTGTCAATTGTTTATTTGATGGAAAAAAGCAAACTAAACTTATAAATGCTAAATTCTAACTCTATTATCTTAAAACATTCAAATGAGCCCCGCCAAGCGAATTTGTGTCTTCGAGCATTCCGTCATGACAAATTTTAACTGCGCGTGCCCAGCCATTCAGAGGGGCCAGGGATATGGCTTTCTGTCTGAAGGTTCCTCTTGATCCACTGCTTAAATGAGCGAGCAGCGAAGGTTCTGGCGAGACTGCGCGGATGCGCAGGCTCGCCTGAACCTTCGCTGCTCGCATTGGCGATAAGTACCAAAATCGCTTGACGGGGCCCAAATAATGAGGTTTTAAGCATTAACGAAGCAAAAGAACAGGGTTTCAATTATTAATTTTGCTATTTTGACAGTTTTATGAATTTTGACAAATTAAGATCGGTAGGTAAGAAAATAGTTTTATCTTTTTAGTATGGCAATAATATTTGCAGGGTCGGCAGGAAAAATCAAGGTCGGTCGGGTAAGCGGAAACACAGCTATTTTAGGTCTTATAACATGGCAATGTAAAATCAAATCATTTCATTGATGGTAAACTTTAAAACCTATCAAGGGATGTAACTCCAAGAGTTATGAACCCTTGGCTCTAATTTCTCTACATCAACCCACCGCCCATGTGTGTACCAAATTTCAACCTTGTAACCTAAATAGTTCTTGAGATAAGTGTGACGAAAATTTTATCTGATTGGGAAGGAAGGACGGACGGACGGGCGGAAGGAAGGACATGGCAAATCCAGTAAAACTCACCCCCATGGGCATCATTTGGACCCGAAATCTCATGGTTGGTCACATATATCAACAACAGAACCAGACATGGTGATAATACAGTGGTTTGTTTGTTGGTGTTTGTGAGTTTAATGGCCCAGTCAACACTATTTAGTTCATATCGAGCCAGCCAGTTTACCTAAGCGCACTTTTAATAGACATACGTGTACACTCATTATTTTGGCAATAACTGACAACTGCGCTTCTTAAATCAGCGTATCCTACTGAGCTAGAGATACTGGGACACAGCAAGCGAGAAGGGGTAACTAAGCGAGGGCGATTGGCGAAGTCGCACAGAAAAAAGTCTGTACACAACCCTAGTCAGAATACAGTAAAATTTATAAACAGTCGAACTTAAATGGCTCGAACTCCTGTGGGGCCATGGAAATTTGTTCGAGACAGCGGTAGTTCGAGCCACACGATTGCATACAAAAATGTCAATATTCTGCCATTAGTAAACGCGACGTCGTTAAGGACGTCGTATGTGGAACGTTAAGAAACGTATCTAGCTAATTTGCATATTTAATCCACTAGTGGATTATCGAAAATAATACATGGCGTTATTACACTCTCAGACGCGACGTCATATGATAAAAATGTATATTGTGTGTACGCATCAGCATCGCCTAATCGAGGCGATTCTAATGAGTACACACAACATTCATTTGCAAGATAAAAGAAAACAAAATCCCTAAATTATCCCTATATCGTAAGGAATTCCCTGCGGACTCAAGAACGGGTTCGACTGATCCATGGTAAACGAGCCATCGGGGTTCGAGCCATTGAAGTTCTACTGTAGATGACCGACAAAGGTTCAGACGCCCAGTCCCGCACAGTCCCGCCCAGAATCTTTACTGCTCGCTGACACGAAGAGGAAATCTTTCGGCAGCTTCATGCGTGTAGCCATATTAGTTGGCTGCGAACACGTATTTAAGTGGAATAGGATCACCTGACATATTTTTACATCATTTTTCAATGGGAGCGTCATTTTGGACTTCCTGTCGTCTTTTCTATCAACTCTTTCCCACTAAAAAGGGGTCTGCTCTTAAAGGAAAGAATTTGCACCACCGGAGCAAATTCTTTCCTTCAAGAGTCGACTCCTATTGACATTGTAGACAAAAATACTTCTGAAGGCGTTGCCTCCCCTGGATGTAAGAATGTTGCTTAGGGAGTGTTTAGGGCATTTTCGTCGCGCGTAGACTCAAACGTTCCATCCCCTCTCTGGTCAAACCAAATTTAAAAAAAAAATAATGAACTGGGGTTTTTGTTTGGTGTCGCCTTGGACAAAAACGGAATGTCCATAGTTATAAAAATAATGATTACTTTCTTACAAGTTATGAGACCGATACTCTCAACGGTTCCCGTCACGTCTCGTGTGGCGTACATGATTTTATCAGCCGGAACCAGATTACTAGTCTGACCCACAATGCAACAGCCGACTTTCTCTAGGACCGCTTTCATTTCCCGATGTGACAATGCTACACGAAACCCAGGGATAGCCTCAAGCTTGTCCAGTGTACCACCTGTATGGCCAAGACCTCGACCAGACACCATAGGAACCTGCCAATTGAAAGCAAGTATACAATCTTTAATTCCTTCGTGAAGTTATACGTTATGACACAAAGAATAGTTTTATATTTTGTTTCGTATTGGGTGGTTGGGTGAGGCTAAGGGTGACGTGTGCCTTGCTTTACTGGGGCGTCCGGATAATGGACAAGGCAGGCTGTCCTTGTAGCAGGTAAGGGTAGGGGAGGAATGTTGTTATTTCTCCCGCTTCTACACTCCCATTTATTTTCCTCTTTCTCATCTGCCCCTCACTTTCATTTCCTCTGCTATCTCTATATCTTTTTTATCACTCTCTCTGGGATACGACACAAAATGACCAACAAGGGTTGGTGTGTCGTTAAACCCAAAACAATCGTCTTTTAAATTATCATTGATGTTGTGTGTATTTTATTTTATATTTATTTTGATTTTTCGGCCATTTCATGAATATACCAATTGGCGTATATGCAAACAGGTCTGGGGTTATAAAAAATAGAAGTGAAGGCAGTGATCAGGAAGCGATACAATTAACCCACATCTCCCATCAGAGACACCAAAGGGAAAGAAACATAAACATGGAGTAACTAGACCCTAATGGAAACATCACTAGCGGAAAGCCAAAAGGACAGTCACTGTCCCACAAAATGGCCAAATGGCTATCCAATTTCCAACATAGAAAAAGATATAAGCAATACACACATACAAAAACAAGCTATAACAAAAATAAACCGCGACAGAAGAACTGCTTTGGAACAGTCAGTAACATGTATTTCACCGAGGGGCTTAAATGTATTTCACCGAGGGGCTTAAATCAACAATCCTCGCCCTTACTTCTGTCATGACTTAGCCAAATAACTTGTTAAGTCCGCTTGAAGGCTTTCTAACTAATCAGTGCTATATCTCCGAGGACATGAAAAACAAACAAATACAGAGACAAACAACGGTGAGGACGCTACAGTATGGAATAACTGAAAATGCTGGAGCAAAAGGAAACCAATCGTTAGACTCCGGTGGGCCCAACCAGAGACAGAACATCAGATACCAGCCAACAATTTACGTAAAAGTAAATTTTAAGTAAGCCTTTAAGATCGAACCATCGTAAAATCTGAGGCCTGACCCGCCGGCGTGCAATCAAAGAGGGAAGCAAAGTTATCAAAGGTGATTGGGTTAACTACCATACATGCAGTCTGTCGTATAACATTTCATTTTATATCGAAGATTGATCTAACGAAATCGAGTACTGAAGCTATTGCAAGCATATATTTGTTTTAATTTATACATTCACGTAAGTCACAAAAATCGGGTTTCGATGGGCCTAGTTGCAGAAAAGGTGTATTTGTTTTTGTTTGTTTGTTTTTAGGTTTTAAATTAACGTCCCCATCAACACTTTATAGGTCATTTTGGAGACGTTGTTTCCAATTTTGTGGGACTTTTACCCGACAATGAGATGAAAAGACATCACAAGTCCTGCCGCCCAATCAAACCAATAGGGTTTATATGACCCGCATCACTCCTGGGCATGCTTAGAACCTCTGTGCGGTTTACCAGAACTCATGTGCGGTTGGTTACAGCTCTGCGTGGAAGCATCGTGCAGCCCGATCTATTTCTTCTAGCCCGGGACCACCGAAAAGATTTAAGTCCAACGTTGAATTTAGAAACTTAAATCGGAATGACGTCTACACAACCTAGAAAATGTCTATACGTAGTTTATGATACCAATAACCCTGATTAACAAGTTTAGCAGTTAACAATTTATTACGAGTGTTAAAGTCATTTATATGACTAGACACTGCAAAATGTAAACACCATAGGGTGACGCTCGAGGAACATCACCATGTAAGAAAGGAAATTTACCATCTCAAAATCAAAATCATCGCGTTTATTATAAGCTTTGTAAGAAACGTCTTCAATAGATAAATGCAAATAAAAAAACGGTGATTAGGTATCAGAAGAATTCACTTTATTTAACCGAAGTCCGGGTTGTGCGCGCGCGCGTGTGTGTGTGGTTGTGGTGGGGGGGGATACTTACTATTTTGTAGCTTAAAAGTGTTTTGATGCATTAACTGGTAATTTGGTAATTCTCATTTGCAATTCTTAACTTGTAAATGCATTTGCTTGTCATTATATCTCCCCCGAAAACATTTGTTTTCGGAAAAACATTGTTTTTCCCCCAGGCGTCTGTCTGTCCGTCTGTCACAAAATCGTGTCCGCTCTATAACTTGAAAACCGTTAAAGCTATCGTCAAGAACCTTCATATAAGTATTAATCAATATTAGATGACGTGCAAAGCGCAAGATAACTCTCGCTTTATTGAGTTATCTCCCTTGGAAGTTTGTCATTATGTATGTATGGGCATATCGTGTCCGGTCAATAACTTTTTTATTTTAAATGGATTTTGAAATTACTTGGCAGAAATATTAACCACCATAAGACGATGTGTGGCGCGCATGACGCAGGTCGGTACCTCAAAGGTCAAGGTCATACTTAGAGGTCAAATTTCAAAAAAGGTACCTTTTTCGTGTTTGGTCAATAACTTTCTTATTTTTTGATTGATTTTGAAATTACTTGGCAAAAATGTTAACTACCATGAGAGAATGTGTTGCGTGCATGACCCAGGTTGATACCTCCAAGGTCAAGGTCATACATAGAGGTCAAAGTTAAAAAAGGGCCCTTTTTCGTGTTTTGTCAATAACTTTCTTATTTTTTGATAGACCTTTAAATTACTTGGCAGAAATGTTAACTACCATAAGTCGATGTGTAGCACGTATGATTCAGGTTGGTACCTCAAAGGTCAAGGACATACATAGAGGTCAAAGGTAAAAAAGTGGCCCTTTTTTCGGGTTTTGCCAATAACTTTCTTATTTTAAGATGGATTTTGAAATTACTTGGCAGAAATGTTAACCACCATGAGAGGATGTGTTGCGTGCATGACCTAGGTTGTTACCTCATAGGTCAAGGTCATACTTAGAGGTCAAAATTAAAAAAATGAGCCTTTTTCGTGTTTGGTCAATACTTTTTGGCTCCCAATTTCGATTGGAAGCCATTTAGATTGGATTGGTGATACCCCAGTTTATTTCTAACCGTCTTATGACGTAACTAGGAAAGCCCTACAGATAAGACTGCTCTCCACATATTTACGCAGTGAAAACTCGTTCGGAATAAACAGGAAAAGCGCCCGTCGATGTCTATTTATAAAGCGTTTCCGGATATCTATTTATAAAACGTTCCCAAGAAGTCAAACCAAGAAAACAAAGTTACAGTAGAAACACATCCTGCTTTCACTTTCGTCCTTTTGTTAACCCTGGCCTCTATGGGTTCCAAAAAATATTCCACCTTTATAAGTCTGGAGTGGTCAATTTCTAAGCACAGGGATGTCATAGTTTCGTGTTAAGTTTTACAAAAATGCATGTACGTTGAGCAAAGTTTAACAGTTTAGATCTCGATCTGATGCGGCGTCTGATCTGGACCTGCACTATTTGCCAATCTCTCAAAAAGGGCCGCTATGCATATATGGGTTAATTCCAATCATTGAAGGTCAACGTAAAAAAGCAGGAAAACCCATTTCCCATTATCTTAACTGCCGTATTCGGCGTAATAAGCGTTTGTTTTGATTTGGTCTCTGCATTGGCATCATTGGGATAATTATAAACAAGTTGGCTGCTTTCAAAAAGCATCCAATAGGTTTGGTCTTGTCAGTCTACATTCTGATTTGAAACAGGCTGATATCATTATCCCACTTAATGTATTTTTTGAATAAAAATACTAAACTTTAAACGTTCCAAGGCGGTTCTTCTGTCGCGGTATGTTTTTGTTATAGTTTGTCTGAAGTTTGGAGGCCTTCATGCGGACCGAGCAAATTATTTGTCTAAATCGCGACGGAAGTAAGGACGAGGATTGTGGACACGTAAAATCGATTTAAGCACCCCTCAGTGGAATTCCTTTCCGCTGACCGTTCCAAGGCGGTTCTTCTGTCGCGGTTTGTTTTTGTTATGGATTGTCTTTGGATGTTTGTGTCGCTTATGTTATTTTATTTTGGATAGCCTATTGGCCATTTTATGGGAAAGTAACTGTCCTTTTGGCTATCCGGTGTTGGTGTTTCCATTAGGGTCTGTTGTTTCACGTTTGTGTGTCGTTCCCTTTGGTGTCTCTGATGGGAGCTGTGGGTTGATTGTAACGATTCCTGATCATTGCCTCCACTTCTATTTTTAATACAAAACGTGTATATAAAATTTCGAAGTCTGTGACCTTGGTATCAGGAGGGGTAGGTAGTGATGAGTATTCTGTGGTAAATTGTTTAACGCCATGACAAGAATAAACTAAATGTAACTTATATATGGTTTACACATGTATAGCACAAAACTTAACCAAACGAAAATGTAAACCGAATTTTTCAAAGGTCATAACTATGTTAATATTTGGTGGACAGTAATACTCGAAACATAAGGCACATCTTCACATCTTAGCCTTACTACATACACTTTATAGGCTTGATCGGATGAAAAATGTATAGCAGAAGTTATACGGAAACGAAAAAAAAGTTTACGAACGGGCGGACGGACACCAACCCCATAACTTAATACGACCTTTTTTTGTTGTTGTTGTTGTTGTTGTTGTTTTTCAAACGGGTATATAAAAAGATTTTTCCTAAGTCGTCAGGCCTTCTATAGGGCCTTGGTTATCTATTTCATTTGTTGTTAACGTCCCTGTTAACACTGTATGAGTCTTTTTGAGACATTGCTTCCAATCTGTCGCCCAATGAAACTAAATGGTTGAAATGCATGAACGGTCCGACTCGAGCCACTTTTCCTGGGCATGCAGGCTTAGAAGTTCTAGGCGATTTAACACTACTCATGTGCGGCCGGTATCATCTCTGCGTGGAAGCATCGTACAACCCAATCTATTTCTTAAATCCCCGATTGACGGGGGCGATCAGTCCTTGGGGCAATATATTGGACCGCATGAGCTGAAACCGACCGAACTTTGAAGTATAGCTGAACCCACTAGGAAGATCTAACCCTGCCCAGACAAAGTGCTGCGAATCAGACTGTATCTTGAACCTCGGCAGTTTCTTTGAGCGGTACCCCTGCAATAGCCTGAAATTTGCAATCCCTTTGTATATCTTTCTGGATCACAATTTAATTGTAAAAGAAAATGATTAGTAAAACGTCACGTTTTGAGCGGAAATAAAGAACACCACTCTCGGCTTATCATGCAGATACAATAGCTCCCATCGAATGTGCCAAAAATCTTTTAACAACTCAGTCTGTAACTGGTGGCAGGTCACTTAGTAGTCATGAAGTTTTTGAACAGAAACTATTGCTATCTGTGCTGGGCTAAAGAACAATAAACAGCGAACCATCAACGTTATGACTGTTTCGCTCCCTAAATATTTTATATATTTGGAAGAGTTAGAAGGTTCAAGCATGGCACTGACGTTAATTCTAGAAGCAAAGACATGAAAACATTTTTACACACCCAGCGATCTTTTTTATGTTTTGTTTTACAATCCTTTCAAGATTATTTCACTCACATCAAGCCGATCGTTAATCAGAGGTGAGCGAAAACTGGAGTACCCGATGAAAAACCTCCTGACCTTCCGTTGCAGAACTTCTCATTATGTGACCTGAGCCATGCTCAAACCTACAGCGTTGAGAGACCTAATGATTAAGAGTCAGCACTCTCATTCACTAGGCCACGGAGGCCCGTTACACCCAGCGATCTTTATAAACGAGGAAAAATAACGTTCTCTGTCTTTCCAACATTTACATATACGTATTATTAGAGCTATCAGCGTACCGAAAGATGTTCAGACTATATAAATCTGGGGTTGGTAACTCGAAGCCATCGTAAATATATCAACTTAAGATGTACTTGAGACATACTTAAGGGGGTTGGTAACTCGAAGCCATCGTAAATATGTCAACTTAAGATGTACTTGAGACATACTTAAGGTGTCCACCGTAAAATTTATGGTCTCGTTATGCCGGTAACTGAAAACCTGTCGTATCGTTTCCATAAAGTTATGACCATCTTACCACTTACGATTTACCTGTGTAATTTTTAATCTCGTGCAAAGCGCTTCGGAAACTTTTTGTAAGCCAGGGCATAGCAAAATAAAATAACGCTTAACATCTTACTACAAATGATAATACCGGGGTTTGTTTAACAACAAGGCAGCCTTGTTGGAGCCTTTTCTGCCAGAGAAGGCCTGGGTAGCGGTATCATAATAGGCAAGGTTCCAAATAAACTATGGGATGAGAAACAATGACACAACTGGCGACCCCTTCTCTACATTTCCCCCTGATTTGCCATGCCTGAGCTCATATTAGCATCAATTACTTGAAAGGGTCTTAAACAAATTGTGCAACAGCCAAAATATATATCTTTCAAAAATGAGATTTGAGATCCTAGTCAACACTATATCAGTCATGTTCAGCTACTGACAGCTTTTCTGCATAGTTGTCATGCAGCCCCCAAGGGGCGCGGATCTTTGCTTTGGTGAATCGTGTATACAGCCGAACCTTTAAATGCATAAGCTGATCTGCGGTTCCTGCACAGCAGTCCTCAAGACAGGGCGTACAATATAGAAACTTCTTCATGGTAACACATGTTTGCTTTCCCACCTAACCAAGAATTGTCTCCCATTACCATATATTTATCTGTATTATACACCCCCTCCCCCACGTGTGAGACACAATATGGGATTAAACATGGTGTCTCGAGGAAGAATTTGAATAACATAGTTCCCACGCGAGGAATCCCCTGGTCCATTGAGAAACTTTTTTGATCGCAAACTTACTTGTGCAAGAAAAAGGTGTGAAGTAGGAAGCGAGAAATAGGAAGTATTTGTTTGTTTGATTTGAGTTTAACGTCCCCGTCAACACTGTAAAGGTCATTTTGGAGACGATGCTTCCAAGTTTGTGCGACCTTTACCCGACATTGAGATGAAATGAATCTCAAGCCCTGTCGCCCAATTAAACCATGGACGGTCCGCCTCGCACCACGGTTCCTGGGCAGGCTTAGATCCTCTAAGCGGTTTACCAGTACTAGTGTGCGGGCCGGATTCAGCTCTGCGACGAAGCATCATGCAGCCCATATATTTCTTCAAGCCCCTATGGGCGGGGGCGTTGAAATATGAAGTAGAAATAGGAAATAAGTGAGCAGTCTTGACCGCTATTTCTCAAAAACAAGACGATTGTGGTCAGTAGTACACTTATTGTACAGGCTATACTATCTTTTTTCTTTTTTTTTCTTCTTCTTTTCTTCCTTTGTTGACACGACTATTGCACACACAAATAAACAGCTTGTACATAATAATTACATAGATCGATGACTATTTACTGAACACTACGTCATACGGACCAGTCCATCGGAAACCGTTATGTGGGGGTTACCAAATGTTTTCTCGCTTAATTCACAAAATCCTTGCTGTATATTATTCTGATATGACAGCGTTGCAGAAATACGATGTGGCGGTATCGGTTAGATGCATAAACTTTCACGACCTAGTTTACCCAATGGTCGTAGGTTCGAATCTTAAATTTTGAATAACATTTTTATTTTTCGTTCTTTTTGTTTCCTTTAATATTCACCATATTTGCATTATTGGCTGGCTCCAAGCTTGCACATTGTCAATATTGGAAAAAACAGGTAACCAGACCCCCCTGACCTTGAAAGGTCAGGGGGGTCTGGTTACCTGTATTTCCAACACTTATAATCTTCAGACTAGGAACCAGCAGATAATGCAAATAAGGTGAATACAGTTTTATGCAGCGTGTGGCAAAAAATGTTCAAGCCTGAGCTTTTTAAACTTTGCCAACGAAATAAACCAGCTTCTCCTTATCGAGT
This sequence comes from Lucinisca nassula, assembly GCA_963580285.1. NCBI lineage: Eukaryota > Metazoa > Mollusca > Bivalvia > Lucinida > Lucinidae > Lucinisca > Lucinisca nassula. The sequence goes on from OY757013.1 coordinate 132,107,352, forward strand.
TGACTAGCTTTGAAGAGACACGGGCACACAGTTCTGCGGCTTTCATCATACCATTCTGATCTGAATGCCAAAAAGATGATACGGGGATTTTTTTATATTGGCCAAGGAAATTTTCAGCTTCGCATGACAGAGCCTCTGATCGAAGAAGACATTGGAAGCATTGTAGAAAAAGAATGGCCTGCGTGCTTAACACATGTCGAAAAGGCTGAACAGGACTGTTATTTTGTGTGATTTGAGGTTTAACGTCCCCGTCAAAACTGTATTGGTCATTTTGGAGACGTTTCTTCCAATTTTGTGGGACTGTTACCCGACACTGAGATGAAATGACATCTCAAGCCCTGTCGCCCAATGAAACCAATAGGGTTTATTAGCATGGACGGTCTGCCTCGCACCGCGGTTCCTGGACAGGCTAAGATCCTCTAAGCGGTATACCAGTACTAGTGTGCGGGCCGGATTCAGCTCTGCGTGGAAGCATCATGCAGCCCATATATTTCTTCAAACCCCTATGGGCGGGGGCCACAGGTAATTATATATCTGCCTTAATCAAACAATACATGTATCGCATATCATTACTAAAAGAAACCCTGTGTGCCGAGAAAAAAAGTAGATAGATATACAACGTCTTTTCTTATGCTTCTAGAAGCCTCTGTGGTCGAGTGGTTACGCTACTCGCCTTGTAAACCAGGGGTCGCAGGTTCGATCCCGGGCTTATCCAGACTTTCGGATGAGTCTTTAAACCGAGGTCCCGTCTCCGTATGACCTTAGCTGTTGGTGGGACGTAAACTGAAACACTCACTCACTCTTATGCTTCTATGTAGTGTCTGTTTCTTTCGAAATAGTTAAGATTAGGTTACGGCATGCCTGAGTTGTCCGTAACTTTACGATATGGTTAAGTTGTCTCCATAAATTACGGTACTTTCGAGTTACTCACACTAATCGCTACGAGTTGATTAAGATATACTTAAGGTCGTCGTAAGCCTTAAGAGAGCTTAGAGTTACCAACCCCTGTTCCTATCTGTGTGAAGTAAACTTTTGCAAGTTTTGTTTATTTGTATTTAACGGCTCAGTCAACACTGATTTGGGTCATGTTTGGGACTGTCAGTGTACCTATCCACGCTTTTCCTGAGTAGGCTTATCCGTAAGCGGTTTACCAGGTCAGTGCACATTCTGTCGCCCAAAACTGACCCCTGCCCTTCCTGAATCAGCGGAAGGGAGAGAATGACCATAGAAAAGATTTCATAATCAATCTCCACGAAAGAATGTTGCCGACCCCGGTAGGTATCGAACCCGAGTCTTCCTTATCATCAGTCAGACTGCATCCGACTCAGCTACAGCAGCCAGCCACACTTTGTGAGTAGTAGTAGTTATGTTCTGTTGTTTTTCGTTTCCATGGCCTCATGCATGACTTACTCTATAATGGCATTGCAAGACGTAAAATTTGCGAAAATGACTGCGGCTGTTATAAGTTCCCAATAAGGGAAATAGATACGCCTTAAGGGGGTGGGCTACTCCTGCAAAAGTAGTTTCTCTTTGGATATGTCTAAGGGGTATACTCTTAAATGAAAGAATTTGCTCCTGGGGAGCAAATTCTTCCCTTTTAGAGTAGACCCCTTGAGGAGCAAATTCTTCCCCTTTTAGAGTAGACCCCTTTTTCAGTTTGACAGAGCCAACAGAGTAGCAACCATAAGATCCTTAAAGTTGTATTTCCATCACGAAATCATGCCTATAGAATTGTGATCCCCTTTAATATGTTCTATAAAAGGGTTATCCTTTGGAAGCAAGGAATACACCACAGAACCGAAAAATATGGTGTACACATGTTTTCTGGGCCAGACTAGCTAGTTTCGGCCAATTAAGCCTCATCAGTGACCATAAGATATTATCAAAATTCCACAATGGAATCAATGATCCCAAAGGACAAGAAAATATAATCTACACTATGATATAGGGCAGGGAGACGTTTTACCGCCGCCACACATTTCCATTCACCAGTTGAAATGAAGTGAAATATGTTCTATAAAAATGCTATCCTTTGGAAGCAAGGCGTACACCAAAGAACTGAAAAATATGAAGTGTACATGTTTTCTGGGCCAGACTAGCTAGTTTCGGCCAATTAGGCCTCATCAGTGACCCTCAGATATTTTCAAAATTCCACAATAGAATCAATTATCCCAAAGGACAAGAAAATATAATCTTCACTTTTATATAGTAAAGCACGGGTTTGCAGGGTATACATTAACTTCCGTATTCATGATCTGAGACACTAGATTGTGGGTACTCGATAGAATCCGCCTCGTCGAGGCGTTTCTGTCGACTCCCCGCAATCTATGTTTTGAGCAAAAAAGGCAAATATTCCAATTTTTCTTTTTAATTTTTTTTCTTTGGCCAAAAAATGACAATGTATTTGTATAGGTGTGTTTCGAAATACGGTAAAAATAGTAGACTCACTGCCACACCTCCCAGGTGTATCCATTTCCCTTAAGATATTTATTGTTGGAGTTGGAACGCTTGCATTTCGGTCTGTTTCGCTACTCAGACAGGCTGTTTCACGTGATTGCAGTATAGTATTGCATCATCGTTAAAGCTGGTTGGTTGATCGCGTCACGTGCCCCTCCATGGAACAGTTACAATCTGGTCATTAGACCCGGTTTGCCTGCCTCATGGCGACCAAACCAAAAATCTCATGAACTACCATTTTCAGTTCATTACGAAAACACGCCTATTCAAATATATACAGAATTTTGCCACCTAAATGAAAATTATCCGATAAAAAAAAATCAAAGTTTTTCATATTTTTGCTCTAAACATAGATTGTGGTTACCGCCTCGATGACGCGATTCTAACGACTACCCATTGTCTAGGGGTCTAAATTAGGCAGGCGCGTTTTCGTAATGTGAAAAAATATTCTTTTTTTTTCTGGTCCAAATATAGATTGTCGGTGCTCGGTGTTCTGACCCAACTAAAAGGTAAATAATGTACCCCTGTATACCCAACTTTTTCTATATAAAGTTGGGTTTATAGGGTTGTTCAGTACATATGGGGTAGCCTCAATGTGCTTCTAGTGCCCGGTTACCTTAAAAACAAGATCATCGTTGTTCAGTACACGGACTTGTTGATGTAATGCTTTTCTTTTCGTAAGGATTTGTAAAAAATGCCTATAGATTACAAAAGTTAATTCTGTCACTTGAGCCACACTTCTCTCGGAGTCTCAAACTTTTCATGGTCTCTCAGAATTTCCAGGACGAGTTTACGAAGAGAGCTTGACAGTTGAAATCAGTAAAAATAGTTTTGCAGAGTCCAGTTACAGGTAGATACTCTAACTAGCTGATAACTTATTGTGTAAAACATTTTTTCCGAGTTGTATTTCACGAAGTAAATCAATCAGGTGTGCTTGTTGTAGTCTCTATGAAAGTGATATGCCATGTTTTCTTCATTTATTTAGGAACATTATTAACAGTTCCTTTATAAGCGGTGGGTGAAGAGAAAAACAGTTTTAAACCATTGCAGAACTTGTCTCGATCGTGCCTCGAAACTCAGACAGAAAGAGACCTCATATCCTACCAACATTGTCAGTTTTACAAAACATGCCATTGTTCATCTCTGAAAGCAAATTGCGTGTCAAACGAGTAATTTAAAAGCTTAACAGGGTTCTGTCTTTTCTGACAAATTATCCACCAGCATAAAGCTCGTACGAGTGAGCAGCTCGCCACATTCGCAGCCGTCGCTGTTCATAAATGCCGATTATTTTTAACCATTACAGTTAGATGTGCAACGGCGTTGCGGTTTCGCATTGTCCTCCTTTCAATGGTTTAAGACGACAGCTAACACTGATACGGTTTCCTTGAAAGTCTTACCAGGAAAATCGTGCTTATTTAGAACGACAACGTGGACATGGGCATGACATGGGTCTTTTTCACAAAGGCGACCAGCACTGACTCAGGCGAGTCTGCGAGTACGCACAGCCTTACCAGAGCCTTTGTTGCTCTCGGATATGTAGAAGAGAAGATGCGTTTTAGTTGGCTACGCATATGCATTAAAATTTTGACATGTATGACTATAAGGGGGCGGTAATAGAGAGGAAATGATTAACGTTTTAAGCCTCAAAACCTGGGAAATCGAGTGAAAAAGAATGTGAAAAATATTGTTTTTTTTTTTACTAGTTGATTACTTTACTTGAAAATAAATTTTTAAAACGCAAAAATGATTGCTCGAAGGTAAACTTCAACCAAATGCGGAAGCCGATGCTCACGTCGACGAAGGACGCCGGGGGTATGGCAATAGCTCCCCCTTACTTTCGAAAGGCAAGCAAAAATGGCGGATTTTCAACTTTACAAACTGGGGAAGCCTTCCTTTTAAAAGGAAACTTTTCTTATTTGTAGATGGATTTTGAAATTACAAGGCAGAAATGTTAACCATAATGAGACGATGTGTCTCTTGCATGACCCATGTTGGTACCTCAAAGGTCAATGCCATACTAAGAGGTCAAATGTAAAAAAGGCCTTTTTTTAGTGTTCAGTCAATAACTTTCTTATTCCAGGATGGATTGTGAAATTACTTGGCAGAAATGTTAACCATCAGGAGACGATGTGTTGCGCGCCAGACCCAGGTCGGTACATCCAAGGTCAAGGTCATACTAAGAGGTCAAATGTAAAAAAAAAAATGTGTCCAGTCAATAACATTTTTATTTCTGGATGGACTTTTTAAAGTTACCTTGCAGAAATATTCACCTTTATTAGACGTTGAGCCGTGTGCAAGACCAAGGTCCATACCTCCAATGTCAAGGTCATACCTAGAGGTCAAAGGCCAAAAATGGACCTTTTTGTGTACAGTCAATAACTGTCTTATTCTTTGATGGATTGTGAAATTACTTGGTAGAAATGTTAACCTACATAAGACGATGTGTTGTATCTCAAAGGTCAAGGCCATACTTAGAGGTCAAAGGTAAAAAATGTCTTTTTTGTGTACGGTCAATAACTTTCTTATTTCCCTCTGAACTTTTTATTTTGCAGAAATTTGTTGCACACAAGACCCAGGTCAATACCTCCAATGTCAATGTCATACTTAGAGGTCAAAAAGTGGGGATACATCTGTGTTTTTGTAGAAAAACAAATTCTAGTTCTCAACACATGTGCTGTGCAAGAGATCCAATTCCATTCCGGAAACACGCCTTTACAAATACATCGTAAATTTTACGACCGAAAAAAATGAAAATTTTCAGATGACAAAATGTGATATTTTTCTTATTTCTGCTCAAAACATAGATTATGGCTACTCGTTAGAACCGCTCGGTATTCTTCGATATAAAAACACGTCTATGTTTTTGAGCAGAAATTAGAAAAATAATGTATAACCCTGCAAACCCCTGTTTTACTATATAAATGTGGGGTTAATGGGGGTCAAAATTATATAGGCGTGTTTTCGTGAGGCATTGCACTCTTCAGCGAAAGAGCAACATTTCGCTCACGGGAAACATGGGAAAACCTTTCCGCAATTCAATCAAAAGCAAGTTCATTTCTTTGCAATATGAGCCCCGCCAAGCGAATTTGTGTCTTCGAGCATTCCGTCATGACAAATTTTAACTGCGCATGCCCAGCCATTCAGAGGGGCCAGGGTTATGGCTTTCTGTCTGAAGGTTCCTCTTGATTGACTGCTTGTATGAGCGAGCAGCGAAGTTTCTGGCTAGACTGCGCGGATGCGCAGGCTCGCCTGAACCTTCGCTGCTCGCATAGGCGATAAGTACCAAAATCGCTTGACGGGGCCCATATTATTACTTTAACCCTTATCCCGCTGCATAATTAAGTTAGCCACACCCATTTCTGGCTTTGAACCAATCAGATTACTTGATGTAATTTATAGCTGCAAATTCATAAACCGGATGTCAAACATTGTAGATCCTGATCAGATGGCTTCTTCAGAAGCCATCTGATCTGGATCTTCACTGTTTGCAAAGGTAGGGGTTGTCAAGAACAGCAGGATAAAGGTTAAATGATACTTTGCACTCGTTCATACCATTAGAGAAAACCACAATTTCTTACAAAGACCATGACTAGATAATCATTACAAACCTTCATTCCACAGGCTGCCAGGGCTGGTGCAAGAACAAGACTGACTTTATCCCCCACCCCTCCTGTACTATGTTTATCCACAATGGATCCTTTCCATTCTTCAGGCCAATCCAGAACCTCGCCAGAGTGTGTCATGGCACGTGTAAGATGTGTTGTCTCCTCGTTGTTGAGGTCGTTCACAAAAATCGCCATGAGCATAGCACCTGAAGTGGAGTCAGATCTTAACCCTTGTCCTGCTGAGCCCGGATATGCCTTATCTTTGAAACAATGTAGATCCAGATCAGATGGCTTCTGAAGAAGCCATCTGATCAGGATCTTCATTGTTTGCCATCCAGTTTATGGATTTGTTGCAATAATTTGCATCAAGTAATCTGATTGGCTGATTATCAGTAGTGGGTGTGACACATTTAAATATTCAGCAGGACAAGGGTTAACACAAACGGAAATAATTCGTCCATTGTCCACAGCACGAAAACACGCCTACATCACGCGAACAAGTCCGTGAAATGAACATCCCTAAACCAACCTTTATATAGTGAAAATTAGGGTTTACGGGAGTATACTCTATTATTCTTATTTCTGCTCCAAAACAAAGTTGTGGGTACTCGTTAGAACTGTCTCAATGAGGGGGACCTAATGAGCACGACAACCTATGTTTGCAGTATAAATAAGAAAAATGTCTCGGATTTTCATAAGAAAAGTGGCTATTTTGAAGATGTGAAAAAATTCACTATGTCGAACGGGTGTGTTTTCTTAATGTATAATTTTGATCAACTTAAACCCCACTTTGATGAAAAATGGGGGTTTACGGGAGTATACAATTTTCCTTGTTTCTGCTTAAAACATAGTCTGTGGATACTCGGTAGAGGCAGTTATAACGAGTATCCACAGTCTGTTTTGAAAAGGAAGATGTAAAGTGTCAATTTTCATCTAATTTTTTTATTATTTTTTGCAAATGTTCAATATATTTGAATAGGTGCGTTTTCGTATTGACGAGTGCAGACAAGAAACATTGTCATTACGCAAACACGCCTATACAAATACATTGCCACCTTTATCGCCGAAAAAATGAAAATTATATGATGAAAAATTGTAATATTTTTCTTATTTCTGCTCAAAATATAGATTGTGGGCACTCCTTAGAACCGCCTCATCGAGGCGGTTCTAACGAGTACCAACAATCTTTATCTTAGAGCAGAAATAACAAAAATAAGGTTTACCCCTGCAAACCCCAGTTTTACTATATAAAAGTGGGGTTCAAGGGGGTCAAAATTATATAGGCATGTTTTCGTGATGTTAATAAACCCCTTCATCCCTGTACTTTAAGCAAACCGAGAAAAAGAGGATCTTGCATGAGTGTTCATGTATTGTTGAATTTATTAAACGATTTGAGGAAAAGGGATAAAAATGCGAGGCTTTGCCTAGCATTTTATCCCTTTTCCTCAACGAGTTTAATAAATTCCATAATACATAAACACGAATGCAAGATACTACATTTATTATATGACGTCGCGTCTGAGAGTGTAATAACGCCATGTAATATTTTCGATAATCCACTAGTGGATTAAATATGCAAACTAGCTAGATACGTCCCGTAACGTTACATGTACGACGTTCTTAACGACGTCGCGTTTACTTATGACGGAATATTGATATTTTTGTTAAACAATCGTGAATAAAATGCGTTTTAAATGTCATATGATAAATAGAATCTTGCATTCGTCTCATGTATTATTATATTTATTAAACTCGTTGAGGAAAAGGGATAAAATGCTCGGCAAAGCCTCGCATTTTATCCCCTTTCCTTAACTCGTTTAATAAATTCAATAATACATGAACACTCATGTAAGATCCTCTATGTATTTAAAACGTATTTAATTCACGATTTTTGTACAAAAAGTCAATATTCCGCAAATAGCAAACGCGACGTCGTTAATGACGCCGTACATGTAACATTACGGGGCGTATCTACCTAATTTGCATATTACATTCTCAGACGCGAAGTCATATGATAAATAGAGGATCTTACATGTGTGTTCATGTATTATTGAATTTATTAAACAAGTTGAGGAAAAGGGATAAAATGCGATTTTATCCCTTTTCCTCAACGAGTTTAATAAATTCAATAATACATGAGCACGAATGCAAGAATCTATTTATCATATGGCATTCAAAACGCATTTTATTCACGATTGTTTATAAAAATGTCAATATTCCGCCATTAGTAAACGCAACGTCGTTAAGGACGCCATACATGTAACGTTACGGGACGTATCTAGCTAATTTGCATATTTAATTCACTAGTGGATTATCGAAAATATTACATGACGTTATTACACTCTCAGACGCGACGCCATATGATAAGCATAATAACGCATGTTTGTGATAGTAAAGACTGCACCATGATGAGTGTTTTTTTATTATTATTATTATTTTTTTTTTTTTTTTCAAAAAGTGCTTTTTCATTGACAATTTTACCATTTCTGTATTGCACAAAAGTTTTGGCAGTATATTTTTAATGAAAAGCAAGAAATTTGAGGAAATATGAAATTTTAACAATAAATGGTCGGATATGTCTCGCTATCAATTTTAGAAGCCACCGTGGTGCAGTGGTTACGCTACTCGCCTTGTAAACTAGGGGTCGCAGGATCGATCGCGGGCTTCTCCAGATTTTCGGACGAGTCTTTAAACGGCGGGCCCGTCTCCGTATGACCTTAGCTGTTGGTGGGGCGTAAAACTCAAACACTCACTCACTCGCTATCAATTTATGTATGATGTTAAATAGACAAAAGGTTTAACAGTCAATCAAGGTTTCTCATCATAACTATAACACACCCGTGCGACATAGTGCATTTTTTCACATCTCCAAAATGGCTACTTTTCTCAAGAAAATCCGTGATATTTTTCTTATAAATACTGCAAACATAGATTGTGGGTGCTCGTTAGAACCGGCGGTTCTAACGAGTACCCACAACCTATGTATTGGAGCGAAAATAAGAAAAATAATGAATACCCCGTAAACCCCAGTTTTCTCTATGTAAAGTGGGGTTTAGGGCGGGGGGGGGGGGTGTTCATCTCAAGGACTTGTTCACGTGATGTATCGCCGCAGTTTTATGGCCAAAAAAATGTCTTTGGCATGTATGCAGTTCTCGGATCTTTATAAAGGAGATTTATTAATCGCCATGAATGATGTTACATTGATAAACAAGGATCATGTAACTAACAGGGTCATAATTGAATAACTAAACTGGTTGAAATGCATATTGCACGACCCGCAGAAAAAGCAACCGACTGAAGTCGGTTTTTTCTAAGAGTGCCCTAAAATCACCGTGTCATTCTGTCATTCTGTAATTCTGTCAATCTGTCAGTCTGTCAGTCTGTCATTCTGTCTGTCCGTCCGTAACCCGTTTGTGAAAATTGGTGATAGTGACTTAACCGCTTGGAATATTTAAACAATTTTTGGCATACTGATAGATATCAATGAGATCTAACCAATGAACTTACGAATTAATACATTCCATTTAGTATAGCCTCGCCGAGGCGAAAAATGTGAAAATTTTTGAACATTTTTGAACTGCTTCTCCTCGGAAACCGTTGGGCCGATTGAAGTCAAATTTCATATGGAGCCTCTATGGGATGGGGGACACCATAATTTGCTCATGGGGTCAAGGTCACATGACCAAAATGGCCGCCAAGCCATATATGGTTTGTTTGTCTGTCTGTCCGTAACCCGTTTGTGAAAATTGGTGATAGTGACTTAACCGCTTGGAATATTTAAACAATTTTTGGCATACTGATAGATATCAATGAGATCTAACCAATGAACTTGTGAAATATTACATTCCATTTAGTATAGCCTCGCCGAGGCGAAAAATGTGAAAATTTTCGAACTGCTTCTCCTCGGAAACCGTTGGGCCGATTGAAGTCAAATTTCATTTGGAGCCTCTATGGGATAGGGAAACCAAAATTTGCTCATGGGGTCTAGGTCACATGACCAAAATGGCCGCCAAGCCATATATGGTAAAAACCCTTCAAAAATAGTCTTCTCCAGAACCACTGGGCAGATTTCCACGAAACTTGATAAATAGCATCTGGGATGTAGGCCTATCATAAATTGCTAAAATGGTGACCCTGGGTTGACCTTGACCTTCTTTGGGTCCGTCCGTAACCCGTTTGTGAAAATTGGTGATAGTGACTTAACCGCTTGGAATATTTAAACAATTTTTGGCATACTGATAGATATCAATGAGATCTAACCAATGAACTTACGAAATATTACATTCCATTTAGTATAGCCTCGCCGAGGCGAAAAATGTGAAATTTTTCGAACATTTTTGAACTGCTTCTCCTCGGAAACCGTTGGGCTGATTGAAGTCAAATTTCATATGGAGCCTCTATGGGATGGGGGAAACCTAAATTTGCTCATGGGGTCAAGGTCACATGACCAAAATGGCCGCCAAGCCATATATGGTTTGTCTGTCTGTCCGTCTGTAACCCGTTTGTGAAAATTGGTGATAGTGACTTAACCGCTTGGAATATTTAAACAATTTTTGGCATACTGATAGATATCAATGAGATCTAACCAATGAACTTGCGAAATATTACATTCCATTTAGTATAGCTTCGCCGAGGCGAAAAACTTTCGAACTGCTTCTCCTCGGAAACCGTTGGGCCGATTGAAATCAAATTTCATATGGAGCCTCTATGGGATGGGGGAAACCAAAAATTGCTCATGGGGTCCAGGACACATGACCAAAATGGCCGCCAAGCCATATATGGTCTGTCTATCTGTCCGTCCGTAACCCGTTTGTGAAAATTGGTGATAGTGACTTAACCGCTTGGAATATTTAAACAATTTTTGGCATACTGATAAATATCAATGAGATCTTATCAATGAACTTGCGAAATATTACATTCCATTTAGTACAGCCTCGCCGAGGCGAAAAATGTGAAAATTTTCGAACTGCTTCTTCTCGGAAATCGTTGGGCCGATTGAAGTAAAATTTCACATGGAGCCTCTACGGGATGGGGGAAACCAAAATTTCCTCATGGGGTCCAGGTCACATGACCAAAATGGCCGCCAAGCAATATTTGGTAAAAACCCTTCAAAAATAGTCTTCTCCAGAACCACTGTGCAGATTTCCACGAAACTTGATAAATAACATCTGGAACGTAGGCCCATCATAAATTGCTAAAATGGTGACCCTGGGTTGACCTTGACCTTCTTTGTGCCTAGGTCAAACTTTGACACATATGCTTTTGTGTTGGATTTTATCCTGCAAATGATTCAGAATACAGTACTAAAGTATAAGATATATTTTTGCTCCTTACGATAAGGCGCATTTATTGGGGGAACCGTTTTATGTCCAGGTCACATGACCAAAATGGCCGCCATACCCATATATGGTAACACTCATAAAGCTAAAAGCATCCGGCGGGTCGTGCACTTCAGCTGAAGCACTGGTTTTGCTTAATTTTCTCAAATTCAGTTTGACTAAAATCTACCAATAAAGCAAATTAGGTCAGAATTCACCTTGCTTATTGGTCCTGAGTAATGACTAGGTAGGGTATTTATTCTTTTCCTTATATAGATTGTAGGTACTCGTGAGCCGCCTCAACGAGGCGGTTCTAACGGACAATCTATATTTGAACTTGATTTAGGAAAAAATATCAAACATTTTCATCTGAAAAATTGTAGTTCTGGAGATGTGAAAGACGCCATTTTTGTAAAAAATGCTAAATTATTTTTTTTTCTCATAGCAACAGATAAGTTGCGTTTTTTTTTGTTTTTTTTTTTATAATTGAAGGATGGTTTTTCTTATTTCTCCATATAAACTTATGTTGTGGGTATTCATTAGAAACGCCTCGCTGAGGCGGTTTTAATGAATACCCACAACATAGATTTCGTCAATTATCCATAAAAACCTTTATCATATGACGTCGCTGATAAGCAGTGGATAACGTCGTGTAATGAAAATCGTATGACCACACGTGTAATAACAATTTGGCGGGATTAAGTAACGTCATGACGACGTCCATGCCAACAATGCATTTTTCGTAGAAAAATTGTCAAATTAAAATGCGATAAAATCCAATATAAAGTAGTCATTTGATAAAGAGAATTTTACACTCGTGGTCATTTCATAGGATATTTATGAAACTCGCCGAAGGCTCGTTTCATAAATATCATATGAAATGACCACTCGTGTAAGATCCTCTCTATCTTCAGTTATTACAGCATACATGTACCAACCATATCTTGCCAAGGCCCTTTTTCTCGTGTCAGCCCATCTGACTGGCAAAGACTTCTCCAAACACGGTAGTAGTCAACATTGGGTAACTTTCGATTTTTATCAGAAACTAAATATTTGTCTGGCCTTGAACGATAAGGATACCTTTGCTTGACAAACATGCAGCATAAAGGTTTATCGGAGTTTAACCGAATTTTTACTTTGGAATTTAATAGTTCATCGTATTTTCAGTTTCTTTCTTCAATTTGGCCATGGAATGCTTCATAATTTTTTTTGTACGATCTTTGGTTCTTTGTGTCTGCTCAACAGCCTCGTTTTATTATCTGCACAAGACAATATTTTCACGATTTCGATAAAAGACATGCGAAAACAATGATAACAAGCGGACACTGCCTTATCGCATCCATAATTGTTGTTAAACAACCCCGTGCGTGTGTGCATGCATGCGTCCATTTGCGAATGTCGAAGAAACATTTCTACGGGCACATAATAGTGATCGCCAAAGATTTTCTGCAAGCTAACAATTACAGAATATTTAGAGTGGTATACATGCAAACCAAAAAAGAGAGTTTCATCAGAAATAAAAAAAAAATCAGTTTTCGAGATACGAAAGAATGCTCTTATATAATTTGCATATATGGGCTGAGTTTTAGGCAGTCTTAAACAGGGAAAACCATATCAGTCCAGTATTTTGACCATGGTGATCGGCTTTGTTTATCGGTTATCTTCATTATAACGCGCAACACCATGGAAGCAGGTATGCAAGTGATCTCTTGCACAGAAATTAGATTGATGTCCCTTCGTTGATTTTATCTTTGTCTGGTCTTGGATGATCATGCACCCGGCGAACGTCAACAGAATTGAACTTATCCACACAGTAATGTAAACAGTTCCATCTGGGTGCCTGAGATCGCACAAGAAAGCGTCAATACGATGGCCGCATCAGGACTTGGCAATAAAACCGTTATTTTGATGGCTGTTGAAACAGTCAAAATCATTGCCCCTTGGAGTCGTGGTCGATCCGATTACGATGGTCCCGCAATAGTGCTTGAGATCGGCCATTCGGCCTTGGCAATAGAGCACCAGTTCGACCACAATACATCGGGACAACAGCTACAACTATTGGGATCAACCATGGTTTTTCATGCATTAACATTTGCCGGATCCCGAGGAAGCTAGGCTTATACTTAAGCGGTTAACGTTCATCGAAATAACCATGGATGATCGTTGTTCTTGCATAACTTACGATTTCGACAGCAAATTTTGTCGAAAACGCACAAAAGTTCCAAATAATCTCCATTTAAACTGTTCAAATGCGACCGGCGAACCAACATGGCGGCAAGTTCAGAATGCTGTTTACAATGACGTTATTACGCAGTATCCAGCCGACGTCATCATAGAACCCTAAAACGCTACGTTCAGGGCGATAACGTTACGTCGCATAACGTAACGTAAACAAAACAAGGCCAGTCTTGTGATATCATAAGCTCAAAATTCATGTTCAAACAGCACGCGACTTTCATGATTTGAACATTGTTTTTGCTGTTTGAGCACGGCTTTCGGTCCATTTGACAATGGCTTCAAACAGCCATGCACATAGATGTGTATGCAAGAATATTGTTTAAACAGCAATCAAACTATATAGTATGAATGAACAAACACGCCGTCTAGTTTTGGATAAGAAAAACAAAGTACAAAGCATGAACTTGAAAACACAATGATTCATGATGTGGGTGTTCGTTAGAACCGACTCACTGAGCATGTTCTTACAAATGCATGCACACACATATTATATTTTGGATCCTCATGGAGCGTTGTTCCAACAAAGGAGATTCATGAAACTCTGTTTAAGTCTGCGATCTCGTTTTCCAGGTCAAGGCGAAACATGCAAGATGATTTGTACGAGCAGCGAAGACTCGGATCAAAATAGAAGTGACGGCAATGATCAGGAATCGATACAATTAACCCCCACTGCTCCTATCAGAGACACCAAAGGGAGAGAAATACAAACATGAAACAACATACCCTAATGGAAACATGAATAGCGGAATGGCCAAAAGGACAGTTACTTTCCCATAAAATGGCCAATTGGCTTTCCAAAACAAAATAATTTAAGCTATACAAACACTCAAAGACAGTCCATAACAAAAATAAACCGTGAAAGAAGAACCGCCTTGGAACGGTCAGTGAAACGAATTCCACGGGGAGTTGGGCGGGGGGGGGGGTGGGGGGGTGGGTGTTAAATCGATTTTACGTGGCCACAATCCTCCCCTTACCTCTGTCGCGATTTAGACAAATAATTTGTTCAATCCGCATATTTGTTTAGTCCGCATGAAGGCATCCTAACTCATCAGTGCAACATCTCCGTGAACACAAAAAACATCAAACAACCACAGAGATAAAACAACGGTGAGGACTCGACAGCAAGAAACCACTGAAATGCTGGAGCAAAAGAAAACCAGATGGGCCCGACCAGAGACAGAGCATCAGGTACCAACTAACATTACATAGAATTGAATTCTCTCAACTACCATGCATGCAGTCTGTCGTATAACAATTTTGATGTACTCAATCTTTTTATATCGAAGAATGATTTTACGAACTTGGGTGCTGAAGACATTACGGTTGTTATTAATTAATTAAGAGTGTTGAAGTCAGATACATGAGTACACACGCTGGCAAATCGAATTAAGTGTGAAATATAAACGCCATAGGATGGCGCACGAGGAACATCACCATCCAAAGAAAGAAAACTTACAATCTCAAAATCAAATCATCGCGTTTATCATAATTTTGCATGAAACAAACCACCCATCTACAATAGATAGAATGTAAATCTAAAACACTGGGCCTTGGTATCAGAAGAATTTGCTTTATTTAACGGAAGATCAGTGGGAGGGGGGGGGGGTGTAAATTTGACTGATCAAACCATAGAAATAGATATTGTCAATATTTAGTAAATCATCCAAATATCTGGAGGTCGGGCTAAAAGCTTTAATGATTTCAGATCGGTTTTCTGCAGAAAGGGTCATCATGAAGTCTCTCTCATAACAAAACAAAAACAGATCAGCCACAAGGGGTGCGCAATTAGTACCCACAACTTGTCTAAATAACTTAGAACCAAATCTAATGAAAGTATTGTCAAGTAGAAAGGTGAGAGCTTCACACAATTTCTGACATGACCATAAAGTATAATTTTTATGCTCTTCAGATGTGAAAAAAGCATTTCTTACATTACATGCAAGATACAGGGAGTCTTCCCTACAGTCCTTTCAATTAAATCATTAAGTTACCGGCCCCGAAAGCTCAGTTGGTAGAGTGTCCGCTCCTGGGAACGGGAGGTCACGGGTTCGATCCCGGGCCGCGACATACCAAAGTCGTTAAAAATGGTACTAACTGCTCCTCGCTTGGCACTCAGATTTACGGGGTAGAGCTAGGACTGGTCGACCCAGTGTCAGGATAATGTGGCTGGGTGTGGTATCATGTAATGTGTCTGGGACGTGATACTTTAGTGTGGCAGCACTATAAAAGTGAGCACTGAGCTCCCTGTCGCAACCAGACACCGTTGTGATATGACTGAAAAATAGTTGAAAGCGACGTTAAACCCGAATTCACACACACACATCATTAATTAAGATTATGAGGAAGTGTAGTGTAACGGGTGGTGGAAAAATCATAAGTAGACAGACTTGAAAAGTAGAAGTAAAACAAAGATCAGGAATCGATACAATTAACTTACTCCACCAATCAAAGACACCAAATGGAAAGAAACACAAACATTAAGCGACCAGACCATAATGGAAACCTAAACAAAGGAAGGCCATAAGGACAGTCACTTTCCCACAAAATGGCCATATGGCCATCCAAAATAAAAAAACACAAGTGATACACACAGTAAGTAACAAACAACAACATAAATAAACCGTCAAAGAAGAACCGTCTTGGAACGGTCAGTGGAAAGATTTCCACTGGAGGGGGGGGGGGGGGGGGGGGGGGCTTAAATCGATTTTACGTGGCCACAATCCCCGCCCTTACTTCTGTCGCGATTAAGACAAATAGTTTGTTCAGTCCGCATGAAGGCCTCCTAACTCATCAGTGCAACATCTCCGTCAACACAAATAATCAAAGAACCACGGAGGTGAGACAACGGTGAGGACTCGATAGCAAGAAACCACTGAAATGCTGGAGCAAAAGAAAACCAACAGTTAGACTCCGATGGGCCCGACCAGAGACAGAGCATCAGGCACCAACCAACATAACCTTGAATTAGATCTCTCTAGTTCTCAATAAGCCTTTACGTTGGGACCGTCATAGAATCTGAGTCCTGACCCACCGGCGTGCAATTAAAGAGGGAAGCAAAGTTGCCAACCATGATTGAGTTAACTATCATGCATGCAATCTGTCGTATAACATCCATGTTGTACCCATTCTTTTTATATCGAAGAATGATTTAACGAAATTGGGTGCTGAAGTCATTGCGGTTTTATACTTTTCTGAATTTATGTACTAAGTCACCATAAAATCCGGGTTCCGATAGACCTTGTTGCAGAAGAGATTTAAGTCCAATATTGAATCTTGAAATTAAATCAGAATGGCGTCTATAAAAATTCGCGTAGTATATGGTACCGATAACCCTGATGAAGAAGTTTAGCCGATAATAATTTATTACGAGTGTTGAAGTCAGTTACATGACTACACACTCTAGCAAATCGAATTAACTGCGAAATATAAACGCCATAGGATGGCGCACGAGGAACATCACCATCCAAAAAAGGAAAATTTACAATCTCAAAATCAAAGTTATCGCGTTTATCATTGCACGAAACAAACCCATCTACAATAGATAGATTTAAATCCAAAAACGGGGCCTCGGTATCAGAAGAATTTGCTTTATTTAACTGAAGTTCTTGGGGGGTAAATCTGACTGATCAAACCATCGAAATAGGTATTATCAATATTTAATAAATCATCTAAATATCTAGAAGTGGAGCTAAAAGCTTCAATAATTTTAGATTCGTTGTCAATGGAAAGCGACAGCATGAAAAGTAGAAGTAAAACAAAGATCAGGAATTGATACAATTAACTTACTCCACCCATAAAAGACACCAAAGGGAAAGAAATACAAACATTAAGCGACCAGACCATAATGGAAACCTAAACAAAGGAAGGCCCTAAGGACAGTTACTTTCCCACAAAATGGCCATATGGCCATCCAAAATAAAAAGACAAAAGTGATACACACAGTAAGTAACAAACAACAACATAAATAAATCGCCACAGAAGAGCCGCCTTGGAACGGTCAGTGGAAGAAACCCACTGGGGGGCTTAAATCGATTTTACGTGGCCACAATCCTCGCCCTTACTTCCGTCGCGATTTAGACAAATAATTTGTTCAGTCCACATGAAGGCTTCCTAACTCATCAGTGCAACATCTCCGTGAACAGAAAAATCAAAGAACCACAGAGGTGAGAAAACGGTGAGGACTCGACAGCAAGAAACCACTGAAATGCTGGAGCAAAAGAAAACCAACAGTTAGACTCCGATGGGCCCGACCAGAGACAGAGCATCAGGCACCAACCAACATAACCTTGAATTAGATCTCTCTAGTTCTCAATAAGCCTTTACGTTGGAACCGTCATAGAATCTGAGGCCTGACCCTCCGGCGTGCAATTAAAGAGGGAAGCAAAGTTGCCAACCGTGATTGGGTTAACTACCATGCATGCAGTCTGTCGCCGCCCCCGCCCATAGGGGCTTGAAGAAATATATGGGCTGCATGATGCTTCCACGCAGAGCTGAATCTGGCCCGCACACTAGTACTGGTAAACCGCTTAGTGGATCTAAGCCTGTCCAGGAACCGCGGTGCGAGGTGGACCGTCAATGCTAATAAACCCTATTGGTTTCATTGGGCGACAGGGCTTGAGATGTCATTTCATCTCAATGTCGGGTAAAAGTCCCACAAAATTGGAAGCAACGTCTCCAAAATGACCTTTACAGTGTTGACGGGGACGTTAAACCTCAAATCAAACAAACAAACAAATGCAGTCTGTCGTATAATATCTATGTTGTACCCAATCTTTTTATATCGAAGAATGATTTTACGAAATTGGGTGCTGAAATCATTGCGGTTATATATTTTTCTGAATTTATATACTAAGTCACCATAAAAATCGGGTTCCGATAGACCTTGTTGCAGAAGAGATTTAAGTCCAATATTGAATTTTGAAATTAAATCAGAATGGCGTCTATAAAATTTTGAAAAGGCTTTGCGTAGTTTATGGTACCGATAACCCTGATTAAGGAGTTTAGCCGTTAATAATTTATTACGAGTGTTGAAGTCAGTTACATGACTACACACTCTAGCAAATCGAATTAATTGCGAAATATAAACGCCATAGGATGGCGCGCGAGGAACATCGCCATCCAAAAAAGGAAAATTTACAATCTCAAAATCAAAGTCATCGCGTTTATCATAAATTTTGCACGAAACAAATCCATCTACAATAGATAGATGTTAATCCAAAAATGGGGCCTCGGTATCAGAAGAATTTGCTTTATTTAACTGAAGTTCTGGGGGGTAAATCTGACTGATCAAACCATCAAAATAGGTATTATCAATATCTAATAAATCATCTAAATATCTAGAATTGGAGCTCAAAGCTTCAATAATTTCAGATTAGTTATCAATGGAAAGCGACAAAATGAAGTCTCTTTCATAACAATACAAGAACAGATCAGCCACAAGAGGTGCGCAATTAGTACCCATTGGAATACCCACAATTTGTCTAAATAACTTAGTACCGAATCTAATATAAATATTGTCAAGTAGAAAGGTGAGGGCATCACACACTTTCTGACATGACCAAAGTGTATAATTCTTATGCTCTTTAGAAGTGAAAAATGCATTTCTGACACTAATGCAAGATAGAGAGAATCTTCTCTCTGTGAAAAGCCCATTCAATTAAATCATTAAGCTTTTCTTTTATAAGATTATGAGGAAGTGTAGTGTAAAGAATGGAAAAATCGTAAGTAGACAGACTAGAAGCACGAAAATGTCTGGATTTCAATTAATTTAAAAAGTAGAAGTAAAACAAAGATCAGGAATTGATACAATTAACTTACTCCACCCATAAAAGACACCAAAGGGAAAGAAATACAAACATTAAGCGACCAGACCATAATGTCACCTAAACAAAGGAAGGCCATAAGGACAGTTACTTTCCCACAAAATGGCCATATGGCCATCCAAAATTAAAAGACACAAGTGATACACACGGTAAGTAACAAACAACAACATAAATAAATCGCCACAGAAGAGCCGCCTTGGAACGGTCAGTGGAAGATTTCCACTGGGGGGGAGGGGGGGGCTTAAATCGATTTTACGTGGCCACAATCCTCGCCCTTACTTCTGTCGCGATTTAGACAAATAATTTGTTCAGTCCGCATGAAGGCCTCCTAACTCATCAGTGCAGCATCTCCGTGAACACAAAAATCAAAGAACCACAGAGGTGAGACAACGGTGAGGACTCGACAGCAAGAAACCACTGAAATGCTGGAGCAAAAGAAAACCAACAGTTAGACTCCGATGAGCCCGAACAGAGACAGAGCATCAGGCACCAACCAACATTATCTCTTTAATTTTCAATAAGCCTTTACGTTGGAGCCGTAAGCCCCCGCCCAAAGGGGCCTGAAGAAATATATGGGCTGCATGATGCTTCCACGCAGAGCTGAATCCGGCCCGCACACTATATAGTACTGGTAAACCGCTTAGATGATCTAAGCCTGTCCAGGAACCGCAGTGCGAGGCGGACCGTCCATGGTAATAAACCCTATTGGTTTCATTGGGCGACAGGGCTTGAGATGTCATTTCATCTCAATGTCGGGTAAAAGTCACACAAAATTGGAAGCAACGTCTCCAAAATGACCTTTACGGTGTTGACGGGGACGTTAAACCTCAAATCAAACAAACAAACGTTGGAGCCGTCATAGAATCTGAGGCCTGACCCACCGGCGTGCAATTAAAGAGAGAAGCAAAGTTGCCAACCGTGATTGGGTTAACTACCATGCATGCAGTCTGTCGTATAATATCCATTTGGTACCCAATCTTTTTATATCGAAGAATGATTTTACGAAATTGGGTGCTGAAGTCATTGCGGTTATATATTTTTCTGAATTTATATACTAAGTCACCATAAAATTCGGGTTCCGATTGACCTTGTTGCAGAAGAGATTTAAGTCCAATATTGAATTTTGAAATTAAATCAGAATGGCGTCTATAAAATTTTGAAAAGGCTTTGCGTAGTTTATGGTACCGATAACCCTGATTAAGGAGTTCAGCCGTTAATAATTTATTACGAGTGTTGCAGTCAGTTACATGACTACACACTCTCGCAAATCGAATTAATTGCGAAATATAAACGCCATAGGATGGCGCACGAGGAACATCACCATCCAAAAAAGGAAAATTTACAATCTCAAAATCAAAGTCATCGCGTTTATCATAAATTTTGCACGAAACAAATCCATCTACAATAGATAGATGTAAATCCAAAAACGGGGCCTCGGTATCAGAAGAATTTGCTTTATTTAACTGAAGTTCTGGTGGGGGGGTAAATCTGACTGATCAAACCATCAAAATAGGTATTATCAATATTTAATAAATCATCTAAATATCTAGAAGTAGAGCTAAAAGCTTCAATAATTTCAGATTGGTTATCGATGGAAAGCGACAAAATGAAGTCTCTTTCATAACAATACAAGAACAGATCAGCCACAAGAGGTGCGCAATTAGTACCCATCGGAATACCCACAATTTGTCTAAATAACTTAGTACCGAATCTAATATAAATATTGTCAAGTAGAAAGGTGAGGGCATCACACACTTTCTGACATGACCAAAGTGTATAATTCTTATGCTCTTGAGAAGTGAAAAATGCATTTCTGATATTACATGCAAGATAGAGAGAATCTTCTCTGTGAAAAGCCCATTCAATTAAATCATTAAGCTTTTCTTTTATAAGATTATGAGGAAGTGTAGTGTAAAGAGTGGAAAAATCGTAGGTAGACAGACTAGAAGCACGAAAATGTCTAGATTTCAATTTATTTAAAACCTCACTCGAACTTTTTATAGACCAAAACAACCTCATTCGAATTTTTTATAGACCAAAACAGATTTCTTCCTGATCTTTCAAAGACTTTATCACAATATTTAATTACATGCGTTTTAATAGCAGTAAGACAGGAAGTTAATAATTTAGAAAGTTCAGTGGTAGTGCAAGAGCTAGAATTTGCAATGAACCGTGCTTTGTAAGGTCTTTTATGAAGTTTTGGTAACCAGTATAGCGTAGGAAGCTTGTCTTGGCCTTCGTTAACACAAACAGCAAACTTGGTGGCTGAAAGACAAACATGTTTATCTACTATAGCTCTCTCTTCAGCTAAAGGCTGAAGTTCATAGGCCTTAGTACCACCAAACTCCTGCTTAAGCGTGTTAACATAGTGGAGCCGTCACACAACGACGACGTTGTTAGCGACCTTGTCTGCAGGGGCAAAAACAAACTTCATATGAAATTCTTGAATACCTAGTTTAAAATGACGTAAAGACGTCTTGGGCTTAGGAGGTAATAAGTTAGTATTTTGAGAATAGAAAGAAATGCGTTTATTCACTAGTTTTAAAATGCTAAATTTCCAGTCCTTAAGGGCTTTATGCTCAACATACTCTCGCTTACACCATCGATTACCGAATTCATTCAAGGAAGCAGCGATTTCATCTCTACATTTACTGAAATCAATTTTAGAAGGAAACCGATATTTCGGTCCTTTAGAAATTATATTCCTTATCCTAGAATCAGGAATAATTTTCAAATTGCCAGTAATTACATGACCAGCAGCAGGATAGCAATACTTCGAGATTTTTTACAATCACATGAATCAGGAGTATTAGTATCAATATCAAGATCTGAAACAAGTTAATTGAAATTAAAAATGATAGATCTAACAGGTTTGTTATATTTATAGCAAATTATAGGTGTTTCAGTATTTTGAAAATAAGCAGGAATGGAAGAAAGCACCGATCTCTCACGGAAGATACTGGGCAAATCTATAAAATCCATACCCTTATTAATGAAGGATATGTTGAAGAAATGGCGTTTATGATTAATTTCAGAATCAATGTAAGGACGGAGAGTATGCTGAGTATAGCCTCTAGTTAAGAGAGCCGCATCATATAACTGATGAGAACTATCGTAGAATTTATTCGCCTCGGTGTCCAGAAGACGTAAAACAGAAACGGGTAATGAACTTAAAAATGAAAGCATAGAGCGGCGTCCATGATTTAATAATATAATTGACAGTCACTTCAGTCTAGTATTGTTTCGTTTAAACGCACGTGATTTACGTTTAAAGTTACCATTTTTCCTGGTGCCGTGAGATCTAGTTCTGCGTTTTCGACATTCCAGGAGTGAGTAAATATCAAAGTCCGGCATTCTGGAAATATTACCCTCATGATAAATGTTGTCATTAAATCCCAGTGGAAAAGGGGTCTGTAAAAATTTAATCCATTTCAGTTCAGCTTCATGTCTTTTGATTATTTTGAATCTAGATGAGGAATTTTTATCGTAATAAAGTTTTTCCACTGGTTGTATAACAATGTTATTTACAGAATGACCTGTACGTCGAAAGTGACGGTACAAGAAAGTGTCAGTTTTCTTAGGCTTACTCATTCTACGATAATGCTCGTTCAATCTAGTTTTAAGCATGCGGATAGTTTGACCGACGTACTGCATATTACAGTTTGCAGCACGTCAAGTAATTAGATAAATTAAATCTGTAGACTGTCATGTCAAATCAGACATGTTAAGTCTCTTTCATAACAATACAAGAACAGATCAGCCACAAGAGGTACGCAATTCGAACCCATCGGAATACCCACAATTCGTCTTAATAACTTAGTACCGAATCTTATATAAATATTGTCAAGTAGAAAGGTGAGGGCATCACACACTTTCTGACATGACCAAAGTGTATAATTCTTATGCTCTTTAGAAGTGAAAAATGCATTTCTGACATTACATGCAAGATAGAGAGAATATTCTCTCTGTGAAAAGCCCATTCATTTAAATCATTAAGCTTTTCTTTTATAAGATTATGAGGACGTGTAGTGTAAAGAGTGGAAAAATCGTAAGTAGACAGACTTGAAGCACGAAAGTGTCTGGATTTCAATTTATTTAAAACCTCATTCGAATTTTTATTGACCAAAACAGATTTCTTCCTGTTCTTTCAAAGACTTGATCACAATATTTAATCGCATGCGTTTTAATAGCAGTAAGACAGGAAGTTAATAGTTTAGAAAGTTCAGTGGTAGTGCAAGAGCTAGAATTTGCAATAAGCGTGCTTTGTAAGGTCTTTTATGAAGTTTTGGTAACCAGTATAGCGTAGGAAGCTTGTCTTGGCCTTCGGTAACACACACAGCAAACTTGGTGGCTGAATGACAAATAAATACTTTTGAAGTTATGATCAAGGTTAAAGGTTTTGTGACGGACGGACGAAGCACGAAAACGTCTGCATTTCGATTTATTTAAAAATTTCATTAGAATTTTTATAGACCAAAACAGATTTCTACCTGATCTTTCAAAAACTTTGTCGCCATATTTTATCACATGTCTTTTGATGGCAGTAAAACATCAAGTTAATAATTTGGTGAGTTCAGTGGTGGTACAAGAGCTTGAATTTGCAATAAACCGTGCTTTGCATGGTCTTTTATAAGGTTTAGGCAATCAATATAAGGTAGAAACTAGAAAGGGACATCATGAAGTCTTTCTAAGAGAGATCTTATTCAATGTTATGTTGGATAGTGCCTGATGCTCTGTCTGTGGTTGGGCCCATCCGAATCTAACTGTTGGTTTTCTTTTGCTTCGGCATTTCAGTGGTTTCTTGCTGTCGAGTCCTCACCGTTGTTTCATCTCTGTGGCTGTTTGATTTTTTGTGTTCACGAAGATGTTGCACTGAT
The DNA here is from genome assembly GCA_963580285.1 of Lucinisca nassula. NCBI lineage: Eukaryota > Metazoa > Mollusca > Bivalvia > Lucinida > Lucinidae > Lucinisca > Lucinisca nassula. Next base: position 132,131,669 of record OY757013.1, read on the forward strand.
GAGTTAGGAGGCCTTCATGCGGACTGAACACATTTGTATAAATCGCGACGGAAGTAAGGGCGAGGATTGTGGCCAAATAAAATCGATTTAAGCCCCCAAGTGGATTTCGTTTCACTGACCGTTCCAATGCGGTTCTTCTGTCGCGGTTTATTTTTAGTTATGGTTTGTCTTTGAGTGTTGGTATCGCTTATGTAATTTTGTTTTGGATAGCCATATGGCCATTTTGTGGGAAAGTAACTGTCCGTTTGGCTTTCCGCTATTGATGTCTCCATTAGGGTTTGTTGTTTCATGTTTGTGTCTCTTTCCCTTTGGTGTCACTGATTGGAGCTGTGGGTTAATTGTAACGATTCCTGATCTTTACCTCCACTTCTATTTTGTCTTGGCCTTCAGTAAAACAGACAGCAAACTTGGTGGCCGAATAAAAAATGTGATCATCAGCTAAAGCCCTCTCTACAGCTAAAGGCTGCAGCTCATAGGCCTTAGTTCCACCAAGTTCTTGCTGAAGAGTGTTAACATAGTACAGCCGTCAAACAAAGTCTTCATCTAACCATTTTTCATCCTTACAGCACGCCTATTTAAATATGTTAAAATTTAACCACCAAACAAGAGCTGTCGATATAGGTGACCAATGCGCCCCCGACCCCCCCCCCCCCCACCGTGGGAGCCAATTTCTGAGTTTTTGCAAAATTTCATGGGGAGATAATCCATCCAAAAATGACAACAGAGTAATAGCCCTTGGTCAGAATGTAGCCCCAATGATGGCTAAGTGTGTGAAGTTTTATGGGACTAGGTCAAATACTTTTGAAATTATGATCAAGGTTAAATGTTTTGTGACGGACAGACGAACAGACAGACACACAAACAAACAAACAGACAGACAGGGCAAATACTATATGACCCCCCCCCCCCCCCCCCCCAATCAAAGATTCTCTGACGGGGGGGGGGGGGGGGGGTGGGGGCATAAAAATGAAATGAAAACTTTTAAATAAAAAGGTTAATATTTTTTATAGTTTTGCTCAAAACATGGGTTAACAAGTATCCACAATCTATGTTTTTCAGCAGAAATGAGCAAAATAATGTATACTCTGGAAAGTGGGGTGTAAGGGGGTCAATATTACACTGTATATAGGCGTGTTTATATCGAAAGATTTACTTGTTTAGAAAGTTCATGCACACATTGAAGATCAGTTTGATGGCCACACAGTTTTGTACGTCTTTTGTTTGGAGTTAAGATTCCCAATCAACACTATTTAGGCAATATCGAGCCGAACACAATACGTAACCGCACTTTTCCTCGGTGGGCTTATACTTTAGCGGTTAACGTTCTTTCACAAGAAACTGACAACTGCACTTATTGAATCAGCGAAAGGTGGAAAATGACCGTAGAAAAGCTTCAATGAGCCATCTCCACGAAGGAATGTTGTCGACCAACGCAGGTATCGAACTCTTGACCTCCTGATCACCAGTCAGACGCTCATCCAACAGAACCACCGATGCTGGCGCCAGCACATGAGAAAACGTTATTTATGGCATAGGCGAGCAACAAAGGCTCTGGCAAGACTGCGCATGCGCGACTGCGCACTCCCGCATGCGCAGTTTCGGCAAAGCCTTTGTCGCATGCGCAGTCTCGCCAGAGCCTTTGTCGCATGCGCAGTCTCGGCAGAGCCTTTGTCGCCCACAGATATGTTGAAGAGACTTTGAGCTTGCTTCATGCAGATGCGCATGCGTTTAGTCCTATTACATGATTTTTTATTAGGGTTTAACGACCGCGTCAACACTATTTAGGTCATTTTGGAGACGTTGCTTCCAATTTTGTGGGACTATTACCCGACATTGAGATTAAATGACATCATAAGCCCTGCCGCCAAATGAAACCAATAGGGCTTATATGCTTTGGACGGTCTGACTCGCATCACTTTGCCTTGGCGGGCTTAGTCCGTCTAAGCGGTGCGGTCAGTTTCAGCTCTGCGTGGCAGCCCAGTCTATTTCTACAAGCCCCGATGGGCGGGGGCCGCCCTATTACATGTAGTAGGTCGATTAAGTTATGAAACATAGCGCTCACCAACTACATGTAACTGTCCGACAAAGGCAATTCAAAACTCTGCATGTAACACGTGCATGTATATTATATTACTACAGTGAACTTCGATGGCTCGAACACCGACTGTTCGTAAACCACGGCTGTTTCGAACTAGTCTTTGAGTCTCCAGCAAAATCCTACAGCTGACTGGTTGATTATTGTACCTTTAACCTTTACCCTGCTGTAGGCGACAAGCCCTATCTTTGCAAACAGTGTAGATCCAGATCAGATGGCTTCTGAAGAAGCCATCTGATCTGGATCTACACTGTTTGGCATTTAGTTTATGAATTTGTAGCAATAAATTACATCAAGTAATTTGATTGGTTGATAGACAGAAATTGGTGTGGCTTAATTGAATATTCAGCAGGTTAAAGGTTAAAGACAAGCCATCCCTTGTGGGTCATTTTGTGTCGTCAACCAGAGACAGGGAGAAATGAGATCGATTGGATAGTACAGTAGATGAATGTGAGTGACAGAGAGGAAAGAGGAAAATGAATGGAAGTGTAGGAACAGAAGAAATAACAACATTCAACCCTCTGCCCTTAACTGTGGCGGTGATAACATGCCTTGTCCAACTGTAAGCCAATATCAGTTGGACACCCCAGTGACGCAAGATGCACGTCGCCTTTGCCTCACCCAACCACCCCACTAATCATATAGCTCTAGACAATAATATACTAGGGATAATATTATTATCTAATCTAGAAAATGTATGTTGTGTGTACTCACTAGAATCGCCTCGATTGGGCGCTTCTGATAAGTACACTCGACATACATTAATTGTAAAGAAAATCTGAAACGATATTATTCCCCTTGACCTTGCGCTAAACTTCACCATCAGTGGCTCGAACTAGCCCTATCTCGAACAAATTATCAGAGTCCTTAAATGCATTTATTCTTGATTATTGAGGACTATCATTTGATTATATAATATTATGTAGAAGGCATTTATTCTTGAACAGTAGGATACACCGTGTGTCCATAATTGTTTTATTGCCCCTTGTGATATACTGACTATAGTAGATCAAAGGCGGCCCTTAATAGGGTGTTTAGTAGCTCTTGTTGTATCCCCTGACTGAGGCACTTAAGGGGAAAATCAATAATGTACACCAGTCAACAGTTAGTACATTATTGATTTTCCCCAAGGAGGCCCCTTACCTGTTGAAGACCTCAGTCAGCTCTGAAGGCTACATAATATTATATAATCAAATGATAGTCCTCAATAATCAAGAATAAATGCCTTTAAAGGCATTTATTCTCGTTTATTGAGGACAATCATTGCATTACATAATATTATGTAGCCCTCAGTGCTGGCTGTAGAGAAGTCCTCTGTCTTCAACAGGTAAGGGACCTCCTTCGGGAAAATCAATAATTTACTAACTGTTGACTAGACTGTACCTTATTGATTTTCCCCTTAAGTGCCTCAGTCAGGGATTCAACAAGAGCTACTAATCACCATATTAGGGGCTTCCTTTAATCTGCTACGGAGTATATCACAGGGGGCAATAAAACAATTATGAGCACACGGTGTGTCCTACCTTACAAGAATAAATGCCTTTAAGGTGTTCGAGCCATTGAAATTCGACTGTATACTATTTCCACTATTCGCCCCCGCCCATCGAAGCTTGGAGAAATAGATTGGGCTGCATGATGCTTCCAAGCAGAGCTGACACTATGGTGTACCAAAAGGGTCAAAATGACCGATACCGGTCTACCAGCATTTTAGATATACGGGTATACCCGCAAATTTACGGGTATACCCGTATATCTAAAATGCGGGTAGACCGGTATCGGTCATTTTGACCCTTTTGGTACACCATATGACACTGACCATACCTGAGTACTGGGAAACCGCTTAGAAGGACTAAGACTGTCCAGGTAAAGTAGTTTGAGTAAGACGTCCTTTCGGTTTCATTAGGCAGCAGGGCTTGAGCTGTCATTTCATTTCAATGTCGGGTAAAAGTCCCACACAATTGGAAGCAACGTCTCCAAAATTACCTAAATAGTGTTGACGGGGACGTTATACCTCAATAGAAACAAACAAATATATTCCCACTAACTACAGAAGTTGAAGGCTGGAATATAACACCAAAGCGTGTGTGAAATGCATTTCAATAAAATGATTTGGCGATTGCAGCTTCAAACGCAGATTTATGGCAGAAATTGCCTTATATGGCAATAAAACTTTAACCTTTTTGGTATGCATTTGTAAATAGAAGTAAATTATTCCTTTCTTATCATTCCAATAAAAGTTTTGAACATAATCAAATTACTTTCGTGTTTGCATTTTACATCATCAATTGCACTATAGAACAATAAAAGGATATACAACGTACACGTACGTTTTCTGGTCCAACAAGATAGACATCTTTTTTCTCGCCCATTTCGAGCTGATCGTAAATCAGAGGTGGGCGAAAACCGGAGTACCCGGAGAAAATGCATCTGACCTTCCGTTGCAGAACTTGACGTCTCACATGTGGCTCGAACCTACAGCGGTGAGGAACCTAATGATTAAGAGTCAGCGCTCTTATCCACTAGGCCACAGGGGCCCAAAAAACTAGATAGCCATACGCACGCACCGATTTATTGATTTTTTTTTTCTAGTTGTGCATGCGATTCGTGTTCCGAAGATAACAAACACATAAATAACAACATATAAAATTAAAATATGAACATCTGGAACGCAGAACTCTCAAATATGAGAGTAGTATATATTATTTTTGATCAAAAAGTATAGATTGTTGGTGCTCATTAGAACCGACTCGATAGATTGATCACATCTAATCCACCATGTCAACAAGTCCGTGTAATAACCACGCCTCTATACCCGTCTTTAGTTTTAGAAAACTGGGGTTTTACTTTTACTTATTTCTGCTCCAACACACAGGCTGTGGGTACTCGTTAGAACCGGGCACTAAAAATCTATGTTTGGAGTATAATTAAGAAAAACTTCACAGATTTTCATCAGAGTGAGTGAGTGAGTGAGTGTTTGATTTTTACGTCCCACCAACAGCTAAGGTCATATGGAGACGGGACCTCGGTTTAAAGACTCATCCGAAAGTCTGGAGAAGCCCGGGATCGATCCTGCGACCCCTGGTTTAAAAGGCGAGTAGCGTAACCACTGCACCACGAGGGCTTCTCACAGATTTTCATCAGAAAAATTTCTGGCTCGACAAAGTTAGCAGGATGGCAGGACAGCAGGATGAAACATGTTAAGTTAGCAGGATGGCAGGACAGCAGGATGAAACATTAAGTTAGCAGGATGGCAGGACAGCAGGATAATACATAATAAGTGAACAGGATGGCAGGACAGCAGGATGAAATATTAAGTCAGCAGGATGGCAGGACAGCAGGATGAAACTAATAATTTAGGCGGATGGAAGAATAGCAGGATGAGAACTTGTTCTGAATTTCAAAATATATACAACAATGTAATTGGCACCTATAGCTATGTTAGAAACTAGAAATCAAATTTAGTCCCTTCCCGTCTTTAAAGCGTACGGCCGCGAAAACCCAATTTTCGTCCTGCCACAAATTCACCCAGATGAAAAATTGTTTCAAATCACTAAACTTTTACCATCGTGTTGTAGGCAACAAAAATCTATGTAAGAAAGTGAAAATTAAATTTGGCTCCTATCAGCGTTTAAAGCGTACGGCCGTGAAAACTCAATTTTCATCCTGCTGGAAGTGCAACACCGATTTTCATCCTGCTGAACCTGTCAAGTTAGCAGGATGGCAGCACAGCAGGATGAAAAAATTCTTCTGAATTTCAAAATAATTACCACCATGTTGTAGGCATCTAAAAACTATGTAAGAAACTAGAAATCAAATTAAGCCCTTTCCCGTCTTTAAAGCGTACGGCCACAAAACCCAATTTTCGTTCTGCCACAAATACACCCAGATGAAAAAGTGTTTCAAATTACAAAACATTTACCATCATGTTGTAGGCAACAAAAATCTATGTAAGAAAGTGAAAATTAAATTTGGCTCCTATCAGCGTTTAAAGCGTACAGCCGTGAAAACTCAATTTTCATCCTGCTGGAAATGCAACATCAATTTTCATCCTGCTGAACCTGTCAAGTTAGCAGGATGGCAGCACAGCAGGATGATAAATTTTTCTGCATTTCAAAATATTTACCACCATGTTGTAGGCATCTAAAAACTATGTAAGAAACTAGAAATCAAATTAAGCCCTTTCCCGTCTTAAAAGCGTACGGCCGCGAAAACCCATTTTTCGTCCTGCCACAAATTCACCCAGATGAAAAATTGTTTCAAATCACTAAACTTTTACCATCATGTTGTAGGCAACAAAAATCTATGTAAGAAAGTGAAAAATAAATTTCGCTCCTATTAGCGTTTAAAGCGTACGGCCGTGAAAACTCAATTTTCATCCTGCTGGAAATGCAACATCAATTTTCATCCTGCTGAACCTGTCAAGTTAGCAGGATGGCAGCACAGCAGGATGAGAAATTCTTCTGAATTTCAAAATATTTACCACCATGTTGTAGGCATCTAAAAACTATGTAAAAAACTAGAAATCAAATTTAGCCCTTTCCCGTCTTTAAAGCGTACGGCCGCGAAAACTTATTTTTCGTCCTGCCACAAATTCACCCAGATGAAAAATTGTTTCAAATCACAAAACATTTACCATCACGTTGTAGGCAACAAAAATCTTTGAAAGAAAGTGAAAATTAAATTTGGCTCCTATCAGCGTTTAAAGCGTACAGCAGAGAAAACTCAATTTTCATCCTGCTGGAAATGCAACATCAATTTTCATCCTGCTGAACCTGTCAAGTCAGCAGGATGGCAGCACAGCAGGATGAGAAATTCTTCTGAATTTCAAAATATTTACCACCATGTTGTAGGCATCTAAAAACTCTGTAAGAAACTAGAAATCAAATTTAGCCCTTTCCCGTCTTTAAAGCGTACGGCCGCGAAAACCCATTTTTCGTCCTGCCACAAATACACTCAGACGAAAAATTGTTTCAAATCACAAAACATTTACCATCATGTTGTAGGCAACAAAAATCTATGTAAGAAAGTGAAAATTAAATTTGGCTCCTATCAGCGTTTAAAGCGTACAGCAGAGAAAACTCAATTTTCATCCTGCTGGAAATGCAACATCAATTTTCATCCTGCTGAACCTGTCAAGTTAGCAGGATGGCAGCACAGCAGGATGAGAAATTCTTCTGAATTTCAAAATATTTACCACATGTTGTAGGCAACTAAAAACTCTGTAAGAAACTAGAAATCAAATTTAGCCCTTTCCCGTCTTTAAAGCGTACGGCCGCGAAAACCCATTTTTCGTCCTGCCACAAATACACCCAGATGAAAAATTGTTTCAAATCACAAAACATTTACCGTCATGTTGTAGGCAACAAAAATCTATGTAAGAAAGTGAAAATTAAATTTGGCTCCTATCAGCGTTTAAAGCGTACAGCCGTGAAAACTCAATTTTCATCCTACTGGAAATGCAACATCAATTTTCATCCTGCTGAACCTGTCAAGTTAGCAGGATGGCAGCACAGCAGGATGAGAAATTTTTCTGAATTTCAAAATATTTACCACCATGTTGTAGGCATCTAAAAACTATGTAAGAAACTAGAAATCAAATTTAGCCCTTTCCCGTCTTTAAAGCGTACGGCCGCGAAAACCTATTTTTCGTCCTGCCACAAATTCACCCAGATGAAAAATTGTTTCAAATCACAAAACATTTACCATCATGTTGTAGGCAACAAAAATCTATGTAAAAAAGTGAAAATTAAATATGGCTCCTATCAGCGTTTAAAGCGTACAGCCGTGAAAACTCAGTTTTCATCCTGCTGGAAATGCAACATCAATTTTCATCCTGCTGAACCTGTCAAGTTAGCAGGATGGCAGCACAGCAGGATGAGAAATTCTTCTGAATTTCAAAATATTTACCACCATGTTGTAGGCATCTAAAAACTATGTAAAAAACTAGAAATCAAATTTAGCCCTTTCCCGTCTTTAAAGCGTACGGCCGCGAAAACCCATTTTTCGTCCTGCCACAAATACACTCAGATGAAAAATTGTTTCAAATCACAAAACATTTACCATCATGTTGTAGGCAACAAAAGTCTATGTAAGAAAGTGAAAATTAAATTTGGCTCCTATTAGCGTTTAAAGCGTACGGCCGTGAAACTCAATTTTCATCCTGCTGGAAATGCAACATCAATTTTCATCCTGCTGAACCTGTCAAGTTAGCAGGATGGCAGCACAGCAGGATGAGAAATTCTTCTGAATTTCAAACTATTTACCACCATGTTGTAGGCATCTAAAAACTATGTAAGAAACTAGAAATCAAATTTAGCCCTTTCCCGTCTTTAAAGCGTACGGCCGCGAAAACCTATTTTTCGTCCTGCCACAAATTCAACCAGATGAAAAATTGTTTCAAATCACAAAACATTTACCATCATGTTGTAGGCAACAAAAATCTATGTAAAAAAGTGAAAATTAAATTTGGCTCCTATCAGCGTTTAAAGCGTACAGCCGTGAAAACTCAGTTTTCATCCTGCTGGAAATGCAACATCAATTTTCATCCTGCTGAACCTGTCAAGTTAGCAGGATGGCAGCACAGCAGGATGAGAAATTCTTCTGAATTTTAAAATATTTACCACCATGTTGTAGGCATCTAAAAACTATGTAAAAAACTAGAAATCAAATTTAGCCCTTTCCCGTCTTTAAAGCGTACGGCCGCGAAAACCCATTTTTCGTCCTGCCACAAATACACCCAGATGAAAAATTGTTTCAAATCACAAAACATTTACCATCATGTTGTAGGCAATAAAAAACTATGTAGGAAGGGAAAATTAAATTTGGCTCCTATTAGCGTTTAAAGCGTACGGCCGTGAAACTCAATTTTCATCCTGCTGGAAATGCAACATCAATTTTCATCCTGCTGGACCTGTCAAGTTAGCAGGATGGCAGCACAGCAGGATGAGAAATTCTTCTGAATTTCAAAATATTTACCACCATGTTGTAAGCATCTAAAAACTATGTAAGAAACTAGAAATCAAATTTAGCCCTTTCCCGTCTTTAAGGCGTACGGCCGCGAAAACCCATTTTTCGTCCTGCCACAAATTCACCCAGATGAAAAATTGTTTCAAATCACAAAACATTTACCATCATGTTGTAGGCAACAAAAATCTATGTAAAAAAGTGAAAATTAAATTTGGCTCCTATCAGCGTTTAAAGCGTACAGCAGAGAAAACTCAATTTTCATCCTGCTGGAAATGCAACATCAATTTTCATCCTGCTGAACCTGTCAAGTCAGCAGGATGGCAGCACAGCAGGATGAGAAATTCTTCTGAATTTCAAAATATTTACCACCATGTTGTAGGCATCTAAAAACTATGTAAAAAACTAGAAATCAAATTTAGCCCTTTCCCGTCTTTAAAGCGTACGGCCGCGAAAACCCATTTTTCGTCCTGCCACAAATACACTCAGATGAAAAATTGTTTCAAATCACAAAACATTTACCATCATGTTGTAGGCAACAAAATTCTATGTAAGAAAGTGAAAATTAAATTTGGCTCCTATTAGCGTTTAAAGCGTACGGCCGTGAAACTCAATTTTCATCCTGCTGGAAATGCAACATCAATTTTCATCCTGCTGAACCTGTCAAGTTAGCAGGATGGCAGCACAGCAGGATGAGAAATTCTTCTGAATTTCAAACTATTTACCACCATGTTGTAGGCATCTAAAAACTATGTAAGAAACTAGAAATCAAATTTAGCCCTTTCCCGTCTTTAAAGCGTACGGCCGCGAAAACCTATTTTTCGTCCTGCCACAAATTCAACCAGATGAAAAATTGTTTCAAATCACAAAACATTTACCATCATGTTGTAGGCAACAAAAATCTATGTAAAAAAGTGAAAATTAAATTTGGCTCCTATCAGCGTTTAAAGCGTACAGCCGTGAAAACTCAGTTTTCATCCTGCTGGAAATGCAACATCAATTTTCATCCTGCTGAACCTGTCAAGTTAGCAGGATGGCAGCACAGCAGGATGAGAAATTCTTCTGAATTTCAAAATATTTACCACCATGTTGTAGGCATCTAAAAACTATGTAAAAAACTAGAAATCAAATTTAGCCATTTCCCGTCTTTAAAGCGTACGGCCGCGAAAACCCATTTTTCGTCCTGCCACAAATACACCCAGATGAAAAATTGTTTCAAATCACAAAACATTTACCATCATGTTGTAGGCAACAAAATCTATGTAGGAAGGGAAAATTAAATTTGGCTCCTATTAGCGTTTAAAGCGTACGGCCGTGAAACTCAATTTTCATCCTGCTGGAAATGCAACATCAATTTTCATCCTGCTGGACCTGTCAAGTTAGCAGGATGGCAGCACAGCAGGATGAGAAATTCTTCTGAATTTCAAAATATTTACCACCATGTTGTAAGCATCTAAAAACTATGTAAGAAACTAGAAATCAAATTTAGCCCTTTCCCGTCTTTAAGGCGTACGGCCGCGAAAACCCATTTTTCGTCCTGCCACAAATTCACCCAGATGAAAAATTGTTTCAAATCACAAAACATTTACCATCATGTTGTAGGCAACAAAAATCTATGTAAAAAAGTGAAAATTAAATTTGGCTCCTATCAGCGTTTAAAGCGTACAGCAGAGAAAACTCAATTTTCATCCTGCTAGAAATGCAACATCAATTTTCATTCTGCTGAACCTGTCAAGTTAGCAGGATGGCAGCACAGCAGGATGAGAAATTCTTCTGAATTTCAAAATATTTACCACCATGTTGTAGGCATCTAAAAACTATGTAAGAAACTAGAAATCAAATTTAGCCCTTTCCCGTCTTTAAAGCGTACGGCCGCGAAAACCCATTTTTCGTCCTGCCACAAATACACCCAGATGAAAAATTGTTTCAAATCACAAAACATTTACCGTCATGTTATAGGCAACAAAAATCTATGTAAGAAAGTGAAAATTAAATTTGGCTCCTATTAGCGTTTAAAGCGTACGGCCGTGAAAACTCAATTTTCATCCTGCTGGAAATGCAACATCAATTTTCATCCTGCTGAACCTGTCAAGTTAGCAGGATGGCAGCACAGCAGGATGAGAAATTCTTCTGAATTTCAAAATATTTACCACCATGTTGTAGGCGCGACTGTGAAAACACAATCTTCTTCCGGCTGTTATGCAACATTATTAAACGTTTTTTAATCATATGACGTTGTTGATAAGCAGTGGATAACGTCGTGTAATAAAAATCGTATGACCACACGTGTAATAACACTTTGGCGGGATTAAGTAACGTCATGTCGACGTCCATGTCAACTCGCCAAAGGCTCGTTTCATAAATTTCATATGAAATGACCACTCGTGAAAAATCGTCTATACCCGACATTGAGATGAAATGACATCTCAAGCCCTGTCGCCCAATGAAACCAATAGGGTTTATGAGCATGGACAGCCCGATTTGCACAGCTTTGCCTGGACAGGCTTAGATCCTCTAAGTAGTTTACTAGTACTCGTGCGTGGTAAGTTCCAGCTCTGCGTGGAAGCATCATGCAGCCCGACCCATCTTTTTCTTTAAGCCCCAATGGGGACGTAAAACTTTAAATAAAATCACATTTGTTGTAAAGCAAACTCAGTCACTAAATCCGTTTAGGCTTGTGAAAAAGTTGGCAAAAAGAAAGAAAAATGATGTGTATCAGCGTATGTAAACATAGTGATGCATAAGAAATAAAAAGTCGCCCCCGCCCATAGGGGCTTGAAAAAATATATGGGCTGCATGATGCTTCCACGCAGAGCTGAATCCGGCCCACACACTAGTACTGGTAAACCGCTTAGAGGATCTAAGCCTGTCCAGGAACCGCGGTGAGAGACGGACTGTCCATGCTAATAAACCCTATTGGTTTCATTGGGCGACAGGGCTTGATGTCATTTCATCTCAATGTCGGGTAAAAGTCCCACAAAATTGAAAGCAACGTCTCCAAAATGACCTTTACCGTGTTGACGGGGACGTTAAACCTCAAATCAAACAAACAAAGAAATAAAAAGCAATAAGAAGAGGTAAAAAATAAAAAAAAAAAACATGGAAAAATCCAGATTCGAACACGGGTCGCTAGCGTGAGAGTCGACGCCGTTGCTTATCGCGCCATAACACCTTTCAATTATATTAAATAAAAATGTCTGTGGTGATTATTTTATTTGATGTTTAACTTTCAAGTCGACACTGTAATGGTTATTTTGGGGACGTTGCTTCCCATTTTGACGGACTTTTACCCGGCATTGAGATGAAATGACATCTCAAGCCCTGCCGCCCAATGAAACCAATATGGTTTTTAAACATGGACGGGCCGACACGCACAGATGACAGAATTTTTTTTATTTTTATTATTTATTTATTTTATTATTGTCGTTTTTTTTTACTGTTATTTATTTATTTATTTTATTTTATTTATTTATTTTTTTTTTTGCGGGCTACCTCATTAGGAAAGTGTTGTCGCCCTTGCTTCGCCACTTAGATGCCCAATGACCGCATCAAAGAGTTTAAATCCCCTTAAACATGTAACACATATGAGGGGCCCCATGGGGAAGTCTTAGAACCATCTCTTCGAGGATGTTATAAAGAGCATTAACAGTTTTATTTTTGAAAGCAAAAACAAATATTGGGGTGCTCCTTAGAACCGCCTCATTGGGGCAGTTCAAAAGAGCACCCGTAATATGTTTGCTTTAAAATATTGACTGGGGGTAATTATTAGAACCATATTATCGAGGCATTTCTAATGAGATCCAACAGTCAATATTTGGAACAGAAATATACGGAACCCGGGAAGTGACATGATTTTTTTTTATTTTATAAGTTGTACGCACAAGATAATATCTTATGCGGACAAGATATTATCTTGTTCGGACAACATATTATCTTGTGCGGACAAGATATTATCTTGTGCGGACAACATATTATCTTGTGCAGACAAGATATTATCTTGTCCGCACTAGATATTAAGTTGTGCGAACAAGATATTATCTTGTTCGCACAAGATAATATCTTGTCTGCACAACATAGATCTTGTGCAGGCAAGATATTATCTTGTTCGCACAACTTATTATCTTGTGCGCACAAGATATTATCTTGTCCGCACAAGATAATATGTTATCCGAACAAGATAATATCTTGTCCGAACAAGATAATATCTTGTCCGCACAAGATAATATCTTGTTCGCACAACTTCCCAAGATCTATGTTGTGCAAACAAGATAATATGTTGTGCGGACAAGATATTATCTTGTGGGGACAAGATATTATCTTGTTCGCACAAGATAATATATTGTGCGAACAAGATAATATGTTGTGCGGACAAGATAATATCTTGTCCGCACAAGATAATGTGTTGTCCGAACAAGATAATATCTTGTCCGCTCAAGATATTATCTTGTTCGCACAACATAATAAAAATAAAAAATCATGTCCCTTCCCGGGTTCCGTAGAAATAAGGAAAATTTCATTTTTTTTTTTAAATCTTTTTTTTTTTTTTTTTTTTTTAGTGTTAAAGTTTTCAAATATATTTAAATAGACGTGTTTTGGTAATGTGCTCGACACTGAGATGACTTCTCAAGCCCTGCCGCCAAATGAAACCAATATGGCTTTTATGCCTGGATGGTCCGACTCGCACCACTTTCCTGGGCAGGCTTAGGACCTCATAGTAGTTTACCAGTAGTCTCAGCTCTGCGTGGAACTATCATGCAACCCAATCTATTTCATCAAGCCCCGAAGGGCGTGGGCCAACAGGCCTATGTAATAATTCAATGCGTACCCAAATGTATATCAAGAAATAAAATGGATATTTTTAAATTATAATATTAAACTACTACTCAACAGGTCAAAACCAGCTTGTGTCCCTGTACCCTTTGAATGAATGGTCCCGCACTTTCGGTATTGGGATATATTGCAAATATATCTCTCCCAATGGAAGTGTCTTTGAGATAGTTTCGTTCAAATTCTTAAACCTGCATTTTTAGCTCACCTGGGCCGAAGGCCCCAAGGGAGCTTATAGAATAGTGGGTCGTCCGTCGTCCGTCCGTCGTCCATCCGTCCACACTTTTGAGCAGCTATATATCTGCAGCCTGCAGGCTAATCTCAATCAGTTCTCGTCTGTAGCATGCCTCTGGTGGGGCATTATGGCATAAGCTTTCTTTCAAAATCGCACGAAAACTTTAGTTGCTATGGCAACCACAAGGTCCCATAGACATACAATGGTAAAATGCTTGTCATCACCGTAGCGCCTTCAGTTTTGATCGGATCTTTCTGAAACTTATATGTAAGGTGGCTTGGGATAAAATCTCAGATGAGTTCGAAAACCAGCCAAGTTGGCCCATTTATCATAGTGTTATGTCCCTTTGATTGCTGAAAATGCCGATTTTTGACCTTGTCATCACCGTAGTCCCTTCAGTTTTGATCGGATCTTTCTGCAACTTATGCGTATGGTGGCTTGGGATAAAATCTTGAAAGTGTTCGAAAACCAGCCAACTCGACCTATTTTTCATAGAGTAACGTCCCTTTGATTGCTGAAAATGCCGATTTTTGACCTTGTCATCACCGTAGCCCTTTCAGTTTTCATCGGACCTTACTGAAACTTATATGTAAAGTGGCTGGGGATAAACCCTCGGACGAGTTCAAATATCGGCTAAGTTGGCCCATTTATCATAGAGTTACGTCCCTTTGATTGCTGAAACGTCGATTTTTGACCTGTCTATCACCGTAGCCCCTTGAGTTTTGATCGGATCTTTTTGAAACTTATATGTACGGTGGCTGGGGATGAAACCTCGGATGAATTCGTAAACCGGCCAAGTTGGCCCATTTGTCATAGAGTTATGTCCCTTTGATGGCTGAAAATGTAGATTTTTGACCTTGTCATCACCATAGCCCCTTCAGTTGTAATCGGATCTTTCTGAAACTTATATGTGAGGTGGCTGGGGATAAAACTTTGGATGAGTTCGAATACAGGTCAAGTTGGCCCATTTATCATAGAGTTACGTCCCTTTGATTGCTGAAAATGTCGACTTGTGACTTTGTCATCACCGTAGCCTCTTCAGTTTTGATAGGATCTTTCTGAAACTTATGTGTAAGGTGGCTAGGGATAAAATCTCGGACGAGTTCGAAAACTGGCCAAGGCGGACCATTTTTCATAGAGTTTTGTCCCTTTCATGGCTGAAAAAGTAGATTTTCGACCTTGTCATCACCGTAGCCTCTTCAGTTTTGATCGGATCTTTCTGAAACTTATATGTCAGGTGGCTGAGGATAAAACCTCGGATGAGTTCGAAAACCGGCCAAGTCGGCCCATTTATCATAGAGTTACATCCCTTCGATTGCTGAAAATGCTAAATATTGACCTTGTCATCACCATAGCTCCTTCAGTTTTGACCAGATCTTCCTGAAACTTATATGTAAGGTGGGTGGGAATAAAACCTCGGATGAGCTCGAATACTGGCCAAGTCGGCACATTTATCATAGAATTACGTGCCTTTGATTGCTGAAAATGCCTATTTTCGACCTTGTCATCACTGCTGCCCCTTCTGTTTTGATTTGATCTTCATGAAACTTACAAACAAGTAAGTCAGGCAGAAAAGCTCGGAGGAGTTTGAAAACTCTTGAGTTTTTTTATCATAGAGTAACATTCCTTTGATTGCAGCAGTTAATTGCTTATTTTTGAAATTGTCATCACCCCAGCCCCTTCAGTTTATACCGGAGCTTCTTAGCAAGTCAGGAATAAAAGCTTGAATGAGTTTGAAAACCGTGAGGTCAGCCTATATATCATTGAGTTACATTCTACTTGATTTGCAGAAAATGCTGAGCCCGTCGTCACCTTGTCCTCCCATAAATCCTTCAGTTAAGTTTGGCACTTCCTGAAACTTTGAATCTGTCAGCTCAGGTGAGCGATACAGGACCATCTTGGTCCTCTTGTTTGTTTCTCTGATTGGGTTTCTTTTCAGTTACTTTGTGAACTTGTAGCATGTCTTTCTTGTTTTCTGTTTCCTCTTAAAAATTAAGTAATTAAATGAATAATTGAATATGTAAAAATATAAATATCAAGAATTAAATGAAAAAAGTGAACAAATAGCTAAAAAAAAGTTGAAAGCTATGTTGATTGGCAAATAAATGAAAAAAGTAAATAATATAATATTATAAAAGAGCAAACTTATTCATAAATGAATAAATGAAATCGTAAAGCTAATATAATAAATTTATAATCCATAAGTACAGATAAATGCATCTAAATAAATAAATGAAGATAAAATAAATAATTCAGTAATGCAGAAGACAGGAATGTCATGCTACAAACCCCTGAATTCTGATACTTAGCTCGCCTGAACCGAAGGCACCGGGGGGGGGGGGTGGCTTTTGTGATCAGTCACCTTCCGTCGACACCCGTCTGTAGGCCCGTACTTCCGTCCGTCCACAATTTCTTTAATAATAAGAGATCTCCTTCTAAACCGCTCAACAGATTTTGACCCAAATTGACTGAAATGATCCTTGGGTAGTCCTCTCTGACTTGTTTAAAGAATTCCATTCTATGCAGAACTCTGGATGCCATGGCAACCAAAAGGGGAAAATTAGGGAAAAAAAAAACTTCGTTTGAAACCAGAAGGCCTAGGTCTTTGATATTTAATATGAAGCTTCATCTAGTGGACCTCTACCAAGATTGTACAAATTATTATCTCGTCCTACGTGAAGGAAGGCACCATAGGAGGAATGTGTATTCCTACCTGGCCATTTGGGGGCCCGAGACAACTTGCGCCGATCTCGTTAGCGACGTAGTTAGTTTTGTTTGTTTGAGTTGAGGTTTAACGTCCCCGTCAACACTGTAAAGGTTATTTTGGAGACGTTGCTTCCAATTTTGTTGGACTTTTACCCGACATTTAGATGAAATGACATCTCAAGCCCTGTCGCCCAATGAAACCAATAGGGTTTATTAGCATGGACCCTCGCCTCGCACCGCCTTTCCTGGACAGGCTTAGATCCTCTAAGAGGTTTACCAGTGCGGGCCGGATTCAGCTCTGCGTGGAAGCATCATGCAGCCTATATATTTCTTCAAGCCCCTATGGGCGGGGGCCGACAACGTAGTTAGTACAAATTGATATAATCATGCAGGTCGCATACAATCGCCCACCTGCGCACGTGCGCAGTCGAGCGCTCCAATGCGATTTTGTTTTTTATGTGAGTGAGTGAGTTTTAGTTTTACGTCTCACCAACAGCTAAGGTCATGCGGAGACAGGACCTCGGTTTAAAGACTCATCCGAAAGTCTGGAGAAGCCCGGGATCGATCCTGCGATCCCTGGTTTACAAGGCGAGTAGCGTAACCACTGCACCACGGAGGCTTCTTTGTTTTTTATGTATCATATTTACAGTTAAAATGTTTGAATTCGTTTTTTTGGGAGAAAACTCTTCTTCTTCTTCTATCTCCAGGTTTTTTAATCTCTCTTTTTTCTATACTATCTTCTCTACTGTATTCTTACCCTCCGTGCGTCCGTCCGTCCGTAAACAATTTCTTCAAACAGCATCTCTTAAACCAGTGATCGGATTTTGACAAAATTTCACTGAAATGATCCTTAGGTGGTCCCCTTTCAATGTTGTTCAAATGGTTCCGGTCCGTTGCACATCTAGGTCACAGGAGCCAAAAATATATATTTTTTTTTTCACCGAAAAGTTAAAAACTCTTCTTCTCTGAAACACCCGCCCATAGGGGCTTGAAGAAATATATGGGCTGCATGATGCTTACACGCAGAGCTGAATCCGGCCCGCACACTAGTACTGGTAAACCGCTTAGAGGATCTAAGCCTGTCCAGGAACCGCGGTGCGAGGCGGACCGTCCATGCTAATAAACCCTATTGGTTTCATTGGGCGACAGGGCTTGAGATGTCATTTCATCTCAATGTCGGGTAAAAGTCCCACAAAATTGGAAGCAACGTCTCCAAAATGACCTTAACAGTGTTGACGGGGACGTTAAACCTCAAATCAAACAAATCTTCTCTGAAACCACAAAGCCTATGTCTATGATATTTGGTTTGAAGCTTCATCTAGTGGAACCCAACAAGATTGTTCAAATTATAGTTCTGGGACCAAAAATACCCCCGCCCTGGGCCCTTTGGTTTTACATAGGATTATATAGGGAGCATCTTTGAAAATCTTCTTCTCTGAAACCACAAGGCCCAAGTCTTTGATATTTGGTAAACATTTTGTGATTTGAAACAATTTTTCATCTGGGTGAATTTGTGGCAGGACGAAAAATGGGTTTTCGCGGCCGTACGCTTTAAAGACGGGAAAAGGCTAAATTTGATTTCTAGATTCTTACATAGTTTTCAGAAGCCTACAACATGGTGGTAAATATTTTGAAATTCAGAAGAATTTCTCATCCTGCTGTGCTGCCATCCTGCTAACTTGACAGGTTCAGCAGGATGAAAATTGATGTTGCATTTCCAGCAGGATGAAAATTGAGTTTTCACGGCCGTACGCTTAAAACGCTGATAGGAGCCAAATTTAATTTTCACTTTCTTACACAGATTTTTGTTGCCTACAACATGATGGTAAATGTTTTGTGATTTGAAACAATTTTTCATCTGGGTGTATTTGTGGCAGGACGAAAAATGGGTCTTCGCGGCCGTACGCTTCAAAGACGGGATAGAGCTAAATTTGATTTCTCGTTTCTTACATAGTTTTTAGATGCCTACAACATGGTGGTAAATATTTTGAAATTCAGAAGAATTTCTCATCCTGCTGTGTTGCCATCCTGCTAACTAGACAGGTTCAGCAGGATGAAAATTGATGTTGCATTTCCAGCAGGATGAAAATTGAGTTTTCACGGCTGTACGCTTTAAACGCTGATAGGAGCCAAATTTAATTTCCACTTTCTTACATAGATTTTTGTTGCCTATAACATGATGGTAAATGTTTTGTGATTTGAAACAATTTTTCATCTGGGTGAATTTGTGGCAGGACGAAAAATGGGTTTTCGCGGCCGTACGCTTTGAAGACGGGAAAGGGCTAAATTTGATTTCTAGTTTCTTACATAGTTTTTAGATGCCTACAACATGGTGGTAAATATTTTGAAATTCAGAAGAATTTCTCATCCTGCTGTGCTGCCATCCTGCTAACTTGACAGGTTCAGCAGGATGAAAATTGATGTTGCATTTCCAGCAGGATGAAAATTGAGTTTTCACGACCGTACGCTTTAAACGCTGATAGGAGCAAAATTTAATTTTCACTTTCTTACATAGATTTTTGTTGCATACAACATGATGGTAAAAGTTTTGTGATTGAAACAATTTTTCATCTGGGTGTATTTGTGGCAGGACGAAAAATGGGTCTTCGCGGCCGTACGCTTTAGAGACGGGAAAGAGCTAAATTTGATTTCTCGTTTCTTACATAGTTTTTAGATGCCTACAACATGTTGGTAAATATTTTGAAATTCAGAAGAATTTCTCATCCTGCTGTGCTGCCATCCTGCTAACTTGACAGGTTCAGCAGGATGAAAATTGATGTTGCATTTCCAGCAGGATGAAAATTGGGTTTTCATGGCTGTACGCTTTAAACGCTGATAGGAGCCAAATTTAATTTCTAATTTCTTACATTTATTTTTGTTGCCTACAACATGATGGTAAATGTTTTGTGATTTAAAAGAATTTTTTATCTGGGTGAATTTGTGGCAGGACGAAAAATGTGTTTTCGCGGCCGTACGCTTTAAAGACGGGAAAGGGCTAAATTTGATATCTAGTTTCTTACATAGTTTTTAGATGCCTACAACATGGTGGTAAATATTTTGAAATTCAGAAGAATTTCTCATCCTGCTGTGCTGCCATCCTGCAAACTTGACAGGTTCAGCAGGATGAAAATTGATGTTGCATTTCCAGCAGGATGAAAATTGAGTTTTCACGGCCGTACGCTGATAGGAGCCAAATTTAATTTTCACTTTCTTACATAGATTTTTGTTGCCTATAACATGATGGTAAATGTTTTGTGATTTGAAATAATTTTTCATCTGGGTGAATTTGTGGCAGGACGAAAAATGGGTTTTCGCGGCCGTACGCTTTGAAGACGGGAAAGGGCTAAATTTGATTTCTAGTTTCTTACATAGTTTTTAGATGCCTACAACATGGTGGTAAATATTTTGAAATTCAGAAGAATTTCTCATCCTGCTGTGCTGCCATCCTGCTAACTTGACAGGTTCAGCCGGATGAAAATTGATGTTGCATTTCCAGCAGGATGAAAATTGAGTTTTCACGGCCGTACGCTTTAAACGCTGATAGGAGCCAAATTTAATTTTCACTTTCTTACATAGATTTTTGTTGCCTATAACATGATGGTAAATGTTTTGTGATTTGAAACAATTTTTCATCTGGGTGAATTTGTGGCAGGACGAAAAATGGGTTTTCGCGGCCGTACGCTTTGAAGACGGGAAAGGGCTAAATTTGATTTCTAGTTTCTTACATAGTTTTTAGATGCCTACAACATGGTGGTAAATATTTTGAAATTCAGAAAAATTTCTCATCCTGCTGTGCTGCCATCCTGCTAACTTGACAGGTTCAGCAGGATGAAAATTGATGTTGCATTTCCAGCAGGATGAAAATTGAGTTTTCAAGGCCGTACGCTTTAAACGCTGATAGGAGCCAAAGTTAATTTCCACTTTCTTACATAGATTTTTGTTGCCTACAACATGATGGTAAATGTTTTGTGATTTGAAACAATTATTCATCTGGGTGTATTTGCTGCAGGATGAAAAATAGGTTTTCGCGGCCGTACGCTTTAAAGACGGGAAAAGGCTAAATATGATTTCTAGTTTCTTACATAGTTTTAAGATGCCTACAACATGGTGGTAAATATTTTGAAATTCAGAAGAATTTCTCATCCTGCTGTGCTGCCATCCTGCTAACTTGACAGGTTCAGCAGGATGAAAATTGATGTTGCATTTCCAGCAGGATGAAAATTGAGTTTTCACGGCCGTACGCTTTAAACGCTGATAGGAGCAAAATTTAATTTTCACTTTCTTACATAGATTTTTGTTGCCTACAACATGATGGTAAATGTTTTGTGATTTGAAACAATTTTTCATCTGGGTGTATTTGTGGCAGGACGAAAAATGGGTCTTCGCGGCCGTACGCTTTGAAGATGGGAAAGAGCTAAATTTGATTTCTAGTTTCTTACATATTTTTAGATGCCTACAACATGGTGGTAAATATTTTGAAATTCAGAAGAATTTCTCATCCTGCTGTGCTGCCATCCTGCTAACTTGACAGGTTCAGCAGGATGAAAATTGATGTTGCATTTCCAGCAGGATGAAAATTGAGTTTTCATGGCTGTACGCTTTAAACGCTGATAGGAGCCAAATTTAATTTCTAGTTTCTTACATATATTTTTGTTGCCTATAACATGATGGTAAATGTTCTGTGATTTGAAAGAATTTTTCATCTGGGTGAATTTGTGGCAGGACGAAAAATGGGTTTTCACGGCCGAACGCTTTAAAGACTGGAAAGGGCTAAATTTGATTTCTAGTTTCTTACATAGTTTTTAGATGCCTGCAACATGGTGGTGAATATTTTGAAATTCAGAAGAATTTCTCATCCTGCTGTGCTGCCATCCTGCTAAGTTGACAGGTTCAGCAGGATGAAAATTGATGTTGCATTTCCAGCAGGATGAAAATTGAGTTTTCACGGCCGTACGCTTTAATCGCTGATAGGAGCCAAATTTAATTTCCACTTTCTTACATAGATTTTTGTTGCATACAACATGATGGTAAAAGTTTTGTGATTTGAAACCGTTTTTCATCTGGGTGAATTTGTGGCAGGACGAAAATTGGGTTTTCGCGGCCGTACGCTCTAAAGACGGGAAAGGGCTTAATTTGATTTCTAGTTTCTTATATAGGGTTTAGGTGCCTACAACATGGTGGTAAATATTTTGAAATTCAGAAGAATTTCTCATCCTGCTGTGCTGACATCATGCTAACTTGACAGGTTCAGCAGGATGAAAATTAATGTTGCATTTCCAGCAGGATGAAAATTGAGTTTTCACGGCCGTGCGCTTTAAACGCTGATAGGAGCCAAATTTCATTTCCACTTTCTTACATAGACTTTTGTTGGCTACAACATGATGGTAAAAGTTTTGTGATTTGAAACAATTTTTCATCTGGGTGAATTTGTGGCAGGACGAAAATTGGGTATTCGCGGCCGTACGCTTTAAAGACGGGAAGGGGCTAAATTTGATTTCCAGATTCTAACATAGCTATAGGTGCCAATAACATGGTTGTATAGATTTTGAAATTCAGAACAAGTTCTCATCCTGCTGCTCTTCCATCCTCCTCAATTATTAGTTTCATCCTGCTGTCCTGCCATCCTGCTGACTTAATATTTCATCCTGCTGTCCTGCCATCCTGTTCACTTATTATGATTCATCCTGCTGTCCTGCCATCCTTCTAACTTAATGTTTCATCCTGCTGTCCTGCGATCCTGCTAACTTAACATGTTTCATCCTGCTATCCTGCCATCCTGCTAACTTTTTTGAGCTAAAATTTCTTGGGATGATGAAATCATGCACTATATCACACGGATATGTTATCGTAATGACTCGCCCGTTCAAGTGGGCAAAAATCGTCGAATCACAGCCCGTTCAATGTCAAAACCGCTAAAGAACCACGAGGCTTATGATACATTAAGCGCGTTCAGAGTTAACTATAGTTACACCAAGACGCGCGGAGTAGGATTCTTGTGACTACTTGAGTTAACTAGAGTTCAACCCAGCTTGGTTTGAGAGTTGGAAGAGTAACAACGACAACAAACATGGCGGATGGTCGAAACTGTAATCGCAATCCAAAATTCGATTCTTTCAAACTCCCGTACATATGCCAATTATTAGAAATTTTGGCTTTGCGTTTACATGCAATTGTTACGAAAAACTTGAAAACTTGTTATTTACTGTTACAGTCGACTGAAATTGAATAGTGCGAGTATGCATATACTTTCGATTTACTCGAGGGTCAACTCGATTGGATTTAGAGTAGATTCTTAACGTATAAACCAGGGGCGGTCAGGTTACCGGAAACAGATATTTTAAGGCCTTATTTCATTTAACAAGGTTAACATAATAATAAAGGCCTTCGTAATCAAATACACGAGAAGCATAAAATGTTTAAGTTTTCAGGGATAAACATTGTTTAAAAACGTATAGGATTTTAGTAATCCAGATTTGGGAGACCCCCGACCTGAGGAGAAGCCAGTCTATAAATGAGCCAACTCATGAAAAGTACATAATCAGCAAAAGTTCGGACGAGCCTGCGCATAAGCGCATTCTCGCCCGAACATTTGCTGCCCGCAAAAATATAGAAGTGATTTATGAAAAACGTCAGGCATCTGATTAGTTGATTTGCGCAATAGCATTTTTGAAGAAAATAAGTAGGATCATTCAAATGCTCGTGCGCAGACCAAGATGCCTGGGACCAGTTGTTCAAAGCATCGTTAGCTTAACGAGCTCGTTAGTGGTCATATTGTTAACTGTTCTAACAAATTTAAATTTAAAATCTTGGTATTTTTGCAGAACAAATGTGAGCTGCTCACATTATTTCCGCAAAAAATAAGCATATTTGCCATAATGCATGATCAAAGTTTTTTAACGATACGTTAACAAACGACGTCGTTAGTTTTGACCAACTGGCCCCTGGTGTCTAGCAAAAAAGCTACCTCAGGGTCTCCTCCTGGGTGTTAAGGGTCTTTATCTCATGTTTCAGCCCATTTATCATATGACGTCGCGTCAGGGAGTGTAATAACGCCATGTTTTATTTTCGATAATCCACTAGTGGATTAAATATGCAAATTAGGTAGATACGTTCCGTAACGTTACATGTACGACGTCCTTAACGATGTCGCGTTTACTAATGGCGGTATATTGACATTTTTGTAAACAATCGTGAATAAAATAGGTTTTAAATGTCATATGATAAATAGAATCTTGCATTCGTGCTCATGTATTATTGAATTTATTAAACTCGTTGAGGAAAAGGGATAAAATGCTCGGCAAAGCCTCGCATGTTATCCCTTTTCCTCAACTCGTTTAATAAATTCAATAATACATGAACACTCATGGAAGATCCTCTATGTAAACTACTGCAAATTGCTTAAATTGCATTCATGGAAATACAGATTTAGGTGGAATCGCATGCGTGTACAGTAGAAACTCATGCGTGTACAATAGAAACGCATTTCATGAGCATGCGTGTACATTTGGAACGCATGCGTGAACATAAGAAACGAATGTGTATGCAGTAGAAATGCATGCACGTACAGTAGAAACGCATGCGTGAGCAGTAGAAATGCACACGTGTATAGTAGAAATGCATCAGCGCACAATAGAAACGCATGCGTATACAGTAGAAATGCATGGTGTATAATAGAAACGCATGCGTGTGTAGTAGAAACGCATGTGTGTACAGTAGAAACGCATGCGTGTACAGCAGAAACGAATGCGTGTACTGTAGAAACGCATGCGTGTACAAGTTTAAAATATATCCCCAAAGTGCACCCCACCCCCTTCCACATGTTACCTCCTGACCTGGCTCTTTGAGGTTAGTAGTCTACAAGAATCAATTTTCTTGCACATCAGTTAGAGAAATTCGTGGTGCATGTATTAGCCTGGGATAGAAAATCTTTTCTTACCCTGGTGTTCCTACCGAGGTAAAATGAATACGTATTGTGCGCGAAAAATAAAACGTTAAATAAAGTAAAATGAAATGTTTGGCAGTGTTGAGTAAGAAAAAGAATCTAATGTCGGGTTTTGTTGAAAATGGGCGTTTCCAGCCTGAGGGATGACCGTGCTGAGCGAAACCGAAGCTACAAGATCGTCGTTTACATTACTCGGGAAGACGGCCTCGGTAGCCCAGTCGGATGCGTGTCTGACTGGTGATCAGGAGGATGCGGGTTCGATAACTATTGGGGTCGGCAACATTCGTTCGTGGAATTTGACCCTTAAATCTTTTCTACGGTCAGTCTCTCCCTTCCGCTGATTGAATCAGTTGACAGATTCTGGCGGAAGAATGTGCACTGTACTGCACGGTCACCCCTCGGGTTGAAAACGCCCATCTACAACTCCATATCAGATTCTTATAGTTATAATCCCAATGCTGTTCTCACCATTGATTTTCGACAGTGCATCAAAAGCGGCCCCCGCCCATCGGGGCTTGAAGAAAAAGATGGACCGCATGATGATTTCATGCAGAGCTGAAACGACCCACACACGAGTACAGGTAAACCGCTTAGAGGATCTAAGCCTGCCCACGCAAAGCGGTGCGAGTCCATGCTTATAAACCCTATCGGTTTCATTGGGCGGCAGGGCTTGAGAAGTCATTTAATCTCAATGTCGGGTAAAAGTCCCACAAAATTGGAAGCAACGTCTCCAAAATGACCTTTACAGTGTTGACGGGGACGTTAAACCTCAAATCAAACAAACAAAATATTACTCGAGATGACCGTGCTGAGCGTAATCGGTTCCGCTCAGCACGGTCACCCCTCGGGTTGGAAACGCTGGTCTACAATAGAACTCCATATCAGATTCTTATAGTCATGTTCACCATTGATGTTCGACAGGGCGTAACATTACGATAACACATCCGTGTGGTATACTACATTTTTTCATACCAGAAAAAAGTTAATTTTATGATGAAATTTTGTGATAATTTTCTTATTTTTACGCCAAACATAGGTTGTGGGTGCTCATTAGAACCGCCTCAATGAGGCGGTTCTAACGAGTACCCACAACCTATGTCTTGGAGCAGAAATAAGAAAAATGATGTTTAACCCCGTAAACCCCAGTTTTTTCTCTATAAAGTGGGGTTTAGGGGGGTGTACATTTCACGGCTTGTTAACGTGATGGTGCGTCAAAAACTGAAATGTAGACTTACCTAACTGCGCCTGTTGTATGGTATTGTTGACAACCTCTTCAACAAAATATTCTATTTCATCTTTACTTAAGGCAAGTCCGTCCCTCTTTTTCCTAATAATGTCCGGCATTCGGAACTGCTTCTTTGTTTTGTTGTCATCGCTGATATCATTGGACTCCTCACTTCTTTCGTTAACTGCTCCGTTTGAAGCCATTCTATCTTATTTTATACCTAATGGTGAAATCAATGTATATCTGAAACAAGTAAAAGATGATATTTTTTTGCATCACGAAAACACGCCTTTATAGTTCTGAACTCCTCGAATCATCCTACTTTTATATAGTAAAGCTACGGATTACAGGGGTAAACCTTATTTTTCTTATTTCTGTTCTAAAATGTTGATTGTGGTTACTCGTTAGAACCGCCTCGATGGGGCGGTCCTAACGTGTACCCACAAACTATATTTTGGGCAGAAATATTCATCTTTCGGCGGTAAAATGTACAATGTTTTTTATTGACAGTGTGAAAATGTATATGATATTTTCATTGTGAATAATGTTTTCACAGTAGCAGCTGGTACTACTATTTGATTGTATTTTCGTTTAAAATAAAAATAAACTTTTACTCTTTTTTTCGATAAATATCAATATTCCATCGAATGTGTTGAAAACATATTTCATCGAGTGTGTTGAAAACACAGAAAATGTTCACGAGTGCGAAGCATGTTCAATTACAGAAGGCTTACATCTACAATTTCACGTATAAAATAGAAAGTAAATTTTCATTTTTGAAATAAATACCAAAAATATTTCATCTCATGTTTTGAAAACATCAGAATTTTCAACACACTCAGTGAAATATAGTAAAATTTCGCTATTAAGACCACCTAAAATTAAGACTAATTCTGCTATAAAAATTATTTGGTAGGTTGCAGTTATTCTTTCTTTGTGTTTTCTGTATACAGTGTCCTCTGTTCAGAGACCACCTTTGGGACTGTTCAAAAGTGGTCTTAAAGACCACTTTTGAACAGTCCCAAATTTGGTCTTAATATAGGAATTTACTGAATTTTTGGCATATAAATATCCTGTATATATTCAATCGTGCAAACGAAGTTGTCAGTCTTTCTGTGTCACCAACATCAGTGGCGAACTTTTATTTATATCACCGACCAATTTTATGCGAAAGCATAAACTTCTAGTTATCTACATTATGGTGTGATTTGTTTGCCTACTTTTTTTAATTTTATCACCAGCACGTTTTAAACAAATTATGTAAGGGTAGACAAGGTGAAACCATGAGGCCACTTCTATTTATCATCATTCGAACAGGCTTATCTCTGCTTTCAAACACTCTAGAAGAGGTTGTTAAGGTACACGGTCAATATCTGCTGATAACATTTATCAGTTGTTTTTTTATTCTGCTAAGGTACAAATCTTTTTTTTTTTCTTTTTTTTTTTTCTCGTGGTTGTTGTTCGATAGTTATCGGTGATCAAGTTACAAAATGTTGAACTGAATAGATACCGGTATGTCAATACAAGTACAGTTAAATCGGTTGTACACGTCATTTAGAAAAGAATGAAACAAGTAAAATTCCTATTTTAAGACCACAATTGGGACTGTTCAAAAGTGGTCTAAAAGACCACTTTTGAACAGTCACAAAGGGGGTTTTAGAGACCACTTTTGAACTGCCCCCAAAAGTGGTTGTTCAAAAGTGATCTTTTGAAAAGTCCCAAAGGTGGTCTATTAAAGACCACTTTTATACAGTACCAAAGCTGGTCTCTTGCAAGTGCAAGAAGACACTGGGTGTAGAAAACACAAAAGCAGTATAGGGTGGCACAAATGGTACCATCTTATAGGCACGAAACAAATTATAGGTACTAGTACCTATAATTTGTTTCGCGCCCATAAGCTGGTACCAATAGTACCACCGCTTTATCTAAGCTTGACTCGGCTAATTTCGGCTTTGGGTGATCGATAGTATTTTGGTTAGGTGCCTTCGGAGCTGGACTTCGGTTTTATCTAGACTGCCTTGGTACCTATAAATTTTCAGTGACTGTGTACCTGGTACCCATAAATTCTGGGTGCCTGAAATTTATGGGTATCAGGTACCTATAAGTTTTATGTTTTGTCAGGCTAAGCGTGAAATAACTGAGTCTCTGAAGTGTGTGGCTTAATCTTGAAAGAACTTTTTCTGGAATTTGTAGCTGGAAATATTTGGGTATTTATAAATGTTCAGTGACTGTGTACCTGCTTGCCATAAATTCTGGGTACCTGAAATTTATGGGTACCAAGTACCTGTAATTGAAAGGTTTTTTAGTCAAGAGGTCTAGGGGTACCTCAAAACTTCATAGTGTCATATAATTGGTCTCTTAACCTCCACATCTCCACATCGCAAATGTGTAGCATCCACATATCCACATTTAAAGTGTGTTACCCCCACAATGAAATTGTGTAACCTCCACATCTCCACAACGACATTGGTGATGTGGAGCAAATGTGGTTTTGCTGTGGAGAAATTGGACCCACAATGTGGATATTCCACATGTCAACATTTACACATTCGGCAATTTTGCAACTAGCCCCTTTCTGGCTTTATAAGATTTAGCTTAAAATGCCAAATGTGGAACAATGTGGATGTGATGTGCAGAATGTGGAGATTCCACGCGTTCACATCTACACATTTAACAATTTGGCTTAGAAAACAGACTCTTATCCTTTTTACCTGACCGGGGGCGGTTTGACTAATCATACATGTATATTGAGGCTATCTAGTGACAATGATTGCATTGACTTCAGTTAACCCATATATGACAATGGAATCTTCCATCATATAAATTTGGAGTTGTCCATTTTCAATTATAGGGGTGTCCGATTTGTTTTGTTTAATGTAAGTTGTACAAAAATGTATGTTCTTTGAGCAAACAGTGTAGACCCAGATCAGACGCCGCATTATGCGGCGTCTGATCTGGGTCTACACTGTTTGCCAACGTCCCAAAAAAGGGCCACTAGGCATATATGGGTTAAGCTGAATCAAATGTCCGTAGACACATTTTCGCTTAACACTAATTTCTGATTATCCACCAATGAAATTACTTGATAGTTGACATTTTTTTTTTCAGTTCACAAACTGCATGATAAACCGAGTAAATGCTGATCAGATGGATTCATTTAGAAGTCATCTGATCATATTTACATTTCCAGTGTAAAGTCTAATGTAAACCTATAGAAAACAATTGCGTTCATACTTCCATGAATGCATCGAATCACATGATTTTCTTTGACGTTAAGTGACGTCATTTTAAACCATTGTTCTCTACGGTCGTTAATGACATCAACGCTGCTCCGCTCTTTGTAGAAAAACTGCGTATAAATGTTTTTCAGCTTTAAAAGTTTGCCCTAGAAGCATTTTTCGCCCAGTGATGAGGGGCAAATAATGTAAATATAAAAAATAAACTTTATTTTTCTGCTTTTCATGAAAGTATGAACGACAGTGGGTCGCTAGCAAAGTTTACACGAACCCCTTCGGGGTTCATTTACATTGCACGCGACCCACTGCGTTCATACTTCCATGAACTGCATAAAAATAAATTTCATTTCTTAATTGATCAACACTGTTTGCGAAGGTAGCGATTGTCGTGTACAGCGATATAAGGGTTTAAGCTATAATGTTCTTTCCATGTGTCGGAGAAACAGAAGTGAATGCAATGATCAGGAATCAATACAATTATATCACCTGTCCCATCCCAGGGAAAGATACACAAACATTGAACAAATGCATGTTACTTTAAACGCCACAAGCGGAAACCCATCACGAAAACACGCCTATATAATTTTGGCCCCATTGAACCCCCACTTTTATATGAGCCGCGCCAAGCGAATTTGTGTCTTCGAGCATTCCGTCATGACAAATTTTAACTGCGCATGCCCAGCCATTCAGAGGGGCCAGGGATATGGCTTTCTGTCTGAAGGTTCCTCTTGATTCACTGCTTGTATGAGCGAGCAGCGAAGGTTCTGGCGAGACTGGGAGGATGCGCAGGCTCGCCTGAACCTTCGCTGCTCGAAAAGGCGATAAGTACCAAAATCGCTTGACGGGGCCCATATAGTAAAACTGGGGTTTACAAGGGTAAACCTTATTTTTCTTATTTCTGCTCTAAAATATAGATTGTGGGTACTCGTTAGAACCGGCTCGATGAGCAAAAATAAGAACAAATATCAGAATTTTTCATCTTAAAATTTTCTTTTTCCCAGCGAGAAGAGCGTAGTATACACTGTAAAAATAGTGTTTACAGATTAAACACTTTCTGAGACGCATTTCTTGTCCCGTTTTTTTTATGCGTTTAACGCTTTGACATGTCTCGTTTCTAAACACGTCTAGGAAGGTGTTTAGATATTAAACATGTATAGGACAGCTCCTGAGGAGCAAATTCTTTCCTTTAAGAGTGGGCCCCTTTTTCACTGGGATTGAGCCTATAGAAAAGTGAACAGGAAGTCCCGAAAGTTGTCTCCCTTTGAAAAATGGTGGAAAATGTGCTAGGTGTTCCCATTCCCCTTAATGCCTGATGGTTTGGTTTTAGCTTGACTTTCCTGGTCTACCTGGTCGTTTTCTTTAGCCCAAGCTTCATTCAATAAATAGAGGATCTTTCATGAGTGTTCATGTATTATTGACTTTATTAAACGAGTTGAGGAAATGGGATAAAATGCGAGGCTGTGCCGAGCATTTTATCCCTTTTCCTCAACGAGTTTAATAAATTCAATAATACATGAGCACGAATGCAAGATTCTATTTATCATATGACATTTAAAACACATTTTATTCACGACTGTTTTCAAAAATGTCAATATTCCGCCATTAGTAAACGCGACGTCGTTAAGGACGTCGTACATGTAACTTTACGGGACGTATCTAGCTAATTTGCATATTTAATCCACTAGTGGATTATCGAAAATAATACATGGCGTTATTACACTCTCAGACGCGACGTCATATGATAAAACTGAGTACAGGGAGGTTCCATTAACTGAGAGATTGGCTCCTTTCAGGGATAAGAGAGTTATAACGTAAGTAAACGGCTTAAATCCGTGTAAAGCTTTAGGGACTGATGAGCTTCATCCTAGAGTACTTTGGCAAAATTGGCAAATGAATTGGGTCCAGGGTTTTCACACCTGTTTCAGCAATCTCTTGATGCTGGTGAAGTCCCAAAAAGAATGGCTTCTTGCAAACATTTGTCCCCTCTTTTAGAAAGGTGATACAGCTCTTGTTCACAACTATCGTCCTGTGTCGCTGATACGCGTGCCATGAACGTTGCTTGAGCATATTGTTTGCTCAAATAGTATGGCTCACTTGCATGCATTTAGGAAAAAAGGCATAGTTGTGAGACTCAGCTGACCACAATATTAAATGATTGGGTAAATCTCTTGAATAAAGGAGGACAGGTGGATACATTTATCCTGGATTTTGAAAAAGTTGTTGACACTTCCCCTCATGAACTATTAAAACGCAAGCTATATCGTTATGGCATTGGATAGACCTTCATAAGGGGATTAACTAGTTCAGAATAGGGCAGCTAGGTTTGTAACGAGCAATTACAGCTTTGACATTTGAAGTATGACTGGAATACCGAAAAACTTAGGATAGGAGTCTTTCAAGAAAAGGAGGAGAGACAGTAGGCTTATACTCTTAAACAAATGTCTAAAGGGTGATGCCAGAATTCCAACAGACTACCTTAATCCCCAATTAGGAGCGACAGAAAGCATCACTTTTTGGCAATTCAGGTGCCCTCTGCAAGAACTTGGATCTAAAAGGGATCCTTCTTCCCTCAGCCAATTAAAGATTGGAATTCCATTCCAGATTCGGTTATTTCATCCGCGAAAGGTACTTGGGATAAAGCAGCTAAGTTAACTTCTTTGGTGAGAGCTAGGGACTAACTTCTTTTTTCACAGGTCCTGGTGAATGAATGACATTTGACGTGTCAACAGTAACAATTCAGATTTAGCTACAGTGTGTGGAACAAGCTAGGAGCCCTCGTCTTTAATTCATCACAGTTGTTCAATTTGTTTGGGATTCAGTTTGCTCTAAATTGTATGTTATTCTTTGATGGTCTATTGATGGAGCTAGTTACCATGTCCCTTTAGGCGGACCTACTTTTGTCATATTGTAAATAATATTAGAAGTGAAGGGATGGCCAAAGAATCGATTTAAACTCCCCAGTGGTTCTCGCTACTGACTGTCATAAGGCGATGGTTCTAATGATGTTTTTAGCTCACCAGAGCCGAAGGCTCCGGGGAAGCTTATAGGATAGGCAATTGTCCGTCATATGTCGTCCGTCGTATGTCGTATATCGTATGACGTATGTCGTCTGCGTCAACACTTTCAAACGACATCTCCTCTGAAGCCACTGGGCCGATTGGGCCAAAATTTTATCTGTAGCATCCTTGGGCTGGAGGATTGAAAGTTTGTGTCTTTTATCAAAATCGGCTCATTAATTTGGTTGCTATGGCAACTTGAAGTTCCCATAGACTTATTATGGGGAAAACTGAAAACTGGCATTTACTGCCAAGCCTCTGCAGATATTTTGACAAAACTTTCATAGAAATGTTCCTTAGGCAATCTTCTATCTGCCGTATGATTTTAGGCCTTCTGCCCATTTTTATTGGTTGCCATGGAAACCAAAATGCAAAAAATAGACATAAAATACTTAAAAAATCATCTCCTCAGAAACCATATGCTCTAGGAGGCTGAGACTTTATGAAAATATTCACCATATTTGCCTTTACAGGTTTTGTGTTTTTTTTTTGTATGAAATTTGGCCTTTCAGTTTTGTTGCTATGGCAACTTAGAGTTTCCATTGACTTATAATGGGGATTGTTGTTGGTTCATGATAGTATTAATCTATGCATGACCATTTTACTTTGTTTTGTTTTTTATTTTGATTCCCTCTTGAAATTACAATGAATACGTAAATAATATTTTAAACACAATCGCAATACATGGTTATAATATTATAATGTTATTATGTTATTTCGTATTTGCCCAGTTACAGGTCCGAGGTCTGCTGCATTGGCCCGATGCCGAAGGCCGAGGCCAATGTAGCAGACCGAGGACATGTAACTGGGCCAATATGGAATTACTTGATTAATGACAATTTTATTAATTGACACTATTAAAACATGATTATTGATTTTTGACCTCAGTGTTGATACGGATGACTTCCGAACAGTACAGGATAGTCAATTAATAATACACGTTATATGGCATCATTTAAGGTGCAATATACCAAACACCAGAAGACGAAATAAAATGGATAGAGATTTTGAAGTAAATGCAGTTAAAAAACGTCGGATAGCTGATCGCATGGATTTAACAAATAAGTTCCATCTCAACGTATTACTTACATATTATTTTCTGAAAACCATTCAGCATTTCTTACTTAAGAAAAACTGGGAACTTAGCTTTTTAAAACTATTGAATAAACGCATTTCTTTCTATTCTCAAAATACTAACTTATTTCCTCCTAAGCCTAAGACGTCTTTACGTCATCTTAAACTAGGTATTCAAGAATTTCATAAAAAGTTTGTTTTTGCCCCTGCAGACAAGGCCGCTCACAACGTCGTCGTTGTGTGACGGCTCCACTATGTTAACACGCTTAAGCAGAAGCTTGGTGGTACTAAGGCTTATGAACTTCAACCTTTAGCTGAAGAGAGAGCTATAGTAGATGAACATATTTGTCATTCAGCCACCAAGTTTACTGTGTGTGTTACCGAAGGCCAAGACAAGCTTCCTACGCTATACTGGTTACCAAAACTTCATAAAAGACCTTACAAAGCACGGTTTATTGCAAATTCTAGCTCTTGCACAACCACAGAACTTTCTAAATTATTAACTTCCTGTCTTACTGCTATTAAACGCATGTGATTTATTATTGTAATAAAGTCTTTGAAAGATCAGGAAGAAATCTGTTTTGGTCTATAAAAATTCGAATGAGGTTTTAAATAAATTGAAATACAGACGTTTTCGTGCTTCAAGTCTGTCTTTTTACGATTTTTCCACTCTTTACCCTACACTTCCTCATAATCTTATAAAAGAAAAGCTTAATGATTTAATTAAATGGGCTTGTCACAGAGAAGATTCTCTCTATCTTGCATGTAATGTCAGAAATGTATTTTTGACTTCCAAAGAGCATAAGAATTATACACTTCGGTCATGTCAGAAAGTGTGTGATGCCCTCACCTTTCTACTTGACAATATTTATATTAAATTCGGTACTAAGTTATTACGACAAATTGTGGGTATTCCGATGGGTAAGAATTGCGCACCTCTTGTGGCTGATCTGTTCTTGTATTGTTATGAAAGAGACTTCATGACTTCATGTTGATGTCCATTGATAACCAATCTGAAATTATTGAAGCTTTTAGCTGCACTTCTAGATATTTAGATGATTTATTAAATATTGATAATACCTATTTCGATGGTTTGATCTGTCAGATTTACCCCCCAGAACTTCAGTTAAATAAAGCAAATTCTTCTGATACCGAGGCCTCGTTTTTGGATTTACATCTATCTATTGTAGATGGGTTTGTTTCGCGCAAAATTTATGATAAACGCGATGACTTTGATTTTGAGATTGTAAATTTTCCTTTTTTGGATGGTGATAATCCTCGTGCGCCATCCTATGGCGTTTATATTTCGCAATTTAATTCGATTTGCTAGAGTTTGTAGTCATGTAACTGGCTTCAACACTCGTAATAAATTATTAACGGCAAAACTTCTTAATCAGGGTTATCGGTACCATAAACTACGCAAAGCCTTTTCAAAATTTTATAGACGCCATTCTGATTTAATTTCAAAATTCAATATTGGACTTAAATCTCTTCTGCAACAAGGTCTCTCGGAACCCGAATTTTATGGTGACTTAGTATATAAATTCAGAAAAATATATAACCGCAATGACTTCAGCACCCAATTTCGCAAAATCATTCTTCGATATAAAAAGATTGGGTACAACATGGATGTTATGCGACAGACTGCATGCATGGTAGTTAACCCAATCACGGTTGGCAACTTTGCTTCCCTCTTTAATTGCACGCCGGTGGGTCAGGTCTCAGATTCTATGACGGTTCCAACGTAAAGGCTTATTGAAAATTAGAGAGATCTAATTCAAGGTAATGTTGGTTGGTGCCTGATGCCCTGTCTCTGGTCGGGCCCATCGGGGTCTAACTGTTGGTTTTCTTTTGCTCCAGCATTTCAGTGGTTTCTTGCTGTCGAGTCCTCGACGTTGTCTCAACTCTGTGGTTCTTTGATTATTTGTGTTCACGGAGATGTTGCACTGATGAGTTAGGAGGCCTTCGTGCGGACTGAACAAATTATTTGTCTAATCGCGACGGAAGTAAGGGCGAGGATTGTGGCCATGTAGCGTGAGATCTTTAAACCCGTGAGAACCTTAATACCAAGGTATATCTGCGCATGCGCAAGAAGGCCGTGAGAAATGTCATCCATTTCCTGCTAGCCCCTGCCCCTTTGTTTAAAATGTCTAAAGAAATCTTCTTACATTACGAACTTTAAATAAAACATTTTTTATTACAGGCTTTACTTCTTTATTTATTTTTATTTATTTGTTTATTTATTTATTTATTCGAAAGATGCACGTATTAAATCTGCCATAAATATGTTCCCATGTGTTCAAAAAGAACAAAATTTATGCGGGTACATGTTTTTTCTTGAAATTATTATGAACCCAATTAAACCCCACTTTTATACAGTAAAACTGGGGTTTACAGCGGTGTATATTATTTTCATATTTCCGCTGGAAAACATAGATTGTAGGTACTGGTTAGAACCGTCTCGGCGAGGCGATTCTAACGAGTACCTACAATCTATGTTTTCCAGCGGAAATATGAAAAATATCAGAATATTTTACCTAAAAATGTCATGGTAAAATTTCAATATATTTTTAATAGGCGTGTTCTCGCAATTAATACTTTTAAAAAACAAGTTCTGTGGAAATTTTAAAATTATTATTCTGCCTAAATAGATTGGAACATTGTAGCATAAGCCTGATCTCAATATAAGTGACTTTTTACAATAATAACAATAATAATAATAATAATAATAATAATAATAATAATAATAATAATATAACAATAATAATAACAATTATTATTTAGAATGATAATATTAATCATAATCCGAGGCTTAGAGAAAACATGTACATTTACCTTTTCAGTTCTACGGTGTATTCCTAGCTTCCAAAGGATATTGAACCTTTCATGGAATTTAAATTTCAGTTACATACCAAAGTGATTAACATGTGTGATTTATGGTTTGACATTTCCTGTTGTCCCCATGCTTATCAAAACACACTGACTAATTTTCACACCTTTCTGCTTATATGGGGGGGGGGGGGGGGGGGGGGGGGGTAATAATGCCTAATGTCAACCAAACAGGTTTTCTCTTCGTTTCAATAAAATGAATAAATAATAATAATAAAAAAAAAAAGAAGTAATTACCGAACCCACTGCTCACTTTCAACCAATCAAAATCGACCCCACCAACTGGGGCTTGAAGAAACAGATGGGCTGCATGGTAGCTAGGTAGGTAGGTATGTAGGTAGGGTGAATGGTCTGGTGGGCAGGTGGGTAGGTAGGTAGGTAGGCTTACTTTTAACTTCTTCCTTAGACGTTGTCTGTTTGTTTGTTTTGTTTGATTTCAGGTTTAACGTCCCCGTCAACACTGTATAGGTCATTTTGGAGACGTTGCTTCCGATGTGGGACTTTTACCTGACATTCAGATGTATTGATATCTCAAGCCCTGTCGCCCAATGAAACCAAAAGGTTTATAAGCATGGACGGGCCGCCTCGGACCGATTTGCCTGGGCAGGCTTAGATCCTCTAAGCGGTTGACCAGTACTAGTGTGCGGTCAGTTTCAGCTTTGCGTGGAAGCATCATGCAGCCCATCTATTTCTTCAAGCCCCGATGGGCAGGGGCAAACCTTCGACGTTGTAGGTAGGTAGGATGTTAGGTAGATAGATTTTCTTTGTTTGTTTTATTTGAGGTTTAACGTCCCCGTCATCACGGTACAGGTCATTATGGAGACGTTGCTTTCATTTTTGTGTGACTTATGCCCGACATTGAGATGAAATGACTTCTCAAGCCCTGTCGCCCAATGAAACCTATAGGGTTTATAAGCATGAACGGTCCGACTCCGACCGCTTTGCTTGTGAAGGCTTAGAGCCTCTATGCGGTTTACCAGTACTCGTGTGCGGTCGGTTTCAGCTCTGCGCGGAGACATCATGCAGACCATATATTTCTTGAAGCCCCGATGGGCGGGTGCGACAGGTAGGTAGAGTGGAGGTATGCATGTAGGTAGGTTTATCAAGAAAACACGGCTATTCAAATATATTTTCAGATAAAAATCTTGATATATTTTCCTATTTCTGCATAAAATAAAGATTGTGGGTACTCGTTAGAACCGCCTCGGTGCGTCGGTTCTAACGAGTACCCCCAATCTATGTTTTTGAGCAGAAATAAGACAAAGTAGAAAATGTGTTTGTGAAACACTATGTCCCCAACCATATGCTTGCCACTAATAGATACATAATAAAAACAAGAGGGCCATGGTGGCCCTGGGTCGCTCACCTGATCCATAGAGTAACAAGTGTGCCCGGGTACGGCCATTATTGACCCCAGGGCTATAATGTGCATAATGTTATGGGAGGTCTAAAAAGGTGAAAGTTCATACCAAATATCAACAGAAGCTGTTTAAACAATCTTGGCAAAGGTCCACTAGATGAAGCTACACACCAAATATCAAGACCTGGGCCTTGCGATTTCAGAGAAGATTTTCAAAGATTATCTCTATATAAGTCTATGTAAAACCAAAGGGCCCGGGATGTGGCATTTGTGGCCCGAGGGCTATAATTTGAATAATCTTGATACAGGTCCACTAGATGAAGCTTCACACCAAATATCAAAGACCTGGACCTTGCTGTTTCAGAGAAGAAGATTTTCAAAGATTATCTCTATATAAGTCTATGTAAAACCAAAGGGCCCCGGGATGGGTCATTTGTGGCCCGAGGGCTATAATTTGAATAATCTTGGTAGAGGTCCACTAGATGAAGCTCCATAACAAATATCAAAGACATCGGCCTTGCAGTTTCAGAGAAGAAGATGTTTAAAGATTTCCCTTTATAAGAAGGGATCCACTAGATGAAGCTTCATACCAAATATCAAAGATCTGGGCCTTGTCGTTTCAGAGAAGGAGATTTTTAAATTTTCGGTGAAAAAAAAAAAATATATATTTTTGGCTCCTGTGACCTAGATGTGCAACGGACCAGAACCATTTGAACAACCATGAACGGGGACCACCTAAGAATCATTCATGTGAAGTTTGGTCAAAATCCG
The DNA here is from genome assembly GCA_963580285.1 of Lucinisca nassula. NCBI lineage: Eukaryota > Metazoa > Mollusca > Bivalvia > Lucinida > Lucinidae > Lucinisca > Lucinisca nassula. The sequence goes on from OY757013.1 coordinate 132,170,048, forward strand.
ATCAGATATTTTGTTCACACGGTTCCCCCATAGCCACAATGCTGAACAAATTATTTGTCTAAATCGCGACGGAAGTAAGGGCGAGGATTGTGGCCACGGATCGATTTAAGCCCCCCCCCTCCTCCCCCCCCCCCCCCCCCCCCCCCCCGAGTGGAATTCTTTCCACTGACCGTTCCAAGGCTGTTCTTCTGTGGCGGTTTATTTATATTGTTGTTTGTTACTTACTGTGTGTATCACTTGTGTCTTTTTATTTTGGATGGCCATATTGCCATTTTGTGGGAAAGTAACTGTCCTTATGGCCTTCCTTTGTTTAGGTTTCCATTATGGTCTAGTCGCTTCATGTTTCTGTTTCTTTCCCTTTTGTGTCTTTGATGGGTGGAGTAAGTTACTTGAATCGACTCCTGATCTTTTTTTTACTTCTACTTTGAAGAAATAGATGGGCTGCATTATGCCCGACCGCAAATGAGTACCGGTAAACCGCTCAAGCCTGCCCAGGCAAAGTGATGCGAGTCGGACCGTCCATGCATATAAACCCTATTAGTTTCACTGGCCAGCATGTCTTGAGATGTCATTTTATCTCAGTCGGGTCCCACGAAAATGGAAGCATCGTCTCCGAATGACCTATATAGTATTTACGGGGACGTTTAACCTCAAACCCAACCTATCTACCTACCCAGCCACCCATCCAAACCACCTACCTACTTACTTACCTACCTAAACAACGTCAAAGCAGAAGTTAGAATAACGAAGTCAACTTGCCCCCGCCCATTGGGGCGTGAAGAAATAGATGGGCTGCACGAGGCTTCCACGCAGAGCTGAAACCGACCGCACACGAGTACTGGTAAACCGCTTAGAGGATCTAAGCCTGCCCAGGCAAAGCGGTGCGAGTCGAACCCTCTATGCTCATAGATCCTATAGGTTTCATAGGGCGACAGGGCTTGAAATTTCATTTCATCTCATTGTCGGGAAAAATTTGAAGCAACGTCTCCAAAATGACCTTATACAGTGTTGACGGGGACGTTAAACCTCAAATCAAACAAAACAAACAAGAAATGTCCCTACAGGTTTTTCTATCTTTTTTTTGTAATTTGATAAACAACACCACTATGAATACGGACCATTTCGACCCTAAGTCCAGTCGCCCTGAGTGATCTCGGGCGTTGCAGTTTGGCTTTGGTCAAGTCCGACCCCAATATAAGTTCAGCTTGACAGAGTTGTCTTTAATCAAGATAATATCCTTCTACATTCTATAGTATCTGTTTGTCATTGGGCCTCCGCAAATCGGGGCTTGGTGAATAAATAAATAAATAAATAAATAAATAAATAAATAAATAAATAAATAAATAAATAAAATCACTACTAACACAGTTTCTAATTTAAAGTTTAATTAATGTGCCAGCATAATTTATCATTTAATATACTAAGAGAGTTTCGATACCCCAGTCTCTTATAGAGTTATCGTATAACACTTCTCACGGCTGAATTATCTCACACCCCTCCGTGAGGGATTTCAGCCACTTCCGGTGCGACTGAAGAATCTCACGGGATCAATAATCTCACGCTACAGCCACGTAAAATCGATTTAAGCCCCCCAGTGGAAATCTTTCCACTGACCGTTCCAAGGCGGTTCTTCTGTGGCGGTTTATTTATGTTGTTGTTTGTTACTTACTGTGTGTATCACTTGTGTCTTTTTATTTTGGATGGCCATATGGCCATTTTGTGAAAAAGTAACTGTTCTTATGGCCTTCCTTTGTTTAGGTTTCCATTATGATTTGGTCGCTTCATGCATGTGTTGCTTTCCCTTTGGTGTCTTTGATGGGTGTCTTTGATAAGTTAATTGTATCGATTCCTGATCTTTGTTTCACTTCTACTTTTTAAAAATCCTTATAAATATAAATTCCGAAATTTGTAATAAGTTTAGGAAGCTTCGACTGAATAAGCTCAACTTTATTCATACTAGGCCTTTTTTTTAAAAAAAAAAAAACTCAATATTACGTCTTAGACTACATTCATTAAAAATGGAATTCGTCTTCAAGCCAATTACATATGTTACATCACCTTTTCAGGTACATGTTTATATGGCATATCCTATTGCCCAGCCTCAATTTCCACATGCGATTTGAAAGACCCCATGTTTGTAAAAGCAGAGTGGTAATCCTAAGCACAACGGAATTTTGTTTCTTTGATTTTAGGTTTAACGTTTCCGTCAACACTGTATAGGTCATTTTGGCGACGTTGCTTCCAATTGTGTGGGACTTTTACCCGACATTGAGATGAAATGACATCTCAAGCCCTGTCTCCCAATGAAACCAATAGGGCTTATAAGCACAGGCGGTCCGGTCCGCCTGTGCTTATAAACCCTATTGGTTTCATAGGACGACACACCGCTTTGCCTGGGCAAGTTTAGTTCCTCTGCGTGGAAGCATCATGCAGCCCATCTATTTCTTCAAATACAAATACAATCACTATTGTACCACCAAAAATCGAAAATTTTAGGATGAAAAATTGGGATATTTTTCTTATTTCGGCTCAAAATATAGATCGTGGATACTCGTTAAAACCGCCTCATCGGGGTTCTAACGAGTACCCACAATCTATATCTTAGAACAGAAATAAGAAAAATAAGGTTTACCCCTTTAAACCCCAGTGTTATTATATAAAAGTTGGGTTCAAGGGGGTCAAAATTATATAGGTATATTTGCATGATGTAAGGTCTGTACTTTTTGTAAAACTTTCAGCAGCGTTTTAAATAAGTCCTCCTGACAATAATAAATCTTGAATTAATAAAAATGTGAAAATTCTAAATTTGACAAACTGAGTTAAGGAAACCACACTTACCTGCTACCATGCTTGTTACAAGCAGGCCGAAACCAAGCAGACCACCACGATAACACACCTATATAATTCTGACCCCCTTTAACCACACTTTTATATAGTGAAAGGTAAACCTTATTTTTCTTATTTCTGCTCAAAAACATAGATTGTGGGTACTCGATAGAACCGCCTCGCCGAGGCGGTTCTATCGAGTACTCACAATCTATGTTTTGAGCAAAATTGAGAAAAATATCAGATTTTTAATCTGGAATTTTTCCTTTTTGGGTGTTAAAATCTTCCAATGCTTTTGTATAGGCGTTTTCGTAATGCAGCAAATAGATTCTTAATCCTGAGCTTCGTAGAACTATAAATGACGACAGACAAGTACGCTGAATCTCGATCTCAGTTGTCAGTTGTGATCTGAATGTGCTTACATGTATGCATTGTTTTGCTCTAAGGTATCTGCAAGAAATTTATATTGTTTTGCACTTATATTGTTTTGATGGACGAAATGTTTGATGGAACCGCAAAGACGCCGTCAACAATGGCCCGGTACAAGGAAAAATGATCAGGTTCAAGCAACTATCGCATCAGGCATTAACTTGACAGGTGAGACATGTATCTTAGCGGATTTGGTTGCCACATTTTTTATATTTTAAATATTGCAAGTCTCGCTACTTTGGACATCTCCTTCCTGATGCCCGGGACGTCCGTGGAGCGTGGGCCACGTTTGCTGGTGTTAGCTCGGTGGGGGACGCCTATCTGGATCGGGCGTCTCTTGTCTGATGCCTCCAGCTGACGTGTCTCATGAGCTACGTCGGTTGGTGTGTGCTCGGAGGGGGATGTGCTGTGTTTGCCGGGTCTTGTCCATCATCCGTTTCGGTTTCAAAACTTTGGGGTTTAGACACATTGATGAAGATTAAATATCAGAAAGGCCTCTGTGTCACTAAATTTGGTATAGTTACACCTTAAATACACAGTGTAGGACCGCAAATGTACAGTGTATGGGATTGTATACAGCGACAGTTGGACACTTGTCAGGAAAATTGAATATGACACGGTATGTAAAGTTTGCGATCATTTATTATTTTGGCAGTTACCTCAAACCCTTGATATCCATTTGTTAGTTTGATATATAAGGAACATGTCGGGCACGTTAGCGTGTCTTTTGTAACTTTTTAAGAGCAATGGGAATGGATTGATCTCTTTTTATTTGCGTGCAAAACTTGAAATGATTCTAACTGCAACGATCTGCCAGTATCAGCTCATTACCTTGAGTGAACGTGTTTTCTACCGATAAAAAGGGCTGTTCGTGTATACAGTCAACGTTTTTATCAACGCTTTCTAAGATGCAATCCCCAAATGCGATAGCAATACCACAGTCTTTCCTCTTGTGCTATAGGAATTCTGTATTGTCACTTGCAGAAGCATGTTTCAGATTTGTAGTCATCTGATGCGACGTCGTACTGTCACCTGAAGAGATTTAAAAGCTGTTTCGAGATAAATGGAGAATTTTTCGCCAGTTTGCAGCAACATCGCTTGTACACTGACCATTGCGTTGACGTCACGATGGACGCAGAGAAGATAGTAACAACCTAGAAATGCTATATTGCCTTTCTTTTGTGTCCTGTATAGTATGTATCATGACAGCGTGAACATGATAAATCACGTATTTGAATTAGTGACGAAAGTCGTCTGGAACCTGTTTAATGCTTAACAAGAGGGCTAAGATGGCCCTGAATCGATCACCTGATTTCAAGTGGACGCTTTGCTATCTTTAGCTCCGATGACCATTTTTCCCAGCAGATCGGTACCGTTTTAGCATTTTGGTAGAAGGTCACCTAAGCAATATAATTGTGGATAAAAGAAGTATCCTCCCCAAGTTGTATTGATTAAAATTGAATTGAATGCAGCTTAAAACCTCTAAATTTGACGAATTTATGCCAAACGTGCAGAAAACGCCTATATTAGGTGCCTAGGTTTTTCGTTAAATTTTACAAAAACTTTTCACTAAAATAATGTTATATTTTTATAAGCCGTACATTCAACTATTGCTTTTTAAAATAAATTAATTCAAATTAATTAAAATAAGAGTCATATGCAGCAATGAAACTGTATCTTGCAAATTTTTTAAGGCTCAGTCACGCTAAGACACGACAACATTTTTCAGATTACAGTGTAGTGACTAGTCCGTGTATATTGGGTCAGTGAACATTTCAATGACAAGTGCAATCGATAGCTCCGCCTAGTGACTCTTATCTGCGAATACTATAAATAACATTTTACATGTAATTCCGGGAATTCTGGAACAGGGCCATCATTTTGGGACAAATTCTATTATATTTTAGCACGTTTGAATGATTAAGGAATCCCCATAGCTCATAAGAAGTAGAAGTAAAACAAAGATCAGGAATCGATACAATTAACTTACTCCATACATCAAAAACACCAAAGGGAAAGAAACACAAACATGAGGCGACCAGACCATAATGGAAACCTAAACAAAGGAAGGCCATAAGGACAGTTACTTTCCCACAAAATGGCCAAATGGCCATCCAAAATAAAAAGACACAAGTGATACACACAGTAAGTAACAAACAACAACATAAATAAACCGCCACAGAAGAACCGCCTTGGATCGGTCAGTGGAAATAATTCCACTGGGGGCTTAAATCGATTTTGCATGGCCATAATCCTCGCCCTTACCTCTGTCGCGGTATACACTAATTTTGTTTAGTCCGCATGAAGGCTTCCTAACTCATCAGTGTAACATCTCCGAGAACACACAAATCAAAAAAACTACAGAGCTGAAACAAGGTTGAGGACTCGACAGCATACAACAACAGAATTGTTGGAGCAAAAGAAAACCAACAGTTAGACTCAGAGGGGCCCGACCAACCTGATAACCAACCTACTTCTTATACAATCCATACACAACTGACAATTTGAAAGATATGAAGGTTTTACCATAACCCCCAAAATAAATAAATAAACACCAATTTTACATAACGTGTCAGCCTTATTTCATCCTGCAAGAGAGAACCCGTCACTGTACAGAATCGCAGGTCACATTTAATCCCAAACATTGCACATTTCCGGTACTACATGTGATATATATATTAGCAGAGATCAGTTGGGCCTGTAAATGAAATAATACTGCACACCAACTGGCAGTAGCGATTTTAACGTAAATTCGCTATTGCCAGTTAACTGGCAATAGTCCTTTCCTGATATTATATGCTCCTGTAAATCCCATATTTTTCTTTATTAAAAATGCAAATTAGTTAGATACGCCCCTAACGTTACACGTATGGCGTCCGTAATGACGTCGCGTTTACTTTGTGGTGGAGTATTGACATTTTTATAAACAAATATTGAATAAAATGCATTTTAAATGCCATATGATAAATAGAATCTTGCATTCGTGTTCATGTATTATTAGATCTATTAAACTCGTTGAGGAAAAGGGATAAAATGCTCGGCCAATCCTCCCATTTTATCCCTTTTCCTCAACACGTTTAATAAATTCAGTAATACATGACCACTCATGGAAGATTCTTTATGTCAACAATTTATTAAACTCGTTGAGGAAAAGGGATAAAATGCTCGGCGAAGCCTCGCATTTTATCCCTTTTCCTCAACTCGTTTAATTAATTCAGTAATACATGAACACTCTTGTAAGATCCTCTATGTCAACAATTTATTAAACTCGTTGAGGAAAAGGGATAAAATGCTCGGAACACCCTCGCATTTTATCCCTTTTCCTCAACTCTTTTAATAAATTCAATTATACATGAACCCTCATGTAAGATCCTCTGTATATTTCACGGACTTATTACATATACCGTGATGATCAGCTGGCGCACATACTCATTTAGAACATATCCTTTTTTGCATATCAGAATACTCCTGCCCTCACTAGCCTACAAACAGCGCATAATGAGACCCCGTTCAGACTGTGTCATCAGAGTCCCCTCATGGCGCATTTTAGCTCACCTGGGCCGAAGGCTCGCGGGGAGCTTATAGTATGGTTGGTCGTCCGCCGTGCGTTGTCTGTCCGTCAGCACCTTTGACCATTTATATCTCTGCAGCCTGCACGCTGATCTCAATTATTTCTTCTTGTATGGCTTATATTGATAGCCAATATCGTTTTGGATAGCCAATTGGCCATTTAGTAACAGTTACTGTCCTTTTAGCTTTCCGCTGTTGATGCTTCGTTCGTTTAGGTTAAGGCTTTTTATGGCTGCCATTGTCAAGCGGACAGAACTCCATAGCTCCACAACAAGACACTGGGCTGCAAATCGTGGCAGTTTGTCCAACAAGAGCAAATGGCGTTGGGCTAGCGGTGCCCCACCATAGAAAAATGAAGCACTGCCTGTTTTTGAAATTTAAAAGGCTGGGCGAAAAATGAGCTGAAAATGTGTAGAAATCAGCGTCAATACGACTGCAAATCGTGATTTCTATACTTTGTTCAAGAGCGATAAGTGATGCAATAGTGCTTTTACTTTTTGTCGCTTGATATTGGCCATTTGACTAAGGCTAACGCTGTTGATGCTTCAATTAGGGTCTGATTATTTCATGTTTGTGTTTATTTTCCTTTGGTGTCACTGATGGGAGCTTTGGTTTAATTGTATCTATTCCTGGTCATTGCCTTCTCTTCTATTTTGCTGGGGAATTGTTAGCATAAGCTTTTTGGATGCTGTGGGCAACCACAAGGTCCTATAGTCTTACAGTGGGAAAATGCTTGTCTTCAACGTACCGCGTTCAATTTTATCGAATCTTTCTGAGACTTATATGTAAGGTGGCTTGTGATAAAAACTCGGATGAGTTCGTAATCCAGTCAAGTCTGCTCATTAATCATAGAGTTACGTCCCCTTGATTGTAGCAAATGCCGATTTTTTAAATTGTCCTCACCGTAACCCCTTCAATTTTGACCGGGTCTTCCTGAAACTTGCATATCAGTAAGTAATGGTTAAAAGCTCGGATGAGTTTTGAAAACTAGCGATGTCGGCCGATTAGTCACGGAGTAATGCCCCTACTTTGCCGAAAATGCTTATTTTTACCTAGTCATCATCGTAGCCCCTTCAGATTTGATCGGATCTTCTTGAAACTTACAAGTAAGAACCGGCCTCGGTAGCTCAGTCGGATGCGCTTTTCTGATGAAAATAGGTGATATCTTTCTTATTTATACTGCAAACATGGATTGATGGTGCTCATTAGAACGGCCTCATTGAGGCGGTTCTAACGAGTACGTACCCATAACCTAAGATTTGGAGCAGAAATAAGAAAAAATAATGTCTATCACCGTAGCTCCTTCAGTTTTTATCCGATCTTTTGTTAAACTTTCATGTTAAGTAAGTTATTGATAAAGGCTTGGATGGGTTCGAAAACTAGCGATGCCGATCGTTTAATCACGGAGTTATGTCCCCTACCTAGCTGAAAATGCTTATTGTTGACATTGGCATCGCCGTAGCCCCTTCGGTTTTGGTCGGATCTTTTTGAAACTTACAAACAAGTAAGTCAGGGTTCGAAACTCGGACGAGTTCGAAAACTGGTAAGGGCGGCCTATTCAGCATAACGTTCCGTCACTTTTATTGCAGAAAATGCCTATTTTTTACCTTGTCATCACCAAAGTCCTTCAGTTTTTATAGGAACTTCTTGAAACTTACATATAAGTAATTCGAAAACTGGTGAAGTCGGCCTATTTATCATAAAGTTACGTCCCTTTGATTGCAGAAAATGCGTACTTGTGACCTTGTCATCACCGTAGCCACTTCAGTTTAAATCGGATCTTCTCGATATAAGATATTGTGAGGTCGGCCTATATATCAAAGAGTTACGTCAAATGACCGTTTTTGACCTTGTGGTCACCATTGACCCTTCAGTTTTAATAGGATCTTCTTTAAACTTACGCTCTTGAAACTTACCTTCTTGAAACTTACGTGTAAGTAAATCAGTAATAATAGCTCAGATGAGTTTGAAAACTTTTTGACATTTTCAACACTGTAAGTCCTGAAGTTTTGAACAGATCTTCCTGATGTTTGTTTGTTTGAGGTTTAACGTCCCCGTCAACACTATATAGGTCATTTTGGAGACGTTGCTTCCAATTTTGTGGGACTTTTACCCGACATTGAGATGAAATGACATCTCAAGCCCTGTCGCCCAATGAAACCAATAGGGTATATAAGCTTGGACGGCCCGACTCGGACCGCTTTGCCTGGGCAGGCTTAGATCCTCTAAGCGGTTTACAAGTACACGTGTGCGGCCGGACTCAGCTCTGCGTGCACGAAGCATCATGCAGCCCATCTATTTTTTCCAAGCCCCGATGGGCAGAGGCCGCAGATCTTCCTGAAACGTACATATAAGTGAGTTAGGTACAAAAGCTTGAATTAGTTCGAAAACTATCAATGTTGGCATATTACTTGTAGTGTTATTATGTCCCCTTCTTTGTTGCGAATGCCTATTTTGGACCTTGTCTTCACCATAATTTATTTTTAGAACTGAATTTGGAAAGTGGCTGAACGTTTTCCAAGATCAGAAATCTGGACCTGCACTGGTTGCCTCTTTTCCAGTCATATCGTTTTCACGTCTTTGAAATGAACACACCTCTAAATTGCGCTTTATATAGAGGAAACTGGAACTTACAGAGGTATACATTATTGGTTTGGTCGCCATGAGGCGGGCAAACCGGGTATAATGACCAGATTGTAACTGTTCCATGGAGGGGCACGTGACGCGATCAACCAATCAGCTTTAACGATGATGCAATCAATCAGCTTTAACGATGATGCAATACTATACTACAATTACAGGAAACAGCCTGTCTGAATAGCGAAACAGACCGAAAAGCATGCGTTTCAACTCCAACAATAAATATCTTAAGGGAAATGAATACACCTGGCAAGTGTGGCAGTTAGTCAACCATTTATACCGTATTTCGGAACACACCTATACAATTACAATTTTTGGCCAAAGAAAAAGAAATTTTAAAAAGAAAAATTGGAGTATTTGCCTTTTTTTGCTCAAAACATAGATTGCAGGGAGTTGACAGAAACGCCTCGACGAGGCGATGCTATCGAGTACCCACAACCTAGTGTCTCAGAGCATGAATACGGAAATTAATGTATACCCCTGCAAACCCGTGCTTTACTATATAAAAGCGAAGATTATATTTTCTTGTACTTTGGGATCATTGATTCCATTGTGGGGAATTTTGAAAATATCTTAGGGTCACTGATGAGGCCTAATTGGCCGAAACTAGCTAGACTGGCCCAGAAAACATGTACACTCCATATTTTTCAGTTCTGTGGTGTATTCCTTGCTTCCAAAGGATAGCCCTTTTATAGAACATATTTAACTTCACTTCAACTGGTGTATGGGTATGTGTGGCGGCGGTAAAACGTCACCCTGCCCTACATCATAGTGTAGATTATATTTTCTTGTCCTTTGGGATCATTGATTCCATTGTGGAATTTTGATAATATCTTAGGGTACTAATGAGGCCTAATTGGCCGAAACTAGCTAGTCTGGCCCAGAAAACATGTGCGCACCATATATTTTAGTTCTGTGGTGTATTCCTAGCTTCCAGAGGATAACCCTTTTATAGAACGTATAAAAGGGGATCACAATTCTATAGGCATGATTTCGTGATGGAAATACAACTTTAAGGACCTTATGGTTGCTACTCTGTTGGCTCTGTCCAACTGAAAAAGGGCTCTACTCTAAAAGGGGAAGAATTTGCTCCCCAAGGGGTCTACTCTAAAAGGGAAGAATTTGCCCCCAGGAGCAAATTTTTTCCTTTAAGAGTATACCCCTTAGACATATTCAAAGAGAAACTACTTTTGCAGGAGTAGCCCCACCCTCTTAAGGCGTATCTATTTCCCTTATGGGGAACTTATACCAGCCGCAGTCATTTTCGACAATTTTACGTCTTGCAATGCCATTATGGAGTTACGGAAACGGAAAACAACAGAAAATAACTACTACTACTACTCACAAAGTGTGGCTGGCTGCGGTAACTCAGTCGGATGCAGTCTGACTGGTGATAAGGAAGACTCGGGTTCGATACCTACCGGGGTCGGCAACATTCTTTCGTGGAGATTGATTATGAAATCTTTTTTATGGTCATTTTCTCCCTTCCGCTGATTCAGGAAGGGCAGGGGTCAGTTTTTGGCGACAGAATGTGCACTGAACTGGTAAACCGCTTACGGATAAGCCTGCTCAGGAAAAGCGTGGATAGGTACACTGACAGCCCAAACATGACCCAAATCAGTGTTGACTGGGCCGTTAAATACAAATAAACAAAACTTGCAAAGTTTACTTCACACAGAAAGGAAAAGATTTATATATTCTGAACATCTTTCGGTACGCTGATAGCACTAATAACACGTATATGTAAATGTTGGAAAGACAGAGAACGTTATTTTTCCTCATTTATAAAGATCGCTGGGTGTAACGGGCCTCCGTGGCCTAGTGGATAAGAGTGCTGACTCTTAATCATTAGGTCTCTCAACGCTGTAGGTTTGAGCATGGCTCAGGTCACATAATGAGAAGTTCTGCAACGGAAGGTCAGGAGGTTTTTCATAGGGTGCTCCAGTTTTCGCTCACCTCTGTTTAACGATCGGCTTGATATGAAATAATCTTGAAAGGATCGTAAAACCAAACATAAAAAAGATCGCTGAATGTGTAAAAACATTTTAATGTCTTTGCTACTAGAATTAACATCAGTACCAAGGTCGAAGGTTCTAACTCTTCCAAATATATAAAATATTTAGGGAGCGAAACAAAGTCATAACGTTGACTGGTCGTTGTTTATTTTCTTGAGTCCAGCACAGATAGCAATGGTTTCTGTTCAAAAACTTCATGACTACTAAGTGACCTGCCACCAGTTACAGAATGAGTTGTTAAAAGACTTTTTAGCGCATTCGATGGAAGCTATTGTATCTAATAAGCCGAGGAAGGTTTTCTTTATTTCCACTCAATCAGAATCAGAATCAGAATTGTTACTGGTGACACGTCAAATGACATTCATACACCAGGACCTGTGACGTGGGAAGTTAGTCCCTAGCTCTAACCAAAGAGGTAAATTTAGCTACACAATCATCAGCACCTTCAGCTGTCGAAATAATCGAATCGGGAAGGGCATTCCAATCTCTAATGGTTCTGGGGAAGAACGACTCTTTATAAATGTCAGTTCTTGCGCTAAGGGTCTGAAACGCCAACTTGACGTTTAACTAATCAGTTTCTTTTACAATTAAATTGTGATCCAGAAAGATATACAGAAGGATTGCAAATTTCAGGTTTTTGCGGAGGTACCGCTCAAAGAAACTGCCGAGGTTTAAGGTACAGTCTGATTCGCAGCACTTTGTCTGGGCAGGCATAGATCCTAGGCGGTTCAGCAATACTTCAAAGTTCGGTCGGTTTCAGCTCATCCAGTCCAATATATTGCCCCAAGGTCTGATCGGCCCCCGTCCATCGCATCGGGGATTGAAGAAATAGGTTGGGCTGCATGATGCTTCCACGCAGAGCTGATACCGGCCGCACATGAGTAGTGTTAAATCGCATAGAAGTTCTAAGCCTGCCCAGGAAAAGTGGCTCGAGTCGGACCGTTCATGCATTTCAATCATTTAGTTTCATTGGGCGACAGATTGGAAGCAGTGTCTCAAAAAAGACTCATACAGTGTTAACAGGGACGTTAACAACAAATGAAATAGATAACCAAGACCCTATAGAAGGCCTGATGACTAAGGAAATTTTTTTTATATATATACCCGTTTGAAAAACAACAACAACAACAAAAAACGGTCCTATTAAGTTATGGGGTTGGTGTCCGTCCGTCCGTCCGTCCGTTCGTAAACCTTTTTTTTCGTTTCCGTATAACTCCTACTATACAGTTTTCATCCGAGCAAGCCTAAATGTGTATGTAGTAAGGCTAAGATGTGAAGATGTGCCTTAAGTTACAAGAATTACTATCCATCAAATATTATGACCTTTGAAAAAATCGGTTTACATTTTCGTTTGGTTAAGTTTTGTGCTATACATGTGTAAACCATATGTAAGTTCCATTTAGTTTATACTTGCCATGGCGTTAAACAATTTACCACAGAATACTTATCACTACCTGCCCCTCCTGATACCAAGGTCACAGACTTCGAAATTTTATATACACGTTTTGTATTAAAAAATAGAAGTGGAGGCAATGATCAGGAATCGTTACAATCAACCCACAGCTCCCATCAGAGACACCAAAGGGAAAGACACACAAACATGAAACAACAGACCCTAATGGAAACACCAACAGCGGAAAGCCAAAGGACAATTACTTTCCCATAAAATGGCCAATAGGCTATCCAAAATAAAATAACATAAGCGACACAAACATCCAAAGACAAAGCACAACAAAAACAAACCGCGACAGAAGAACCGCCTTGGAACGGTCAGCGGAAACGAATTCCACTTGGGGGCTTAAATCGATTTTACGTGGCCACAATCCTCGCCCTTACTTCCGTCGCGATTTATACGAATAATTTGCTCAGTCCGCATGAAGGCCTCCAAACTTCAGACAAACCATAACAAAATATACCGCGACAGAAGAACCGCCTTTGAACGTTTAAAGTATATTATTGTTATTCAAAAAATGCATTAAGTGGGATAATGATATCAGCTGGCTCAAATCAGAATGTAGACTGACAAGACCAAACCTATTGGATGCTTTTTGAAAGCAGCCAACTTGTTTTGCTAATTACTGCTACTAGACATAGGTTGTTGATACCCGTTAGAATCGCCTCAATAAGGCGGTTCTAACGAGCACACACAACCTATGTATGAAGTGTAAATAAGAAAAGTATTTCAAAATTTCATTGAAAAGTAACCATTTCTCGGCCCCCGCCCATCGGTGCTTGAAGAAATAGATGGGCTGCATGATGCTTCCACCCAGAGCTGAAACCAACCCGCACACGAGTACTGGTAAACCGCTTAGAGGATCTAAGCCTGCCCAGGCAAAGCGGTGCGAGTCGGTCCGTCCATGCTTATAAACACTATTGGTTTCATTGGGCGACAGGGCTTGAGATGTCATTTCACTTCAATGTCGGGTAAAAGTGCCACAAAATTGGAAGCAACGTCTCCAAAATGACCTATTCAGTGTTGACGGAGACGTTAAGCTTCAAATCAAACAAACAAACAAACAAACAAACAAAAGGAACCATTTTAAAGAATGCACTATGTCACACGTGTATGTTACCATAATGTAGAGTTTCACGTAAAAAATGATTAACCCTTTTTGTACCTTTCTTGAATCTTTCTCCTTATATATAGCAGGGGTTCATTTCAAACTTTAGGGGTGTCAGGTTGTTTTTTTCAAAATTTGTTTGGAAAACGGCTTAACTTTTCGCAAACATTGTAGGCCCTGTTCAGACGCCGCGTTCTGCGGCGTCTGATCTGGGCCTGCACTGTTTGCCAGGGTATCCGTTTTGGGGTTTCCGGTACTAAGTGGGTTAATGGATAATGTTACCTACAGCCAAATGCCAAAAAAAAAATCAGAAGCGTTTATGTTCCTCCATTAAAGTGCATGTGACAGCTGGATGAAATGAAGGCAAAATGGAGTATTTCTAATAGATTAATTGCATTTACTTGTTATCAGTGGCGTCTCATAACTTACGGATATATTTATTGTTGTAAGTTCCACATTTATAAAGTAATCAGCCTAAATTTATATAACATAACTAACTTTGCCTCGGCCCCCGCCCATCGGGGCTTGAAGAAATAGATGGGCTGCATGATGCTTCCACACAGAGCTGTTGCCGTCCGCACACGAGACCTGGTGAACTGCTTAGAGGCTCTAAGTCTGCGCAGGCAATGCAGTGCGAGTCGGTCCGTCCAAGCTTATAAATCCATTAGGTTTCATTGGGCGACAGGGCTTGAGATGTCAATTCAGACACACGAAACAACAGTAGATCATAGCCCTATTTAATTGCAGGGCGGCGGGTCTACGACGGCTCCAGCGCAAAGGCTCACTTAAATCTTAAGTAATGTTGGTTGGTTCCTGTCTCTGGCCGGGTCCACCGGAGGCTAACTGTTCACTCTAGGTTCTAATAGCATTTCCTTTTAATAATTTTAAACCGTTTATCAACAGATACATCTTGTCGGAATGACAAGGCGAATGGGACCGTGCAATAAATAACAAACTCCTTGCCATTAAATCTGTCGTTGGAACAAAATGCTCTCCGTATTTCTTCTCGGAACATAAATTGATGGAATCGTTAGTTCCACCTCAGCGAGGCGGTTCTTACGACAAACAACAATACATGTTTTAGCAGAAATAAGAAAAATAATGATCCATATTGTACTACATAAAAGTGGGTAATATGGGGTGTTTTTGTGATGTGATCATAAAACTATTGCGGCCCATTCACATATTAATTGCATGCCTCATTTTAATAAATAAATAAATAAATAAATATGCCGTATCTGTAATCACCTTCTGTGACCGACTTTTAAGGCACTTTTTATATCTTTCTTGAACTCTTAAAGTGTCAACCATAGCTCGACAAAAAAACATTTTTCGAAATTGTGTTAAAATTGTTTAGGACAAACATTACAGCCGATTCCAATATGAGTGAAATTTCCTTTATAATAAATAAATAAATAGGCTTATATGTGTTTACACATTATGCAACTTTTATGGCGTCCTTTCAATTATTCAGGGAATATCTTATACAATAATCTGTATATCGGTGTAGTGTTAACTCTGAAGGTGTCAATCATGACTTGGGAAGACAACATTTTTCAAAATGTGTTTACCTATAAGTTCCTGTTTTTGGCGTCCTTTTAATTATTCAGGAAATACAATATACTGTATATCGGTGTAATGTTAACTCTTAAGGTGTCAAATATGACTGCGGCAGACCATCACGAAAATTTGACCCCCTATAACCACACTTTCATATAGTAAAACTTGGGTTTGCAAGGGTACACATTATTTTTCTTATTTCTTCTTAAAAACATAGATTGTGGGTACTCGTTAGAACCGCCTCCCTGAGGCGGTTCTAACGAGTATCCACAATCTATATCTTGAGCAGAAATGAGAAATTTTATCTTTTATTTTTTTTCATCTGAAAATTTTCATTTTTTGGTCGTAAAATTTACAATGTATATGTATAGGCGTGTTTTCGTCATGGAACAAAATTGGTTTTAATGTAAGAACTTTCTCATCTGAGTTCATCTCGGCTTCCGCCCATAGGGGCTTGAATAAATATATGGGCTGCATGATGCTTCCACGCAGAGCTGAATCCGGCCCGCACAATAGTACTGGTAAACCGCTTAGAGGATCTAAGCCTGCATGTCCAGGAACCGCGGTGCGAGGCGGATGCTAATAAACCCTTTTGGCTTCATTTGGCGACAGGGCTTTAGATGTCATTTCATCTCAATGTCGGGTAAAAGTCCCACAAAATTGTAAGCAACGTCTCCAAAATGACCTTTTCCGTGTTGACGGGGACGTTAAACCTCAAATCAAACAAACAAAATCTGAGTTCATCTTGATGAGTCTTATAGGCGTGGGTTCGTGATTGGCTAACAATATTGTTCATGGCGTTATTTATTTAAATAAATAGATAAAATAAATGCATAAAAAGATCGGAGTCAAGAGATTTCACGTATCATATTTGACCTTAATCCTTATTTAAAATCACTGGACAAGAGACTGACAAGAGATATAGACCCAATATCCTACATGTCAAAAAAAAAAAAAAAAAAATAAATAAATAAATAATAAAAAAAAAACACTACTACTATTACTACTACTACTAATAATATTGATAATAATTATTATTATTATTATTATTATTATTAAGCAATTCTACATAATGTAGCTCTTCAATATGTTAAATATGTTCGTTCATACTAATTGGCTCGAAATGAAAAGGCATGGTTGTTACTTCAAGAAGTTCTTATTCACATTTAGATAGCCTTAATTTGAGCTCCTTTGAATACCTACAGGTAGATCAAAGTGTCATATCTGCAGATATATGATTAATGATTCCCTGAGGTCAGCGACTAGAGAAAAAATATTGGCTATTCTGTACCTTGATCCCAGTGGTGTACAGGGAGATAACTCGAATATCTCGCCCAGATAGGTTTTAACGGAAATTCACGACTTGTTCCGATCGCCGCCTATGAAGGAAAAAGTTCGGTATGCTCCACAGTTTTCCAGGAAAGAGGATGTATGCGCATTGGAAAAACAAGAGTTACTCATTCTTATATTTTAATGGTGATGATCAACGTTCTTGTGTAGGGTGTGATCAGCCATTCACTGTTAAACATATCTTTATCGAATGTGTAGACTTTTCACAGTCCCGTAACTTAGCTTTGAAGTATGATACTTTGCAATTATTGTTTCAAAATGTAATATTATCTTATTCTTAAAAGAATATGGACTTTTTCATAAGATTTCATTTTGTTTCAGAATTTTATACACTATCATTCAGACTTTTTAATTTTTAATATCCTCATATTTCTACATAATTTTTAATAACCGATTGACGCTTATGACCACCCACAAAGAGGGTTGGCGCGTCGTTAAACTCGAAAAACATCATTATCCAATGGGCCCCGTCAAGCGATTTAGGTACTTATCGCCTATGCGAGCAGCGAAGGTTCAGACGAGCCTGCGCATCCGCGCAGTCTCGCCAGAACCTTCGCTGCTCGCTCATACAAGCAGTGAATCAAGAGGAACCTTCATACAGAAAGCCATATCCCTGGCCCCTCTGAATAACTGGGCATGCGCAGTTAAAATTTGTCATGGCGGAATGCTCGAAGACACAAATTCGCTTGGCGGGGCTCTAATATCATTTACAACACACAAAATAGACGGTCCAGCTGAAGTTAACTAACTCAATAAACAGATTACAGCAAAACTGAAATACAAATCAAACTTAATAACTGTGATGAAGTCAAGATGAGGGCACGTTGCTTTTTTCATCACACTGCAAGCCGGAGCTAAAGAATACCACCAGGCAGAAGAGATTTAAGTCCAACATTGAATTTTGAAATTAAATCGGAATGACGTCTATAAAATTTTGAAAATACTTTGCGTTGTTTATGATACCGATAGTTTAGCAGATAACAATTTATTACGAGTGTTGAAGTCAGTTACATGAGTAGACACTCTGGCAAATCGAATAAATTGCGAAATATAAACGCCATAGGATGCCGCACGAGGAACATCACCATCCAAGAAAAGAAAATTTACAATCTCAAAATCAAAATCATCGCGTTTATCATAAATTTTGCCAGAAACAAACCCATCTTCAATAGACAGATGTAAATCCAAAACCTGGGCCTCGGTATCAGACGAAATGGCTTTACTTAACTGAAGTTCTGGGGAAGGGGGGGGGGGGGGGGGGAGTGTAAATCTGTCTGATCCAACCATCGAAATAGAGATTGTCGGTATTTAATAAATCATCCAAATATCTAGAAGTCGAGCTAAAAACTTCAATGATTTCATATTGTTTTTTAACGGAAAAGGACATTATGAAGTCTTTCTCATAACAAAACAAGAACAGATCAGCCACAAGGGGTGCGCAAATTGAACCCATTGGAATACCCACAACTTGTCTAAATAACTTAGTACCAAATCTTATGTAAATATTGTCAAGTAGAAAGGTGAGAGCTTCACACTCTTTCTGACATGACCATAAAATATAATTATCTATGCTCTTCAGAAGTGACAAAAGCATTTCTTACATTACACGCAAGATACAGGGAGTCTTGCCTATGAAATGTCCATTCAACTAAATCATTAAGTTTTTCTTTTAAAAGATTGTGAGGACGTGTAGTGTAAAGGGTGGAAAATCATAAGTTGACAGACTTGAAGCACGAAAACGTCTGGACTTCAATTTATTTAAAACTTCATTAGATTTTTTATAGACCAAAACAGATTTCTCCCTGATCTTACAAAGAC
The DNA here is from genome assembly GCA_963580285.1 of Lucinisca nassula. NCBI lineage: Eukaryota > Metazoa > Mollusca > Bivalvia > Lucinida > Lucinidae > Lucinisca > Lucinisca nassula. The sequence continues at coordinate 132,188,817 of OY757013.1, forward strand.
TTTGTCGCAATATTTAATCAACTATTTTTACGGTAGTAAAACATGAAGTTCAGTGGTGGTACAAGAGCTTGAATTTTAGCCGAGGACATATAACTCATTTTCGAAAAAAATGATTAGTCGGCGATTCGAAAGGATAAACTTACCTGAAATGGATAGATCAAAGTCTAAACTTTCGCATTCTGGGTGTTGTGGCATTTGTAAGTAGGGACAAGGTCTTCAAAACGGACCCTTTTGCTAACCACCCGAATTATGTAAAAAAAAATGTTCAAAACATTATAACGTTTTTTTCAAAACTTCAGGATATCCTATAAAATCGGTTCATGTCCCGTAATTTGGAATACAATTAGCAAGTGTTCACTGCAGTATTAGCCATTCAATACATAACCATATTCTTTTAAATAATGTCAGAAAATGAACCCTCAAAATGGTAAAAAAATATGCTTTGTTTTTCTCAGAGGACATAACCATTGGAATTAAATATTTTTTTTTGGCTGTCATATAAAGGGTCTATATGTTTGTTATTGACAGAATAAAAATGTTGCGAATACGTTGAGTAATTATTTAAAAAAAATGCAATTAAGTTAGCATACCCCCATTACTGCATAATTCAATATTGCGTTTTTAAAGCTTTAATTCGTATAGAAATTGAATAAAAGTCTTACTTTGCTATAAATATAACAAACCTGTTAGATCTATCATTTTTAATTTCAATAAACTTGTTTCAGATCTTGATACTAATACTCCTGATTCATGTGATTGTAAAAACTCAAAGTATTGCTATCCTGCTGCTGGTCATGTAATTACTGGCAATTTGAAAATTATTCCTGATTCTAGGATAAGGAATATAATTTCTAAAGGACCGAAATATCGGTTTCCCTCTAAAATTGATTTCAGTAAATGTAGAGATGAAATCGCTGCTTCCTTGAATGAATTCGGTAATCGATGGTGTAAGCGAGAGTATGTTGAGCATAAAGCCCTTAAGGACTGGAAACTTAGCATTTTAAAACTAGTGAATAAACGCATTTCTTTCTATTCTCAAAATACTAACTTATTACCTCCTAAGCCCAAGACGTCTTTACGTCATCTTAAACTAGGTATTCAAGAATTTCATAAGAAGTTTGTTTTGGCCCCTGCAGACAAGGCCGCTAACAACGTCGTCGTTGTGTGACGGCTCCACTATGTTAACAAGCTTAAGCAGGAGCTTGGTGGTACTATGGCCTATGAACTTCAGCCTTTAGCTGAAGAGAGAGCTATAGTAGATAAACATGTTTGTCTCGCGGCCACCAAGTTTGCTGTGTGTGTTAACGAAGGCCAAGACAAGCTTCCTACGCTATACTGGTTACCAAAACGTCATAAAAAACCTTACAAAGCACGGTTTATTGCAAATTCTAGCTCTTGCACTACCACTGAACTTTCTAAATTATTAACTTCCTGTCTTACTGCTATTAAAACGCATGTAATTAAATATTGTGATAAAGTCTTTGAAAGATCAGGAAGAAATCTGTTTTGGTCTATAAAAAATTCGAATGAGGTTTTAAATAAATTGAAATCTAGACATTTTCGTGCTTCTAGTCTGTCTACCTACGATTTTTCCACTCTTTACACTACACTTCCTCATACTCTTATAAAAGAAAAGCTTAATGATTTAATTGAATGGGCTTTTCACAGAGAAGATTCTCTCTATCTTGCATGTAATGTCAGAAATGCATTTTTCAATTCTAAAGAGCATAAGAATTATACACTTTGGTCATGTCAGAAAGTGTGTGATGCCCTCACCTTTCTACTTGACAATATTTATATTAGATTCGGTATTAAGTTATTTAGACAAATTGTGGGTATTCCGATGGGTACTAATTGCGCACCTCTTGTGGCTGATCTGTTCTTGTATTGTTATGAAAGAGACTTCATTTTGTCGCTTTCCATTGAAAACCAATCTGAAATTATTGAAGCTTTTAGCTCTACTTCTAGATATTTAGATGATTTATTAAATATTGATAATAACTATTTTGATGGTTTGATCAGTCAGATTTACCCCCTAGAACTTCAGTTAAATAAAGCAAATTCTTCTGAAACCGAGGCCCCGTTTTTGGATTTACAGCTATCTATTGTAGATCGATTTGTTTCGTGCAAAATTTATGATTAACGCGATGACTTTGATTTTGAGATTGTAAATTTTCCTTTTTTGGATGGTGATGTTCCTCGTGCGCCATCCTATGGCGTTTATATTTCGCAATTAATTCGATTTGCTAGAGTGTGTAGTCATGTAACTGACTTAAACACTCGTAATAAATTATTAACGGCTAAACTCCTTAATCAGGGTTATCGGTACCATAAACTACGCAAAGCCTTTTCAAAATTTTATAGACGCCATTGTGATTTAATTTCAAAATTCAATATTGGACTTAAATCTCTTCTGCAACAAGGTCTATCGGAACCCGAATTTTATGGTGACTTAGCATATAAATTCAGAAAAATATATAACCGCAATGACTTCAGCACCCAATTTCGTAAAATCATTCTTCGATATAAAAAGATTGGGTACAACATGGATATTATACGACAGACTGCATGCATGGTAGTTAACCCAATCACGGTTGGCAACTTTGCTTCCCTCTTTAATTGCACGCCGGTGGGTCAGGCCTCAGATTCTATGACGGCTCCAACGTAAAGGCTTATTGAAAATTAGAGAGATAATGTCGGTTGGTGACTGATGCTCTGTCTCTGGTCGGGCTCATCGGAGTCTAACTGTTGGTTTTCTTTTGCTCCAGCATTTCAGTGGTTTCTTGCTGTCGAGTCCTCACCGTTGTCTCACCTCTGTGGTTCTTTGATTTTTGTGTTCACGGAGATGTTGCACTGATGAGTTAGGAGGCCTTCATGCGGACTGAACAAATTATTTGTCTAAATCGCGACGGAAGTAAGGGCGATGATTGTGGCCACGTAAAATCGATTTAAGCCCCCCAGTGGAAATCTTCCACTGACCGTTCCAAGGCGGCTCTTCTGTGGCGATTTATTTATGTTGTTGTTTGTTACTTACTGTGTGTATCACTTGTGTCTTTTGGTTTTGGATGGCCATATGGCCATTTTGTGGGAAAGTAACTGTCCTTATGGCCTTCCTTTGTTTAGGTTTCCATTATGGTCTGGTCGCTTAATGTTTGTATTTCTTTCCCTTTGGTGTCTTTTATGGGTGGAGTAAGTTAATTGTATCAATTCCTGATCTTTGTTTTACTTCTACTTTACTGGTTGCAGTGCCGGGGAAGCTTTATATCAAATGCCACAGGTGCACGGAATATAAACAGAATGCATTAGCAATGTCATAAATACAGCGCGCTACCATTCGATGTAATGTAGTACAGTATAACGGTCAAAACATTGAAAGTATCGATTAAATCTAGGCTATGTCATTAAAACTACGTTACAAACTGAAAAAAAAAAAAACAAGTATAGATGTGCACGTGGAAATCGGTGTTAGCACTCGAACATAAAGTTTGAAACAAAATTAGTTCTATTTAAAGTTTTGTAATCTGCTGAAGCAAGGTAGTTTCTGCAAAATAGAAGTGAAGGCAGTGATCAGGAATCGATACAATTAACCCACAGCTCCCGTCAGAGACACTACAGGGAAAGAAACACAAACACGAAACAGCCAGACCCCAATCGAAAGACCAATAACGGAAAGCCAAAAAAACAACAACAACAACAAAAAAAAAAACAACAAAAAAAAACACGACAGCGGACTGCCCCGGAATGGCCAGCGGAACGAATCCCGCTGGTGGGCTCAAAACGACCCCACGTGGTCACAATCCTCGCCCTTACTTCCGTCGCGATTTAGACAAATAATTTGTTCAGTCCGCATGAAGGCCTCCTAACTCATCAGTGAAATATCTCCGTGAACACAAAACTCAAACAACCAAAGAGATTAAACAACTGTGAGGACCCGACAGCAAGAAACCACTGAAATGCTTGAGCAAAAGAAAACCAACAGTTAGATTCCGATGGGCCCGACCAGAGACAGAGCATCAGGCACCAACCAACATTACATAAAATTAGATTCTCTCTACCTCTCAGTAAGCCTTTACGCTGGAACCGTCATAAAATCTGAGGTCTGACCCATCCACTGGATAGGAAACGCAATATATTGTAAATACCCGATGTAGTTTGTCGTCTTGTTCGGCCCTCGCCCATCGGAGCTTGAAGAAATAAATGGGCTGCAGGATGCTTCCACGCAGAGCTGAAACCGACCCGCACACGAGTACTGGTAAACCGCTTAGAGGATCTAAGCTTGCCCAGGCAAAGCGGTGCGAGTCGGCCCGTCCATGCTTATAAACCCTATTGGTTTCATTGGGCGGCAGGGCTTGAGATGTCATTTCATCTCAATGTCGGGTAAAAGTCCCACAAAAATGGAAGCAACGTCTCCAAAAAGACCTTTACAGTGTTGACGGGGATGTTATACCTCAAATCAAACAATGGTCGTCTTGTCAGATTACATGCAAATACTCTACTTTGTATGTTAGCCTTCTTGTCTATTTTGGTAATGTAACCAAATATTTCTGGCCTATATTGTGGGCGTGTTTTTTCTGTCTTTTGTCTCTTCTATTGGGTTGATCTTTTTAGCTCACCAGAGCCGAAGGCTCCGGGGGAGCTTATAGGATAGGCAGTTGTCCGTCGTCGTCGTCGTCGTCGTCTGCGTCAACACTTTCAAACGACATCTCCCCTGAAGCCACTGGGCCGATTGGGCCCAAATTTTATCTGTAGCATCTTTGGGCTGGGGGATTGAAAGCTTGTGTTTTTTTATCAAAATCGGCTCATTAGCTTGGTTGCTATGGCAACTTGTAATTTCCATAGACTTATAATGGGGGAAATTGAAAAATGGCATTTACTGCTAAGTCATTGCAGATGTTTTGCCAAAACTTTCATAGAAATGTTCCTTAGGTAATCTACTATCTGCCATATGATTTTAAGCCTACTGCTCATTTCTATTGGTTGCCATGGAAACCAAAATAAAAAAAATAGAAAAAAAAAAATACTTCAAAAATCATCTCCTCAGAAACCGAATGCTCTATTAGGCTGGGAGTTTTTGGAAATATTCACCATATTTGCCTTTACAGGTTTTGTTTTTTTTTTTTTTTTATAAAATTTGGCACTTTAGTTTGGTTGCTATGGCAACTTAGATTTTCCATAGACTTATAATGGGGAAAATTGAAAAATGGCATTTGCTGCCAAGTTATTGCAGATATTTTTACAAAACTTTTATAGAAATGATCCTTGAGTAAATGTCCCTCAGCCATATGCTTTAATGCCAACATGGGGGTCCCCCAGGTTAAGCCGGGGCCATGCCCCACCCCCTCCAGTTCATAAAAGGCCATATAACTCGAAAACCATCCAGATCCCCACCCCAAAACCATATATATTCTTGTTCCTTATGATAAGATGCATTCAGTGACACCAACCTGGGGGTCCCCCGGTACGTGCCATCGTCATGCCCCACCCCCTTCATTCCATAAAAGGCCCAATATCTTGGAAATCTTACAGACCCCCACCCCTAAACCATATATATTCTTGTTCCTTATGAAAATATACATTCACTGACACCAACTTGGGGGTCTCCCAGAGTGCGCCTGGGCCTTGCCCCAGCCCATCTTCTTCACAAAAGTCCATATATCTCAGAAACCATTTAGATCCCCACCCCAAAACCATATGTATTCTTGTTCCGTATGATAAGAGGCATTCAGTGACACCAACCTGGGGGTCCCCCGGGTTGTGCCGAGGTCATGCCCCACCCCCTCCATTTCATAAAAGGCCCAATATCTTGGAAACCTAACAGATCCCCACCCCTAAACCCTATATGTTCTTGTTCCTTATGAAGAGACTCATTCATTGTCACCAATTTGGGGGTCTTCCTGGGTGCACCGGGGCCTTGCCCCACCACTCCACTTCACAAAAGGCCATCTATCTCAGAAACCATTCAGATCCCCGCCCCCAAACCTTATGATTCTTGTTTCTTATGACATGATGCATTCATTGACGCTAACCTGGGTGTCCCCCAGGATGTGCCAGAGTCGTGCCCCACCCCTTGATTTCATTAAAGACCCAATATCTTGGAAACCTTACAGATCCCCACCTCTACCCATATATATTGTTGTTCCTTATGATAAGACACGTTCATTGACATCAACATGGAGGTCTCCCGGGTCAAGCCAGGGCCTTGCCCCACCCCACCACTTCACAAAAGGCTATATATCTCAGAAACCGTTCAGAGCCCCACCCCTAAACCGTATATAATTATCTTCTTTGTGATAAGACACATTCAAATAACACTAGCTTGGGAGTCATCCGGACTGCCTGGGTCATGCCCCACTGCTTTACTTCATTAAAAGCCATATATCTCATAAATCATTCAGATCCCCACCCATAAACTATAATATTCTGGTTCCTTATGATAAGACTCATTCCGTCACACCAACCTGGGGTCACTTTGTGCTAGGGCAATGCGCCCCGCCCTCCACTTTAAAAGGCCATATATTTCAGAAACCATTCAAATCCCCACCACATAATCATATATGTTCTTAATTGTTCCTCATCAACACCCACTTGGGTGTCACAGGGGCCATTCCTCTCCTCTCCACGTCATAGATGGGCCTCATATATCAGAAACCATTCAGATTCCCACCCATAAACCATATATATACATGTATGTTCTTGGTCCTTATAGGGACAACAATCATGGGCTTTCCTGGGATCAACAGAACATGCCCCAACCCTCCACCGCTTAAGAGGCCTTATAACTCCGGTATACAGATCCCCACTGCTACACCATATATATTCTTATTCCTTATGATAAGACGCATTTAGTGATACCAACCAGGGCTCCATTGGGTCCATGCCCTACACCCTCTACTTAATAAAAGGCCTAATGTTTTAGATACTGAGTCGAGATGGATGCTCATTTGGATATAGGGGTTCATTTGGGAGACTTTATAATTGGTAGATTAAAATGATATCATGTTAAAATTCATGGCTGTCATTGGGCAGTTCCCACCTGAGCTCTGGTGAGCATAGTGGCCCATGGGCCTCTTGTTTTAAGATTCAATACAAGGTTGAATGTACGATGTTCAGGTCAACATTTTTTGCATGCAAATGTTTTTACCGTAAAGGCAAATCAAATTTTGTTAGAATGCATCCGTCACATTGATGATTGTTAAAATAACGATATATAGCCGGCCCAGAATCACTAGCCTGGCTTAAAGTGTTAGTAATTTACTGCATATGTGAATCTACAAAGCATTAAGTAATGGTCGGCTCTTCAAACACCTTTGGTAGTCCGTTAAAACGTTTGCCAAATAAAAAGAGGCACAAAATTACGGACTGGGCGAGAAGCAGCAAATGTCAAACTAACAGTGATGAAAACTTACAGACATTCTGGCTGAAAATATATAATTGCAATGACTTCAGCCGCCAATTTTGTAAAATCATTCTTCGATATAAAAAAAAATAGGTACAACATAAATGTTATACGATAGACTGCATGCATGGTATTCATTCCATTCACGGTTAACAACTTTGCTTCCCTCTTTAATTGTTCGCCGGTGGGCCAGGCCTCAGATTCTATGAGGTTCCAGCTTAAAGACTTACTGAGTATAAGAGATAATTTAATTTTATGTAATGTTGGTTGGCGCCTGATGCTCTGTCTCTGGTCGGGCCTATCGGAGTCTAAATGTTGGTTTTCTTTTGCGCCAGCATTTCAGTGGTTACTTGCTGCTGAGTCCTCACCGTTGTTTCATCTCTGCGGTTGTTTGATTTTTGTGCTCTCGGAGATGTTGCACTGATGAGTTAGGAGGCCTTTATGTGGACTGAACAAATGATTTGCCTAAATCGCGACAGAAGAAAGGGCGAGAATTGCGGCCGCGTAAACTCTATTTAAGCACCCTCCCCCTCCCAGTGGATTTCGTTTCACTGACCGTTCCAAGGCGTTTTTTCTGTCGAGAATTAATTTTTGTTATGATTTGTCTTTGAGTGTGTGTATTGCTTATATTCTGTTTTGGATGACCAATTGGCCAGTTTCTGGGAAAATGACTGTCCTTTTGGCTTTCGGCAATCGGTGTTTCCTTTAGGTCTAGTTATTTCATGTTTGTGTTTCTTTCCAGTTGGTGTCTCTGATGGGAGCTGTGGGTTAACTTTATCGATTCCTGATCATTGCCTTCACTTTTTTGTTACCCCCTTAAGGGCTTTTACATGTACCTTGTCTTGGTAAGGAGACTTGTGTGCCATCATTTTATGAATCAATATGGCACAAACAAAAGCAGTCCAACAATTAAACCTTTGTTTTAGACATAGAATGTGATAGGATAGACGCATAGGCAATTACAAATTACTAGCAGTTCTCAATCTTGTCCGACCTTATGTATTCTGATAACCTAACTGATATGAATATCTCTTTTATATCAGACATTAGACTTATTTTTTTTTGAATTTTGTTATATAAGCTGTAATGCTTAATATAGTTTTGTCCTTCAAATCTGTTTTATCATTAAAATGACACTTAATTCAGGGAGAAGTAGGATTTTATATAGTAAACTGTATATATTGTCAAAAAGGTATATTTTTGGTGCATTGTTCCCAATATTTCTTTATCAACATTTTATAACAACATTTATTCTTTTTCGACCCTAAAGGTACAATTGATTTACTGTTGTTATGACTTTTGACATAATTGCTATTTATATGGTACTGAGTTATCTCCCTTAATTGCAACAACTTGTCCCCACTTTAAGATGCGACAACACCCTGAATCTTAACAAGTAAACATTATTCTTTGATATAGAGGTATTTTTATCCTTTTGAATCGATGGCTAATCAAAAAGTATTTCTAGAGGGTTTCTGAGATATATGTCCCCGGCTTTTGGTAATAAACCGTGCTTTGTATGGTCTTTTATGAAGTTTAGGCAACCAATATAAAGTTTGAAGCTTGTCTTGACCTTCTGTAACACATTCAGCAAACTTGATGCTGAATGACAAATGTGGTCATCAGCTAAAGCCCTTTCTACAGTCAAAAGCTGCAGTTCATAGGCCTTAGTACCACCAACTTCTTGCTGAACAGTGTTAACGTAGTGGAGCCGTCAAACAACAACCACATTGTTAGCGGCCTTATCTGCTGGAGCCAAAACAAACTTCTTATGCAACTCTTGAATACCTAGTTTAAGGTGACGTAAAGACGTCTTAGGAGGTAATATGTTCATATTTTAGAAATTAAAAATGATAGAACTAACATGTTTATTGCATTTATAGCACATTATGGGTGTTTCAGTATTTTGAAAATAAGGAAGAATAGATTAAATCACCGAACTGTACTGGAAGATACTAGGTAAATCTATAGAATCCAAACCCTTATTAATTAAGGATATTTTGATCTAATGACGTTTGTGATTAATTTCAGGATCGATGAAAAGACGAAGAACATGCTGAGTATAACCTCTATTTACAAGAGGACCATGATGGTCCTAATTCCCTCACCTGAGCTATGTGCATATGGGTCCCATGGTGGGGCAATTTTTGGCCCCAGCTCTATTATATGAAAAATCTCAGTAGACCCTGGTGCGGGGCTTTTTTTGGTCCCAGGGCTATAATTTGAACAATCTAGGTAGAGGTTCAGTAGGTGAAGCTTCATACCAAATATCAAAGACCTGGGCCTTGCAGTTTCAGAGAAGAAGATTTTAAAGATTTTTCCCTATATAAGCCTATGTAAAAAAACAGTGGGACTAGTCCCGGGGGCATTTTGGGCCTCAGGGCTATAATTTGAACAATCTTGCTAGAGGTCCACAAGATGAAACTTCATACCAAATATCAAAGACCTGGGCCTTCTTGTATCAGACAAGAAGATTTTTAAGGGATTTCCCTATATAAGCCTATGTAATACCAGTGGGACCCGGCGCGGGGGCATATTTTGGCCCCAGGGCTATAATTTGAATAATGTTGGTAGAGGTCACTAGATGAAGCTTCATACCAAATATCAAAGACCTGGGCCCTACAGTTTCAGAGAAGAAGATTTTTAAAGACTTTCCCTATACAAGCCCATCTTAAACTGGTGGGCCCCAGACCGGGGCCATTTCTGGACCCAGGGCTATAATTTGAACAATCTTGGTAGAAGTCAACTAGATGAAGCTTCATACCAAATATCAAAGACCTGCGCCCTACGGTTTCAGAGAATAAGTTTTCAAAGGATTTCCTAATACAAGCTCATGTAAAACTGGTGGGCCCAAGAGCGGGGCCATTTCTGGACCCAGGGCTATAATTTGAACAATCTTGGTAGAGGTCCACTAGACAAAGCTTCATACCAAATAACAAAGACCTGGGCCCAGCGGTTTCAGAGAAGGTTGTTAAAGGATTTTCCCTATGTAAAGTAGAAGTAAAACAAAGATCAGGAATTGATACAATTAACTTACTCCACCCATAAAAGACACCAAAGGGAAAGAAATACAAACATTATAAGCAATCCCTGAGGATTGGAAAATAAGAGCATTAAATGCATGTAAGTCTATGTAAAACCACTAGGTCTCTGGGCACGGCCATTTTTGGTCCCAGGGCTATAATTTGAACAATATCTGTAGAGGTCCCCTAGATGAAGCTTCATACCAAATATCAAATACCTGAGCCCTACAGTGTCAGATAACAAGATATAATAAAGGATTTCCCTATACAAGCCCATGTAAAATCGATGGGCCCAAGGGCGGGGCCATTTTTGCCCCAGGGCTATAATTTGAACAATCTTGGATGAGGTCTACAAGATGAAGCTTCATTCCAAATATCAAAGACCTGGACTCAGAGGTTTCAGAGAAGAAGATTTTAAAGGATTTCCTTAAATAAGTGTATCTGAAACCGGTGGACCCCGGGATGGGGCCATTTTCGTCCCCAGGAGTATAATTTGAACAATCTTGGTAGAGGGCCATTAGATGAAGCTTCATACCAAAGATCAAAAACCTGGGCCTTCTGGTTTCAGACAAGAAGATTTTTAAAGGTTTCCCTATATAGGCCTATGCAAGTAAAACCAGTGGGCCCCGGCACGAGGGCATGTTTGGCCCCAGGGCTATAATTTGAACAACATTTGTAGAGGTCCATTAGATGAAGCTTCATACCAAATATCAAAGACCTGGGCCTTCTGGTTTCAGACAAGAAAATATTTTAAAGGTTTTCCCTATATAAACCTATGTAAAACCAGTGGGCCCCAGTACAGGGGTATTTTTGGCCTCAGGGCCATAATTTTAACAATCTTGGTAGAGGTCCCCTAGATGAAGCTTCATACCAAATATCAAAGACCTGGGCCTTCTGGTTTCAGAGAAGAAGATTGTTAAAGGCTTTCCTTATATAAGTGTATCTGAAACCAGAGGGCCCCGGGCGGACCATTTTTTGCCCCATGCTATAACTTTAACAATCTTGGTAGAGGGTCATTAGATGAAACTTCATACCAAATATCAAAGACCTGGGCCTTCTGGTTTCAGACAAGAAGATTTTTTAAGGTTTTTCCTACATAGGCCTATGTAAACCCAGTGGGTCCCGGCGCGTGGGCATTTTTGGCTCCAGGTCTATAATTTGAACAATCTTGGTAGAGGTCCATAAGATGAAGCTTCATACCAAATATCAAAGACCTGGGCCTACTGGTTTCAGACAAGAAGATTTTTAAAGGTTTTCCCTATATAAGCCTCAGTTAACCCAGTGGGCCCCAGGGCAGGGGCATGTTTGGCCCCAGGGCTATAATTTGAACAATCTTGGTAGAGGTCCATTAGATAAAGCTTCATACCAAATATCAAAGACCTGGGCCTTTTGGTTTCAGACAAGAAGATTTTTAAAGGTTTTTCCTATATAATAAAAATAAAAAAATGGGTTCCTTTAAGAGCAATGAAAACATTCATAAGAAAGAAGATGGGTCATACTACGTAATTTCGGCTAATAAAGCCTCATCAGTGACCCTGTAATGATCCGGCAAAGAAAGCCAGAGGAAACATACTGCAATTTTGCGAATTTCGAATAGGCAGTCGATTCAAAGACTGAAATAAATCAAAATTGGGTCCAAATAATTAAAAACCTGTCTAGAATATGAGTCTAAACCAATAATTTATTTCCGATTTCTCAGAATATTCACGCTGACCTCAAAGGACCAAAAGTAAAATTTAAACTGCACTATGGTTGATGGGGTCCCCCTATTTGCAGACAAGAACCGTCAAGAACAGTCAAGAACCGACAAGAACAGTCAAGAACCGACAAGAACCTTTTTGGGGCCTATTTATCATAAAATGTAATTTAAAATGATATTTTAAACCAATCCTGATATATATCGATGCGATAATATCATTTTTATACATGCATGAGAGGCATAAAGTTGTCCACATTATTCTCTCGACAATAAATTCTCGTGTCGGTATTTATAGCAAGCGTCAATTTTGTCACTAGATGACAGCTATGTATGTTCATCATGAAGAAACTTGATTAATTATTTAAAAAATATACCTAGCAAACAACAGTTCCATCATTAGATGTTAGTCACGAACGTGCATCGTGGATATGATTTATGAACAAAACAACAACAAAAAAAAATTCTCTTGACGGTAAATTCTCATGTCGGTACTTACAGCAAACGGCAGTCACTAGACATCAGCTATGCATGGTAATCATGACCAGATGTGATTTCAGTACAAAAAAATAACTATTTTACAAGACCATTTTCACCTTTGAACAAAAGTGTCTACATGTTCTTGTCGGTAAATCGGCACATAAATGTTTGTTTGTTTTTTAATTGCCACTGCTGTCTACATTCTCTTGACGGTAAACTCAAGATCTCCTATTCAATATATTGAAAAGTGTACCACCACAAAAAAATGAAAATTTTCAGAAAAAAAAAATCTGAAATTTTTCGTATTTCTGCTTAAAACATAGATTGTCCGTACTCGTTAGAACCGCCTCTACAAAGATATCTGTCTACATTCCCCTGACGGTAAATTCTCTTGTCGGTATTTATTTCAAAGAGCAGTTCCGTTACCAAATGTTAGCTATGTATCATGACCAAATGTAAAGCTCATAAGGGCACAGGAGTGTCAAAGAATGCTTCTAGTTAGCTTCAGAGGCATATATCGGTCAATTCTCGTGTCGGTATTTACCGACACGAAGAATTTCGTTTTAACATGAAAATAAATAAACACGGAAGACAGTGTGAGTTAACTAATGTGGATAGAACTTGTTCCAATTTGATTGTTTGAATTGAGGTTTTATGTCACCATCAACACTATTTAGGTCACTTTGATCACGATGCATCTAGGCGTGTTTTCGTGATGTAACATTCATCATTTAATGATGCCAAGCCTTATTCCCTTGTCGGTTAATTCGTCCGTCGTGGTATGCGAGCATTACGCAAATGTTTTTGTTTTCGCACCTTTAACCCCACTTTTATATAGTAAAACTGGGTATTACGCGGGTATCTATTTTTTTTCTTATTTCTGCTCACAAACATAGATAGTAGGTACTGGCGGTTCTAACGAGATGCCAAAATCTATGTTTTGAGAGAAATATGAAAATATCAGAATTTTTAAGCAGAAAAATGTGATTTTTTTGGTGCAAAAATTTCCAATATATTAATTGCGCGCGCGCGCGCGAAAGAGAGAGAGGCTGAGAGAGAGAGAGAGAGAGAGAGAGGCGTTTCTAACAGGTACCCCCAATCTACCTTTTATAGAATACCATTTATGCATAGGATCGCTTTTCTCCCTGTCAGTTAATACCGTCAAGAGATTCATTACGTTCACAAGTCTGTTCAATGATGCGGTCAGTAAATACAGACAAGAGATTCATTACGTTCACAAGTCTGTACAATGAGGCGGTTCTAACGGGTACCCACATTCTATGTTTTAGATCATCATATATATGCATGATATCGCTCCTCTTCTTGTCAGTAAATACCGACAAGAGATTGATTACACTCACAAGTCTGTACAATGAGGCGGTTCTAACGGGTATCCACAATCTACGTTTTAGAGAATACCATTTATGCATAATATCGGTCAGTAAATACAGACAAGAGATTCATTACGGACGGACTGTCCAGCGGTAATGACCATTAAAAAGCAAGTCCAAGCATTACATTGCGCTTTGGTGCAGTGGAGCGCTTTGGTGCACATGGAGTGCTTTGGTGCAGTGGTAGCGCATCGGATTTGTGATCGAGAGGTTGCAGGTTCGAGCCTCACCCTGACCAAAGTGTTGTGCCCTTGAGCAAGATACTTCATCCACATTGCTTAAAAAAGTACTGGTTACCACCTAGGAAATCCTGCTCGTAATGCTCAGATGTGAGCGATTAGCAGTAATAAGAGAAAAAAAGAAAAGGAAAATTAATTTTATCTCCCTGTAAAATTTAATGACCATTAAAAAACTAATGGCCCATTTATTTTTCGGTTTGTGATGTTTTAATGCCAACGAGCTTATAGCTTTAATGGCCATTACATAAAAATGATGGCCATCAAAACTTTCCAGGTCTATCACTGGACATCAACCATATTTTGATGGCCATTAAAGAACAATGAATCAGATTGTCCGGTTTTTGGACGGTTTTACAATGAAGGACTCCGTCCTTTAGAACAGCGATGTCCATGCAGGCGGGCGTCTGGGTCCCAGTTTACCTTTTGGTTAACCCTGAAAAACCCATCCATAATGGCATTTGTCGTTTTAATGGCCATAAAAGCTTCAAATCATTGGCATTAAAAACAGTTATTTCAGAGGTGTTGATATTTTCGTGGTCATTAATTTTAGACCAGGTTGTGTTGCAGTCCTTGCTTCCAAAGGAATACCCTTCTTATAGAATATTTTAATGACCATTATATTTTGTTAAATTTCTGGAGCCATAAAAATCCATTATATATGGTCCTATTAATGGCCGTATTTTTCATGGCCATGAAGAAAAAAAAAAAAAAAAAAACTTGTATCAATGGGCATTAATAATAAGTTTGGGTTTGATGTTTGATGGGCATTATTTTTTGAAAAGAAATTAATGGACTATTAATTTTATTTTGGATTAGTTTTAATGCCTAAATAATTGCCATTATTATTTAACTAATGTGTTTGATTTAGTGGTATTTTGATGTTCATTTTAATAGATTTTTAACTTTTTCGGTGTCTGTCCCTGTTAAAATTGGCCATTGATAGAACCATTATTAATGGATTTTTAATGGTATATTTTAATGGCAATAATTAACAGGATTTTAATGGCAGTTTGTGCAGTAGTGAAGTGGGGTTTAAAGGCGTGTTCATTACAGGGACTTGTCATGCGGTGCATTTTTGTTTGGAAATAACATGGCTGTTTAACTGGCATGAAAGCCCCGCCCATCGGGACTTGGAGAATAGTTTGGGCTGCATGATGCTTCCATGCAAACAAGTACTGGTAAACCGCTTATATTGTCTAAGTCTGCCCAGGGAAAGTGGTGCGAGCCGGACCATCCCTACATATTAACACTTTGGGTTTGTTTGGGTGGCAGGACTTGAGATTTCATTTCATCTCAATGTCGGGTAAAAGACCCACAAAACTGGAAGCAACCTCTCCAAAATGACCTAAATGGTGTTGACTGGGATGTAAAACCCCAATTTAAAACAAACAACTGGCATGGTTTCAGCTTTGGATCCCAACTATTGTGTTAAAAAGAGGCTACAAAATGACTAAAATGTAAAAAGAGCAAATAATGAATTTTCCTGTTTTATTACAAGAATCAATTTGCATTTTTTATTTTGTTTAATATGACAACAGAAATAAACAAAGTCTTCATATTTTAAACTAAATAAAAATGAAAAATAGAACTTCTGTGAAGATATACTCTGTCAACAACTTTTCCCTTTATTACATACACAAATCTCTGTTGTGCATACAAAAACTGTAAAATTCCGATATTAAGACCACCTTTGACACTGTTGGAAAGTGGTCTTTTAGACCACATTTGAAAGACCCAAAGGCACTCTGTTGCTAGAGGACAGTGGGTATAGAAAATACAAAGAAAGAATACCTGAAACCTTTAAGCATGCTTTTAAAGGTACAATACGTATTAAGGTTAGCAGGGGCCAGTTGTTCAAAGCATCGTTAACTTAACAAGGTCGTTAGTGGTCATAATGTTAACTGTTCTAGCAAGTTTAATATTTAAATTTTTGGTATTTTTGCTGAAAAATGTGAGCAGCTTTTGCAAATGCAAAAGCTGCTCACATTTTTTCAGCAAAAAATATTAGCATATTTACAATAATAAATGATAAAAATTTTAACGATATGTTAACTAACAACGTCGTTAGTTTTGAACAACTGGGCCCTGGTCTTAAAAGTGGAATTTCACTGTATGAAGCTGTTTCAAGAATATTACGTTACAATAAACTGATTGTAATCAGAGGTGGGTTTTGTTTTTGTTTGATTTGAGGCTTAACATCATTTTGGAGACATTGCTTCCAATTTTGTGGGACTTTTACCTGAGGTTGAGAAGAAATGACATCTCAAGCCCTGTCGCTCAATGAAAGCAATAGGGTTTATAAGCATGGATGGTACGACTAGCACCGCTTTGACTTGGCAGGCTTAGATCCTCTAAGCAGTTTACCAGTACTCGTGTGAGGTCAGTTTCAGCTCTGTGTGGAAGCATCAAGCAGCCAGTCCATTTGTTCAAGTCCCGATGGGTGGGGGCCTAATCATAGGTTGGTGAAAACTACAGTTACCAGAGAAAACTACCTGGGTCCAGTTGTTCAAAGCCTTAACAAGCTTGTTAGTGCTCCAAATGTTAACTGTTTCAGTAAGTAAAACAGAGGTAATTTTTCTGAAAAAAAAAAAATATATGACAAACTTTTGCATTTGCATTGCAAAAGCTACTCATATTTTTTTCAGCAAAAATATTAAACTATCAGACATAATTAATGACTTTACTTTTAAAAATATGTAGGCTATGTTGTTAGATTTGAACAAACAATGCATCTTTGTGCAAATCTATGTCCTTGTTTAACCTGTTGTTAAAACTTTAATTTTTTAATATGGCAAAGTAATTTACTGTTAATTTTTTTCTGAAAAAAAAAAATGTGAAAAGCTTTTGCTAAACTACCATACTAATAAATACAGCACATTAAGAAAACATGCCTATATAATTCTAACCCTCTTAACTCCACTTTTATATGGTAAAAGTGGGGTTTAAAGGGGTGTACATTTTTTTTCTTATTTCTGCTCATAACATAGAATGTGCATACTCATTAGTACATGCTCAAAAATATAGAATCAGAATCAGAATTGTTACTAGTGACACGTCAAATGACATTCATACACCAGGACCTGTGATGTGGGAAGTTAGTCCCTAGCTCTAACCAAAGAGGTAAATTTAGCTACACAATCATCAGCACCTTCAGCTGTCGAAATAATCGAATCGGGAAGGGCATTCCAATCATAGATTATGGGTAATTGTTACAAATGCCTCTCTGTAATTGTTAGAACTACCTTGGTGAGGCAGTTCTAATAAGGACCCAAAATCTAGGTTTTTTGGGCAGAAGTAGGAAAAATATCAGAAGTCTTAATCTGTAAATTTTCATTTTTTGGTAGTAAAATTTTCAAAATATTTGAACAGGCATGTTTTCGTAATGAAATATCAGAATACTTAACATGTTGAACACTAACAAGCTTGTTAAGTTAACCCTTCTCTTGCTGTTCACGACAACCCCTATCTTTGCAAACAGTGTAGATCCAGATCAGATGGCTTCTCAAGAAGCCATCTGATCAGGATCTACACTGTTTGGCATTCAGTTTATAAATTTGTAGGAATAAATAACATCAAGTAATTTGATTGGTTGATAGACAGAAATAGGTGTGGCTTAAATGAATATTCAGCAAGAGAAGGGTTAAAGATGCTTTCAAAAGAGCAAGAAGATATTAACATTGATGCTTGTTCTTCATGAGCTTTAACCTTATCCTGTTGAATAAATTAATTTAGCCACACCCATAACTGACTATCAGCCAATCTACACCACAACCTCTTTATAACACTATTAATGGGGTCCAAAGCAGAAACTGTGTTAGTTAAACAACCGTGTTATATCCAAATAAAAATGTATAGATTATATAGAAAAATGACCATTTATGGTCATTTTTCTATATAATCTATACATTTTTCGGATCCATCCTGAAACCGTGTTATATCAATAACCGTGGAATAACGAAAAGCGTTATAACGAGGTTGTGGTGTAATTGCTATATATAATGCATTTCTTCAATTCACAAAATGACTATCAAACAGTGTAGATCCTGATCAGATGGCTTCTAAATCTGATCTGGATCTACACTGTTTGCAAAGATAGAGGTTGTTGTGTTCAGCAGGATAAGGGTTAATATCCAGTTAACCAGACAATGAACACCCTGGTATACCCAGTATATATACAGAGACAAGGTGAGTTTACAAAGTATACATTATCTTTCTTAATCTTGCTTCAAAACAGAGATAATGTTTATATGTAAGAACTGCCTCATCCTTCAAGGCATATATTAAGGTCTCATTCCTCATGGACATGTGATCGAAAAATCAAAAGCTGAATGCTTCATGAATTACCTTCTTTCGCACACATACATTTATATCAGACAGGCACATTCACATACATTCTTTTGGACGGAATATTTAAATAAATTGGTCACAGAACAAAAAAATATCACAGATGCTTAAATTATGGTACATGCACTGTACAATATCATTTTTAGTGCTATAGAGAGCCACAATATTATAACATAAATTAGAATGCTTTGTACTTTAAAATTAAATGAACTTCATCACACATAAATGATCCTTAATAGTAAACATGTATACAGTGAAACTTCGATGGCTCGAACACCAATGGCTCATTTATCAAGGTTGTTTCGAACTCGTTCCTGAGTCCCTAAGAAAAAAATTCCATAACTGCAGATATAAATATATTTGAGATAATTGTCTTATTTGATCTTCAAATTGTATGTTGTGTACACTCATTAGAATCGTCTCGATGATGAGGCGATTCTAATGAGTGCACACAACATACATTTATTTTGAAGAAAATTGAAAAGATGTTCATATTATGCTTCTTGACCTAGCTTTCAGATCAATCCTCCGTGGCTCAAACTACCCCTGTCTTAAACAAATTTTCATGGTCCCAAAGGTGTTCGAGCCGGTGAGGTTCGACTATATATGGGCTGTCCATGCAGTTTGTATAGAATTTCGCTCTGGAAAGTACGGATGCAATTTGACTTAAAAATTATTCATACAGAAGGAAATGGATATGTGTGTGTGAAATCGGGTTTAACGTCGCTTTCAACAATTTTTCAGTCATATCACGACGGTGTCTGGTTGCGACAGGGAACTCAATGCTCACTTTTATAGTGCTGCCTCACTGAAGTATCATGTCCCAGACACATTACATGATACCACACCCACTCACATTATCCTGACACTGGGTCGACCAGTCCTAGCTCTACCCCGTAAATCTGAGTGCCAAGCGAGGAGCAGCTAGTTCCATTTTTAACGACTTTGGTATGTTGCGGCCCGGGATCGAACCCCGTGACCTCCCATTCCCCGGAGCGGAGAAGGAAAAGGGTGTTATAATAACTAAGTCGAAATATAAAAAATCAAACCAATGGATCAACACCGTTGGGACTATGTAAATTTAGATTTGTTTGAGACAGGTGCAGTTAACACGTTAATCATAGTGCAAGGTCAGAACAAAAATGGTTAATAATTTAGAATCTATATAACAATGCATGCTGCTATACAGAAACAATGTATGATGTGTGTATTGATTCTAATGAATACACACAGGCTATCCGTAGACTAATCAATACACACAGCATACATTGCAGAAAAAATGTATGTTGTGTGTACTGATGAGAATCGCCTCTCTGCCTCGCTTTTCAAGCAATGTATGCTGTGTGTATTCATTAGAATCGCCTCACTGAGGCTATTGTAATGAACACATACTATGTATCTAGTGTGATTCTGATTAGCACATACAACATGCATTTTCAAGAAGTAAGAAAACTGCCCAGAGTTATCCTTACCTACTTCCATCTTTAGCTATGGAGAGAATTTCCTAGTGACTCCCAAACAGATTCGAAACGAGCCATCAGTGTTCGAGCCATTGAAGTTTTATAGAATCTTTTTTTTTTCTGCATACATTTTATGACATATGTACCCACAAGAGCATTTTAAACTTCTTAAATAATAAGTTCAACAATTCTAGCATTTTAGTACTTTTTTGTAAACTATTAAATGGCAGTAGCACATTTTCATCTAAATCATCACGTGTACACGTCCATGAAATGAAGACCCCACTGAACCCCGCTTCAAATAGAGAAAACTGGGGTTTATGGGGGTATACATTATCTTTCTTATTTCTGCTCCAAGACATAGGTTGTTTGTACTCGTTAGAACCGCCTCAATGAGGCAGTTCTAACGAGCACCAACAACCTATGTTTTGAGCATTTATAAGAAAATTATCACAGATTTTCATCAGAAAGGTAGCCACTTTGGAGATAGGTAAAATGCACTATGTCACACGGGTGAGTTTATAATAATCTGTTCTTCTTGTTGTTTTAAGAGATCCAGGTTGGAGTAGGTTCTATTCCTTTAAGAGCAAAGAAAGTTTGTATCTTATTGTCAAAGTCTTTAGGTCTTTCATCTGGATCTTTGTATCTCACAGTCATGTGATCACCAAGATATTTTATAAGTTCACAGGTTTCTTCAAATCTCTCTAACTTCTTCTTGTACTTCTTTCTAACATAGTCAGAACTCTTTGGATTGAATGCTGAAATGATAAAGTCAAACATGTCAACAACTGCATGTTATGAACTACAGCCCATTTTCAATAGCTTGAATGCTGTAAAAATCCTAAACATTCAGACACCTTAAGGACTTGCTGTGATTCTCCTTGAATTTTCATAAATGTGCTTCATATTCCAGCAAGGAGTCCAAAAGGTGCAGACAGAATGACAAACAGTGTAGACCAGATCAGACTGGTCCTTCAGGAGCAGTGAAGGAGCAGTCTGATCTGGTTCTGAACTGTTTGCTTATACTTATCTGTTTAAATACTTAGGTAAATTATAGAACCTTTGGAGCCATAAAAATTTGTTTGAGACAGTGGTTGTTTAAACTTATAAGGGTTACTTATAGCACAGATCTTGAGTCAAAACGGGGTGACTTAAAGAACAACTTGCCAGAACATTTACTGCTTCAATCACTTGCTCTTGCATGAACAATGATTGCTTATATCACTAGCAAGAACAACTTGTCCTCACATCTAATGTTTCCATTACTAATAAGAATAACTTGCAAAAAATATTTCATGTTTCCATCACTAATAAGAACAGCTTGCCAGAAATATTTAATGTTTCCAGCACTAAAAAGAACAACTTGCCAGACCATCTAATGTTTTCATTACTAATAAGAACAACTTTCCAGAACATTTAATGTTCCCATGACAAATAAGAACAACTTGCCAGAAAATTTAATTTTTCCATCACTAATAAGAACAACTTGCCAGAACATTTTATGTTTCCATCACTAACAAGAAAAACTTGCCAGAACATTTAATGATTTCATCACTAACAAGAACAAATTGCCAGAACATTTAATGATTTCATCACTAACAAGAACAAATTGCCAGAACATTTAATGTTTCCAGCACTAACAAGAACAACTTGCCAGATCATTTAAAGTTTTCAGCACTAACAAGAACAACTTGCCAGAAAATCAATGTTTTCATCACTAACAAGAACAACTTGCCAGAACTTTTATTGTTTCATCACTAACAAGAAAAACTTGCCAGAACATTTAATGATTTCATCACTATCAAGAACAAATTGCCAGAACATTTAAAGTTTTCAGCACTTACAAGAACAACTTGCCAGAAAATCTAATGTTTTCATCACTAACAAGAACAACTTGCCAGAACATTTAATGTTTCATCACAAACATGAACAACTTGCCAGAACATTTAATGCTTCAATCACTTGATCTTGCA
This sequence comes from Lucinisca nassula, assembly GCA_963580285.1. NCBI lineage: Eukaryota > Metazoa > Mollusca > Bivalvia > Lucinida > Lucinidae > Lucinisca > Lucinisca nassula. Next base: position 132,210,819 of record OY757013.1, read on the forward strand.
AGAACATTAAATGTGTTCATAACCAACAAGAACAAGTTGTCAGAACATTTAATGTTTACATTACTCACTGAATAACAAGCTTTTCCACTCGTGTTCGCAAAGGTACTATATTGCAGAACAAAACACACTTACCTTTTAAATGATATGCAATATAAAACAATGCTGATCTGCTTGCACTGAGGAATGGATACTTGGGTTTCACATTTCCGCAAGCTGTCATGGCCTTTACAAGGGCAGTAGCCACTGTCTGTTCCATGTAACCCAACATAGGTAATCCTGTGACTGACAGGTCCTCCTTGGTAGGGGGCAGCTTGTGGGGCAGCTTCAAGCTTGAGTACTGTTCAGGCAGCCTGTGGCAAACAAAAACATATATGAGCCAGGGCACAGCATTTCCTACAATTTACATGTACGCACAGCCAAGAATGAGATCAGCCTGTGCATCCATATAGTCTAACCAGAGACTTCTCTTGCTGCATGAAGGAGCATTGGGCCCTTAGCAGGCTTTCAAGTGACTCCTGGTGAAAAAGTAGGAGAAAAGTAGGAGCCTGAGATATTAAAAAGTAGGAGAAAAGTAGGAAAAAAGTAGGAACGTGATATAAAAAGTAGGAGCTTATGTACACGAACATACCTCCATATGTCTCACATTTTACCAGTTTTCATTTGGGCAGTTTTATTTGTGCATTGAGTCTAATGTTTTTACATCAAAGTTAGCAGGCACCTGTAAAATGATAGTGGCTAACCGTTCTAGTACAGTTATTCATGACTGCAGCCTGAACTTCCAATGCTTTTGTCAAGAGTTTGCCACTAGCAGATATCTGTACCTAGATATTGACATATGTCAAAATATTAATTCAAAAGAATTAATGAATTTTAAAAATTTACATTTGTGAGAAGCATCAGCTACAGGATGTCCCGGTGAAGGCATCATAGCACTGCTACAATGAATTCCTGTCATGCAAACTAAGACAGCATTTTAGTTGCTCACTGAAGTCAAGGTTTTAAAGTATTGCTGCAATGAATCTCTTGTTATGCTAAACAAGACAGAGCTCTAGTTGGTCACTTCAGTCATCACAGTATTGCTGCAATGAATTTCTGTCATGCTAAATAAGTGAGTGAGTGAGTGCGTTTTAGTTTTACATCCAACCAACAGCGAAGGTCATACGGAGACAGGACCTCGGTTTAAAGACTCATCCGAATGTCTGGAGAAGCCCGGAATCGATCCTGCGATCCCTGGTTTACAAGGCGAGTAGCGTAACCACTGCACCACGGAGGCTTCTCATGCTAAATAAGACAGAGCTCTAGTTGGTTACTTCAGTCATCACAGTATTGCTGCAATGAATTTCTGTCATGCTAAATAAGACGGAGCTCTAGTTGGTTACTTCAGTCATCACAGTATTGCTGCAATGAATTTCTGTCATGCTAGACAAGACAGAGCTCTAGTTGGTCACTCCAGTCATCACATCACTGCTGCAATGAATTTCTGTCATGCTAGACAAGAAAGATCTCCTGCTGGTCTAGACATTGCATTACTGCTGCTTTGAATTCCTGTCATCCTCCATAAGACAGATCTCAGATTTTTCACTGCAGTTAAGGCATCATAGCACTTCTTCAGTGGTTTTCTGTCATGCTAAACATGACACAGCTCTTTTAGGTCAATTCAATTAAGGCAACACAGCACTGCTGCAATTACTTCCTGCCATGCTCAACAAGACAGAACTCTAGTTGGTAACTTCAATTAAGGCAACACAGCACTGCTGCAATGAATTCCTGTCATGCTCAATAAGACAGAACTCTAAATGGTCATTGCAGTTAAAGGCATCAAAGCATGGCAACAATGAATTACTTTCATACTCATCAAGACAATAATTCTAGTTGGTCACTGCATTTAAGGCAAATTTAAGCAGCACTGCTGCAATGAATTTCTGTCATGCTCAAAAAGTCATAGCTCTAGTTGGTGACTCAGTTAAGGCACCAAAGAAATGCTGCAATAAATTGCTGCAATGCTCAACAAGACAGAACCCTAGTGGGTCACTGCAGGTAAGGCATCACAGTACTGCTGCAGTGTATCCCTTTGATGCTCAAAACAGAACTCTAGTTGATCACTGCAGTCAAGACATCACAGCATTGCTGCAATGAATTTCTGTCTTGCTCAACAAGACTGGGTTCCAGTGGGTCTGCAGTTTAGTCATCAGAGCACTGCTGTAACGTATTTCTGTCATGCTCAACAAGACATAGCTCTAGATGGTAACCACAGTTAAGGCATCACAGCATGGCTGCTACAATGAATTTCTATCAAGCTAAACAAGACAGAACTCGAGTTTGTCACTGCAGTTAAGGCACCACAGCACTAAGGAAATGAATTGTAGTTGATCATTGCAGTTAAGTTGTCAAAGCACTGCTGCAATGAATTCCTGTCATGCTCAACAAGACGGAGCTCTAGTAAGGCATCAAAGACATGGTATCAAAGCATTGCTGCAATGAACTGCTGGTCAGTTAAGGCCTCAAAGCACTGCTGCAATGAATTCCTCGCATGCTTACCAAAACATAGCTCTAGTGATCACTGCATTTAAGTAATCAAACCACTGCTGCTATGAACTCCTGTCTTGCTTCAAAAGACAAAGCTTTAGCTGGGCAATGCAGCTGAGGCATAAAAGCATTGCTGCAATGACTTTTTGTCATGCTAAACAAGATAGCTCAAGCTGGCTACTGCAGTTTAAGGCAACACTGCACTTCTGAAGTGAATGTTTGTCATGCTAATAAGACAGAGTTATAGCTGGTCACTACAGTTAAGGCATCACTGGACTGCTGCAATGGATTTCTGTAATGCTAAACAAGACAGAACAGTTTGTCACAGCAGTTAGGGCATCAAAGCATTGCTGTAGTGAATTTTCTACCCTTCTCAACAAGACAGAGCTCCAGTTGGTCTCTTAGTTAAAACATCACTACACTACTGACTACTAAAAAGTCTTGTCTTGTTCAACAAGACAAAAATGTTAATGGTTGTTGCAGTTTTGCTTTACATCAACATATTCCAATTAGTGGTACAGCTAAAACAGCAGACGAATGTCGAGGATCATCAGTACATATGTCATGTAACAAGATGCATTCTACAAATAGTTTGAGATACATGTTATACTTTTAAATACTTAATTTGTTTGTTTATTTATTTGAGATCTTAGTATTTGAACAACTCAAAAAAGTAGGAGAAGTAGGAGTTTTTCTGGAAAAAGTAGGAACAAAGTAGGAAGGGACCCAAAAAGTAGGAAAAGTAGGACTACTTGAAAGCCTGCCTTAGCTATCCTTAGAGCACACAACATAGACGCTGATCAGACTGCACAGATGCGCAGGCTGATCTGAGTCTTCATTGGGCAAACATGTCTTACTGTAGGTTTTGTTATGCGCTGGCTCATATATAGACAAAACTTGCTGTATTTATAATTTCTGTGAAACCAGTCCTCAGCTCCAGATGAAGCTGATTAATATTCAGACATATTACATTTACAAGAAACGAATGTGGAAATTCCACCACATCTGCTTCTATTAAAGCAAATGTCATGGAAATTTGTTAGAATCGCCTTGGTGAGGCAATTCTAACAAAATGTCCACAACATTTGTTTCTTGAAGTGATTAAGGGAAAAAAGGCCTTTTGTTATCTAACACAGCGCGCCTATATAGGCAATGGAAAATAACCGTGTTTTATTCTGCAACAAATCACAGCTCGGAAGAGTGTGACGAGTGACCTTATTAAAAACTGCCAACTCATGACGTCACTAGTCCATTTCCTTGACGTTGGACGGTGTAACATCATTTTCTCGCATCGAAAACGTTAGAAAAGAATATAATTGCATGTGTTTCAGTCAATAAATATTAGCGGGATTTCTTCTAACAATGGCGAAGAGTTGTAAGATTTTGAAGGAAACAACAGCATTAGTGCCGATTTTCAGTGCGTTAGAATCGAAACAGATCAGCTCTAGCCAGTGATTTGTTGGGTTATAAATCACAGTTTGTCGGTCAGTTGTAAGTAGACAAATCACGCGCGTGATTTGTCTACTTTACAACTGACCGACAAACTGTGATTTGTTGGGTAATAAATCAGTTTGTCGGTCAGTTGTAAGTAGACAAATCACGGGCGTGTAGCGCGCGTGATTTGTCTACTTTACAACTGACCTCTGAACTGTGATTTATTACTCAACAAATCACTGGCTAGAGTTGATCTATTTCTTAAATATAATACTTCTTATTGGAAGTCTTTAGAGCAGCAAGTTCTTTATAATGGCAAACTGACTGTTGATCATCTCCCTTTGGCTAGCCCATAGACTACACATTTTAATGTTCATGAATACAATCAGTGACAACTGATCAGAATGTGTTGATACACAGGATGAGTTGAGATGAGATGAAATCACATTTCAAGGAAACTACTAGGGTTTAAGGAATGATCCTACTCAGCAGTTTGCCTGAGCAGGCCTGGACCTTCTTAACAGTTTAACAGTAATAATGACCATTCAGATTCAGCTCTGGGCAGAAGCACAATACAGCCCAATCATATAAGAATCTTATATGGATGTGAGGGGTGGATGGAAACATCCGTCCAGAGGGACACTGTCTGACATCACTCGGCAAGCCGAGTGATGCCGGACAGTGATCCCGAGGGACGGATTTTTCTATCCACCCCTCACATCCATATTGGATTCTTTTTCTTGCATACCGCCCATTTCTTAGCACGGAATTTCAATGCTGCAGTCACTTCGGTTACCAACGTCCGCCATATTGTGTTGACACTGGAGGAATGTTTAGTGACGTCACGTATCGTGCATGACGTCAACCTTAACGACAGCGCATTCAAGGTTGTAATTAACCAGTACATTTATCAAACACGCGATTATATTCGATTTTGGGTCGGAACACCAGGGTCAGAACATAAATTTCTATCCCAGGGTAAAATCACGGATTTCCATGTCTGGTCTGCAAGAAATATCATTCCAAGCCCCGATGGGTAGAGGTATTAGCCTTTGTAGTTGGCTACACATATGTGCAACAGAAGAACATATACTAGACAACGTTATGGGGCTTTTCTCATGTGTCTCGCTTCAAAAGGTATTTTTAAACACTCCAACATGAGTTCATATATATCAAGCCTATACTCACTTCATAAATTTCAGCAATTTCTCTTCTGTTTCACAATACCAGTATTTTTCTCTGTACTCAACAACAAACTCTGACTTGCCAGGCTTTATGGCTTCATATCTAAAACATAGAATCAAATTATTATTAATATCATTAGAATGATACAACCATCTGACTAAGGAAATTTTTTTCCATCATCACGAAAAACACGTCTAAATAATTTTGACCCCTTGAACCCCACTTTTATATTGTATAACGTGGGTTAACAGGGGTTTACCTTATTTTTCTTATTTCTGCTCTAAAATATAGATTGTGGGTACTCATTAGAACCGCCTCTATGACGCGGTTCTAACGAGTACCCATAATCTATATTTTGTGCAGATATAAGAAAAATATCACAACTTTTCATCCTAATATAATCATTTTTTGGTGGTAAAGTTTACAATATATTTGTATAGGCGTGTTTTCGTAATGTGACTCCAAAATTAACATTTTTTTCTGACAGAAATTTGTGATATTTTCTTATTTCTGTGCCAAACAAAGATTTGGGGTGCACTTTAGAACTGGCTCAATGAGGCAGTTCTAACGAGGATCCACAATCTATATTTTTGAACAACAATTAAGAAAATCATGGATATCCATGTAAACCCCACTTTTCTCTACAAAGAAAGGGATTTACAAGAGTATTTAAGGAGTATGGGATCACCTGGCAGATTTTTCCGCCATTTTTCAAAGGAAGACAACTTCGGGACTTCCTGTTCACTTTTCTATAAGCCATATCCCACTGAAAAAGGGGTCTACTCTTAAAGGAAAGAATTTGCTCCTTAGGAGCAAATACTTTCCTTTAAGAGTTGACAACTATTGTCATGGGAGACAAAAATACTTTTGCTGGAGTTGCTTCCCCTGAAGGTGTTCCCATTCCCCTTAATACAAAGACTTGTTAACTCTCACAATGCTAAATATTTCAATATGCTATTCACTCCCAATTTTCAACCATTTGTGTTGCATTAGTTCAATTTTACCATCTGATTCCAACTTCTTTCTTAAAAAGTATTAGAAAATATCACAAAAATACAAGTTACTTTTGTCCAAAACTTATGTTCTGATATCTATGCAAATATAAAATTGATTTGGAGGGTTGTGGTGTAGTGACAAAGCATTGGATTTGAGATTAAGAGGTAGCCGGTTTGATCCCTGAAAGCACCATGCATTGTTTCCTTGAGCAAGAGTTTCCTTGAGCAAGAGACTTTATCCACATTGTTTCTATCCAGGAAGAGGAAGAAAAGAGGGTCACATTGAACTAAATGTGCTATCCTCTATAAATAAAGACGATTACCAGTACATCCAAGACCCCAATTTTTATATGGAAGTGTACTGTCAAAGTCATATATGCCTATCAATTTGCTTGCATAACATGGCTAAACAGACTCTATTAACAACCTGCTTTTCAAAAATCGAATGGATTCTTGAGTTCCTTAGAAAACTTCCCTGCCATCATGTGAACAAGTCCTTGAAATGAACACCCCACTAAACCCCACTTTATATATAGAAAACTTGGGCTTATGGGGGGCATACATTTTTCTTATTTCTGCTCCAAGACAAAGGTTTAGAGTACTTGTTAGAACTGCCTCAACGAGGAGATTCTAGCGAGCACCCAGATCCTATGTTTGCAGTAAAAATAAGAAAAATGTAACAGATTTTCATCAGAAAAGTAACCATTTTTGAGATGCCAAAAAATGCACTATGTCACACAGGTGTGTTATCATACGGGTAACTTCTGCTATTAAAATGCATGTGGATAATTTTGCGAGATTTTTCTTATTTAATCATGAAAATGTATGTTGTGTGTACTCATCAGAATCACCTCAAGGAGTACACATGACATACCTATGATTTATAGAAGCTCAACAAGATATCCTTTAGTAGTATCCATTATGCCCCTGACCTGGCACAATGATTAACCCTCGGCAGCTCAACCTACCCCTATCTTGAACAAAATTTTCAAGGTCCCAAAGATGTTTGAGTCGTATTTACCCTAAGTGTTTGTACACCTCAACTCCTTACCTGATGCTGAGCCTAAAAATGGCTGGATGAGTAGCAGTGTAGACCCAGAGGAGATGCCGCAAGATGCCACATCTCATCTGGGTCTACACTGTTTGCTCAGCCCTGTCTGTCTAAACATGTAAGGAAAATGTTGTTTACTGTACTCGCCCTATTTACCGCACAGGTTCATATAAAGGCACACCCAAGCTATTGCCAGAAAGAAAATGCACAAGCCCACACTTTACAGTAGCCTCCCCATGATTTCATATTGGGTTTTGGCGCATTTTTGACTCAGACAATCATATGTGACTCATAATTTGCTTTATGGTAAAAAATGGTGGACAATGTGGAAAAAAATTTAAAATGGAAATAGATGATGTTTATTGTTTTTATCCCAAAGGAACACATCTATATTATCAATAAAATATATACTGGAGATAAAACAACAGCGTTGAGTTATATTTTTTTTAGTCTTTAATACACCTGTCCAAACTCACGTAACAGGACAGACATGTTTAATCAATCAAATTCATTCAAGAGAAAATCAGTGGTGTATATATCAGGAACACATGTAATTGTTTGTGTTACAATTATTAACTCCTCTACTTCTCAAAACAAGGAAATACATCGCCCATAGCATTGAGATCAAGAAAACTTCAAAAGGGAAATTTTAAACTTCTTAACAGCATTTCATCAACCTGATTTTTTTTAAAAAAAAATTTTTCTGAACAGTTTAACTTCACTGCACCATCAACACTTAAACAAAGAACCAAATAAGAACCCTTCAGCAGTATATCTGTGTGCACAGAAAGCAGTAAAATGAACCTAATGTGTCACTGCTTCAACATTTAAAAGGATCTTCAGCTAATGCTTATCACGTAACAGGACAGACATGTACCATTTTACCACTCATGAAGTTACAGAACGTTCATAACACAAGGCTGTAACAGTTTCAGACTTCTAATATAAGACAAAGCTGTAAATTTAAATTCTGGTAGAGCTCTTTTCTTCCACCAGAACTGGATCACTGACTTTTTTTTTAAAAAAAAAAGGAGTCTACACGTTCCTGTGAAATGTCATAAAAAAGTGGCCAACATTGAAATATCTCTCCTTGCATAACCGTCTTCTCCATTTATTTAAGAATAACTTCATTGTTTGGAAAGAGCCTTTTGACCTGCAAGAGAAAAAAAGTTGAATAATTTAATCCCCATGTCTGTCAGTTAACATATCGTTCTCTGTTTATATTGTAACCAAAGGTCCCTGTCGCGTAGTTGGGTATTCCATATGAGATGCCATATATAGAGAATGCCATGTTCATTTCTTTTGATATCAAGTTTACAAGGCAAGATAGAAGTGGAGGCAATAATCAGGAAGCGATACAAACAACCCCTAGCTCCTATCAGAGACACCAAAGGGAAAGAAACACAAACATGAAACAACAGACCTAAATGGAAACATCAATAGCGGAAAGCCAAAAGGACATTACTTTCCCACAAAATGGTCAATAGGCTATCCAAAATAATATAATATAAGGGACACAAACACACAAAGACCAAACATAACAAAAATAAACCACGACAGAAGTACCTATTTTAAAAGACTCGACTTTGAGGACGCTTGTAGAATCGTGAGGCTCGCCAAGCGATTCTACATGCGTTCTCAAAGTCGAGACTATTAAAATTGATACCAAAGGATACGAATCTGGTATTCTCTTATCAGTTAATATCTCTTATCAGTTAATACTCTTACAATTTTGCGAATTTTCAGTAGTTCAGTTCAAGAAAGGCAATGTCATGTTGACCTGATAAAACTGACTTGTCCTGACATAGCATATTTTTATCAAGTCGAGGTGTAACAATGTAATTAATACAGGAGGTAGATGATAAATTCTAATACAGAATATATGGGACGACCCATCTACGCAGCTGGCACCTTTGATATTACAAACTGTCAAAAATAAAAAAGTAACATTTCAATGTACAATTGAAACATGACGAAAGAACTTTGTTTAAAGCAAGGCTGTGAAAATCTCTTCTCATCTAGGGACAGACATGTTAACAGACAAAACTAACTTATCCAACCAAATATCTCCGCCCCCGCCCATAGGGGCTTGAAGAAATATATGGGCTGCACGAGGCTTCCACCCAGAGCTGAATCTGGCCCGCACACTAGTACTGGTTAACCGCTTAGATGATCTAAGCCTGTCCAGGAACCGCGGTGCGAGGCGGACCGTCCATGCTAATAAACCCTTTTGGTTTCATTGGGCGACAGGGCTTGAGATGTCATTTCATCTCAATGTCGGGTAAAAGTCCCACAAAATTGGAAGCAACGTCTCCAAAATGACCTTTACAGTGTTGACGGGGACGTTAAACCTCAAATCAAACAAACAAAACCAACCAAATATCTACTAGACCAGAAAAAAGACAGACATGAAATAGTGAAAGAATAGTAGAGAACAAACAAATAAGAATCAAAGAGTTTACTGACGATAACTTTTTTGTATCAAAACGTGTGGGCATCTGTTAGAGTCGCCTTAATAAGATCACTCTAACAAACACTCACAACATTTGTTTTCTTTACAAATATTCATTTAAAAATCCCAGAATCATCCTCCAGCTCTTACCCTATATTTTTTGCTTATGACCCTTCATATACTTGTTCCAGGGCAAGTAAATTGAATTTTTCTACTTGTCTGCAGTCATAATTGACAAGTATGTCAAGTCGGTTATAGTACTTCCACAGCGTTGTTTGAGGTATATTCAAATTTGAACATATTAGACTACCTCTGCAACATAAAGTCTAAATTCATCTGCTGCACTACGATTTAAAAACACATCTGTGTGTGTGTGTGTGTGTGTGTTCTAGTACACTACTACAACAAATGAATGGTTGTCATCTCAAATCAGATAATAAGTTATACTGTTTTCATGCGAAGTAAATTCCCAAATAGTTTGAGTAAGGTGAGTTACTTACTCTGTATCCAGGCTTTCAAGAAGGGTTGTGAGACTGACATAGATCTCCATTTCCAAGGCTTTGATTGAGTTAATAAATCATTATGCATGTTTATTGTTGGGAACAAGCATCTAACCTTTCGGCCGGTAACATATGTTTAAGCCCCCCAGTGGCATGTGCTGCTGACCGTTCTAAGGCGGTAGTTTTGGTGTTGGTCTTTTGCTGTTATTTTGTTGTATGTCTAGTTGTTGTTTAGTGTTTTCTAAAGGTCTGATCACCCCATGTGGAGAAGAGAGGGCTGATTGTTCCATTTCAGACACTCATAATTGTTCTTGTTTTGTGTATGTTTCCTCTTCCTCTTGGTGTCGAGAGTGGGCTGCGTCATGTGATTTGGTCTTTCTTGTAAAATTTTACATCCCAAAGCTTATACCTGAAAAAGGGGAAATAATGTGCTATGGGTACGAAGCAGTATAATTGAAAGTCTGTTAAACATATACCAAAACACAGGAAATGGCTAGGAAAAAAACATAGAAGTGTCTCACGTTCCGCCTAACCACTGGTGCATTACAATATAGATTCTGGACAACCTGTATTTTGTGCTCATGACCAACAATGGTTACAAATGTTTAAATGTTTTGATGTTCAAATACTTGAAAAATAAAAAATCAGAACACTGTTCTTTCTTTGTTCATTTTGTTATTTACCATTCCAGTAAACAGCTTTATTTAGGTCAAATTGGTGCGTTAACCTAATTACACTTCCCCTGACAGACTAATTTGTTTTCGTGAGGGACTGACATTTACCCTTCTTGAAAATTAATATCAGTCTCCATGTAAGAATACGACCGGATTGAGGGACCGGTCCAATGTCCTTTGATCTACAGTCCAGAAAACATCCGACAGTGTGGTCCAGGTCTGTAAATGAGACCCAGGTTATGAATATTCTTCAAAATGGGCATCTTAAAAACAAGGTAGTTTACCTGTATCTACAGAGCTCAGATCACCATACAGAGACTGGTCTTCAAAAATTTCGAATGTTAACCATGGGCTGGTCTATATCAGTGGCGTGAAACTCTGCTGCTGGTAGTACCTCAAGGACCTCTGCTGTTGGTAGTACCTCTTGGGCCTCTGCAGCCATTGGTGCCTGTGGTTGTTCATCACACACACACACACACACACACAGAAAGAAGCAGGTAGGTAGTTTATATCATTTATTAGCATATACAAGGAAAGTCCCGCTTTTCTTCCCGACCACTGGGGCTTGGGGATATAGAATGGGCGGCATGATGCATCCACGCAGAGCTAAAACTAACCACGCATAAGTACTGGTAAACCGCTTAGAATGACACTCTGCCCAGGCAAAGTGGTAGGACTCAAACTGTTCAATATAAGCCTTTTGGTTTCACTGGGAAGCAGCGGCTCCAAAATGACCTAGAAGAGTGTTGACGGGGATGTTAAACAGCAAAACAAACAAAACAAAAATCCACACAAAAAAAACAACAAACATCAGAACCACCGCGTTAGGTCGGCCAGTTATCTATTACTGACCGTTTCAAGGCGGTACTTATGTTATGTTACATTTGCTATCTCCATGTGCATATTGTCTTCAGCAATATTGCCACCTGGATATTAGCTGCCCACTATACTTCCGTTTTTGCTTATGTTTCAAATAAAGGATACATTTCAGAACAACCTGCCTCCAATTGCCAACATACTGGGTGTTCAGCTCTGCATGGAAGCATCATTTAGCCCATCTATTTTTTCAAGCCCCGATGGGCGGGGGCCAATTATCTGTCTTTGATGTATTAAAAAACACACGAATTTTCATGATCTGGAGATGTGAATAGAAACAACAAGAGGGGGGGGGGGTTGTTGCAGGGCAGATGGCTGTTTGATTGTGGCTTGTCCCGGCTTGTTTTTCTCCCGGTCTCAGGTAAGGGTCTTAAGTCTATCGGACTGTGGCTTGTCCTGGCTATCTTTTGCTTTATTTTTCTGAGACGATAGATTAAATTGCTCGGTTGGAGAAGTTTAACGAGTCCATGCAAAAGCCTATGTTCGGAGCATAAAAAAGAAAAGCTAGTTCAATTTTTACTACGAAAAAGGACATGTCTCAAGTCATGAAAGGTGGCCAAATTTTGTAGGGGCTTGTTAACGTAATGCTTACTTCTCTCCACTTCAACATATGTTTAAAAAGATTAAATAATCATCTGACATTTTTGGACTCTTCCACTGGGTCATTTGTCATTAAGGAGTGTATTATTTAGTTTAATATGTTCTATAAAAGGGTTATCCTTTGGAAGCAATGAATACACCACAGAGCTGAAAAATATGGAGTGTACATGTTTTCTGGGCCAGACTAGCTAGTTTCGGCCAATTAGGCCAATTAATTCTATGTTTGACGGAAAATCATGTTAGCAAACATTTCAGGCCCTGATCAGGCGGCGTATTTCTTTCATAAAAATGTTTGGAACCGGTAAACATATTTTCTCTATTGCAAAACGGTCGTGGATGGAAGTGGATAGAAAACGTTGCTCTGCATGACTCCCGACTTATCCCCGGAAGTGCCTTGTTAATCACCAACAACAGCAAACAGATGTCTTTACACAAAGCGTTCGACTTTTTCCGGCAAGCGTCTGCTATTTTGCGCCAAAACATAACCATTAACAAGATAGTAGAATAATCCGTTTTATTAGGCATACATCCACCGTTAGATGTAGCTAATCGTCTTAGAAGCGATTAAATCATTTTCCCATTGATTTTGGATAAATTTTTATGATTGAATAGACATAACGTTACCTTATTTTCACACCTTGTCATGCAGAACATTGAAAGCTTACTGATAGCGCCGGAGGTACACACTACACCAGAAATGAAAGACACGCACCGCCGGTAATTCTGTTTTAATTGGCAATTATATGACCTGGATTAACAATGGTGTCATAATTGAACCGTTATAAATATATGGGTGGTTTGTCTCTTTATCGCCGATAAAGCGGACCAGTGTTGCAGTTATTGTCATTTACTTACTGGCCCAATTTTACCGTATTTAAGGAATCAACCGACTGGCAGTTTAGATGATCTTTTTGCACTTGCCCGACCGGGCATCGTAATGTCAAAGTGCACCTGCCCGCCGCGATTTAGGACTTGTCCCGGGCGGCCGGGCAATGGAATTATCAGCCCCTGTCTGTCGTCATATATATTCATGCATCTATCATGTAGATAAATCAAGTAACTAGGACGGACGATTGAAAACTCTCACGTAACCAGGACAGACAATGAACTTAAATTCACGTAACAAGGACGGACGATGTGTCTGTCATGTTACGTGCTAAAAGAAAAGTCCGATAAAGTCGTGAGCATGAATCTACTTTTAAAAAACGTGTTGAGTAAATTTAACAAACGGTTTGGCTGTAACGGCAGTGAGCTAAAAAGATAGCCACCTTGTTTTATTTGAGTAATATTAATCCTTGATGCAAAATAACCCATCTGTCTTGTTACGTGCACATTTGAACAAACGTCTGTCCGATTTCCAAAGTTCGCAAAAGAAACTGGTCAAAACTCTCACAAACTTCACCGGGTTTTAAAGCACATTATTTTGCAACATATTTCCGGTTTATTAGTACATTAATTTGTTTCAACGAAACCAAATACTATCAGATTGATAGAAAATACAGTAAGTTCACGTAACTTACCATTTCACGTAATTTTCGGACAGACAGTATGTTATTTAAAATTACGGATCAATGAATCGACAGCGGGATATTTGTTTTCACTCAGATATTGCCGGTATACATGTAAATTAATGTTACATCGATTTGTTGAGTTTGCTAGCCAGCATCAGGAAATAGGGTTAAAAGTTCACAAATGCACGTAACATTGAAATATTGACAGACATCCAGGTAAGCAAACTGAATCGTGATTATTTCCAAAGTTGTTGCACTTATTTGAGTTAGGCTCGATTTATCTAAAGATATGAAGCTGGTGTTGCATTAAGAATAATAAAAAAACTTTATCAATCATAAACAGTCTAAAATTTCCAAATTAATATTTCGTTCTGCAGTTGACAGACGTTACGTGAATAAGGGTTGTCAAAATTAAACATTTATTGAGTGAAGAGGAAGTGGCGTAGAAAATTTTTTCCCACTGAAAATAAAAGTTGAAACTTGCTTTATCCTTGTGCATATCTGACAGTTTTAGCAAACATTTCACAATGCTAGAAAACTTGTGTTAAATTACCGTAGCTTAGTTTGTACTCTTAACCCAGGCAGAAAAATAGTATTTTCTGTATATAGATGGTACAGTGTAAGGATATAAAATAACACAAGGCGCTGAAACTATTTTTATTATCTCTTTAGTATATCAACAACAGATAAAAACACATACTGCAACAAAATATGCGTACAGTAAAATTATTTATAGCATTTAAAAAATTGTATACTAAAATACTCTAAAGCAAATTATGAGTCATGTATATGTGGTGAAGCCTTCAGCTGAAATTCAACTCGATCTGCAATGTGTCTTAGTTCTTTTTTTGTACTGAGTGTGTGCTTATTAGGTAGATGTCTCATTACAATTTTTTACACAATTTTGAAAAAAACTGGGTGCACAGTGTGGTAAATAGGTCAATTACGGTATGTTGTTCAGAGAACAAATTTCTGTATTTTTGAAAAACCTCACCGGCATTTTCCATCCAAGTACGTAACAGGACAATATCCTTTTAGTTCTATGGTTGCACCCTTGACCTCTTCCGGTTTTCGTCGCCTTGGTAACATACTTGGTGGAGGCAGTTTGTGCGGTGCCAGAGGAGGAACATATTTCTCAGGATCTGCCAGGAACTGATCAAGCTCCTCTTTCCCTGCACACTTGTAGTAGTGGCCTATTCAAAACATGATACAGTGTATGAGAAAAGGAAACTTATCACTTGATGAGAAAAGACTCAGTCGAGTTGACAGCTTGTTTCATTTGACAATGGTTGTATGAGGTTTGATTCTCATTACGATAACACATACATGTGCTAAAATGGCATCTTCTTTGTTTGTTTGTTTTGGAGTTTAACAGCCCAGTCAACAATTATTAGGTCATATAGAGCTGGTAAGTTTACCTATCAACACTTTCCTGGGCATGCTTATACGTAAGCGGTTAACCAGTTCAGTGCACATTCTTTCGCCAGAAACTGACAACTGCCCTTCTTGAATCAGCGGAAGGGATAAATGACCATAGAAAAGATTTCATGATCAATCTCCATGAAAGAATGTTGCCAACTCCAGTAGGTATCGAACTCGTGTCCTCATGATCACCAGTCAGACACACATCTGACCGAGCTACCGAGGCCGGCTTTTAGATATGCTTTAAAAGCAGAATTAGTCTTAATTTTACCTGGTCTTAATATATGAATTTCACTGTATTTCACAGTCAGTCAACCTCAGATTAGTCAGTTATAAGATAACATGCCTGTGTAATGTATTGTAATTATTGCTCAGAAAATCTCATTTTTTCCTGATGAAATTTGTGATATTTCTCTTATTTCTGCTTCAAACATAGTTGTATACAATTGCCTCATTAATGAGTAACCACAATATGTATTTTTTTAGCATAAGTAATATATAAATCAGATATGCCCTGGAAACCTGACTTTTATCTATATAATGTGGGGTTTTCATGGGTGACTTGTTTGTTTGTATTGGAGTTTAACGGCCCAGTCAACACTAGTTTAGGTCTTTTTTGAGCCGGTCAGTTTACCTATTCACACTTTTCCTTGGCAAGCCTATACCTAAGCGGTTAACCAGTACAGTGCACATTCCTTCGCCAGAAACTGACAACTGCCCTTCTTGAATCAGCGGAAGGGTTCATTGGTGTTAAATACACAGAATTCCTAGCATGATGATCAGGAGCCAGCTGTCCGAATCTTACAATTTTGTCATTTTTTAATAAATATGACACAATTTATGTGCCAGTGTTTTTGCCGAAAAAATGTTTTGCTACTCCCATTTTTCCATCAAAAATAGCAAATTATAAGTTATTGAACTTACTTACGATAACTGAACATTTTGACTATATGAGCCCCGCCAAGCGAATTTGGGTCTTCGAGCATTCCGTCATGACAAGTTTTAACTGCGCATGCCCAGCCATTCAGAGGGGCCAGGGATATGGCTTTTTGTCTGAAGGTTCCTCTTGATTCACTGCTTGTAAGAGCGAGCAGCGAAGGTTCTGGCGAGACTGCGCGGAAGCGCAGGCTCACCTGAACCTTCGCTGCTCGCATAGGCGAAAAGTACCAAAATCGCTTGACGGGGCCCATATGACCATAAATGAACTCATTAACCTTTAACAAAGGACGTTGGCCCCTGCAGTGCTAGGCGCCGTCCCCACATCTGTGTGTGGGTTCGAACCGCAGTAAAGGCAAATATCTACAGTTGAACTTCCATGGCTCGAACACCAATGGCTCAATTACCATGGCTGAGTCGAACTCGTTCTTGAGTCCCTAGGGAATTCCCCTGCATAAGAATAAGTGTGGGATAATTAAGGAGATTTTCGGCTTTTATCTTGCAAATGTATGCTGTATGTACTCATTAGAATCACCTCAATGAGGCACTTCTAATGAGTACACACAGCATACATTTTCATTACAGAACATCGAAAAGATGTTCAAAAGTATCTCGTTATGCCTCTTGGCATTAACCTTTAGTGGCTCGAACTACCGCTGTGTCGAATAAATTTTCATGGTCCCAAAGGGGTTCGAGCCATCGAAGTTAGACTGTATTAACAATGCTTTAAACAACTGGCCCCTGATATTGAGTTGTACAATGAATCAAATCTTACCTCTGAACTCTACAGCAAACTCTAGTGTTTTATTTGTTGAACAGTCAACAAGCTCTCCTCTCAGCGCGAGACTGACAGGACAGTATTGGTCAAAGTCTCCCATTCTCTGCAGGAACTCTGTTGGTGTGATACACATATCTGCTATAGAGGCTGCTTTACCTGTGAAAGATAAAATACTCTTTAGGAAAACATGCCAATATGTGTGATAATGCTCATTTTTTGTCATTTTGTTCTGATGAAAATTTCTAACCTTTATCTTTTTTATGCTTGAAACACAGTGTGTTCATCTCAACCGCCTCATTGAGGCAATTCCAGTCACTACCCACAATGTAATGTTTTTGTGCAAGGATAAGGAAAGTCATAATTGTATACACCTGTTTCCCCACTTTTCTCTCTTTATGCTTGGAAAGGCAATTCTAACAGATGTGCACAACATTTGTTTTTAGGAGTTAATAAGGGCAACTAACTCTTTATTATCCCCATGCTTTTTTAAAACAACGAAGGGGATATTAACCCTTGACCTGCTGAATACTTAAATATGCCACACCCACCACCAATTATCAACCAATCAGATTTTTTGATGCAAATCATTGCAACAAATTCATAAACTGAATGACAAACAATGAAGATCCTGATCAGATGGCTTCTTCAGAAGCCATCTGATCTGGATCTGCAGTGTTTCAAAGATCAGACATATCCGGGCTCAGTAGGACAAGGGATAAAGTTGCCTCTGTCCTTTTGTCACTTATGCTATCCCCTCCCAAACTGTTAATCAGAATTGTACCAAATTTTGTGTGTGGGTTGCTTACACGAGTGGGGTACGTGCAAGACTACATTATTTTTTGGGCACCGCCCTCAGGAGCCCTGGCCTGTGGAGGAGTCAAGAGGTCAATTTTATAGATTTTGATACCAAGCTTTGCATAATGAGAAAGGAAATGTGTTAAATATATTGAACGAGATTTTGACTCGGTCATACCCCAGGTCGGAGAGGGTGGTGAAAATTTATGTTTTCGGAACACAGTTATGTGGCATATCAAATCGAAGGGTAAGATTAGTAGAATATGAAACAAGTAAAATTTTGATCAGGGGGTCAGACTGGCACCACGGGGAGGGGTCAAATGGTCAAATGTCAATAAAATTCAATTACAAATATATGTTGTTATTTAGTACTTAGCCCCTGTTGAGAAAGAGAGGGTATATGCTATGGCGTGCCAACGACTGTGCGTTCTAGTTTAGTATTATACTACTTCTGATTGGGACACTGTATAGTGGCAAATTCTTTATAATGGAAAATGTTAGGAAATGAATAGTGCTTTATCATGAGTGTTTTCTAAATAGCCAAACAAGTAACATCACAATACAATTGTGCATTCTTTCAAAGTCTCAAAAACGTTTTTTTTCTCTGATAAGAATTTGTGATAATGTTCTTATTACCGCTGTAATGATCCCAAGTATTGGGACAGACAAGCAGGAGCAGTCTGATCAGGGTCTACACTGTTTGCCATTTAGTCTGCAGCTTTTTGGACACATTGCTGGATCATGAAACAAATTTGTTGAAATTTTAGAGCAAGTCCTTAAGGTGTCAGAATTATTAGTATTTTTATGCTGATACTCCAAACATAGGTTGTGGTGTTTAACAAGTACCCATCTGGGAAAAAACCTAAGAAAAATATATAATATATATCTCTGTAAACCCCAGTTATCTCTAAATCAAGTGGGTTCAAAGGGGAGTTCACAGACTTGTTAACATGATGGAAAAAACAACAACAAGCAAACAATGGTCCTACCATCAGCTATTCTATCGAGGTAAGTCTGTATTTGTTTCACACTCTCCCGGGAGTATTCAACAGTCGTGTTCCACACCCACCATTTGGACCTCTCTCCATCTACCAGCTTATAGTTCATGTGCTCTGTAGAGTACCAATCCCGAATTTCATTGATTTCTTTATTGAAAGCTGCTAGCTTCATGGCCAGAATCTGTGCACTGTCATGCAGTACTTTATCCCTTGAAAAAGATTTAGGGAGATTTAAACAACCATAATTACTCATTATGTCGGGGCCCAGTTTACCACAATTACTTGCGGCCCCGGCCATTGGGGCTTGAAGAAATAAATGGGCTGCATGATGTTTCCACGCAGGGCTGAAACCAATCGCACACGAGTACTGGTAAACCTTTTAAAGGATCTAAGCCTGCCCAGGTAAAGCGGTGCGAGTTGGACCGTCAACGCTAATGAACCCTATTGATTTCATTGGGCAACAGGGCTTGAGATGTCATTTCATCTCAATGTTGGATAGAAGTCCCACAAAATTGGAAGCAACGTCTCCAAAATGACCTTTACAGTGTTGATGGGGACGCTAAACCTCAAATCAAACAAACAAAAAAACACAAGTACTCATATCTTCTGGGCACACATCACTTCCATAATTTTCATCCCTGTCCATTGAGGCTTGGAGAAACAGATTGGGCCACATGGTGCTTCAACGCAGAGCTGAATATGACCACACATGCTTTGGACTTAGCCTGTCCAGGCAAAGTGATGTAAGTCAGACCGTCCAATGCAAATAAGCCTTTTGGATTTACTGGGCAGAAGGGCTTGAGATGTCATTTCATCTCAATGTCAGGTAAAAGTCACACAAAACTGGAAGCAACGTCATACCGTTATTCACGAAAGCTTACTTACAAAATAAGTTTTTACATAACTTTCTTTTTATTCGCTATCCAAGTCTATCTATCTATCTATCTATCTATCTATCTATCTATCTATCTATCTTTAGAAATTTGTCCAACAATCTGTCTACATGTGCAATTTAATTGTCCATACTGACAGTCGAAATAAAGTAGACTGACGGAGGGGCGTTGAGTCAATACTGGTTCGACGTCATGCCGTCGACACCCACTCCAACTCACTTCATTGTCACATGACCGTTGGCATGGGAGAGAGAGAGAGAGGGACAGAGAGAGAGAGGTTTGACTGACAAACTGACAGTAGACAGACAGACGACACACAGACTGACTGACTGAATGAATGACTGACTAACAGACGAACGGACGGACTGTTGGACAGACAAATAAACATACTGACAGTCGAAAAAAAACCAACCAATGAGTGGTCTTACAGACGGGCGTCGAGTCAACGTTGGCTCGACGTCATGCCGTCGGCAAACACTCCAACTCACTTCAATGTCACGTGACCGTTGAGATGAGAGAGCGGTTTGACTGATCCCTGTATCAAAGAAGCCCATAACCCTTTTTATAACAAATGGAATCTTCCTCCTTATATATAGCAGGAGTCATTTTCAAAATTTAGGGGTTTCAGGTTGTGTTTTCTTCAAAATTTAGTTGGAAAATGGCCGAACTTTTTGCAAACAGTGTAGGCCCTGAACAGTCGCCGCGTTCTGCCGCGTCTGATCTTGGCCTGCACTGTAATTCACTTACCCCTTTTGGGGTTTCCAGTACCAAATGGGTTAATGTAGACCTAAGGGCTGGGCAGGTTTAACCAATCTACAAATCTACCAGATTTTACCGTAAAGTCTTGCACTTGCGAAGGAGTGTTTCATTTTTATGCACTGAAAGGGTGTTCTACGTTTGTTTTGAATTTAATGTTCCAATCACACTGAGTCTTGATTGGTCCGAGCACTGGGCAAATGACATTTTATTAAGCAACGCCTTATTATCGCCAACACAACGTTCTGACGTTTCATCGACGTTGCAATGTCAAATTCAATGCATCGCTTTGAAGTTGGTTTGATGTAGATACGACGTTGTTGACACGCTACATGTCGGTTGACGTGGCGTCATTTAACGACAAACTGTGATTTACATTTGCCTGCGCTCGCTAATTGTTGGTGCGCTGAAAGAGAGAGAGAGAGAGAGGGAGAGAGAGGACCCTGTTGGGTCGTATGTACAATATATCCTTTTCGTAATGCGAAATTTCATATCTGGCAGCATATCGGTGTTTCTCCCTTTATCTTACATTAGAATTCGCCAAAAGTTTAAAAGAATTCCACTGTTTTATGCTGTAATTAACACTTTATCTGTCCCACTGCCTTTGAAGCAATAGGACAGATGACGGCCAGGGCTTTTCCCGTTCTATTATTAGAACCGGAAGTACGTCACGAAAAAAGCTCCTATATACCATAATCTATACATTTTTGGAATAATTCTGGAAACTGTGTTATATTCAAAACTGTGTTGTAACAAATGGTGTTATAATGAGGTTGTGGTGTATGAACAACATAGGGTCACAATACAAGCAAAGTAAAAGAACATTTGGTCATTGAACTTCGAACAAGATCGGGTAACAAGCCAAGTAAGTGAGCCCTCTTTGAAACTTTCTTATGACCCAATGTTGTTCATACTTCAATAAAATATGTAAATTACAGTCCAACCTATGTTAAGCAACCACCTATGGAATAATCAAAAAGTGCTTGCTTAAGACAGGTGCTTGCTTAACACAGGTGAATTTTAATGCATTTTCCTTTTTGGGAACTGAATACCTGCTTGTTTAAGACAGGTTGCTTGCTTAATAGAGGTGGCCACTAAGACAAGTTTTACTGTACTTATATTTACATTATTTTCTTGCACACCAGACAAGGAAATCCGTGATTTTACCCTGGGATAGAAATTTATGTTCTGACCCTGGTGTTCCGACCCGAACTCGAATATAATCGCGTGTTTGATAAATGCACTGGTTGATTACAACCTCATGCGCGGCGGCGTCATGCATGACGTCACTAAACATTCCTATTGTGTCATCACAAAATGGCGGCTGTTGGTAACCGAAGTGACAGCAGCATTAAAAATTCGCAAAAGAAATGGAAGGTATGCAAGAAAAAGAATCCAATATGGGTGTGAGGGGTGGATAGAAAAATCCGTCCCTCAGGCTCACTGTCCGGCATCACTCGGCAAGCCTCGTGATTCCGGACAGTGTCCCTCGGGACGGATTTTTACATCCACCCCTCACACCCATATAAGATTCTTATATTCCATCCATTATCCCATTTGAGGACTAAAATTGAAACAAGAAAGCAACTGTGCTCAATTTTCTTATCTACGGCGGAACAATGTTGATGAGGTCATAATGTTGCCATATTTCAATCATTCTTGGGAGAACCATGGATAATTTGTATATTATTTAATGATACTCACACACAATGATGTTGGGTTAGTAAATGTATTCACTGAAGCATGAACAACTTTATCTCCCTGTAGTTAGCTGTCAGATTTTTTTTTTTTAAATGCACTGAGAACTTTGTTAAAATTACAGGAGAAATATAGCAAGTCCTCAAGGTGTCCAAATTTTTAGGATAAGGAATTCTTAAGATCTGTTGGAAAGTATAAGTACTGTTGTCTGAAGATAAGTTGAAAGTGACGTTATGGAATGGTTTTGTTATTAAGCATTGTCTAATGTTATCAAAAAGTAACGACACAAAGGTAATGATAATTATAAGAGTATAATCTGTCTTGCCAACCAATGATGGGTATGATAATAGTAAAGATACATTCTATCAAACCTATCTGTGGTGGTATACTCTTTTATGTCACTGTCTACTTACCCTCGGACAACAGTATTTATAAACATGTCTTTTACAGCAAATCTTTGTGAATGAACAAACATATAATAACAGCATTGTTAAATGCCTACATACTATCAGACATGTTTTAAAGCATTGCACAAACAAAATGTGCAGATCCAAACCCTGAATTTCTAGATCAAAGGAATCTTCAAGGAGCAGTCTAAAAACTCTTTTACAGAAAATCTTTGAGAGTGAACAAACATTTAATAATGGTGTTAAAAAATCCAAGAAATTCGGACACCTTGAGGACTTGCTATAACTCTCCTAAAATTTTAACGAATTCTTTTCATTATCCAGCAAGCCTAAACAGTGTAGATGGAATGGCAAACAGTTTAGACCAAGATCAGACTGCTCCTCCAGATCAGTCTGCACTGTTTGCTTTGGCCTATCTGTCCCAATATTTAAGATAATAACGGTATACTAAATGGTTCTTAAAAAACTAATTCTGTTAAATCTTTTAACAACATTGTTCAAGCAAAGTGTGCAGATCCTAATACTACATTGTCCAATCAAAGTGCTCATCATGGAGCAGTCTGATCAAGTTGTACTGTAAACATCCTAAAAATTCAGACACTTTGAGGACTTACTCTTATCCCCCAAAATTTTAACAAATTTCTTTCTGAATCCAGCAACAAGTCCAAAAATTGCAGACAAAATGGTAGTGTAGACCCTGATCCAGGAGTCTGGTCTGTGTCTGCACTGTTTGCTAAGGTGTATCTGTCCCAATTCTTAGGATCATTACGGCACATTCTGCAGTTTCAATTAAATATTTTCTAACAAACAGAACACTATTCAATCAAATATAAGAAAAAATGTTTATAATTAAAATGTTTATAATTGATTGATACACATAAACAATAATGCATATGAATAACTTCCTAGCATGCTTCATTATAAATCAGATATTGGCTGTTACAGGTTCATTCCCTAGCCTGATTTGTTATAGAGCAGCTATTGGATGTAGCAGGGTCATTTCCTAATATGTTTCATTATAGAACATATTTTCTTGCACACCAGACAAGGAAATCTGTGATTTTACCCTGGGATAGAAATTTATGTTCTGACCCTGGTGTTCCGACCCCAAATCGAATATAATCGAGTGTTTGATAAATGCACTGGTTGATTACAACCTCATGCGTGGCGTCATCATGCGTGACGTCACTAAACATTCCTGTTGTGTCATAACAAAATGGCGGACGTCTTTAACCGAAGTGACAGCAGCATTAAGAATTCGCAATAGAAATGGAAGGTATGAAAGAAAAAGAATCCTATATGGGTGTGAGGGGTGGATAGAAAAATCCGCCCCTCGGGATCACTGTCCGTCATCACTCGGCAAGCCTCGGAATGCCGGACAGTGACCCTCGGGACGGATTTTTCCATCCACCCCTCACACCCATATAAGATTCTTATAAGATGTAGCAGGTTCACTTCCTAGCAATGCTTCATTGATGCAGCATTATACAACAGATACTTGATGTAGCAGCTGTGCCACTTCTTAGCACGTTTCATTATGGAACAGATATTGGATGTAGCAGGGTCACTTCCCAGCATGTTTCATTATTATTGTATAGAACAGATATGGATCTAGTATGATTCATTATACTACAGATATGGCTTTAGCAGAATCACCTCACAGCATGGATCATTGTAGAATGCATGGATGTAGCAGGGTCACTTTCTAGCATGCTTCATTAATTAAAAAACAGATATGGATGAAGCAAGGACACACAGTACACATCATTAAAGACCAAATATGGAAGCAGCAGAGTTCCTAGCAACTTCAATGCAGAACACTAGAATTTGTTTTTCTACAAAAACACAGATGTCTCCCCCGTTTTTGACCTCTAAGTATAACCTTGACATTGGAGGTATTGAGCCGGGTCTTGTGTGCAACACATCATCTAATGAAGATAAACATTTCTGCAAATTTACTTTAAAAATGTTCAAAAAATTCCAAAGGGCAATAACTCTTGAAAGGGGCATAATCCGGATGAGAAAAAAAATATGCGTCAGCTTATTTTCCATTAGGAATGCATATATGAAATTTCAAAACCATAGCATACACAGTTCGAAAGTTATGCTATGCATCCCTTTTAGCATTCATTACAATGGGCACAAATTACCAAAATGACAAAGGGCCATAACTCATAAAGTATTTTTCGGAATTTTGTCAAAAGTTAATCAGTTCGTATACTCATCACCATCAATATACTCAACAACTTTCAAGGCTCTAGCTCCAATAGTGTTTGAGAAATTTTGCTGACAAGATTTTATTGAAAAAATTTCAAAGGGCAATAACTCTTGAAAGGGGCATAATCCGGACGAGAAAAAAAATACGAGTCAGCTAATTTTCCATGAGGAATCCATATATGAAATTTCAAAACCCTAGCATACACGGTTCTAAAGTTATGCTATGCATCACTTTTAGCATACATTTACAATGGGCACAAATTACCAAAATGACAAAGGGCCATAACTCACAAAGTATTTTTCAGAATTTTGTCAAAAGTTAAACAGTTCATCTACGCATCACCACCAATATATTCACCAATTTTCAAGGCTCTAGCTCCAATAGTTTTTTAAATATCTTGCTGACAAGATTTTATTAAAAAAATTTCAAAGGGCAATAACTCTTGAAGGGGGCATAATCCGGACAAGAAAAAGAATACGCGTCAGCTAATTTTCCATGAGGAATCCATATATGAAATTTCAAAACCCTAGCATACACGGTTCTTTAGTTATGCTATGCATCAAAAGCGTAACGGACAGACGAACGGACAAACGAACCAGAACCAATATGCCCCTCCAACTTTTTCAAAGTTGGCGGCATAAAAAGGCCCCTTTTTGTTCTTTAACCTCTTAGTACGACCTTGACATTTGAGGTACCAACTTGGGTCATGCACGCAACACATCGTCTTATGGTGGTTAACATTTCTGCCAAGTAATTTTAAAATCAATCTAAAAATAAGAAAGTTATTGACAGAACACAAAAAAAGGCCCCTTTTTTGACCTTTAACCTCTATGTATGACCTTGACCTTTCAGGTACCAAACTGGGTCATGCGTGCAACACATCATCTCATGGTGTTTAACATTTCTGCCAAGCAATTTCAAAATCCATCAAAAAATAAGAAAGTTATTGACCAAACACGAAAAAAAGGCCCCTTTTTTGACTTTTGACCTCTATGTGTGACGTTGACACTTGAGGTATCAAACTGAATCATGCATGCAACACATCGTCTAATGATAGTTAACATTTTTGCCAGGTAACTTCAAATTCTATCTAAAAATAAGCAAGTTATTGACAAAACTGGAAAAAAGGCCCCTTTTTTACCTTTGACCTCTAAGTATGACCTTGACCTTTGAGGTACCAACCTGGGTCATGCACGTAACACATAGTCTTATATTGGTTAACATTTCTGCCAAGTGATTTCACAATCCATCTCAAAATAAGAAAGTTATTGACAAAACACGAAAAAAGGCCCCTTTTTTTACCTTTGACCTCTAAGTATGACCTTCACCTTCGAGGTACTGACCTGCCTGATGCACACCACACATCGTCTCATGGTTGTTAATATTTCTGCCAAGTAATTTTAAAATCCATCTCAAAATAAGAAAGTTATTGACAAAACACGAAAAAAAAGGCCCCTTTTTTACCTTTGACCTCTAAGTATGACCTTGACCTTGGCGGTACTGACCTGCCTGATGCACACCACACATCGTCGCATGATGGTTAATATTTCTGCCAAGTAATTTTAAAATTCATCTCAAAATAAGAAAGTTATTGACCAAATACGAAAAAAAGGCCCCTTTTTTGACCTTTGACCTCTAAGTATGACCTTGACCTTTGAGGTACCGACCCGATTCATGCGCACCACACATCGTCTTATGGTTGTTAATATTTCTGCCAAGTAATTTTAAAATCCATCTGAAAATAAGAAAGTTATTGACCGGACACGATTTGCCCATACATATATACATACCAACAAACTTCCAAGGGAGATAATTCAAAAAGTATAAATGCGAGAGTTATAGTTCTTGCGCACTGCACGTCGTCTAATGCTGATTTATATTTATACTAAGTTTCGTGACGATAGCTCCAACGGTTTTCAAGTTATAGAGCGGACACGAAAGTGTGACAGACAGACGGACAGACAGACAGACGGACAGACAGACAGACGCCCGGGGGAAAAACAATATGTCTCTCCGAAAAAAATTTTTTTGGGGGAGACATAATAATTGTTATATGGATGTAGTTATGCAGCATGCTTCGTTGAAGAGCATATTATATGGATGAAGCAGTCACTTTCTAGCATGTTTCTTTACAGAAAAGATATAGATGCATGGATACAGCAGGGTCACAACTTTGTATGTTTTATTACAGAACAGATATTGGATGTACGAGGGTCACCACGTTCCATAATAGAACAGATATTGGATGTAGCAGGTTCAAATTCACTTTCTATGCATGCTTCATTGATGCAGAAGGGTCACTTCTGAGCATGTTTCATTACAGAGCAGATATTGGAAGTAGCAGGGTCACTTCCCAGCATGTTTCAATATTATTATATAGAACAGATATGGATCTAGCAGGGACACTTCCTGTACTACAAATATGGGTTTAGCAGAATCAACTCACAGCATGGATCGTTGTAGAATGTATGGATGTAGCAGGTCATGGATCATTATAGAACAGCAATGGATGTACAGAGTCACTTCCTAACTTGCTTCATTACATAACAGATATGAATGTAGCAGTGTCATCTCATTGCATGGATCATTATAGAACCGTTAGAAATGTAGCAGGTCACTTCCTAGAATAGCTAGGTATAGATGAAACAGGGTCACTTTCTGACATGAATCATTGCAGAACAGATATGGGTGTATCAGGGTCACTTCCTTGCATGCTTCGTTACAGAACAGATTTGGATGTAGCAGGGACACTTCCAAGCAGGCTTCATTAAGAACAGATACAGCTGTAGTAGGGTCACTAAGAGGCAAGCCTAATTACAGAACATAAACAGATATAACAGGGTCCTTCTTTGCAAACTTCATTATGTAACAGATATGGATGTAGCAGAGTCACTCCCTAGCAGGCTTCACTACAGAAGAGATATGGATGCAGCAGGATCACAACTTAGTATCTTTCATTATAGAAGAGATATGAATGTAACAGTGTCACTTCCTAGCTAGTATGTTTCATTATACAACAGCTATGGACATAGCCTGGTCACTTTCTAGCACAGATACTAGTATGCTAATCAAAATTAAATAAATAAATAAATGAATCAGTAAATAAATAAATTAATTAAAATAAATTAAGTCAAACTTAAGAAACAAGTTTGAAACTGAATAAAAGTATACAATGAACATTTTACCTATGTCTATAGCTAGGCCCTTCATATGAATACCTAGTGTCAAGGATAGAGACAAGCAAAATTGTTTAATCAAAGCACAGAAAGCATAACAGGCCCCCAGGTTATACAACTTATTTCATGCTCAAACCACTTGAGCATGAAATTTATCCTGTTCATAAATTTTAAAATGCCAACATTAGTTGGCATTTTAAATTTATGAGCAGGATAAATAACATTTTGTACATGTGCTGATCTGAGCAGATTATTGGCTGATTTGTTTGTATTTTAACAGCTATGAGCATTACAGATTTCTTGCTCAGCTGAGTTGAGCATGAAAAATGTTTTATAATATTGGGCTCCAAACTGAGACTCAGACCATTTCATGTTACCCTTAAATTCGTGTACTTTAAACAAACAGTGTAGGCACTGATCAGATGCCACATTCTGTGGCATCTGATCTTCTTCTAAACAGTTTGCCAATGTCTCAGCACAAAGCCAGTCAATATATACAAATATTATTTATCAAATCAATGATATTGATATATATAGTTTTTTTTACAACAACCTTTATTCAGACAGCACTTTGACATCACAACAAGAATAGCATGGCTATAAATAACCATTACCTGGATTTTGTACAAATCAATGATGGTCACATGAACATCAACAATGAAAAGCTACTGTGCTTAGTAACTTTTGTGTTGAATGACAAACAATCATCCAAAAAATTACAAAAAATAATAAGTACAGTAGAACTTCGATGGCTCGAACATCGATGGCTCGTTTACCATGGATGTATCGAACCCATTCTTGAGCCCCTAGCGAAATCCTTTGCATAAGAAATAGTGGGGGTTAATTAAGGAGATTTTAGATTTTTATCTTGCAAATGTATACTGTGTGTACCCATTAGAATCGCCTCGATGAGGCGATTCTAATGAGTATACACAGCATACATTTTCATTATAGAACACCGAAAAGATGTCTAAAAGTATCTCGTTATGCCTCCTGACGGTAACCCTCAGTGGCTCGAACTACCCCTGTCTCGAACAGATTTTCGAGGTCCCAAAGGTGTTCGAGCCATTGAAGTTCGACTGTATGTTGTTTTTGCTTGAGCCTGGTCTAAATAAAACTTAAAGTTGTATAGAACCCACCACCTCCTGATCACCAGTCAGACAGGCATCAGAATGAGCTACCCAAGGAGCTGCACATAGGAAAAGATGCTAACTGCCATGTGTCAACTAAGCCTGTGCAATCACACAGTCTGATCAGTCTTCACAATATTCATGGGCCCTGTTTCTAAAAGCATCATTAGCTTAACCTGCTTGTTAGTGGTCAAAACGTTAACTGTTGTGGTAAGCAAAATACCTAATACAGGGTTATTTTTGCTAAAAAATTGCAAAAGCTGCTCACCTTGTTTCAGCAAAATCATTATTATTTTTGCCATATATTAAATGATCCAAGTTTTAACGACAGTTAACTAATAATAACATTAGTTTTGAACAACTGGCCCCAGAGGTATTTTCAGAGCATCAGTGAAAATGATGATTTGGCTGCATAATGTGTGCTCTAGTGAAGTCATAGAATCCATATTTCTATAGGGTAAAGTGGCGTTTGCCGGACTAATTTATATTTGCTACATATTTTGTGGGTATAGGTTACACACAGAGGCAGTTCTAACAAGTGCATGTACACTGCTTTGTGCATAAATTAAAACTTAAATGGCTCGGATACTGATGGCTTGTTCACAATGTCTGATTGTAACTCATTCTGGAGTCCCTAGGAAATTCTTGACATATATCCAGACCAAAAGGTTATAATACTTTTTTTATGCTCAATTCATTGTTGGCATGCTAAAATTTATGAGCAGGACAAACAACATTCTATACTGTTTATGTTTGTATTTTAAAATTTATGAGCATGACAAATTTCATGCTGGAGTGAGTTGGGTAGGAAATAAAATAACCTAGGGGCCAGATGTGTCACAGGTAGGGATAATTCAAGGGAAGTTTCTTCATCTACCCTGAAAATGTATGTTGCATGCTCTCATTTGAATTGCCTCTCAGAGGCAATTCTAATGAGTAGACACAACATACCTCTATTTTGTACATGGTCAGATAATGGGTATACAAAACAAACCTTCATTTTATACAGGATCAGAAATATATCCCTGCTTCATCCCAATTATACCTTCTGACCTGACATCACCATCAAACCTCAATGGCTCAAACTCTCCCTCTCTCAAACACATTCCCATAGTCACAAAAGAGTTCAAGCTACTAGAAAATTTCACTGTTTTCTGAATGATTTTGGTGAAAAAGTCTCTCAACAGCAAATGGTAGTATTCTAATTAAGAGTATTATAAATAATTGGCCCAAACTCTCCCTCTCTCAAACACATTCCCATAGTCACAAAAGAGTTCAAGCTACTAGAAAATTTCACTGTTTTCTGAATGATTTTGGTGAAAAAGTCTCTCAACAGCAAATGGTAGTATTCTAATTAAGAGTATTATAAATAATTGGCCCAAACTCTCCCTCTCTCAAACACATTCCCATAGTCACAAAAGAGTTCAAGCTACTAGAAAATTTCACTGTTTTCTGAATGATTTTGGTGAAAAAGTCTCTCAACAGCAAATGGTAGTATTCTAATTAAGAGTATTATAAATAATTGGCCCAAACTCTCCCTCTCTCAAACACATTCCCATAGTCACAAAAGAGTTCAAGCTACTAGAAAATTTCACTGTTTTCTGAATGATTTTGGTGAAAAAGTCTCTCAACAGCAAATGGTAGTATTCTAATTAAGAGTATTATAAATAATTGGCCCAAACTCTCCCTCTCTCAAACACATTCCCATAGTCACAAAAGAGCTCAAGCTACTAGAAAATTTCACTGTTTTCTGAATGATTTTGGTGAAAAAGTCTCTCAACAGCAAATGGTAGTATTCTAATTAAGAGTATTATAAATAATTGGCCCAAACTCTCCCTCTCTCAAACACATTCCCATAGTCACAAAAGAGTTCAAGCTACTAGAAAATTTCACTGTTTTCTGAATGATTTTGGTGAAAAAGTCTCTCAACAGCAAATAGTAGTATTCTGAATTAGGGAATTATGAATAAGTACCTTGAAGCAATTATCCTATCTCTGGTTCCCCGTACCACTATTTCTTTGCTCTTTACGTCAAGTTCAAATATTCGTACAGGTATCAAGCACCGCTCCGTCATCAAGTCTACCTGCTTCATTGTCATGGGATAGCCATCCAATACATAACTGCAAAGAAACGAAAACACAATTCTACTTTAAAGAAACAGTACAGAATTATTTTGTACCAGAAACCTCAAAACAGGTAATTGGTAAACAGTACCATCAGGGCCTACACTGTTTGCAAAAAGTAAAGCCATTTTCCAAACAAAATTTGAAGAAAACACAACCTGACACTCCTAGTTTTGAAATGGAATTGTGCTATATATAAGGAGGGAGATTCCATTTGGTATAAAAAGGGTTAAACTTTGATTGTGACTAGATGTTACATATTCATACTCCAATCTACATTAAATAAAATACCTTTATTAATAATATTAACATAATTTTCCATCCAATATTTGACAAATATTCTGGTTTGAGGGCTTAAACTAGAAAAATAGTATTTCCTATAAACATCGGAAAAGTGCCATGGACATCCTAAAGTTACCATCCTCCAATCAGAGAGAACCAAGGGTTATATTTGGACATCATTTAATGATAAAGTGACGTCCCATGAGTCAATTATTCATTGAAGAATGACCAACAATGCATCCCAATAGTTAACTTTAGGTTTTTTATGTAAATTCACTGATGACGTAAATATTTAAGGAATATTTTCCCTTTTTTGTGACGTTTATCAAAGTTTTTACAGCTCTTGGTCACGTGCAAAGAATATTATACCCCAAAAGGGGTTTGTGCAAACTTTGCTGGGGACCCAGTATTGGTTGTAATTGGATATACATCAGAAGTATGCATTTACCTTTGGTTGTTGGTTTGTTTGATTTGAGGTTTAACATCCCCATCAACACTGTATAGGTAATTTTGGAGATGTTGCTTCCAATTTTGTGGGACTTTTACCTGACATTGAGAGGAAATGACTTCTCAAGCCCTGTCGCCCAATGAAACCAATACTGTTTATAAGCATGGATGGTTCAACAGACTCGCATCATTTGCCTGGGCAGGCTTATATCCTCTAAGTAGTACTCGTTTGTGGTGGGTTTCAGCTCTGCGTGGAAGCATCATGCAGCTCATCTATTTCTTCAAGTCCCGATGGACGGGGGGCCGATTACCTTTGGTTGGAACTGAATGTATGGTTGACAGGTACTTGCTTCATGCAGGTGCTTTTTATTGCATTTACCTTTGGTTGGAACAGAATGTATGATTGCTAAAGGCAGGTCTCTTGCTTAACAGAGGTGGTCACTATGACAGGTTTTACAGTACCCACCTTATCTGTCCATAAACCTTATTTTTCTAATTTCTGCTCGAATGAGGCGGTTCTAAGGAGTACCCACAATCTATATTTTGAGTAGATATAAGAAAAATATCAAAATTTTTCATCTTAAAATTTGTTATGGCTATGCTAATAACTCACCCTCTCGTCTGACACCTCATATCCAGTAAGCAGGTCTCCAGGGCTTGTACTGCTAGTTCATCAGGGACGGTGCGACCTTTGATGAGATGTTTCTGCATCTCCTTAGACAGGAACGACTTTGGCTGCGAGGTTATTACCATTCTCATGGCCTCTCCTACTGACAGTCTCAACAGGCCATATTCCTCTGCAAACCTGTTAGCCACTGAAAAAAAAGATATACATAAATCTCTTTAGACCACAGTTTATTCTTACATGTTTTTGGATATTATTCACCCCAACATTACGCAAACACGCCTATACAAATACATTGCCTACTTTATCGCCGAAAAAATGAACATTTTGTGCTGAAAAATTGTGATATTTTTCTTATTTCTGCTCCAAATATAGATTGTGGGCACTCGTTAGAACCGCCTCATCGAGGTGGTTCTAACGAGTACCCACAATCTATATTTTAGAGCAGAAATAAGAAAAATAAGGTATACCCCTGGAAACCCCAGTTTTACTATATAAAAGTGGGGTTCAACGGGGCCAAAATTATATAGGTGTGTTTTCGTGATGACTGCAAAGATTATATATTATAGACAAGAATTCCTACAATTGTAGTTTTTGACAACACGAAAACACACCTATATAATTTTGACCCCTTTGAACCCCACTTTTATGTAGTAGAACTGGTGTTTACAGGGGTAAACGTTATATTTCTTATTTCTGCTCTAAAATATAGATTGTTGGTACTAGTTAGAACCGCCTTGATGAGGCTGTTCTAAGATGTACCCTCAATCTTTATCTTGTGCAGGAATAAGAAAAAATTCACCCTTTTTTTATCAGAGAATTTTCATTTTTTTTTCGATGCATTTGAATAAGCATGTTTTCATACGTTAAAATCTGCCTGCAAGAATGTAAACTGTTTGCACATGAAATACATTCCTTTTACTGAGTAAAAGTATTGTCAATTATAGTCTAAAGTTAATGTGATGGATCATGTTTTATGTAATGGACTGCAACATAACGAAAAACGCATCCGTGCAACACATTACGACAACACACCCGTGCAACATAGTGCATTTTTCACACCTCCAAAATGACTACTTTTCTGACAAAAATCCGTGATATGTTTCTTGTTTATACTGCAAACATAGGTTGTGGATGCTCGTAAGAACCGCCTCATTGAGGCGGTTCTAACGAGTACCCACAACCTATGTCTTGGAGCAGAAATAAGAACAATAATGTATACCCCCATAAACCCAGTTTTCTCTATATAAATTGGGGCCTAAGGGGATGTTCATTTCACGGACTTGTTCATGTGATGTAAAGAAAGATGCCACTTTTAGGGATGTAACGATAGTCAGAAAATGACTATTGCGATAGTATTGACATTGCAGGAATAACCATTGCGATACTATTACTATTGCTGACTACTATTGCAATACTATTGCGATACTATTGCCTGAAACATATTTTCTTGTTTGAGAAGGAAATAAAAACTATTCAATCCTTCAAACTGTTTTCTGTATGCTTTATCTGCATACAAGAAATAAACAAGATAATTTACACAAGAGTGACACCTGTTGTGAACTCCTGTTTGCTTTCTGTCTTCCCTACATGAAGAGGAAACAGCTCCCCAGGAACATCTTTTTTCCTTTAAGTGTAAATCCTTCTGGAAGAGCCGAGAGACTCATTTTAATAGAAGTAGCCAAGTAAAATGTATCAATTCACAGTGAGAATGTGAAATCAGTTTCTTAATCAAAATAAATGTAAGCTCTTCACGAAGGCAATGAAATCTATGCTTGTCTTCAAACACACTTCAGGCTTGACAATGTGACTAAATACACCTTAACCTCGTTATAACACTGAACTTTGGGTCCAACCAAACCGACCATGTTAGTTAACCGAATCGTGTAATAAACACCAGATATGCAGTCTATTCTATAATTACACTGTAAGCACAAGCCTTCGGCGCTACCGATAAGCCTATAATGTTCCGCATGACAAGGTGTGAAAATAAGATCAAGTTATGTCTCTAATTTGCATTTATCCCTCAATCATAAAATTTAATCCACAATCAAATCGCTCCTAAGACGATTAGCTTCATCTATCGGTAGATGTATGCATATTAATAAAAACAGACTATTCTACTGCCTCGTGCATGGCTATATTTTGGTGCCAAAATAGCAGACGCTTGGCGGGAAAAGTCGTAGCTTTAATTTGTGTAAACACATATGTATGCTGTTGTTGGTGACATGGATCGAGCTTCCGGGTATGAATCGGGAATTGTGCAGGGCGCTGTTTTCTATCCACCTCTACCCACAACAGTTTAGCTATTGAGAAAATATGTTTTACCGGTTATGAAAGAAATACGCTGCATTAAAATAAATAGTAGATAGCTGAAAAACTATGTCAGCAATGCATACGATTCAGAATCAGAATTGTTACCGATGGCACGCCAAACGAATCCATACACCAGAACCTGTGTTTTGGAAAGTTAGATTTGAATGTTAAGACCGAAAATCTGAGGAAATTTGTAATATAAGTCTCAGTGTTTCGGTACACAATCGATCGCATGCGTTTGTTAAACGGAACACCTTTGAGATCAGGGCTAAAGAATTTTTATATCAAAATCGGCCCCGGTCGACCGATGATATCATCAGTAACGTGCCAAACATGCCTTACAATGTCATCCCGACATTCTTGCATCTGCCAACTTATCTAATTTTCCATCATTTTCATTGTGTAATGTTTTTTTCCAAACATCATTTGTATTTTCCTTTTGTTGTTTGGTAAAATCTTTTGAAATATTTTAGCAATACAAATAAACAGAAAATCGTACCACGTTTTTATTTTCTTTAATTGTTT
Organism: Lucinisca nassula; assembly: GCA_963580285.1. Classification (NCBI taxonomy): domain Eukaryota; kingdom Metazoa; phylum Mollusca; class Bivalvia; order Lucinida; family Lucinidae; genus Lucinisca; species Lucinisca nassula. Next base: position 132,246,148 of record OY757013.1, read on the forward strand.
TTTAGTGTCCGGTGTCCAAGATTCAAAATTAATTCCTCGGCTGTATAAACATGTCTGGATGCCCAAATAATAAACGTTCTTTGCAGGACGACACGTATTTCATTTCCTTTGATGTCTGTTATTGACAAAATAAGAATCCTCTAAAACATCAACCAGAACATTTTTTTGCATCTTTTGAAGCGGTAGTGACACGTGCGGACTTTCCATGCTTCATGTGCTAATTAATGCGGGCGGCACCCTTTGATAATAAATACCACTGTGTAAACACGCATTAATTATCGCTTTTCTTATCACTGGCTTACAGACAGCTTGCAGATTAGCGTAATCAAAATATGGGTGGTGGTCCGTTTGAATTATTTCAAAATCAATTAACATCAAAGTGCTGTTGAAATATGCTTCAGAAAGTTGTAAATTTACCAGTTCAATGAAGGAATATTCAGCGTTCTGACCTTATACGGACATTGGGTGTTAAGTCGATAATGTGTAACAAAATAGGATGCATAAACACAATGTACCTGCAGGCTACCGCCAAATCACGACCGCCAAATCACAATTCGGTTGGAATTTTATTGCCTTTATCTGGCGACATGCAGCCGTTGTCTCCCGAACACAGGAGATTATTGGATTATAATTAGGACAATGTACAGTTTGACGCTTAACCGGGTACAAGACGTAGGTGGCAATAACGAATATAAATTATATTAGAATGAAAACAACTTCGGGAATTATCTGAAAAACTTGTGATATAGAAAACTATCGAAACTATCGATAGTTCAAAACACTATCGGCGATAGTCATAGATGTTTAACTTTACCATCGATGCAGTACTATCGGCCCAGTGCCTATCGCAATGCATCGATGGTCCGATGCATCGTTACACTCCTAGCCATTTTACCACAAGGCTGTGTTATAGTAATGAGTATTTGTTGATCTCTCTGGGAGCATATTAACCCTTATCCCGCTGCATAAATTAATTTAGCCACACCCACTGCTGACTATCAACCAATCAAAATACCTGATATACTGAATACATTCAATTCACAAACTGCATGACAAACAGTGTAGATCCTGATCAGATGGCCCATCTGATCTGGATCTACATTGTTTGCAAAGGTAGGGGTTATCGTGAACAGCAGGATAAGGCTTAATTTAGCCACACAAATGCCTGACTATCAACCAATCAAAATATCTGATATACTGAATACATACAATTCACAAACTGTATGACAAACAGTGTAGATCCTGATCAGATTGCCATCTGAACTGGATCTACACTGTTTGCAAAGGCAGGTGTTGTCGAGAATAACAAGATAAGGTTAACTCTTAAGGGGACTGGAAACACCTTCAGGAAAGGCAACTCCTGAAAAAGTATGTTTGTCTCCAATGTCAATAGGGGTCAACTCTTAAAGGAAAGAATTTGCTCCTAAGGAGCAAATTCTTTCCTTTAAGAGTAGACCCCTTCATCTGTGAGATAGAGATTATAGAAGAGTGAACAGGAAATCCTGAAAATTGCCTCCCTTTGAAGAATGGTGGAAAAATTTGTCAGGTGTTCCCATTACCCTTCATGTGCCAATCATGTGTTGAAATATTTCCATACTTACATGCAGTTTTACCAGACTTAGGAGGACCTATAACAGCAATTTTGATAGGGACTACAGGCTTGGGTGTAGGCTGACTGACAAACTTCACCGGGTCCTGAGTGAACTCATCCCTGGCTTGTGTTGAGGACAGGAAGTAGATTTGAGAACGATATATACATGGGTAGGTGTTGTAGCCAGGGCCACTCATTGGCTGTATACAGTCGCCTTCTTTTACCTGCAATAGGGAATATTGAGGATCATATATGAGTGGTCATTTGATATTGTATTTATGAAACAAGCCTTTGGCAAGTTTAATTACTTTCATATGAAATGACCATGAGTGTAAGATTCTGTTTATCATATGACCACTTTAAATTGGATTTCATGGCCTATAAATTTGACAAATTTTCCACAAATAAATGCATGATGGACATGGACGTCGTCATGATGTTACTTAATCCCGCAAAAATGTTATTACACGTGTGGTCATACGATTTTTATTATATGATGTTATCCATTGCTTATTAATGACGCCATATGATAAATAAGAATATAACACGGGTGTGAGGAATGGATAGAACAGTCTGTCCAAATGCTAGAGTCTGGCACATGCTAACAAGTCAGTGTAATAAACACCTGTCTAAACCCCACTTTATATAGAGAATATTGGGGTTTATAGGGGTATACATTCTTTTTCTTATTTCTGCTTCAAGACATACGTTGTAGGTACACGTTAGAACCGCCAATGAGGTGGTTCTTATGAGCACCATAACTTATGTTTGGTGTATAAATAAGAAAAATTTTACCTATTTTCATCAGTAAAAATATGTAACAATTTTGGAGACATGAAATAATGCACTATGTCACATGAATGTGTTATCGTAATGTGAGTGATGCCAAACTGTGATCCCAGGGAACAGATTTTTCTATCGACCCCTGACACTATGTAAGATTCTTTTTGCTGCATACCTTTCATTCCTGAGTGTGGATTTTTAATAATGCAGGTACTTTGATTGACAATGTGTACCATATTGTAATGACAACAATACTGTAATGTTAATAATACCATGTGACATGTAGTGACATCAACCTGAACAACAGCATACATGAGGTTGTATTCAACCTGTGCAAATCAAACATGTGAGAATACTTAATTATTATCATGTGCTGGGTAGGGTTCCTTTGGTTGGATAAGATTTTCTATCCCAGGGTAAAATCCAGAACTTCCTTATCTGGTGTGCCATTTTGGGAATTTTGATCAGGACTAATCAGCCAAAACTAGCTAGTATGGCCCCCCCAAAACTGTAAAAACTTAACAATTATCAGCTATGTGTTGTATTCCTTGCTTCCAAGGGATAACCTTCAAAAGATCATGTGGGCCCCGTCAAGCGATTATGGTACTTATCGCCTAGGCGAGCAGTGAAGGTTCAGGCGAGCCTGCACATCCGCGCAGTCTCGCAAGAACCTTCGCTGCTTGCCAATACAAGCAGTGAATCAAGAGGAACCTTCAGACAGAAAGCCATATCCCTGGCCCCTCTGAATGGCTGGGCATGCACAGTTAAAATTTGTCATGACGGAATGCTCGAAGACACAAATTCGTTTGGCGGGGCTCATATTATACTTAAGTGGTTAAGCTGTACAGTTTGCATTTACAGTTTGCATTGTTTTGTCAGAAACTGACAACTACCCTTCTGCCCTTCTTAAATCAGCGGAAGGGAGAGAATAACCATTGCAAATATCTTAAGATCAATTTCCACAAAAGTTGCCAGAAATCGAGGGCATCGTGTTAACAAATCTGTGAAATGAACACCCCTCTAAACCCCACTTTATATAGAGAAATTGGGGTTTAGAGGGGTATATATTATTTTGCTTATTTCTGCTCCCTGACAAGGACTAATCCATGAGGCGGTTCTAACGAGCACCCACGACCTATGTTAGGAATAAAATTAAGAAAAATACCACAACAAATTTTCATTGGAAAAGTACAGGCCCCGATAGCTCAGTTGGTAGAGTGTCCGCTCCGGGGAAGGGAGGTCATGGGTTCGATCCCTGGCCGCGACATACCAAAGTCGTTAAAAATGGTACTAGCTGCTCCTTGCTTGGCACTCAGATTTACGGGGTAGAGCTAGGACTGGTCGACCCAGTGTCAGGATAAAGTGACTGGGTGTGGTATCATGTAATGTGTCTGGGACATGATACTTCAGTGAGGCAGCACTATAAAAGTGAGCATTGAGCTCCCTGTCGCAACCAGACACCGTCGTGATATGACTGAAAAATTGTTTAAAGCGATGTTAAACCCAAATTCACACACACACACACACACACACACACACACACACACACACACACACACACACACACACACACACACACACACACACACACACACACTCTCTCTCTCATTGGAAAAGTAGCCATTTTAGAGAAATTAAAAAAAATGCACTATGTCACATGGGTGTGTTACGTATCATAATTGGCCCCCGCCCATAGGGGCTTGAAGAAATATATGGGCTGCATGATGCTTCCATGCAGCGCTGAATCTGGCTCCCACACTAGTACTGGTAAACCGCTTAGAGGATCTAAGCCTGTCCAGGAACCGCGGTGCGAGGCAGACCGTCCATGCTTATAAACCCAATTGGTTTCATTGGCCGACAGGACTTGAGATGTCATTTCATCTCAATGTCGGGTAAAAGTCCTACAAAATTGGAAGCAATGTCTCCAAAATGACCTTTACAGTGTTGACAGGGACGTTAAACCTCAAATCAAACAAACAAACGTATCATAATTGGATGGAACATGTGACCTCCTGATCAGTGTAATACAGATAAGCATGAAACTCACCTTAACAGGACACCATCGTCCGAATCTGCTTGGCTGTTTATACCCTGTCAGTAGCATCTTTCTGGCTAGTTTCTCATTGATTGGATATACCCTCTCAAACACACTGTGTCGGAACTCCACGATGGGCTTCAATTTCTTGTTGAGGATGTATCTTACAATGTGAGGCTTCCTGCTCGCATCGATGTCTAGTCTTGGAATAAGGACTTCCTCCAGCGTATCCTGTGCAAGAAATCAGCATGAGTCAATAAAGCAAGTGTGCTACTTCGATAAAGAGAACAGAAATGGCTTGTTTCTGTGTATGAACTTGTTCAGGAGTACTTAGAGAACTCTTCTCACAGCTTCAAAAATATCCATATATTTAGCATTATTCGTGGATACTTGCTTGAGGTATGTTGTGAGTACTCATTAGAACTGCCTCGTTGAGGCAATTCTAATGAGTACACACAACATTCCTTTATTTCAAAGGATATGGGAAAAAAATCCTTACGTCATCTCAATTATGTCTCAAAGCCTGGCACTATCATTAACCCTTCTCTTGCTGAATATTCAGTTAAGCCACACCCATTTTTGACTTTTAACCAATCAGATTACTTGATGTAATTTATTCCTACAAATTCATAAACTGAATGTCAAACAGTGTAGATCCTGATCAGATGGCTTCTACAGAAGCCATCTGATCTGGATCTACACTGTTTCCAAAGATAGGGGTTGTCATGAAAAGCATAAGAGTTAACCCTCATTAGTTTGAGCTCCCCCTACCTCAAACAAAAAGTCCATTTTCCCAAAGGTATTGAGTTTTAAAAATTCACTGTTTTGGTTTGTTTTGTTTTTTTTTGGTTTTGGTTTTACGGCCCTTTCAAGATGATTTCACTCATATCGAGCTGATCGTCAATCAGAGGTGTGCGAAAACTGGAGTACCCGGAGAAAACCCACCTGACCTTCTGATGCAGAACTTGGCGTCTTGCATGTGACCAGAGCGAGGCTCGAACCACAGTGGTGAGAGACCTAATGGTTAAGAGTCAGCTCTCTTATCCACTAAACCAAGGAGGCCCGTAAATTCACTGTTTTTTAAAAAACACTGTACAGCAGGACCAGTGCAACCAGTGAAGCAATATCATAAATATGTAAATAACCCCCACCCCCACACACACAAAAAAAAAAAATAAATAAATAAAATGTTATGATTCTGTGAATCAAACATACAGAATGGAGGTAACTCTTGAATTGCAGAACAAGTTTATTTTGTCAGACCGATTTTCTGACTATCAGTCAATCAGATTTTTGGAAACAATGTATGTACTTGCATTTGCAATCTGAATGACAAATAATCTTTAGAAGTCATCTGATCAGGATCTACAGTGTTTGCAAATGTAGGGGTTACCATGTTCAGCAGGACAAGTGCTAAAGCCTGTCCTCTTGGAAATTGACAGTAGTACTACAAAGATGTGATTGGCACATGAAGGGGAATGGGAACACCTGACAAATTTTTCCGCCATTCTTCAAAAGGGAGACAATTTTCGGAATTTCCTGTTCACTCTTCTATAATCTCTATCTCACTGATGAAGGGGTCTACTCTTAAAGGAAAGAATTTGCTTCTTTCCTTTAAGAGGTGACTCCTATAGTGTACTTTCTAAGTAAACATACAAAGATTTTTTTTTTTCACAAGAAAGCTTGTGTCATTCTTTGAAAAAAAAAAAAAAAAAAAAAAAAAAAAATAATTTTGAAAAAAAAAAAAAAATCATTTTGAACATGATTAGGCTGAAATCATTTGAAGTTGCCAGAACATTGCCTGAATCAGTGAAGAAATGTTGAAGTAGTTCACATCACAAGGTTTTTAGCATATTTTTTAGAAAATAAAGAGATATGATAGGACCAACGTGAAAATTGTGTTAGGCATCCCTTCCCTTCACAAGGAATGCAAGTGCAAAGTTGAAGAAATGTGGAAGTAGTTCGCATCACAAAAAAGTGCAGACTTACAAACCCACAAACAAACAAACGCACAAACTGACAGTGCAAAAACTATATGCCCTCCTATGGGGGCATAAAAATTGTGGTATTTTTCTTATTTCTGCTTAAAAATTTAGATTGTAGGTACTTGTTAGAACTGCCTCGCAGTTCTAATACTGCCTCGCAGTTCTAATATGTACCCACAATCTATATTTGCGTGCAGAAATAAGAAAAATAAGTTTACCCCTTTAAACCCGTGTTTTGCTATAGAAAAATGGGGTTCAAGCGGGTCAAAATTATATAGACGTGTTTTCGGGATGATCAGAGTTTGTAAAAAATCCAGGTAAAGCCTAAAAAAAAATAGCTGTGTTTTGGTTAACATGCAGAAAAAAATTAGAGTAGGTAGGTCGAAAAACTATTTATTTTTTGCCAACTTCTTATTTGATGAAAAGAGAGCAAAAAGCTTGAAAAGTGCTAAATTCCAACCATATTACCAGAAAACATTCAAATAATGAGCTTTAGTTCATCAAGGAATCAAACAAAAAAAAAAGAAAGAAAATACAGGATTTGTAGTATTATTTTTGCTATTTTGACAGTTTTATTAATTTTTATCAAAAGTGCTAGAAAATATTAGGTCAGTACTAAAAAAAAAAAATTTTTTTTTCTGAAACATAGGGTTGGCACAAAAAATCAGGGTAGGTTAGGTTAATTTGTGGTAAAAAAGATATTTTATTTTTTTAGGCCTAATGAACACTGTGATGGAGTGATGGTAAATAGGATTATAGTACAACCTGGAGTGAGCTCATGAGCAGGGCCCATTACGTGAACAAGTCCATTAAATGAAGACCCCCTTAACCCCACTTTATATAGAGAAAACTGGGGTTTACGGGGGTATACATTATTTTTCTTATTTCAGCTCCAAAACATAGGTTGTGGGTACTTGTTAGAACCGCCTCAATGAGGCGGTTCTAACGAGCACCTACAACCTATGTTTGCATTATTAATAAAAAATAATCATGGACTTTCATCAGAAAAGTTGCCAATTTGGAGATATGAAAAATGCACAATGTCACACAGGTGTGTTTTCGGAATGAAGTGACAACAATGTAGACAAAAATCAGATGCTGCAGAATGTAGGATCTGATCAGCATCTAAACTGTTTGCTTAGAATACAGGACCATCAGTACCGTTGGGCCTACTCTCAGAGGCAACATTACAAAAACACGTCTAAATATATTGAAAATTTCAGCCCAAAAAAAAAAACATGAAAAATCTACATAAAAAAATCTAATTTTTTAACATCTCTGCGCAAAACATAGATTGTGGGTACTCATTAGAACCGCCTCAGCGAGGCAGTTCTCACATGGACTCACAATCTATGCTTTTGAGAACATGGACACACAATCAATGTTTTTGAGAAGAAATAAGAAAAATAATGTATACCCTGTAAACCCCAGGTTAACTATACAAAAGTGGGGTTTAAGGAGGTCAAAATTTTATAGGCATGTTTTCGTGATGATCGACTCACTAGTGCTTTAAGTGCTTTACATTACATTACCACACCAGTGTGACATAGTGAATTTTTTCACATCTCCAAAATGGCAATTCTCCTTATGAAAATCAGTGATATTTTTCTTATAAATACTGCAAACATAGGTTGTAGGTGCTCGTTAGAACTGTCTCATTGAGGCCGTTCTAACGAGTACCCACAACCTATGTCTTGAAGAAAAAATAAGAAAAATAGTGTATACCCCTGTAAACCCCAATTTTCTCTATATGAAGTGGGGTATAGGGGGGTTGTCAATTCATGGACTTGTTCACGTGATGAATGTTCTAATTCTTACCTGCACTGCAGCGAGTTTATTAGTGTCTTGATCATACACATCACTCAGCTCATTTCTCATTCTGTCGTTAGCATCTTCTTCTAGTTCTTCCTCTTCTTCATCTTCTAACTCCTCTTCCTTGAAAAGAAAATACAGAAGACCCTTTATTATAATCCTTACACTTTAAAGTGAATGACCACCATTTTTTTCCCCCAGATCCATTTGCAATAACACCATTGAGGAATTATAAAATCATATTCTTCTCCTAAACTGTTTCTCTAATTAACTGTAATGGCTCATTAAAATTGTTTATAGGGAGTCAGACATTTTTACAGATTATATCTTCTGCATTGACCTCATGGAAACTGTTCAGTTCATGTTCTGATAGCTAACAAATCTTGGTATTTTAGCAGCTGAGGATTTTAGAGGAGAAAGTGTACAATTTTACAAAACAGAGAATATTGCCAAAGTATCACAGATCTACATGTTAATCAAGTTTCATATACATTCAACTACTACTACACTCTCCCCCCACCTCTCTCTCTCTTACTCTCTATCTCCCTCTCTTCCTTTGCCTGTCTCTCTTCCTCAGTCTGTCTGTCTGTCTGTATGTATGTCTTTCTGTCTGTCTGTCTGTCTGTCTGTCCGTCTGTCTCTCTCTCTCTCTAACACAAACTTGCTAGCCAAGATCATATTCACTTTAACAGACACTTATAAAAAAAGCTTTATCACTAGTCTGACTAACCTCAAACTCCTCTGTCAATATCGCCTCAATATCCTCATCCTCTTCTTCTTCCTCCTCCTCTTCTTCTGCCTCTTCATCACTCTCTGCGGCAGCCTTCTCTGCCTCCCTCTCAGCTGCCCTCTCTTTCTTCTTCTCCTCCAACTCCTTCTGTAACTCTTCTCTTCGCTTCTGTATGGTCTCTTCCTGGAAAGCACATCACGAAAACGCGTCTATATAATTCTGACCCCCTTGAACCCCACTTTTATATAGTAAAACTGGGGTTTCCGGGGGTATACCTTATTTTTCTTATTTATGCTATAAAATATAGATTGTGGGTACTCATTAGAACCGCCTCGATGAGGCGGTTCTAATGAGTGCCCACAATCTATATTATGAGCATAAATAAGAAAAATATCACAAATTTTCATCCTAAAATTTTCATTTTTTCGGCGATAAAGGTGGCAAGGTATTTGTATAGGTGTGTTTGCGTAATGAAAACATCAAGCTCTGGTGCCAGTTGTTCACAACTAATGATGTCGTTAGTTAACATATCATTTAATATGGAAAATGAGCAGGCCACAATTTTCAGCAGAAATATTAACATATTTGCCATATTAAATGATCAAAGTTTTAATGATTCGTTAACTAATGATGTTGTTAATTTTGAACAACTGGCCCCTGATAATGATTTGTCATAAAACAGACAGTCTATGGATCAATTAGGCTCAGGTAGTTGTTTCCAATTTATTGGTATCCACAGAGGGATTCTCCCTTTGTAGGAGTGGGGTAGGTGGAGTGGGGTGGGGGCAGTCCATGTGTTAAGTATCTATGGCCTATACATAAATGGTAAATCTTTAGAAGATGTGAGCTTAGGCAAGACAAACCCTACAAGAGCCACTATATGGGCCCTGTCAAGCAATTTTGGTACTTATAGCCTATGGGAGCAGCGAAGGTTCAGGCGAGCCTGCGCATCCGCGCAGTCTCGCCAGAACATTCGCTTCTCGCTCATACAAGCAGTGAATCAAGAGGAACCTTCAGACAGAAAGACATATCCCTGGCCCCTTTGAATGGCTGGGCATGCACAGTTAAAATTTGTCATGACGGAATGCTCAAAGACACAAATTTGCTTGGCGGGGCTCATATGAACAAGAGCTTTATTGTTTGCTTTGGGTTATAGTTACACGATTCGGATATCAAACCAGTCAGTATTCCTAACCACACTTTTCCTGGGCAGGCTTACTTATGAGGGTAACCAATTTTGCCAGAAAATGACATAGATCTGCCCTTCTTGAATCAGTAGACTGGAGAAAATGACTGAGGGAAGATTTCTTGAACAATCTCCATGAAAGAATATTGCCAACACCGCAGGTATTAAACCTGCAACCTCCTGATCACTAGATCAGCAATCAGTTGCACAATTGAATTAGACCACAACCTCTTTATAACACTATTAATGGGGCCCAGACCATAAACCATGTTAACCAACCATGTTATATCCAAACAAAATTGTGTGGATTATATAGAAAAATGACCATTTATGGTCATTTTTCTATATAATATATACATTTTTGGTGTAGATTATATAGAAAAATGACCATTTTGGTATCCATCTTCAAACCATGTTATATGGAAAATGTTAAAACGAACTGTGTTATTATGAGGTTGTGGTGTAGAATGCAGATAAATTACGGGACCCACCCTTTTCTTTTGTGCTTTGTCCCTCTTCTTTTGTTTCTTCTCAAGCCTCTTATCTCTCTTCACCCTCCACTTGTCTAGCCGAGGTGGAAGGAGTCGACCAATCACATCAGAATCATCCACTGACAACACAACAGCCGAGTCAGGGAACAGTCCAGCCTCAGCAAGGTAGCGACATTCCTCAGGTGTTCTCGGGAAACCCTCCAGGATAAAACCTGTAGACCTAGAGAAAAAAAAAAAATACTGGCCATCAATTCAACGAAACAAAAGCCTCCTTTTACCAGACATGTATTCAACCTAAATATTCAGACACCTCAACTCCTAGTACTTAACCTACTTGTTCTAAAATTTGAACAAGTACAATGTAAAGGCGTTTTCTTTGCCATGTCAGGGGTGGAGGCAGAGAATAATGGAAGGCAGAACTGATAATGTATGCTAGATTTTTTTCCTCGGTCAGACATTCGAAAAAAGGGCTGTGCTCTGAAACATTTGGCAGCCGAAATTGGCAACATGTCATCACATACTAGAGCCCGTCTTTGGTCTGATTCCTGCACTCAAAATTCTAAAATCGCTACAGAACTGCGCTTCTTAGGACAAACGCTGTTCCTTGGGTGCGATTTTTGCCTTCCTCCAAGCAAGAGTTCAGTATATTCCCATTGGTCAACTGACACCTGTCAAATTGACAAGTGCTAGCACATTGGAGGCCTTGGGAAGAGCAGTTCATAAACTAATCCCATTTAGCGAGATGGGGGTAGCCCCTATGAGCTTTTAGCGCCCGGTTACCTTACAAAATCTATCAAGTCAAGTACAATGTACTACCCAATGTTGTGTCTAAAAATAGGTGGATAAGTGGCAAACCAGACACCTCAGCTCCTTACCATATTTGTTCTTAAATTTCAACACATACAATTTACTACCAGATATTGTGCCTAAAAATAGCTGGATGAGCGGCAAATACTGTAGACCCAGATGCGACAGAGCATTTAGCAGCATCTCATCTGGGTATACACTGTTTGCTGAAGCATGTCTGTCTGAATACATACAGAAAATATAGTAATACCATTTTTGAGATTTAAAGTGAATGGATACACTTCGATGGGAGGCAACTCTTTTGAAATAATTTTTGTCTCTCTTATCTATAGGGAACTACTCTTATCCATTGTGATCTCTGGAGCAATATATTTTTTCATTAAACAGTAGTCCATAGGGAACTAAAGGAAAGAATTTGCTTCTGTTTTTTCTTTTTTTTTTCGTCAAAAATATTAGCATAATTGTCTTAAACATTACAACAACACACACATGCAACAAAGTGCTCCAAGATGGTTACTGTTCAGATAAAAATCTGTGATATTTTTCTTATCTTTACTGCAAACTTAGGTTGAGGGTCATCATTAGAACCGTTTCATTGTAGCAGTTCTAATGAATGCCCACAATCTATGTCTTGGAGGAGAAATAAGAAAAATAATGTATAACCCCTAAACCCCAGTTTTCTCTAAATAAAGTGGGGTTTAGGGGGATGTTCATTTCACAAACTTGTTCATGTGATAAAATGATCAAATTTTTAATGGACATGTATGTTAACTGACAACATCCTTAGTTTTGAACAACTGAGCCCAGATTTTTAATTATGCCCTAGTGTTTGCTGATTACCCAGGGGCCTGATGACTGGGTTTGATCCTAATCTTGGCAAGGTCTGGATTTTCATTCCATTAAAAGAACAAGATGTGTTTGTGAAACACGAACATGTCTCCGGGCATGGTCATTTTTTATTCAAGGTTGCTCACAGTTCAAGATTTTTGTTTGTGTGTGAAGCCCTTGACACAAGAAACTTACATGCCAAATATGAAAGCTCTAACTTAAACAGTTCAAAAGTTATGAACAATAATATTTTTTCTTTAAAGTAGGTCAAGGTCACAGGTCAAAAAAAATTTGCATGAATGTAAAGCTCTTGTCACAAAGAACCTACATGCCAAATATTAAGGCTCTATCTTAAAGGTTTCAAAAGTTATGAAAAATTTTATTTTGTCTTTTAAGTAGGTCAAAGGTCAAAGTCATGGTCCAAACATTTTGCATGAATGAAAAGCTCTAATCACAGGGAACCTACATTCCAAATAGGAAAGCTCTATCCCAAACGGTTCGAAAGTTATGACCAAAAATGTTTATTTTTTTAAGTAGGTCAAAGGTCAAGGTCACAGGTCAAAATTTTTGCATGAATGTAAAGCGTTTGTCATAAGGAACCTACATGCTAAATATGAAAGCTGTATCTCAAAAGGTTCAAAAGTTATGACCAATGTTAACTTTTCGTTTATGTAGGTCAAAGGTCAAGGTCACAGGTCAAAATTTTTTGTGTGAATGTAAAGCTCTTGTCACAAGGTACCTACATGCAAAATATGAAGGCTCTATCTCAAACCGTTCGAAAGTTATGACCTAAAATGTTTATTTTTTTAAGTAGGTCAAAGGTCAAGGTCACAGGTCAAAATTTTTGCATGAATGTAAAGCATTTGTCACAAGGAACCTACATGCTAAATATGAAGGCTGTATCTCAAACGGTTCAAAAGTTATTACCAATGTTAACTTTTTCTTTTATGTAGGTCAAAGGTCAAAGTCAGAGGTAAAAAATTTTTGTGTGAATATAAAACTCTTGTCAAAAGGAACCTACATGCAAAATATGAAGGCTCTATCTCAAACCATTCAAAAGTTATGACCAAAATGTTATTTTTTTATTTTAAGTAGGTCAAAGGTCAAGGTCGCAGGTCAAAATATTTTGCATGAATGAAAAGCTTTTGTCACAAAGAACATACATGCTAAATATGAAGGCTGTATCTCAAGTGGTTCAAAAGTAATGACCAATGTTATTTTTTTCTTTTAAGTAGGTCAAAGGTCAAGGTCACAGGTCAAATTTTTTTTGCATGAATGTATAGGTCTTGTCACAAGGAACCCTCAGGCCAAATATGAAAGCTCTATCTCAAACGGTTTAAAAGTTATGGCCAAAATGTTATTTTTTTATTATAAGTAGGTCAAAGGTCAAGGTCACAGGTCAAAATTTTTTGCATGAATGTAAAGCTTTTGTCACAAGGAACATACATGCTAAATATGAAGGCTGTATCTCAAGTGGTTCAAAAGTTATGACCAATGTTATTTTTTTCTTTTAAGTAGGTCAAAGGTCAAGGTCACAGGTCAAATTATTTTGCATGAATCTGAAGGCCTTGTCAGAAGGAACCTTCAGGCCAAATATGAAAGCTCTATCTCAAACGGTTCACAAGTTATGGCCAACGTTAAAGTTGTCCACTTAAAAACCAACAAACAAACAAACAAACAGACAGGGCAAAAACAATATGTCCCCGCTATCGCTACCAGGGACATAAAAATCTCTGCTACCTAGTCTGCTATATTGTTGCTTTAAGGTATAGGCTACGGCACACTTTTACTACCCTGTTGTAAATGCCAGGGGCCAGTTATTGAGTCTTGTTAGTTTAACAAACTCATTAGTGGTTCAAGCTTTTGAAGTCGAATCTCAAGTTGAGGTAGAAAACAATTGTGCTGAACCCATTACATTGAACTATGCGTCATAGGGTCTGCATTTATATAATTCAAATATTCGGAATATCCTACCAAACATCAACAAACTCCGCATACTGTCTTCACATGAAAAATGTCATCTGTGAATCGTTTCTATGTATTAATCATCAAGATAGCTTCATAGCGAAAAACGGTTTCAATTTTATTTGAAAAGATCACTCCGAAACAGTTGACAAATGTGGCAGAGGCTTGATACTATATTTTAGACAAGCATTAAACATAAAACGTAGACATGACATTGAAATTTCAAATAGTTAAGAATTAAGCCATTTTTGATGTGAATTTCAAAGGTATGTAAACACAACCTGACATCCCTAAATTTTGAAATTGACTTCTGCTATATAAAAGACAGAAGATTCCATTCAACAAAATATGGGTTAAATCTGAAGACAAATATCCATGGTTTTGTTGTTCACCTTACTTATACACCATAACCTCTTTATAACACTATTAATGGGGTTCAGTCCCCTACTGGAATTCGTTTCAATGACCGTTCCAAGGCGGTTCTTCTGTTGTGGTTTATAGTTGTCTTATTTGTGTATCGCTGATATTATTTTGTTTTGGATAGCCTACTGGCCATTTTGTGGGAAAGTAACTGTCTTTTGGTTTCGGCTATTGATGTTTCCATTAGGGTCTAGTTGTTTCATGTTTGTGTTTCTTTCCCTTTGGTGTCTCTGATGGGAGCTGTGGGATAATTGTATTGATTCCTTATCATTGCCTTCACTTCTTTTCAGAGCAGAACCTGTGTTAGTTACACAACCATGTTATATCCAAACAAAAATGTAAAGATTATATAGAAAAATGACCATTTATGGTCATTTTTCTATATAGTCTATACATTTTTTGATCCATCTTGAAACTGTGTTATATCTAAAACAGTGTTACTATGAACAGTGTAAAAAGGAGGATGTGGTGTATTAACTTTTGGAATTTCCATGGTTAGACATTTGAACTTACTTGAATGGTTCTTTGTGCCACCACTGAGGGAGTATATTGTCAAGTATTTCATTAGATAGAGGTTCTTCAGTCTCAATATTGTTCTTGATTGCCTCTTCTTCTTCTGTGTATTCTACCTCCTCAGTTGCTTCCTGATAATAATAATATCATAGTACAGATCATTTTAACAAGTCTGTGCACATAATAACTTAAGAAATTTCATACAAAATGCAGTAGAATTCCTATATTAAGACCACCTATGGGACTGTTCAAAAGTGGTCTTTAAGACCACTTTTGAACAGTCTCAAAGGTGGTCCCTGATCAGAGGACACTATAATAGGACCACCTATGGGACTGTTCAAAAGTGGTCTCTAAGACCACTTTTGAACAGTCTCAAAGGTGGTCCCTGACCAGAGGACACTGTGGGCAGAAAACGCAAAGAAAAATTAGGTGGAGCCTTCAAAATAAACTTTTTAAGGCAGAATTAGTCTTAATTTTAGGTGGTCTTAATAGCGGAATTTCACTGTAACTATAAACCGAGGCAAATTCGAGTGTCATTGTTATTAATAATCCATGTCATTTGTATTTATGTCTTAGTGTATGTTTACTACTTAATGACCTGAAACTCATGTTCAAAATCTAAAAAGAAATTGTGTGCAAACGTCCATCACGAAAACATGCCTATATAATTCTGACCCCCTTGAACCCCACTTTTATATAGAAAAACTGGGGTTAAGGTTTACATGGAAAACTTTATATTTTTCTTATTTCTGCTCAAAATATAAATTGAGGGTTCACACTAGAATTACCACATCAAGTCAGTTCTAATGAGTACCCACAATCTATGTTTTTCAGCAGAAATAAGAAAAATCTCTCAATTTCTCATCTGAAAAATTTCGTTTTTTTTTAGGTGGTAAAATTTACAATGTATTTGAATAGGCATGTTTTTGTAATGCCTTTTGTTTTTCTTTACAAAGAAAATGTACAATCAGATAGTGAAAAACATTTTATCTGTTTATTTAGTCATTTTGAAAAAAAAATCTTCAATCAGAAAGGAAGTTTCTCTTTGACGTCTTACTTGGCATTCTGAGCATTGTTAGCTTAAACCTTATCCTGCTGAATAAATCAATTTAGCCACACCCATTGCTGACTATCAGCCAATCAAATTATTGATATAATGTATTCATTCAGTTCATCTGGATCTACACTGTTTGCGAAGGTAGGTTTGGTACTCACCACGAAAACACGCCTATATAATTTTGACCCCCTTGAACCCCACTTTTATATAGCAAAACTGCCCACAATCTATATTTTGAGCAGAAATAAGAAAAATATCACAATTTTTCATCATAAAATTTTCATTTTTTTCAGCGATAAAGGTGGCAATGTATTTGTATAGGCGTGTTTGCTTAATGTGTTCAGCAGGATAAGGATTAACAAGCTCATAGGTGGTCAAAATGATGTGTTCCAGCAGGTACATAATCTATTTGGTGTTATTTTTGCTGTAAAAATGTGAGTAGCCAAAAGCTACTCACGTTTTATCAGCAAAAATTTTAGTGTGCGTGTCATATTTAATGATCAAAGTTTTAATGGTACATTAAGTAGTTTAGGTCGTAGTACCAAAGCGTTAATCCAAAATCATTAATCCATAGACAAATGGCAAATATGAATGTTCCAACCAACAGTCATGGACTCCTGAAGAGTGTAATCAGGCGGCCTAGGATAGTAAGCGTTACTTGGTAAGCAAGCTTCGCCCACCATGCCTATCAGCCTGACATTAACAAATGTCGTTAGTTTTGAAAAACTGTCTCCAGGAATGGAAATTCATCTCTCCCGAAGTAGTGCCCTTTCGAAAATGAGGATTTACTCTTCCAGAAACACCAATCCATTCTCCCCCTGCCCACACACCCACAATTGACTTACCTGGCTTTCTTTGCTGTCTGTCTGTTGAGTAGTTTTTGAGGCATCTGATTTGTCCTTCACAAGTTTACCCTCTGGGTCTGTGATGGCTCCCGTCTCTTCCTCATCCTCCTCACTGAAACATACCAATTTATCTTAATGTAGAATAGCAGGGAACAAGGCTAGGGCACATTAAAATTGAGCCACAGCCCCCGCCCATCAGGGCTTGAAGAAATAGATGGGCTGCATGATGCTTCTTCCCAGAGCTGAAACCGGCCGCACACGAGTACTGGTAAACTGCTTAGAAGATCTAAGCCTGCCAAGGCAAAGTGGTGCGAGTCGGATCGTCCATGCTAATTAACCCTATTGGTTTCATTGGGTGATAGGGCTTGAGATGCCATTTCATCTCAATGTTGGGTAAAAGTCCCACAAAATTGGAAGCAGGGTCTCCAAAATGACCTATACACTGTTGACAGGGACGTTAAACCTCAAATCAAACAAACAAATAAAATTGAGCCAGGGCATGACAAAATCTACAAGAAGTCTTGAGTGACCAGTGAAGACCCAGATTAGCCTGCATATTCGTGCAGTCTGATCAGAGTCTTCATTGACTGCATGTACCTACTATAGGCTAATGTCTACGCAAAGAGACATCAGCAAAAGGTCTTGTAATAGTGGATGGGTGCGCAGGTTGATTTGAGTCTCTGCTGGTCACACCTGTCTTATTATAGGTTTTGTCATGCGCCAGCTCAATTTATGATGTGAGTGAGTGTTTGTGTTTCATGTTTCACCAACAGCTAAGGCCAAACAGAGACGGGACCTCAGTTTAAACACCCATCCAAAAGTGTGGAGAAGCACGGGATCCATCCTGCGAACCCTGGTTTACAAGGCGTGTAGCATAACCACTACACCACGGGTGCTTCTCAATTTATGATGTAGATACACAGTGTGAATACTCTTGTCAAAAAGATTGTGAGAAGACTGTGATTTTTCTTACAAAATTTAATCTTAAAAAAAAAAATTAGAAAGATGGGTTTTGGTTCTTCTTAAATTTTTTTCTATTATTACTTTTTGTTATATTTAATTTTTTGTTGTCGTTTAAATTAAAATCTATCGTGAAAAATTTCTCTGACTAACAAATTTCGTGAACTTTTTTATAGGTGACAAATATAATTCAAACTAGAATCGCGCAGTCGATGGCAAGCCATCGCATATCCCCACGCTTCCCTGCAGGCCCCACCTCCTGGGCCATCATCTAGGGGTGTTTGACCCGAGGGTAATAATTTTGATTGTGATGTATTCTACTCATCATGCCGTTCGATTTAATATGCTACACGACCATGTTCTGAAAACTTTGATTTTTTATCCCAAAGGTGCCCCACCCCTGGCCCTACTCCCAGGGGTAGGATCAAAATTCCGAAAGTGCTATGCACTCCCAAGACCAAAGTTTTATCAGTTCCCAAAGTTTCACGGTCTAGGAGGAGTTATCCGGTAACAGTAATGTATGGTGGTAAAGGGGTCAAAATCAGATTTTGACCTCTGGTGACCTCAAAATTGACCCCAGGGGTCAAATTTTGGTTGTAATGTTTTCTACTCATCATGCCATTCACTTTGATATATTACACGACCATGTTCTGGAAATTTTGATTTTTGACCCCCGCGGGGCCCCACCCCCTGGGCCCACCCCTAGGGGTGTGATCAAAATTCCGAAAGTGTCATGCACTCCCCAGACCAAAGATCTATCAGTTCCCAAAGTTTCAAGTTTCTATCTACAACCGTGTAGGAGGAGTTATCCGGTAAAGGAGTCAAAATCAGTTTTTGACGTCTGGTGACCTCTGGTGACCTCAAAATTGACCCCAGGGGTCAAATTTTGGTTGTAATGTTTTCTACTCATCATGCCGTTCGCTTTGATATATTACACGACCATGTTCTGGAAATTTTGATTTTTGACCCCCGCAGGCCCCACCCCCTGGGCCCACCTGTAGGGGTGTGATCAAAATTCCAAAAGTGTCATGCACTCCTCAGACCAAGGATCTATCAGTTCCCAAAGTTTCAAGTTTCTATCTATAACCGTTTAGGAGGAGTTATCCGGTAAGACGGACGGACGTACGGATGACGAAGACCATTACAATATCCCCACTTTTTCTTTGAAAAGCGTGGGGATAAAAAGTTCTTGCATGTTAAGAATTTTATTTTACTTATAATTTATTTGTTTCTGATTATCTGATAAAGAGCATGATGACCTAAAAGACTCATCATGTGAATAAGTAACATTAACCAGTCCGTGTAATGGATACCCTCTAGACCCCACTTTATAAAGAGAAAACAGGGGTATACATTATTTTTCTTATTTCTGCTCCAAGACATAGGTTGTGGGTACTCATTACAACTGCCTCAATGAGGCTCCAAAACATAGTAATGGGTACTCAGGAGTAAAAAAAAAAAAAAAACACCACAATTTTCACATCACGAAGACCCCTCTAAACCCCACTTTATATAGAGAGAAGTGGGGTTTATGGGGGGGGGGTGGGTATACATTATCTGCCTTATTTTTGCTCAGTTACATAAATTGAGGGTACTCATTGAGGCAATTCTAATGAGCACCCACAATCTATGTTGAAAGCAGAAATAAGAAAGATGCTATCATTTTTACCCAAACGTTTGTCATTTCTGACACCATGTTGGATGCCAATATTTCACACCAACAGGTTTCCCTAATGTCAGTATTATTACCATTTTAAAAACAAAAGAGTGCACTTTATCATATGATGTCGCTTCTGAGAATAAAATAATGCCATGTGATATTTTCGATAATCCACTAGTGGATTAAATATGCAAATTTGCTACATACGTCCCGTAACGTTACATGTACGACATCCTTTATGACGTTGCGGTTACTAATGGCGGAATATTAACATTTTTATTAAAATCATGAATGAAATGCATTTTAAATGTCATATGATAAATAGAATCTTGCACTCGTGTTCATGTATTATTGAATTTATTAAACTCATAGAGGAAAAGGGGATAAAATGCTCCGCTAAGCCTCGCTAAGCATTTTATCCCTTTTCCTCAACTTGTTTAACAAATTCAATAATGCATGAACACTCATGCAAGATCCTCTATGTATCACACAGATATGTTATCGTAATAAATGAACACATACTCATCCTCTGGTTCTGGTTCATTGTCCTCTTCATAATCAGGACCTATTCTTTTCTTTGTCTTATGCAAGATCAGCTCCTGGAGTCTGTCCTTGAAGGAGATGTGGAAGAGACCGAGCTTCCTGGCCACCTGTCTACCATGTACAGTCTTACCAGCTCCTCTTGGACCAAGCAGAAGAATACGGATTGGAGGAGTCTGAAAATTTCAACCCAAAATGTTGCATTAGCTGCGCGAACACCTTACCATAATACACCTGTTTGATGTACAGTTGAACTTCGATAGCTCAAACACCTTTGGGACCATGAAAATCTGTTCGAGACAGGGGTAGTTCGAGCCACTGAGGGCTAATGCCAGGAGGCATAACGACATACTTTAGGACATCTTTTTCTGTGTTCTATAATGAAAAATGTATGCTGTGTGTACTCATTAGAATCGCCTCATTGAGGCGATTCTAATGAGTACACACAACATACATTTGCAGGATAAAAAGACGAAAATATCCTGATTTTTACTCTCCCTATTTCTGACGTACAGAAACTCCCTAGGGACTCAAGAACGGGTTCGACTCCACCATGGAAAACGAGCCATCAGTGTTCAAGACATCAACATTCTATTGTAGTGCATTTCTTACATCTCCAAAATGGCTACTTCTCTGACGAAAATCTGTGATATTTTTCTTATTAATACTGCAAACATGTCAAACATGTTTAATGACATTTCAAACCTTGTGGGTCATTTTGCTTCATCTACCAGAGAAAGGGAGAAAAGAGATAGAAGATATAGTAGAGGAGATGAAAGTGAGGGAGAAAGGAGATGGGAACATGAATGAGAAGTGTAGACAGGAAAGTAATAATGCTCCCCCTCTACCCCTACCAGAAGGTGGATATATACTCAGCAGTACTCAGCAGAACTGCCTTGTTGAGACAGTCCTAACAATTACCTACAAGGCTACAAGAAATGATAAAAAATCAAAGCACTGACAGAACTGGTAAGACATCTACCTTGCATTAAATGTATCGCCACTGAAAGAAAAACCTACATTTTTTAGCAGCTCATTCTTTCCATAAAGAGTTGATCCCCATTAAAAGTTCGGAAACACAAAAATTCTGAAAGAACTGCCTCCCGTAACAGTGTATCGATCCTCCTTAACTGACATTTCTCTGAAAGCTTGAAGGTTTAAGAGAAATGGGAACACCTTCAGGGGAGGCAACTCCTGCAAAAGTATTTTTGTCTCCCATGTCAATAGGGGTAAACTCTTAAAGGAAAGAATTTGCTCCTGAGGAGCAAATTCTTTCCTTTAAGAGTAGACCCCTTTTCAGTGGGACAGGGCTTATACAAAGGCAACAGGAAGTCCCGAAAGTTGTCTCCCTTTGAAAAATGGCGGAAAAATCTGCCAGGTGTTCCAATTCCCCTTAAGCCTTGCATACTCAAGATTCATTACAAAAAGACAGCAAAAACATTTTTCTAATCTTAAGCTTTCATCACATGCTTTATTTATACTTCCTTTGTATTTCTAGTCCAAACATAGATTATGGGTGCTCATTAGAATTGCCTCATTGATGCATTTCTAGTTCTAACTGCTACCCACAATCTCTGTTTAAACATGGATTGTGTGTTATCATTAGAACTGCCACATTGAGACACTTCTAAGGAGTACCCACAATCTAGAGTCTGAGAAAAAGTAAGGAAAAATGGAGCCGGGGCACAGCATGTTCTACAATTTACATGTGTGCATGGCAAAGACTCTGATCAGCCTGCCCATCTGCACAGTTTGATCAGGGTCTTGACTGTGTGCTCTAAGGATAGCTAAGCACCCAATGGTCCTTGGCTAGACTAAATTGATGCCCAGGCTGATTATATTATGTGCTGGGCACACGTTAATTGTAGGGAAAGCTGTGCCCCGGCTCAAATAATGTATAACCCTGTAAATCCCAATTTTCTCTATATGAAGTGGGGATTACAGTTGTGTGCATTACACAAACTCATTAACCTGGGGCCAGTTGTTCAAAACTAACGACGTCGTTAGTTAAAGTACCGTTAAAACTTTGATCATTAAATATGGCAAATATGCTAATATTTTTGCTGAAAAAATGGATGCAAAAGCTGCTCACATTTTTTCAGCAAAAATACCAAAATTTTACATATTAAACTTGCTAGAACAGTTAACAATATGACCACTAACGAGCTTGTTAAGCTAAGGATGCTTTGAACAACTGGGCCCTGGTGTATATACCTTAGATGGGTTATTCCTTGGCAGAAAATCTTCAGGCTCAGCAAGAAACTTTTCTCTTGCATCCACCGATGAGAAATAGTAGACTTTCTCCCGATATTTTCCTGCAACCTCAGGATTGCCAGGGTACAGGATGTTGTTCTCTTTGAGGGCCACAGGACAGTAGTGGTTTGTGTCTCCCAGTGGTTTCTTTTTGTTTCTGTTGGGATCTTCCTCCTGCAGTGGATTTTAAACCATGAAAAAAAATCAATGCTTTATTTCAGGGTTCTTTAACCCTTTTTGTACCAAATGGAATCTTCTTCTTATATATAGCAGGAGCCCATTTTGAAATTTAGGGGTGTCAAGTTGTCGTTTCGTCAAAATTTATTATGAAAATGACTGAACTTTAAGCAAACGGTGGAGGCCCTGATCAGACGCCGCATTCTGCGGCGTCTGATCTGGGCCTGCACTGTTTGCCAGGGTACCTGTTTTGGGGTTTCTGGTACTAAATGGGTAAAAGGGCATTTTTCTGATAAAATTTGCGATACTTTGTGGTTTTTATGTATAATGTTTCATGAAAAATTTGCAACTTTTTTCACATTTGGGTAAATGGTTGACAAAAAGCCACAACATTGTTATATCTGTTATTATAAGCCTAAAATCTTAACAAAGATTTAAAATTGAATGCTGACATTCTCTTTCTAAAATTTGTCCTCATTTTTTTCCCATTATATCTGAAAAATTAAAATGGCAACCACATTCTATGTTATCATTATAATTTGTTAATTCCACATCATTCAAGCATATGTTTATACATGATGAGTTACCTCCCCTTCAGCCTGTTCCTCTTCCTCCTCTTCATTGCCAGCAGCATCATTTTCAAGGTCTTCTTCTTCTTCGTCTACATCCATACCAGTATACTCTGAAGCTACATACTTATACTGACCTGGAAATAAAGATGACCCGCATTATAACGACATTCGTTATAACGGCAAAACTCGTTATAACGACATTTTCAATGGAATGAATTCTTAGCTCAAGGTTTAGCCTTAATTCCGGAATGAATTCTTAGCTCAAGGTTTGCCTCGATTCCGAGTGGGCTTCCCTCGGGTTGAAAATGCCCAAATCGAATCCATAGTCATGAAAGATTCTTGTAATTTAATACTCCAAGAAATAAAAGTTATAGACATTCGTTAGAATCGCCTTATCGAGGCAATTCTAACAAATGTCTATAACATTTGTTTCTTGGAGTCATTATGTGGAAAATACCTTTTATAACCTATCATAATCCTAACCGGGATTCTTAATAATGGCAAATTCATTATAACGGCACATTAATAGGGAACAAATACTGTCGTTATAACGCGGGTCCTCTGTACTATCATGAGCCAGTTCAAGATTGTGTGATTAGTGATCTATCAAACACTCACGAGCAATTGATGTGTCCACTACCCAAATATGATTCTGTTCTCTTCTGGATGAAAACTATTCATTTTTTCCTCTGCCATACATCTGTTGTAGATCCATGTTAGAATTGCCTCACTAAAAGTACCTACAAACTATGTTTGTAAGCAGGCAAATAATGTATACCCTAGAAAACCACTTTTCTCTATATAAAATGAGCCGGGGCACAGCATTTCCTACAATTTACATACATACACCCAGGGAAGAATCAGATCAACCTACACATCCATATAGTCTGACAGAGACTTCTCTTCTCTGGCCCTTAGGTATCCTTATAGCGCACAATGAAGAATGATCAGTAGGCTGATAGGAGTCTTCACTGAGTGCACATGTAAATTGTAGGAAATGCTGTGCCCCGACTCAGTCTGAGTTATCAAGAGTATTAAGGGGAATGGATACACCTTAACCCTTATCTTGCTGAATGTTCATATAAGCCACACCCATTTCTGGCTATCAACCAATCAAATTACTTGATGCAATTTATTGCTACAAATTCATAAACTAAATGCCAAACAGTGTAGATCCAGATCAGATGGCTTCTTCTTCTTAATCACTGATTCTTCAGAAGCCATCTGATCTGGATCTACACTGTTTGCAAAGATAGGGGTTGTCGTGAACAGCAAGATAAGGGTTAAGGGGAGGCCTCCTCCAAAAGTATTTTTGTCTCCCATGTCAATAGGAGTCAACTCTTAAAGGAAAAAATTTGCTCCTGAGGAGTTTTCTGCTACCCATATCGTTAAAAAATCCATTGTGTACAAATTACCGCTAATATTTTTCTGCACACGATTCATTCGTAAATGATGTCATCCCATTTCAGCAGTTTCATTCAAGCACGGTAAATACACTTTTAATGTCTTTGTTTTATAATTTAAATGGGACATATTTCTATCATAGAAATTATGCAAAGAATAGGTAAATATTATTTTCTCAAATGATAAAAGGTTGTGGGCAGAGAACGGTGCCTTGCGTAACTGGTTCCCGAATTGTTTTTGGAAGTTCTATTTTAATTACCAATAACTGCATACAAATGTGTTAACTCGTTCAGCATGAAAATTTGGCGGTTCACATAACTAGACAAAGTGCCCAGTGGGGCACGTATACCCCCGGCCAGGGCCATCGCCTCAGCTGAAACAAGAACTACAAAGGGAAATAACTCTAAAAGGCCTGACCCCTTGGCCCTTGTTTTCTTTCCCACAATACAAGTAGTCATACTGATCATGTGTGCAAAATTTCAAGTTTCTATGTGAAGCAGTTCCTGAGATATCTTTGACGCAAAATAATTGTTTACGGACACACAGACAGACGGAAAAGACAAAAACTATATACCCCCATTGCATACTTCGTATGCCGGGGGTATAACCATTCATGAGACAGTAGAATAGTCCATTTTTATTATGCATACAAGATTCTACTGTTAGATGTTGCTAATCGCCTTTGGAGTGATTAAATCATTTTGACACCGATTGTTGATTAAATTTTATGATTGAGTGATATATGCAAATAAGAGACATAACTTGACGTTTCAGATCTCGTCACTGAGAACATATCAATAAGGCCGGAGGTAATAGTAGAATAGTCTATTTGAAAGGTAGTCTAGAACCATTTTTTGTAAACATGTTAACATTTAATCACTGATTAATAATCACAGGAGCGTGTATCTGAAACTAATATGAAATAAAAATTAATGTCTCTTGGTTAGGGAGGAGAAAACAACAGTAAATGAAGTATGGCTTTTTCAATGTACTTTTGCAATATGGAAACACGTCTATTCAAATACATTGTAAATTTTACCGCTGAAAAAACAAAACTTTTAAGATGAATAATTGAAATAGTTTTCTTATTTTTGCTCAAAACAAAGTTTGTGGGTACCAACAATCTATATTTTAGAGCAGAAAATGTGAAAAAATAAGGTTTACCCCTGTAAACCCCAGTTTTAGTACATAAAATAGGAGTTCAAGGGGGTCAGAATTATATAGGCATGTTTTCATGGTTCTATCCAACATGGTGTCTTCTAGATTGAAAATTACAGGTTGAAAAAAATCTAAAGATTCTTTTTTCCATTTAATTTGAAGCATTTTCCTCTTCCAGTGGTAAAATAAGAGCATTTTTCAGCAACGATCTGCACTGGATTATCATTACTGACCTTTCGAAAATCTCAGAAAAAGGGGGAACAAAAAACAGCCCCTTCTTATGATCAAATCGTCTTACAGCCAGAGCATTATGGTATTTTATTTTTTTTGCTATTCTTCAGGACAGGATGAAAATCCCTGAAACATTTTCTGAAACTCACGTTCCATTGTAGTAGCAACTTCATCCAGCATATCTTGAGCAGTGACATCTTCAAGATCAATCTGTAGAGGGTCCACATTACTACCTCCTGTTATTGTGGCTACAATATTCTGTATCTCTTTCTCATACTCTTTCTTCTTATCTTTAAATGCTTCCAGCTCTGGTCCTTCAGGCAGTTTCTGAAAACAGAACACCCCAACCTCTTTATAACACTTTTTTGGGGTCCAAAGCAGAAACCCTGTTAGTTAAATAACTGCCTTATATATCAAAAATTTGGTCCCCGCCCTTGGAGAAATAGATCAGACTGTATGATGCTTCCACACAGAGCTGAAACCAGCCGCACATGAGTCTTAGCCTCTACAGGTGAAAGTGGTGCCAGTTGGACCGTCCAAGAATATAAACCCTATCGGTTTCATTGGGTGGCAGGGCTTGAGATGTCATTTCATCACGATGTCAGTAAAAGTCCCAGGAAATTGGAAGCAATGTCTCCAAAATGACCTAAATAGTGTTGACATGGACGTTAAACTTCAAATCAAACAAACCAAACAATAGGTAATATAGAAAAATGACCATTTATGGCCATTTTTCTATATAATCTATATATTTTTGGGATCCATCTTGAAATTGTGTTTCATCAAAAACTGTGTTATAACAAACAGTGTTACAACGAGGCTGTGATGAACAGTCAACCTGCTTTCTACCAACTTCTGTACAATGTCAAAACTTGATACAGAGACTATTTCAATGAAATGCATTCTGAACTCAAAATTAGATGGATTAAAGAAGATATTAAAAATATTGTATTTAACACTCCAAGAAATATACGTTGTTGAAATCTGTTAGAACTTTGGTGAGAAAATTCTAATGAATGTGAATAACCAGTGCTTCAGCTGAAGTGCACGACCCGCCGGATGCTTTAAGCTTTATGAGTGTTACCATATATGGGTATGGCGGCCATTTTGGTCATGTGACCTGGACCTAAAATGGTTCCCAAAATAAATGCGCCTTCTCGTAAGGAGCAAAAATACATCTTATACTTTAGTACTGTATTCTAAATCGTTTGCAGGATAAAATGCATTCTTACTTTTCCAATACAAAAGCATATGTGTCAAAGTTTGACCTAAGCACAAAGAATGTCAAGGTCAACCCAGGGTCACCATTTTAGCACTTTATGATGGGCCTACGTCCCAGATGCTATTTATCAAGTTTCATGGAAATCTGCCCAGTGGTTCGGGAGAAGACTATTTTTGAAGGGTTTTTACCATATATGGCTTGGCGGCCATTGTCATGTGACCTGGACCCCATGAACAAATTTTGGTTTTACCCATCCCATAGAGGCTCCATATGAAATTTGACTTCAATCGGCCCAACGGTTTAAGTGGAGAAGCAGTTAAAAAAATTTCACATTTTTCGCCTCGGCGAGGCTATACTAAATGGAATGTAATATTTGGCAAGTTCATTGGTTAGATCTCATTGATATCTATCAGAATGCCAAAAATTATTTAGATATTCCAATCGGTTAAGTCACTATCACCAATTTTCACAAACGGGTTATGGACGGACAGACAGAATGAACGGTGATTTTAGGGCACTCTTAGAAAATCAACCGACTTCAGTCGGTCGCTTTTTCTGCAGGTCGTGCAATTCTAAAGAGTACACACAACACACATTTCAAAGATAAAACAAGAAAAAATCCACAAAGTATATTCATATCTAAAGTCATGGGAAAATTACTCAAGAATGAGCTTGAAACAGCTGTGGTAGAAAAATAATCAGTGCTTGAGTCATTGAAGTTTCACCATAAATGCTGCTTCTATCCAAGGACACACCCTCTTACCTCCTCTTGGTCCTTGAGATCTTCAAATTCAACTCTGTTTTCTTCACCTGAAAATGTATGAGCAGTAAATGTGAAACTCTTACTCAGGGAGAAGCAGTATCAGGTGGTATAAACAAATTGTTCTTACCGTATTGATCCTAAGAATTGGGACAGATAGGCCTAAGCAAACTATGCAGACCCAGATTAGAAGGAGCAGTCTGATCATGGTCGCCACTAAGGGTGACACGATTAATCGTATAATCGATTAATCGATCAATAAATTCAACAAAAATGATTATCATTTCTGATTTGCTTTTAATCGATTACTTGATAGGTACAATTTACTACCCAAAGTTATGCCTAAAATAGCTGGATGAGTGGCAAACAGTGCAGACCCTGATAAGACGCCACATCCAGACAGGTAAAATTATGACAAAAACCTTAGAAATTACTAATGATTATCGATCGCAGTGACAATACTGATAATCGATTATCTTTTCAGCTCCGATTAGCCAGCCCTAGGCAACACTGTTTGCCATTCCTTTTTCAGTTTTTGGACTCCTTGCAGATATTAGAATTACAGAAAGTCCTCAAGGTGTCCGAAATTTTAGGATTTTTACAGTAGCTATCAACTCTAGCAACTACACTCATAAACTTACATAGCAACAGATAAGCATTACCAAAACACGCCTATACAAATACATTGTAAACTTTACCGCAGAAAAAAACGAGAATTTTAAGATGAAAAATTGTGATATTTTTCTTATTTCTGCTCAAAATATAGATTGTGGATACTCGCTAGAACCGCCTCGATGAGGCGGTTCTAACGAGTAGCCACAATCTATATTTTAGAGCAGAAATAAGAAAAATAAGGTATACCCCTGTAAACCCCAGTTTTGCTATATAAAAGTGGGATTCAAGGGCGTCAAAATTATATAGGCTTTTTTTCGTGATGCTAAGTATTTTGTGATAATTGGAGGACAGTTTTTGTCAATTCTCAATAAAAAAGCATGACCGCCTCCCCAAGGCGGTTCTAATGAATACCCACAACATAGGTTTTTATGGAGCAATAATGAAAGCTATCCTTCATTATCACAAAATATGAACCTTATCTGTTGCTATGACTAAGGGGGGGGGGGAGAGGGGGAGTGGGGGTTGTGCTGTTCATTAATAATAGCTGGAGCATGACAAATCCTACAAGTTGACCCGGAGCCGAGGTTAGAAAACTTTTTTTTCATAATCAACTCAATTATATCCTGCTTTGAAGCTGAGCAAACGACTTGGGGCAGAAGGGGTAAGACGAGTCTATCTTGCCCACTTTGAATTGCAAAACTCCGGGTCTGGTTGTTCAAAGCATTGAACATTAGCAAATAACAAGCTCATTAGTGATCAAACTTTTTAACTCATCTAGCAAACGCAATACCTAATACAGTGGTATTTTTGCTGAAAAATGTGAGCGGCTTTTGCAAATGGCATATTTGCTGAAAAAAGTGAGCAGCTTTTTCAAATGGTACTTTTGCTGTAAAATGTGAGCAGCTTTGTAAATGCTATTTTTGCTGAAAAAATGTGAGCAGCTTTCACAAATTTTGTAAAAGGTGTTCACATTTTTTCAGCAAAAATGTTAGTATATATGCCATACTAAATGATGAAGTTCTAACAGTATGTTAACTAACTTGGGGGTGGGGGGGGGGGGTTGCTTTGTTTTTGATGTTTATATGAACATACAAAACAAGGAAAAGAAAATGTTTACCTTCAGTGACTTCAGTTTTCGTGACTTCCGTCTCAGTTTGCTCTTCATCTTCTACAAATAAAGAGAAATATATTACATTCCATTATGATAACACACCCGTACGATATAGTGCATTTTCACATCCCCAAAATGGCTACTTTTCTGATGAAAATCCTTGATATTTTTCTTATAAATGCTCAAAACATAGGTTGTGGGTGCTCGTTAGAACCGCCTCATTGAGGCGGCTCTAACAAGTACCCACAACCTATGTCTTGGAGTAGAAATAAGAAAAATAATGTATACCCCCTTAAACCCCAGTTTTCTCTATATAAAGTGGGATTTAGGGGGTCTTCATTTCACAGACTTGTTCACGTGATGATGACAAGATATTCTAAGCAAAGCAAAAGTCCTATCATAGCAACAGATACGGTAAGTATTTTGTGATAACTGAAAAATAGTTTTCTGTATTTCTCCATATATAATCCCATTTGTTACCAGAAACCCCAAAACAGGTACCCTGGCAAACAGTGCAGGCCCAGATCAGACGCCGCAGAATGCGGCATCTGATCAGGGCCTCCACTGTTTGCTAAAAGTTCAGTCATTTTCCAAATAAATTTTGATGAAAACAGAACCTGACACCGCTAAATTTTGAAATGAACTCCAGCTATATATAAGGAGGAAGATTCCATTTGGTACTAAAAGGGTTATACACTATTAGATTAGTTCAAGACCTGCAGAGTGTGCCCTGTAAAAATATCAAAAACATGTCTATGTAACAAGCAGCCTTGTAACATCCAATGTTATTTAAGGAAAATATCTATTCTGATATGCTTCAAAAACAGATATACCAATCTCATTACGAAAACATGCCTATTCAACACATTGCAAATTTTACCGCCAAAAAACGATCACATTCAGATGAAAAATTGTGATATTTTTCTTATTTCTGCTCAAAATATAGATTGTGGGTACACGTTAGAAACACCTAGATGAGGCGGTTCAAATGAGTACCCATAATCTATATTTTAGAGCAGAAATAAGAAAAATAAGCTTTACCCCTGTAAACCCCAGTTTTACTATATAAAAAGGGGTTTGAGGGGGTCAGAAATAGATAGGTGTGTTTTCATGACGTGATGATAGAAATATTTTCTAGTCACAAATGCAAGTTAACTACTTACCTGTCTTGAAAAATAATGTACACAATTTTAGGCTAGTGAAATGTAAAAATCACCATTGTCCATATCATCTAGGCAATGATTTGTCAGGCCCTGAATAATGGGATAAAATTGGCCAAAAAATTGTGAAAAAAAAAAAGAAAAAGAAGAAAAGTCAAAATTAAGAAAGCTGTGTTATAATCAATGTGAGCTAACCAGATTATGCTAATAAGAGCAGAGACTTTGTCTTTATATGTTAGATAGTTAAGTTAACCCTTCTCTTGCTGAATATTCAGTTTAGCCACACCCATTTCTGACTTTAAACCAATCAGATTATTTGATGGGATGTATTCTTACAAAGCCATAAACTTAATGTCAAACAGTGTAGATCCTGATCAGATGGCTTCTTCAGAAGCCATCTGATCTGGATCTACACTGTTTCCAAAGATAGGGGTTGTGGTGAACAGCATGATAAGAGTTAGAAATCGAGCTTGAAATTGATAAAAAAGAAATTGTGAACTTTGATGGCTCCAACACTAATGCCACATTTACCATGTTTGTTTCAAACTTGCTCCTGATTCCCTAGGAAAAATGTCCCATAACTGCAGATACATCACAACCTTTTTATAACACTATTAATGGGGTCCAAAGCAGAAACCGTACTTAATTAAATCACCGTGCTATATCCAAACAAACATGTATAGATTATATAGAACAATGACCATTTGTGGTCATTTTTGTATATTATCTATACATTAAGGGATCATAGAAAAATGGCCATTTTTTGGTCACTTTACATTTTTGGGATCCATCTTGAAATTGTGCTATATCCAAAACCATGTTATAATGAACCATGTTAAAATGAGGTTGTGGTGTATTAATATATTTAAAATATTTTTTGTAATTAGCTTGGAAATGTATGTATGCTGCGTGTACTCATTAGAATCACCTCAATGAGGTGATTCTAATGAGTACACACAACAAACTTTTAACCCTATCTTGCTGAATATTCATTTAAGCCACACCCATCTCTATCTATCAACCAATCAAATTACTTGATGTAATTTATTGCTACAAATTCATAAACATAATGCCAAAATGTGTAGATCCTGATCAGATGGCTCCTTCAGAAGCCATCTGATCTGAATCTACATTGTTTGCAAAGATAGGGGTTTTTGTGAACAGCAAGATAAGGGTTAACAAAAATTAAAAGGATAACTCTAGTATGCCTACTGCCCTGGCACTAAAATAATCCCTCATCAGCTCAAACTACCCCTGTTTGTAACAAATTTTCATGATGCAAAAGGCGTTTGAGCCATTGAAGTCCGACTGTATGATACAAAGAAAGACAGTCAAAATGACAGAATAACTTACAGATTCTGAGAGTACTGGAGCATAAAACAGGCAGGTATTATCAAGACAAGGATTTGCTGAAGGCTTGGGGTGCAAATCTAGGTCAAGGTCAAACAAGGTTGCTTACATAAAAGCTGCCATTCCTAGATGCAAGTTTGTACAAAGTATCCTTAACCTATTGCATGTAGGAAACCCCTAAAGGGGTCGGCCCATGCCCATCGATGCTTGAAGAAATAGATGGGCTGCATGATGCTTCCACGCAGGATCTAAGCCTACCCAGGTAAAGAGGTGGCGAGTCGGATCGTCCCTGCTTATAAACCCTATTGGTTTCATAGGGCGATAAGGCTTGAGATGTCATTTCATCTCAATGTCGGGTAAAAGTCCCACAAAATTGGAAGCAACATCTCCAAAATGACCTATACAGTGTTGACGGGGACGTTAAACCTCAAATCAAACAAACAAACAAACAAACAAACCTAAAGGGGTACCTTGGCAAACAGTGCAGGCCCAGAACGTGGTGTCTGATCAGGGCCTGCACTATTTGCTAACAAACAAAATAAAAACAAAACAAGAGGGCCATGATGGCCCTGGATCGCTCACCTGATCCATAGAGTAACAAATGGACCCCGGGGAGGGCCATTATTGACCCAAGGTCTATAATGTGCATAATGCTGAGGGAGGTCTAAAAAGGTGAAGCTTCATACCAAATATCAACAAAGGCTATAATTTGAACAATCTTGGCAAAGGTCCACTAGATGGAGCTACACACCAAATATCAAAGACCTGGGCCTTGCAGTTTCAGAGAAGATATTCCCTACATAAGCCTATATAAAACCAAATGGCCCCAGAGGGGGGCATTTTTGGCCTCAGGGCTATAATTTAAACAATCTTGATAGAGGTCCACTAGATGAAGCTTCACACCAAATATCAAAGACCTGGGCCTTGCTGTTTCAGAGAAGATTTTCAAAGATTATCTCTATATAAGTCTATGTAAAACCAAAGGGCCCTGGGACGGGGGCATTTGTGGCCCGGCGGCTATAATGTGAACAATCTTGGTAGAGGTCCACTAGATGAAGCTCCATACCAAATATCAAAGACATGGGCCTTGCAGTATCGGAGAAGATTTTTAAAGATTTCCCTATATAAGTCTATGTAAAACCAAAGGGTCTCGGGGCGGGGGCATTTTTGGCCCCAGGGCTATAATTTGAACAATCTTGATAGAGGTCCAGTAGATGAAACTTCACACCAAATATCAAAGACCTAGGCCTTGTGGTTTCACAGAAGAAGATGTTTAAAGATTTTCCGTAAATAAGTCTATGTAAAACCAAAGGGACCCGAGAAGGGGGCATTTTAGATCCCAGCACTATAATTTGAACAATCTTGGTAGGGGTCCACTAGATGAAGCTACATACCAAATATCAAAGACCTGGGCCTTGCGGTTTCAGAGAAGAAGATTTTTTGAAGATTTTCCCTATATAAGCCCATCAGGGATACAGACTAACAGGCGCCCAGTCGCCCAAGACGCCTAAGTTTTGGCCTGGGCACCTAAGTTTCTAATAAAAATGCCTATTTACTTACTTTAAAATTTGGATTTAAGGCAATCTGTGCGCCTAAAGCAAAATGCTAAGTCTGTATCTCTGCCCATGTAAAATCAAAGGGCCCTGGAGCGGGGGCAATTTTTGGCCCCAGGGCTATAATTTGAACAATCTTGGTAGCGGTACACTTGATGACGCTACATACCAAATATCAAAGACCTGGGCCTTGCGATTACAGAGAAGAAGATTTTTAAAGATTTTCCCTATATAAGCCCATGTAAAATCAAAAGGCCCCTGGGTGGGGGCATTTTTGGCCCGAGCACTATAATTTGAACAATCTTGGTAGCGGTTCACTAGATGAAGCTTCATACCAAATAGCAAAGACCTGGGCCTTGCAGTTTCAGAGAAGAAGATTTTTAAAGATTTTCCCTATATAAGCCAATGTACAACCAAAGGGCCCCGGGGCGGGGGCATTTTTGGCCTCAGCACTACAATTTGAACAATCTTTGTAGGGGTCCACTAGATGAAGCTTCATACAATATATCAAAGACCTGGGCCTTGCGATTTCAAAGAAGATTTTTAAAGATTTTCCCTATATAAGCCCATGTAAAACCAAAGGGCCCGTAGTGGGGGCATTTTTGGCCCCAGCACTATACCGGTAATTTGAATAATCTTGGTAGGGGTCCACTAGATGAAGCTTCATACCAAATATCAAAGACCTGGGCCTTGTAGTTTCAAAGAAGATTTTTAAATATTTTCCCTATATGAGCCCATATAAAACCAAAGGGCCCCGGGGCGGGGGCATTTTTGGCCCCAGAATTATAATTTGAACAATCTTGGTAGGGGTCCACTAGATGAAGCTACATAGCAAATATCAAAGACCTGGGCCTTGCGGTTTCAGAGAAGAAGATTTTTAAAGATTTTCCCTATATAAGCCCATGTAAAACCAAAAGGCCCCGGGGTGGGGGCTTTTTTGGCCCCAGCACTATAATTTGAACAATCTTGGTAGGGGTCCACTAGGTGAAGCTTCATACCAAATATCAAAGACCTGGGCCTTGTGGTTTCAGAGAAGATTTTTTAAGTTTTCGGTGAAAAAAATCTATTTTTGGCTCCTGTGACCCAGATGTGCAAGTGGCCGGAACCATTTGAACAACTTTGAAAGGGGACCACCTAAGGATCATTCCTGTGAAGTTTGGTCAAAATCTGATCAGTGGTTTAGGAGGAGATGTCGTTTGAAGAAATTGTTTACGCACACATGCACGCACTGACGACGGACGAAAAGTGATCACAAAAGCTTACCTTGTCACTACGTGACAGGTGCGATTTCAAAGAAGATTTTTATAAAGATTTTCCCTATATAAGCCCATGTAAAACCAAAGGGCCCGTAGTGGGGGCATTTTTGGCCCCAGCACTATAATTTGAATAATCTTGGTAGGGGTCCACTAGATGAAGCTTCATACCAAATATCAAAGACCTGGGCCTTGTAGTTTCAAAGAAGATTTTTAAATATTTTCCCTATATGAGCCCATATAAAACCAAAGGGCCCCGGGGCGGGGGCATTTTTGGCCCCAGAATTATAATTTGAACAATCTTGGTAGGGGTCCACTAGATGAAGCTACATAGCAAATATCAAAGACCTGGGCCTTGCGGTTTCAGAGAAGAAGATTTTTAAAGATTTTCCCTATATAAGCCCATGTAAAACCAAAAGGCCCCGGGGTAGGGGCTTTTTTGGCCCCAGCACTATAATTTGAACAATCTTGGTAGGGGTCCACTAGGTGAAGCTTCATACCAAATATCAAAGACCTGGGCCTTGTGGTTTCAGAGAAGAAGATTTTTTAAGTTTTCGGTGAAAAAAATCTATTTTTGGCTCCTGTGACCCAGATGTGCAAGTGGCCGGAACCATTTGAACAACTTTGAAAGGGGACCACCTAAGGATCATTCCTGTGAAGTTTGGTCAAAATCTGATCAGTGGTTTAGGAGGAGATGTCGTTTGAAGAAATTGTTTACGCACACATGCACGCACTGACGACGGACGAAAAGTGATCACAAAAGCTTACCTTGTCACTACGTGACAGGTGCGATTTCAAAGAAGATTTTTATAAAGATTTTCCCTATATAAGCCCATGTAAAACCAAAGGGCCCGTAGTGGGGGCATTTTTGGCCCCAGCACTATAATTTGAATAATCTTGGTAGGGGTCCACTAGATGAAGCTTCATACCAAATATCAAAGACCTGGGCCTTGTAGTTTCAAAGAAGATTTTTAAATATTTTCCCTATATGAGCCCATATAAAACCAAAGGGCCCCGGGGCGGGGGCATTTTTGGCCCCAGAATTATAATTTGAACAATCTTGGTAGGGGTCCACTAGATGAAGCTACATAGCAAATATCAAAGACCTGGGCCTTGCGGTTTCAGAGAAGAAGATTTTTAAAGATTTTCCCTATATAAGCCCATGTAAAACCAAAAGGCCCCGGGGTGGGGGCTTTTTTGGCCCCAGCACTATAATTTGAACAATCTTGGTAGGGGTCCACTAGGTGAAGCTTCATACCAAATATCAAAGACCTGGGCCTTGTGGTTTCAGAGAAGAAGATTTTTTAAGTTTTCGGTGAAAAAAATCTATTTTTGGCTCCTGTGACCCAGATGTGCAAGTGGCCGGAACCATTTGAACAACTTTGAAAGGGGACCACCTAAGGATCATTCCTGTGAAGTTTGGTCAAAATCTGATCAGTGGTTTAGGAGGAGATGTCGTTTGAAGAAATTGTTTACGCACACATGCACGCACTGACGACGGACGAAAAGTGATCACAAAAGCTTACCTTGTCACTACGTGACAGGTGAGCTAAAAAAAAATAGGCCTACCATCCCTTACATGACAAATGGACTTGTCCAACATATAGTGACAGAAGAGGCCAGTAGCATACAATGGGTTAATGAAGCTCTTGTAGTTCTTGAGAAATGGACTTGAACTGATCATGGTCAACACTTCAGTTGACAAAGTTCACAAAGTCAGTAAACCATGAAATATAGGTCAATTTCAAATTATGGATGCTTGAATTATAGTTGCCATCCCTAGATGCATGTTTGTACCAAGCATCATTTATGAAGCTCTTATGGTTCTTCAGAAATGAGCTTGTATATTAGGGTGAAAGCTAGGTTTGACACAATATTTCACAAAGTCAGTGGGGTCAGAAATGAACGTGTGAAAGCTAGGTTTGAAGCCATAGTTCACAAAGTCAGTGAACTATAAAAATGCAGGTCAAGGTATAATATGGATGCTTAAATTAAGTTGCCATCCCTAAATGCAATTTTGTACTAATTATCATTAATAAGATCTGGGCCAGAATTGTTTCGGGACACACCTATATGGTTTCATCTATGCTACTTTTAAAGAAATATATGGATATAAACCAACACCTTTCATCTAGAATGAAGAAATAAAGATCTACTCTACAAGCAGTATAATGGGCACATTTTGAATGTCCAGGGCAACCTCTGAGTAATGTGACTAATACTACTGGTGACAGTAGTTGCTGTGATTCCTACCCACAATATGCATGTGGGTACAAAAATGAAATACAGTGGAATTCTGCTACTAAGACCACATAAAATTAAGACAAATTCTCCTTTAAAAAGCTTATTAAGTATGTTGCAGTTATTCTTTGTGTTTTCTGCATATCATGTTCTCTGGCCACAGACCACCTTTGGGGCTGTTCAAAAGTGGTCTTAAAGACCACTTTTGAACAGCCCCAAATGTGGTCTTAATATAGAACATTTACTGTAATTGCAATGAAAACAGAACAACTTATGATGAAAGTATGTCCTTCCATATCACTGGCGTTGCCCTTAAATAAACTAGAAATGTGTCCAAAGGACACAGATTCCCCTTGCTGACAGCAAATTTAAGAAAACTTAAAAGCAAATTGCTAATGCCATCTCAGACACAATGTAATATGGATGGATGCAAAGAAAGAATTCTAAAACTGGATCAAGCAATATACATTGATTGGTCTCATTTTCACAAGCACATTTTTTTTTCCATTTTTAAGTCTGACTGACATTTGAGATTTACTTAGATTGGACAGTGCTGGTGTCTGCAATGAACTGTACACCACTATGAGTTTTGAATTTATTCACGGCTGGCAGTTGATTGACATGATGTTATGATATTTTGAATCATGTTTCAAATCAATATGAAATGAGGCTCATCAAAGTTTGAACAGATTTGTTTCCACAGGTGTATGTCTTGGAGCAGAAATAAGATGAATAATGTATACCCCCATAAACCCAGTTTTCTCTACATAAAGTGGGGGTTATGTGGGGTTCTTTTCACAGACAGTCACACCATGCTAAACTTATCAAAACTGCCCATTATAAATAGTTTAACCTAGATATTTAAAATGTTATTGTATTACTCAGGTAGGACAAAAGAGGATCAGTATTATATATTTTAAAGAGAAATCCTAAGATCTATCTTGTCACCTGACGTTGATTGATCAGGCTGTTTATCCTCCGATAGATTCTGATCGATCTGTTCAAATTGATCAGTATGCTCAGTTTGCTCGGTGTCTGTTTTTATTTCCTCACTTTCAGGACTTTTAACTGAATCTGTGTAATGTCAAATCAGTGAAATCATACATACCACAACCTCTTTATAACACTATTGATGGGGACTAAAGCAGTAACAGTGTTAGTTAAACAACCGTGTTATATCCAAACAAAAATGTGTAGATTATATAGAAAAATGACCATTTGTGGTCATTTTTCTATATAATCTATACATTTTTGGGATCAAATGGTCATTTTTCTATATAATCTGTACATTTTTGGGATCAAATGGTTATTTTTTTATATAATCTATACATTTTTGGGATCCATCTTGAAACTGTGTTATATCCAAAACTGTGCTATAAGGAACAGTGTTATAATGAAGCTGAGGTGTAATGAAAAACAATCTGTAATAACCCTACGTACTCATATTTGGACCTTTTATCTACAAACTCTACTTCTCCTCACATTTAAAATATATCTAGTCCATTTAACTACCACTTGGTGTCTACAATATTGCTGTCTATATGGCAAATGGTGTAGACCCTTATCATTTTGCAGTGTCTGATCTCGGTGACTGCTTGCAAAGGCCAGTTTGGCATGTATGTCACGGACAATAGCAATATAGCCTTATCGTAAAATCCTAAAAAATTGGGACATCTTGAGGACCTGCTGTAATTGTCCCGAAATTTTAATAAATTTGTTACATGATCCTGCAAGGAGTCCAAAAGGTGCAAATGTAATGGCAAACAATGTAGACCCTGATCAGACTGCTCCTTCAGGAGCAGTCTGATCCGGGTCTGCACTGTTTGCTATGGCCTCTCTGCCCCAATCTTTACAGTAATTAAAATAATGTTTTGCAACGTATTAAGCCATCTCAATGCATAGTTAGCCAGTTTTAGAGTATATTCAAAAGTAAATACAGCTGACTGCATGTTTATATCTTGAAAGATTTTCTTTAAGTTTGAAATGATGGAACGTCCTGATGGTAGAATTGATAACCAGTTCTGGTAGATGATATGTATTCTTCATATTTTTGTTTGAAATATATTTCATATATTTTTGTTAGATTGTGGTACTTTTAACCCTTATCTTGCTGTTCATGACAACCTCTATCTTTGCAAACAATGTAGACCCTGATCAGATGGCTTCTGCAGAAGCCATCTGATCAGGATCTACACTGTTTGGCATTCAGCTTATGAATTTGTAGCAATAAATTAATTACATCAAGTAATTTGATTGGTTGATAGACAGAAATGGGTATGGCTTAAATGAATATTCAGCAAGATAAGGGCTCAGTCAATGCAATGTTTCTGAGCAAATACTTAAAACTAATGTTTACCCTGGTCTGACTGCAAAAAAAAAAAAAAAAAAAAAAAAGGTAGCAAAATGCACACACAACTGAAGTTCAGCATTATAAAGCAAATCTGTTTAAATTCACTCAACCAAGCTATATTATAGGCTGGATCTCAGTACCTGCTGTAAGGGCCTGCTCGTCAGCCCCTTCCTCATCCGCGCCTTCCCCCTCGGTACCGCCATCTGCCTCACCCTCCACCTCTTTTTCAGACTCTATCCCTTCCCCTTCTGTGTTATCAATTCAAAAACACAATAAAAATAAAAAAAAAAACAATAAACATCAAAAACACAATAAATGTCAAAAACACAATAAACATCAAACACCAACAACAGCTGGACCATGTCACAAGAAACCCCGTCTCAGGTGCTCTCTGGCCCATTAGGATATTTACACATCCCATCATGTGAACAAGTCTGTGAATTGAACACCGCCCTAAACACCACTTTATAAAGAGAAAACTGAGGTTTAGGGGAGTATACATTATTTTTCTTATTTCTGCTCTAAGACATTGGTTGCGGGTATTCGTCTAGGACCAGAAATAAGAAAAATATTATTAATTTTCATCAGAAAAGTAACCATTTTGGAAATGTGAAAAAATGCACTATGTCCATGTAGGGCTGGCTAATCAGAGCTGAAAAGATAATCGATTATCAGCCCTGTCATTGCGATAGATAATTGATTAGTAATCGTTAAGGTTTTTGTCATAATTTTACCTGTCTGGCTTCCTGTCTGAGCATGACTCTAACCATATGTTGCACTTTACCATATGTGTATCTGAACAGAC
This sequence comes from Lucinisca nassula, assembly GCA_963580285.1. NCBI lineage: Eukaryota > Metazoa > Mollusca > Bivalvia > Lucinida > Lucinidae > Lucinisca > Lucinisca nassula. Next base: position 132,286,571 of record OY757013.1, read on the forward strand.
AGGCCTGAGCAAACAGTGTAGACCCAGATGAGACGCCGCATTATGCGGCATCTCATCAGGGTCTGCACTGTTTGCCACTCATCCAGCTATTATAGGCATAACTTTGGGTAGTAAATTGTACCTATCAAGTAATCGATTAAAAGCAAATCAGAAATGATAATCATTTTTGTGGAATTTATCGATCCATTAATCGATTATACGATTAATCGTGTCAGCCTTAGTCGCATGGGGTGTGTTATTGTGCTGATGCATAATAGAGCATTTATTTCCTATCATTTTTTCTTATCACCATAACAGAGACATTCCTGGTGAAATTTGTGATACTTTTTTCCCTATTTCTGTAATAAACATAGATTGTTGGTGCTCATTAGAACCGTCTCATTGAGTCAGTTCTATCAAGTATCCAAAATCTATGACTTTGTGCAAGAATAACAAAGAAAATTTATACCTTTGTACACACCTCTGTTCTCTATATGTTTTAGATTGTAGGTGCTCATTATAACAGCCACATTGAGGTGGCTATAAAGAGAACCATCAATCTAATAACAATAATGTTTCTGAACAAGGATATTGAAAATAATGTATACCCTTGTAATCCCCAGTTTTCTCTATATAAAGGATTTACAGGAGTTAACATGTGATGCGTAACCTTAAAACTTTGATCATTTAACATGGTAAATATTTTTGCTGAAAATGTGAGTTTTCACATTTTTCAGCAAAAATACCAATGTATTAGATTTTATACATTCTAGATCAGACAACTGTTTGATAAGCTTAAATGATGCTTTAGTTTATACTAATTTATTTTAGTTCGATTGCGATGAAAGCTTCAAACTTATTGAATTGCTCTCGAATACTCATTCTGGGTGTATTCACGCGTGCGCGCGAGAGAGAAGCAGTGGCTTTTACATCACTGTTATCCATTTACACCTGGGTGGAGTGGAGCAATGTCATTACGTGTCTTGCCCAAGGACACACCCCAATACCGGTGGCCGGATTCAAACGCAAGACCTCTCGATCATAAGTCAAATGCGTTAACCACTGCGCTATTGAGGCTGACACAATGATGCTTAAATAATGCTTTGAACAACATGGCTAAGGATTTTTGTGACATGGTCCAAATATAATAAAGCAACAAGATAACTAACTATTCAACAAAGCAGAAACATTAGTATAGTAAAAGAAACCATTCCAAGTAATAATTTGTGTTTTGTAAACATTTAACCCTTCTCTTGCTGAATATTCAGTAAAGCCACACCCATTTCTGACTTTGAACCAATCAGATTTCTTCATGTAATTTATTGCTACAAACTCATAAACTGAATGTCAAACAGTGTAGATCTTGATCAGATGGTTTCTGATCTGGATCTACACTGTTTCCAAAGATATGGGTTGTCGTGAACAGCATGATAGGAGTTAAAAAACAGTCAAATCTATATTGGGACATTTTTAACCAATTGAAGACCGATTTTTCCGTGAAAAGCCTTGTCCACAAATAAATTTGTCCAAAAAACAAATTGTTTCTATCTAATCTATATATTTTGGTTTGGATATGACGTGATTGTTTACTTAACATTGCAACATGAAAACACGCCTATATAATTCGGACCCCCTTGAACCCCACTTTAATACAGTAAAACTGGGGTTTACAGGGATAAATTTTATTTTTCCTATTTCTGCTTTAAAATATAGATTGTGGGTAGCCTCGATGAGGCGGTTCTAACTTGCACCCACAAACTATATTTTGAGCAGAAATAAGAAAAATATGGCAATGTTTCATCTTGAAAGTTTCGTTTTTTCGGTGGTAAAGTTTACAAAGTATTTGTATAGGCGTGTTTTCGTAATGGTTTCTGCTTTCAATGCCAAAGCGGTGTACATAATTCTGATAATATACAAAAGAACTATGACATACACAACAGCAGATACAGTAATGGTCATATGTAGATATGTAGTGACTGCAAGCTTATAGATATCTGGACAAAAAAAAAACCCTAAAAATAGTCTGAGCAAAAGTGTAACCCAGATCAGACTGCTCCTGAGCAAAGCAGTCTGATCAGGATCTAAACTGTTTGCCACTCAGTGTAACTCTTTTTGGACAAACTGTATTATAAGTAATTCATATAATGTGTTGCTGACATACTCTTATATTGATGGTTTCAATCTCACACTTGTGGCCAGTTCATATGAATTTCATGAAACTTAATGATTGTGACAATTACCAAATAATTAGATATTCTAAATTTGACTCTGGGGAGGGGATACATATTCAGGGGGTGGCAACTCTTTCAAAATACTTTTGCCTCCCATATCTATAGGGGTCTACCCTTAAGGGAAAGAGGAGCAATTTCTTTCCTTTAAGAGTAGATCCCTTCTGCAGCCCTTCTGAGTTTATAGGATAGTGGACAGGAAGTTGTGAAAGTTGCCTAGGTGTGTCCAATCACCTTAAAATAAGCATGCCATCATGACAGTCCAAAGCTTGCCACCATAATAAAACTTCCGATAAGCAGTGTTTGACACCAAACAAAAAATTAATACTGATACCCAGCATCCAAAAGTGAACTCTTTTTATCTCGCATAAGGAAAATACAACCATATCAGATAATATTTTCTTTGAAGGCTCTAAAATGGATTTTTTTTCCTCGAGAAAACGAGATACTTTCCTTATTTGTGACACAAACATAGATTGTTGGTGCTCCTTAGAAACTGAGGTGTTTCTTATGAGTGCCCACTGTCTATATTTTACAGCAATTTATTTCTTATGAGTTACACCATTTTAAGATGCTGTAGAATAAAACATCTGGGGCCAGTTGTTCAAAGCATCGTTAGCTTAACGAGCTCGTTAGTGGTCAAATTGTTAACTGTTCTAGCAAGAACAATATAAAAAAATTTGTGATTTTTGCTGAAAAAATGTGAGCAGCTTTTGCATCCGCAAAAGCTGCTCACATTTTTTCAGCAAAAATTTTAGCATATTTGCCATATTTAATGATCAAAGTTTTAACGATATGTTAACTAATGACGTCGTTAGTTTTGAACAACTGGCCCCAGATCTGTTTTGAAAGAGCTCATGTAATGGGATGCTGGATATAACTGTGACAATAAATATTGAAAGCAAATCTGAGTATTTAAGGAGGTTGCGGTGTACTCTATAATCAGCTTGTGCACACAGTCAGTCACAAATTTCACAGCATTACCAGACTGCACTCAAAGCCAGTATGTATATCCATATTGTGCACAGTGAAGTCTCTGATCAGACTGTGTTGATGTGCTTGCTGATCCAAGTTTTTGCTTACTGCACACATTTCTACTTCATTCAGTTTAGTTTTATGTTACAATTGATAATATTGTAACGCGCTGCCTCTCTTCGTACTGTTTGCAGGTCAGCCGCCCTGAGGGGGGAGATTTGGCGACCAGCTCACCAGATGTGTAAATAAAAATGAACAAAGGCGGACTCCAACTAAAGATTGATAATGTTAATGTTATTAAATGAATGTCATTTGACGTGTCACCAATAACAATTCTGATTCTGACTGATTAAGCTAAAGGAGATGAATGGGGACAAAGCCTGGCTGAAGTTTGCTAATTTTAATGCCTTTTTATTCAGTTACTGTACTCGCGGTACTTTGATTATTGCAAACTTCACGTAATAAATGTCAACAATTGTAACAAGAGGGCCCAGAGGGCCCTGGTTCGCTCACCTGATCCAATGTATAACAAGTGGGCCCCGGCAGGGTCAATTTTGGCCCCAGGGCTATAATTTGAACAATCTTGGTAGAGGTCCACAAGATGAAGCTTCATATCCAATATGAAAGACCTGGGCTTTCTGGTTTCAGAGAAGAAGATTTTAAAGGTTTACCCTGCATATAGAAGTCTATGTAAAACAAGATTTTCCCTATATAAGTCTATGTTAAACCAAAGGGCCCTGGAGCAGGGGCATTTTTGGCCCCAGGGCTATAATTTGAACAATCTTGGTAGAGGTCCACTAGCTGAAGCTTCATAACAAATATCAAAGACCTAAGCCTTCAGAGAAGATGATTTTTAAAGAATTTCCCTATATAAGTCTATGTAAAACCAAAGGGCCACATGGTGGGGGCATTTTTGGTCTCAGGGCTGTAATTTGAACAATCTTTATAGAGGTCTACTAGCTGAAGCTTCAAAACAAATATCGAAGACCTAAGCCTTGTGGTTTCAGAGAAGAAGATTTTTCAAGATTTTCCCTATATAAGCCCATGTAAAACCAAAGGGCCCCCGTGCGGGGGCATTTTTGGCCCCAGGGCTATAATTTGAACAATCTTGGTAGAGGTCCACAAGATGAAGCTTCATACCAAATATCAAAGACCTGGGCCTTGCAGTTTCAGAGAAGATTTTTCAAGATTTCCCTATATAAGCCTATGTAAAACAAAAGGGCCCTGGTGCGGGGGCATTTTGGGCCCCAGCACTATAACTTGAACAATCTTGGTAGGGGTCCACTAGATGAAGCTTCATACCAAATATCAAAGACCTGGGCCTTGCGGTTTCAGAGAAGAAGATTTTTCAAGGTTTTCCCTATATAAGCCCATGTAAAACCAAAGGGCCCCCGTGCGGGGGCATTTTTGGCCCCACCACTATAATTTGAACAATCTTGGTAGGGGTCCACTTGATGAAGCTTCATACCAAATATCAAAGACCTGGGCCTTGGGGTTTCAGAGAAGAAGATTTTTAAAGATTTTCCCTATATAAGCCTATGTAAAACAAAAGGGCCCTGGTGCGGGGGCATTTTTGGCCCCAGCACTATAATTTGAACAATCTTGGTAGGGGTCCACTAGATGAAGCTTCATACCAAATATCAAAGACCTGGGCCTTGCGGTTTCACAGAAGAAGATTTTTCAAGATTTTCCATATATAAGCCCATGTAAAACCAAAGGGCCCACGTGCCAGGGCATTTTTAGCTCCAGCACTAAAATTTGAACAATCTTGGTAGGGGTCCACCAGATGAAGCTTCATACCAAATATCAAAGACCTGGGCCTTGCGGTTTCAGAGAAGAAGATTTTTCAAGATTTTCCCTATATAAGCCCATGTAAAACCAAAGGGCCCACGTGCCGGGGCATTTTTAGCTCCAGCACTATAATTTGAACAATCTTGGTAGGGGTCCACTAGATGAAGCTTCATACCAAATATCAAAGACCTGGGCCTTGCGGTTTCAGAGAAGAAGATTTTTCAAGATTTTCCCTATATAAGCCCATGTAAAACCAAAGGGCCCCCGTGCGGGGGCATTTTTGGCCCCAGCACTATAATTTGAACAATCTTGGTAGGGGTCCACTAGATGAAGCTTCATACCAAATATCAAAGACCTGGGCCTTGCAGTTTCAGAGAAGAAGATTTTTCAAGATTTTCCCTATATTATATAGCCCATGTAAAACCAAAGGGCCCCTGTGCGGGGGCATTTTTAGCTCCAGCACTATAATTTGAACAATCTTGGTAGGGGTCCACTAGATGAAGCTTCATACCAAATATCAAAGACCTGGGCCTTGCGGTTTCAGAGAAGAAGATTTTTAAAGATTTTCCTTATATAAGCCGATGTGAAACCAAAGGGCCCCCGTGCTGGGGCAGTTTTGGCCCCAGCATTATAATTTGAACAATCTTGGTAGCGGTCCTCTAGATGAAGCTTCATACCAAATATCAAAGACCTGGGCCTTGCGGTTTCAGAGAAGCAGATTTTTTTAAGTTTTCAGTCAAAAAAATCTATTGTTTGCTACAGTGACCTATATGTGCAACGGACCGGAACCATTTGAACAACTTTGAAAGGGGACCACCTAAGGATCATTCCTGTGAAGTTTGGTCAAAATCCCATCAGTGGTTTAGGAGGAGATGTCTTTTGAAGAAAAGTTTACTTACGGACGCACGCACGCATGCACGCACGACGGACGACGGACAAAAAGTGATCCCAAAAGCTCACCTTGTCACTACGTGACAGGTGAGCTAAAAATAATTACTAAAGTTCACAAAACATCATGAATGGTGTGAAAATTGGTAGCATGGGGTATGGAATGACTAGATATGGTCAGAAATCACATGCACTCGGGCTGTGCCAGACTGGAAACAACAATATAATACGAATAAATGTGCGACAAAGCTGTCAAAGGCGAAAGATGTTGAAATGTTATGACTTTTACTTTATTTTCAAATGTTATGTGAATAAAATGCACCAAGATTGACTAAAATGCTGATAAAATGCTTAAGCTTGTTTGTTTATTTCATTTCCGATCTTTCAGAATGTTAAAATGAGGAAAAACTCCAAAGAAAAAGCCAAAAATCTAAATAAAATGAAGACGAGCCTAAAAACAGGTCTGTACGCCAAGAGATCTAAATACAGAGTCCTGGAAGCATTCTACAGCGATCTACAGCCTCCTACAGTGTAAATAGGTGAAGGTCTACACCTCCCTACACTGCAAAACACTGTAGACTGTAGGGTCACGTGATCCTACAGCGTAACATCATGTAAAGTGCTGTATGACGCCGTAGGGTGCTGTAGGATCGCCATTACACATGTAGTAAAATTCGGCACATCATCGAGAAAAAACAGACGTAAAAAGCGAAGATGAATTATCTCGACAATGGGAATGAAGAATGATTTCTAAAAATGACCTGCATAAAATGATTTTCAGGAAAACTTGTGTGATGTGGGATGACAAAGATGACTTTTTCACTTTTTCACTTTGACAAGCGGACTTTGACAGATCTGTCGTCTGACACAGCCTCGTTTCCATACACAATATTGTACACACAAAATCAATACACGCTTGTCATGTAAACAAATATGAAAGTGAAACTGGGACGTTTCTGTTATAAAATATGAGCTAAACAGTGGTTATAAACGATATCATTGTGCAAGAAGGTTAACAACAAGTTCGTGAAAATGATGGAATACATAGACTTGCATGACAGATGAAATGGGGGGATGTACAGTGTTAAAACGTCCAGACAGGTCAACAGATAATCATGCGATCCCATCGTACATAGATTCGTACATAGAGGCCAAAGCATAACAATATTAAAGTTAACCATAACTTCTTTGATGCAGGTTTTTCCACTAGAGTGCTTGGGCATGAAAAAATGCATATACCGGGTAACATCATTTGAGTCCACTTGCACAAAATACCAGTCTTCTGGATTTTTGACCAGGCACCAGCTGCAAGGTACCAGATAAATCTATGCAATCAGCTATACAGAATATGATCAGACTGCACATATGCCCAGTCTGATCTGCACCTTTGTTATTTGCAAATGCCATAAACCAGGTTTTCTATGATGCAACTCGTTTAGCGACATGCAAATAGTCAAAAAAAGACTACTCATATGCATGCACATTTGAAAACATCAATTAGAGAATACCAGTGTCCCTTTTCTCATGACTTGGCTAATTTACCCATGATCGGAATGACGTTGATGATGAATTGAATTGTATTCTACCATGGCCAACTAAATTTGGAGTACAGCAAAGAACTCAAGTGCACATACAACAATTCAACACCAAATTATACGGAAAAATTAAAACACTAGTAACCCACCTTCTTCACCCTCTCCTTCTTCCTCTTCTTCAGCTTTACGACGTCTCTCCTCTTCATCCAGTCGCTTAGCCTCTTCTTCTGCTTTCAGCCTCTCCTCTTCCTGTTTACGCCTACAAAGGAATAAGCTATGTCATTAAAGCCTTGATGCAATAAAGCTCAGTAAGTGCACATATTCCAAATAAGTCTGGAATCTGAGGTAATAATAAAACATTATAAAACTTCTTTTCTGCTTGACTGAAAGTTTTATTGAGCTAAGTTGCTAACTGCGCTTTGACGGTGATTTTGCTATATTTATCCTAAATATTCAGAATATTTGGACATAAAAAAGTCATATAAATAAGTGTGAGCAATTAGTGCAGTCTGATAAGGGTTTATATTGTTTACAACTGAACAGAGGTAATTATGGTTCAAAATACAGTGAAATTCCACCACCTACAATTAAGGCTAATTCTGCTTTAAACAGCTCATTTAGAAGGGTGCAGTTATTCTTGCTTCATGCTTTCTGAACACAATGTCCTCTGGTCAGGGACCCCCTTTGAGACTGTTCAAAAGTGGTCTTAAACCACTTTTGAACAGTCCAAAAGGTGGTCTTCATATAGGAATTTTACTGCATATAATGAATAATAAAGTTCACTGAGCCTAAATCTACTGTTTGCCTGAGTGTCCGTTCTGTGTTCTCATCTCCCCAACCAATCCCAAAAACGAAAACATAATTTGCCTGAAAAATGGGAGTCTCCAAACTTTTTTCATTGCAAAATGTACTCACAGTATTTTTTAGCAAAACTGCAACTCTGACCCTTTTTGTACCAAATGGAATATTCCACCTTATATATAGCAGGAGTCCATTTCAAAATTTGGGCGTGTCAGGTTTTGTTTTCTTCAAAATCTATTTGGAAACCGGCAGAACGTTTTGCAAACCGTGTAGGCCCTGATCAGACGCCGTGTTCTGCGGCGTCTGATCTGGGTCTAAACCGTTTGCCAACTACCTGTTTTGGGGTTTCCGGTACAAAATGGGTTAAACAAGATACTGAATAAGGTGGCGGAGAAAATGAAATTGTTTTTAGAAACACTGCCAGCCAGTGTCATGTGAATGATATAAAAATAAAATACTCGTTGTTTCATCTAAAGACCAGTGCTTCAGCTGAAGTGCACGACCCGCCGGATGCTTTTAGCTTTATGAGTGTTACCATATATGGGTATGGCTGCCATTTTGGTCATGTGACCTGGACCTAAAACGGTTCCTCCAATAAATGCGCCTTATCGTAAGGAGCAAAAATATATCTTATACTTTAGTACTGTATTCTGAATCGTTTGCAGGATAGAATGCATTCTCACTTTTCCAATACAAAAGCATATGTGTCAAAGTTTGACCTAGGCACAAAGAAGGTCAAGGTCAACCCAGGGTCACCATTTTAGCAATTTATGATGGGCCTACGTCCCAGATGCTATTTATCAAGTTTCGTGGAAATCTGTCCCGCCATTCTGGAGAAAACTATTTTTGAAGGGTTTTTACCATATATGGCTTGGTGGCCATTTTGGTCATGTGACCTGGACCTCATGAGCAAATTTTGGTTTCCCCCATCCAATAGAGGCTCCATATGAAATTTGACTTCAATCGGCCCAACGGTTTCCGAGGAGAAGCAGTTCGAAAATTTTCACATTTTTCGCCTCCGCGAGGCTATACTAAATGGAATGTAATATTTCGCAAGTTCATTGGTTAGATCTCACTGATATCTATCAGTATGCCAAAAATTGTTTAAATATTCCAAGCGGTTAACTCACTATCACCAATGTTCACAAACGGGTTACGGACGGACAGACAGACAGACCATATATGGCTTGGTGGCAATTTTGGTCATGTGACCTGGACCCCATGAGCAAATTTTGGTTTCCCCCATCCCATAGAGGCTCCATATGAAATTTGACTTCAATCGGCCCAAAGGTTTCTGAGGAGAAGCAGTTCCAAAATTTTCACATTTTTCGCCTCGGCAAGGCTATACTTAATGGAATGTAATATTTCACAAGTTCATTGGTTAGATCTCATTGATATCTATCAGTATGCCAAAAATTGTTAAAATGTTCCAAGTGGTTAAGTCACTATCACCAATTTTCACAAATGGGTTACGGACGGACGGACAGACAGACTGACAGAATGACACGGGGATTTTAGGGCACTCTTAGAAAATCAACCGACTGAAGTCGGTCGCTTTTTCTGCGGGTCGTGCAATAACTATTTTAATTGCATAAAGATTTTAGTGATCTAAACAGCTGAAATCAAAACTGTAAGTTCAATGATTATGGTAGAAATAATGGTAGAAATCATGTTTATTATTTACAGCAATCAGTTCAATATGAAATAACAGGAAACAAGCAATAAAACTGAATTTAAACCACTGAGTTGAAATTAAACATCATAAAAAAGCACTGCAATACAGCAAAATACACAAAATACCATACATCAGGCTAACACATCTTCTACGTGAAAATTTTATTCACTTTTTGGGTTGACTGTTTGTGGATGAGCCCAAATATAAATCAAGTCATCACGCTAACAAATCCGTGAAAACAACACCGCCTTTAACTACACATTATACAGAAAAATTGGGGTTTATAAGGGTATATATTATTTTTCTTATTTCTGTTCCAAGATATAGGTTATGGGGACTCATTAGAACCGCCTCATTGAGGCGGTTCTAACGAGTACCCACAACCTATATTTGGGGTAAAAATAAGAAAGATATCACAAATTTTCATCAAAAAATTAACTGTTTTGGTGATATGAAAGAATGCTTTATGTCTCACGGATGTATCATAACCTATGTAGAGGTTCTTTTCTTTAAGAGAAGACCATACTTGACAAGAATGACAAAAATGTCTTTGGAAGTCTTAGAGTTGCCTCCCCTGAATGTTTATTCATTCCCCTTAACTCTTTTGGAGCTCTAGTCACATAATTAAGATCGCCTAACAGAGCACCCTAGTTGCAGGTTTTGCAACCAGGAGTAACAATATGGTTCTGCCTTTTTAGATCAACAAATAAAGTGAAATAACTAGCCCACGTTTGTTGCCAATCAATAGGTAATACCAATTTTCGGCAAAAATAAGCTTTTACTTATTTATTTATTTTTTTTTTTTATCTTACTTTTTGTACAAAATGCAAGGGACTAAAAATTCATTTGGCACTGGGAGTTATGTTCGGCACCAAAAGAGTTATTTATCTTTTTTTTTTTTTTTTTTTTCATTTTATGTAGAAAATATCAGGGACTAAAAATTCATTTTACACTAGGAAATATGTTCAGAAATCAATTTGGTGCCAAAAGAGCTAAAAACAGAAGAAATAATATCTTTAAATTGCAGCTGCAAAGGAAAGACTGTTGTATTGTAAGAAAAAACAATCTGCCATCATTCATCATGTATAACAAACCAATTAATTAATTTATCTGCAGATCTGACAATACTTTCCTCTAAAAATTGCAGAAAAAAATGGTGTATTTGCCTGTGTGTTGCAAAGTCAGTTTTTTTTTTTTTTTTTGGTGGTGGTGGTGGGGGGGGGGGGGGGGAGTGCTGCATCCTTTTCGTCCAGTGTTACTCACTACTGTACTTGGGTTACACAGTGCCATCCAACCAAAACTAAGGTCATATGGAGACATGCCCTTGATTTAAAGACTCATAAACCAAGTCTGAAGAAGCCCTGAATTGAACCCATAACCCCTGGTTTACAAGGCTCCCTTTATGTCTTGTACTTGCAAATTTAACATGAAACCTGTGACCCTGAAATATTTTTTATATTTTTATACGAAGGCTGATTGATATGATGTGAGCCTCGTATTGAAGGAGCTATGCAGGGATGTTTCCTTTTTATCCTGCTATTCTCTAACTATATAGGATCGTGTAGCCAAGGACTGGTCTCATTTGGTCAGTTTATATCAAGGAGGTAGAACTCTAAAATAAACAAGACAAGCAGCTTTTGCAAAATAGACAAATTCAGTGGAAGATCAGTGATCCAATATTTGCATAAAAAGGGTTTAACACCTAGGGTTATCCATAATGATATGGTAGTAACACTAGGGAAATATGGCCCTCCATATGATACAGTACTGAAAAGGTGGGTGGCCGAATTTAAGCGTGGCAGACACAGCCTTGTAAGTTGAAGGCTTGAGGATTACCCACGTCCTGGAAGGCCTGTCAATGTTGAAACCCCAGAAATGGTCAATAAAGTCCATGATATTGTTATGACTGACAAACAACTCATAGAAGGATATATAGCTAGTAGAGTAGGCATTTCACATGAAAGAGTACATTCCATTCTAACAGAGGATCTTGCAACGAGAAAGTTTTCAGCTCGATGGCTACCAAGACTTCTGACAGTTAATCAGAAGGACATCAGGTGCACAATATCACGTGCTAATCTTAACCTTTCTGAGCTTTCTTCAGAGATTTGTCACTATGGATGAAACATGGGTCCATCATTTTACCCCAGAGGCCAACCATCAATTGAAACAATGGAAGCACCCTGGCTCACCCCCACCAAAGTAGGCAAAGACTGTTCCATCAGCTGGGAAGGTTATGGCCTTGGTTTTCTGGGATGCAGATGGTATTCTGCTGATAGATTATCTCCAAAAGGGACAAACAATCAATGGCACATACTATGCATCACTTCTGACACAGTTACGGTACAATATTAAACTTAAGCGCCGCGGAAAGCTCACTAAAGATGTTCCATTAGGACAATGCTGCTGTTCATAATTCTGTCATTGCTATGGTTGCCAGTCATGATTGTGGCTTTAAATTGTCTAATGATTGAGCATCCACCTTATTCACCTGATCTCGCACCATCCAACTTTCATTTATTTCCAAAACTGAAAACGGCTATTTCAGGCACCCACTTTCAGTCTGATGATGATGTCATTTATGCAGTGGATGACTTTCTGAACAGCCAAGAAAAGCAGTTCTATAAAAATGGCATTGAGGCCCTTAAACACCGCTGGCAAAAGTAGATACTGAAGGGGATTATGTTGAAAGATAATAAAATATGCTGACAAAATTCAAATCATTCAGTTTGAGGCTCACACCATATCAATTAGCCCTCGTACATCATTATTTTAAACATGCCAATCTAATACTTGGGAGTGAGTTTTGTGTGCAACAAACACAGGGGCTTGCAACAATCAAATAGTCAAGGAATGCTAAATTAACATATTATATATAATAGGTTAATATAAATTATCTTGACTATTAGAAGACAGTTACAAGCCCCCATGGCAGCAAGCACTGGATGATTTGCTGCTAATTTCACTAAAAAAAGAGTGTGTGTTATATACAGAAAAGTACGGCAGAATAAAATCCATGATGAAGAAATCATGGCAGCCTTAAAAAGCAAAAAATATCAACAATCATAACAATCAACAATCTAAACTTTATAATATATTTGAGCCGGGACACAACATTTCCTACAATATACATTGTGCGCCAAGAGTCAGATCAGCCTGTGCATCCATGTAGTCTGGTACAAGACTATAAGAATCATATATGGGTGTGAGTGGTGGATGGAAAAATCCATCCCGAGGGACACTGTCAGCATCACGTGGCTTGCCGAGTGATGCCGGACAGTGATCCCGAGGGACCGATTTTTCTATCCACCCCTCACACCCATATTGGATTCTTTTTCTTGCATACCTTCCATTTCTTAGCGCGGATTTTTAATGCTGCAGTCACTTCTGTTACCAACGTCCCCCATATTGTGTTGACACTGCAGGAATGTTTAGTGACGTCACATAACATGCTGTGACGTCAACCTTAACGACGGCGCATAGGAGGTCGTAATCAACCAGTGCATTTATCAAACACGCGATTTTATTTGGGGTCAGAACACCAGGGTTAGAACAAAAATTTCTATCCCAGGGTAAAAGCACGGATTTCCTTGTCTGGTGTGCAAGAAATCTCTTTCTACATGAAGGGGCAATGGGCCGTTAGCTATCATTAGAGCGCACAATGAAGACTCTGATCAGACTGCGTGGATGCGTAGGCGGATCTGCGTCTTCATTGGGCGGACATGTAAATTGTAGGAAATGCTCTGTCCCAGCTCGTTTTACTTACTCCCCACTGAGTGACAGTTTAGGTACACTTTTGTTTAGATATACATATAGTTGTTAGATGATTGTAAAATTTCAAACAAAATGCAATACACACAAATCGTTATTGTATGAGTACATCAGCTGTCATGAAACTAACATAAGATGTTTCCTTACTTTGCTGAAGGAGAAAATGGTGTAGAAAGTTGTTTGACCCATTCTCATCCCAGCAGGCACACATTGCTAGGGCAACGTCATATCAACGTCGTGCAACGTCATGACGTTCCACCGACATTGATGTGACGTTGCACCCATATTGGTGTGACGTGGTGCTATTTTCAGAAATTTAATTAGAAAATGCCAAACATATTGCAAACAGTGACAACCTTGATCATAGCTTATGTTACATGTATCTAATAGGCAATGTTTATTTTTAATGCTTAAGACGCCGAAAAAAACATCTGAAAATGTCATCTGCCTATGTCCTGTAGATTTATTTTTTTTTTTTGCACACTTTTTAAAAATATTTTTGCATACAGGCAAACAGTGTGGGCCCAGATCAGACTGCTCCTATAGGAGCAGTCTGATCTGGGTCCACACTGATTGCAAAAAACTATTTTTAAGGTAACCGGCAGATGACAAAGCAGACGACAATTGTCGTGATTGGCATTTTATGGGAAACTTGCATAGCCACAGGTTCCCACCTTTTCCTTGCAAAGCAGTTGAAACCATTTATGTGATTTTCATGAACTTGCTTGATTCAAAATATATGTAAAAATCACAGATCATATACCAGAATGGATCAGAGCTGAAAGTGTATGTTATAATTGTATCATAGTGTTATGATTTCTGTCATAGTGCAAATCATGCTAAGTAAAGTACAGTAAAATGCATCATGTTAACATTGAGTAAATGAAATGAACACCCATAAAAAAACCCCAACTTTATATAGAGAAAACTACACTGTTTTCTTAGGCCTGTCCGTCCAAATACATAGGGTAAATATGGCATTTCCTCATTTTTGCCCAACAACATAAAACCACCACAATCTGGGTTCGGAGCAGAAATAAAGAATACAGTTGACTCTCAATATCTCGACCTCGCATATCTCGACCCTGTCACTTATATCGAACCCATTTCTAAATCCGGTATATTTCTCCTATATATTTATTGTAATTTAGCTTCGCATGTGTCAAACTACTTTTGAGCCCTGTTTTACTACTGCGTATCTCGAACTGGAATTCATGACGTAAAGAATGAAACAAAAAACATGCTGCTGGTCTTTCAATTAAAGAATGTCAGTGCTAACAATTGTAATTTTAGGAGATAAAATTTTGTTTATGATGGGGTACCCTTTAAATCTAGTTTGAAGCTGCAACTAATAGTTTTTTTTTTAAAACTCATACTCTGCTATGGTATTATAGATGGTATATTAAAGGTCGAGCTGTCTGACCTCCATGGAAAGGTGGTGAAAAATCAAACACTGATGAATTATAAAGGCTGATCAAACATTGCATCAACGTCAGTTCTGTTTCTGTGCTTGGAAGACCACATTTCTTCCATTTGCAAAGCTTTAAGCTTTTCTGGCCTAGTTAAGATTATGAAAGATTATGAACAATTGTCTGCAGAGAATTCACTGAAAAGGATAACATTTGAGCATGTTAAAAATGCCAGATTGGAATTTCTTTAAATGGTGGACTCAACATAGAAAATGACTTTTCAAGATAATGCAGCCGCTATTTTCATCTTCCAACAGCAGTCACAACGGCCGAGGGGATGTCAACGCTGCTGTCATGCTGACAGTTCGAGTTCGAGTCTCACTGATTGTGTTTTTATAAACGTAAAAAAAAAAAAAAATCTGTTTGCTGAGAGCTGATAATACTTTATGAACAATGCCATATGCTGAGATTGAAGTGTGTGTCGTTTATCTGAAACCGGGTCTAACAAAATTTCAAATCTGAACTTTGAAATGACTTTGGAAGTCGGTAAAGAAGAGACGTAGAAGACAAGTCAACAGGACTTATAGGATTCTACTACCACCAAGTTCACGTGACGTTACTTGTGTAGTCACCTTGAAACCATGGCCTCTGGACGATCTCATCAGGGTGTGGGACAAGAAGCAAGCATTGAAACTGTTACAGATGTCAAAGATAAGTATTTTTCATTGCTTTCCCATACCTACTCAAATCGGGTGATTAAAGTTGAGACAACCATGCCTGTTCGATGTGCAGCTGCTGTTTGCCACTACAACTTAGCTTCTATTCTAGTAATCGCTGCCCTCAGCTGGATATGAACTAAATTAGTGATGACTGGGTCTTGAAGCTCCAAATCAATAATCTCGCTGTGCTGCACATTAAATAACAGCTACTCATTATTCTTGAAAATATGCTTGTTTTCTTGTTCATACCATGGTGACGCCAAGTTCTGCAATTAAAAGTCAGGTAGTTTTGCTCCAAGTACTCTAGTTTTCACCTGCAACCGAGTTACCTTTGCCATGTTCAATGTTTAAGAAAGCATCATGCTCATCTTATTCATTCCTTTATTGGGACTTGATATGACATGCCTTCCCTCAGGGCATCTATTTATACTGCATCATCCACACATGAGGATTACGTGCAGCTAGGTCTAGCCTTTATTCATTATGGCTAAATTCATGAATACGGTCTGAATTTCATCATCTGCTTAGCTCGTTTGTGTCTCATAAGGTCTCGGGTTTGCATCGGTTTTCATGTCTCATTGTAAGGTGCCTGCCATTCAGTGTGTTGTAGGCATCTAATCTAATCAAGATGCACAACCTTATTCAGGCCTCATATAGAATGCCAATCAGCCCTCACTTGATTTCTGCTAGCTGTAGATGCAAAGCTGCAAGCATTTGCATGCCTCCCCAGCCTAGAAACTGCTACATCTATCGCCTCTCCTCCGGCTTTTCACTGGGGTTCATGTCAGGTCAACTCGTATATCAACCATTAGACCTCCCCACTCCCCCCTTTCTGAGTGTGACTTTGCACTTTAAGTGAAAACATAAAAGAAAACAAGTGAATTTTAAAGAGAAGCTTAGGAATAACAATTATCTAACTAGAGCTATCACTAAAGGTGATGAATACCCCCACAAAAAACTGCCTTGATAGTACATCAGCACCATTTTGCAATTTTTTCACTTGAAAGGGGCCATAACTATGTCGAAAATTGACGAATTGTAGTGGAAATCGAACTTGACCTGTATTTTATGATGTTACATCAGTGTACCAAAAATTATAAAAATCGGTGAAGCGTTTTTTGAGTTATCGTCTGGAAACCAAGTCAACAGACCGACCGACAGACCGACCGACCGACCGACAGACCGACAAGCTCACTCCTATATACCCCCCCAAATTTCATTTGTGGGGGTATAACAAGATGTAGAGCTCTTGTCATATGGTGCAGACTTAGGTCTTCCAAGTGCAGAAATAATATCAGCACAAGTCTTGTCTGATTTTGTGAAGACTCCAGAAATACCCGATTTTCTGTCCTTATGAGCAGATTTTGTTGGCCAGTCCATGTTGGTAACAGGTAGTAAACAGTTATGATGAAACGGGCCTCAGTGGCCTAGTGGATGAGAATGCTGACTCTCATTCATTGGGTCTCTTGCTGCTATGGGTTCGAGCCTGGCTTGGGTCACATGTGAGAAGCCGAGTTCTGCAAAGGAAGTCCAGGTGGTTTTCTCCGGGTACTTCAGGTTTTTTTTTTTTTTTTTTCTGACCACCTCTGATTAAATTATCTGCTCAATATGAGTGAAATGATCTTGAAAGGGCCAAAAAAAAAACCCCAAAGAGTTTTGCTGACAGTGTCTACAGTATCAGCAGCAATTTAAGACATTGATCAGACTGCATATGACAGGGTCCGTTGTACAATCTGACTGCTTGGCCAAAGCTTGAAGTCTTACAGCACAAGTGGGTTGGTCACCACTTCTGACAATGCAGACTATGCAACAAAATGCATGGCGATCTAAGTTATCTAACTGTCTGGCTGATGTCTCAATTTACCAGATCGCACTGCCACTTATACATCTTTAACAAAGGAGTTTTGACAATCATGGCTATCATTTTAATGCGAGTAGAAACGCTGTGTTGACATCTCAAATCCTTACAGTGGAAGATGATAGGACTGCATGGCTTAGTCTTCCATTCTAAGGGTATAAGACAACCAGATTGCATGGCTGTGAATTCAGTTTAAAACTAAGCTTAACAGTAACATAGCTAGGTCTCCAGTTTACAGAGACCGATCGGTCTCTAGCAAGGTTGATCAGAATTCGTTTTGTGAGACGATGATACGATTTCTCTAACATAACTTAAAGCAAAATCTCCAAATGACCTTAATAGTGCTGATGGGAACGTTAAACCACAACAAACAAACATAATAGAATATTTTGGTATCTTGTAAAACCTCACTTTTTAATTTTGTTTATTATATTTTGGCTGACATAGTACAAGGCAAAGAGATTAATGTCCACATCTTGCAGTCTGGACCGATTATTTTCCTTCCTCAATGGATTGGGCCAGCCTCGGTAGCTCAGTCGGATGCACGTCTGACTGATGATCAGGCAGACGTGGGTTCGATACCTGCCTGGGTTGGCAACATAATTTTGAAATCTTTTCTGCGTTCATTCAATCCCTTCATATCGTGTCAGTTGTTTCATGTAGCTGCAAGGGACTGTTCTGCTTCACACTCAGTCACACTGGCTGACTGGGTAGCTACTCACACTGGCTGAGTAGCTGGGATTAAAGGCAGACCAGTCACACTGGCTGACTGGATGGTAACTCACACTGGCTGAGTAGCTAGACTTATGGTAACTGCAGACCAGTCCCACTGCTACACACACTGATTCATGAAGGGCATGCAGTTGTCAGTTTCTGGCATAAGAATGTGCAGTGTACTGGTTAACCGCTTACATACTATGCACTGTACTGGTTAACCGCTTATGCAGTACATGCCAACTGACCAGCTCAAAAATGACCTTAATAGTGTTGACTGGACTCAGAACAAAACTGCATTGTGCCAAAATAGTGGCAGTCATCCTGGACTCTTGTATTTATTCCTAGTACCATGTTTATGATCTTTTTGTGTCAGTTTCAGGATGGAGCAATCCTGGTAGTTCCAGTCTTGTTCAGGTCAGGTGTTTTGTATATCCAACATGAGGATCAAGCTAGTGTTATGGATTGGTACAGAATTGAAGTTCAATTGACAAAGAAGCATTTTCCTACAAAGTGACATAAAATTTGGTGATGCCAACATTTACTAGAAGAATAATTTAACACACTTTTCTGAACTGCCTTGTTCAAACGATAGGAAAGGAACATTCTTGGTCATGTGGGCTATGACAGTTATTTAAATTCTGGACACACAGCTACATCAGCTGCGAAGATCATGTATGATCCATACCTTAAGACAATGGTCATCCATTATAAAATGAACTGAAGTCATAACGATGCACAGTTTACTCTTTTACAATTTAATCCTTCTGGTGCATAGCACATCTTGAGGATGGCTTGTACATGTTCCTTTGTTAGTGGCAGATGTTAGGCAACTTAGGCTTGACATTGCATGTGAATCGTCTGATTCGCATGAGATGTTGGGCCATGTTTTTTCACTGGAATATGAAGACATTAAGAGCGCAAATTCAAATCTGTCTATCATCTAAACACTATTGGTTTCACTGGGCGACAGGGCTTGAGATGTCATTTCATCTCAATGTCCGGTAAAGTCCCACAAAATTTGAAGCAGCGTCTCCAAAATGACCTTTAAAGTGTTGACGGGGATGTTAAACCTCAAATCAAACAATCAAACAAACTGTCTGTCATCTGCTCGGGATTTTCTGTGGTACTTGGTTAACAAGTTCTAATAATTTACTGATTATGTGTGACAAATGACATGCTGCAGGTACAGATATTCTGTATATACTTGCTTATATGTTACTGCTCCTAGTCACTGATACCCCCTCTTCTTAATGTTTATTTCTTTTACTTGGGGATCATTCAGTCATGATATTCATTCCTTCATTTTTGGGGAATTCCATTTCATTTTACAAAACATTCATCAAATTATCCCCAAGTTCTACCAGGCTACAACAGCCTGCTACAATTTATCACTTTTCATGTAGCTGATACTTTGGAATTTCATGTTAATGCTGCTTCACACTCGGTCACACTGGCTGACTGGGTAGTTACTCACACTGGCTGAGTAGCTGGATTTCACGGCAAAC
The DNA here is from genome assembly GCA_963580285.1 of Lucinisca nassula. Taxonomy (NCBI): domain Eukaryota; kingdom Metazoa; phylum Mollusca; class Bivalvia; order Lucinida; family Lucinidae; genus Lucinisca; species Lucinisca nassula. The sequence continues at coordinate 132,306,422 of OY757013.1, forward strand.
CGGTCACACTGGCTGACTGGATAGTTACTCACACTGGCTGAGTAGCTAGACTGACATTAACTGCAGACCAGTCACACTGGCTGACTGGATAGCTACTCACAATGGCTGAGTAGTTCGACTGAGAATCAGCATTATCATGTTTTCCAGCCAAATGCAAGTATCGCCAACATGGCAAATGCGCTGTGCCAGCCGCACTGATCAGAGCAAGTGCCATGTTTGTGAGCATATGATTCATTCTTTCAGCAGCTACTGAAAAGTATGTCCCCCTGGTTCAAGATGGTCCGCATACCGCGTGGCCAGTGTCAGTCCCAGTACAGATGACACTGGTACACAGTCTGAACTAGGACTTCTGGGCCAATGACTGAGCTGGTCCCATTTAGCCAAAATGTAAATGGAATAAAGAGAGAGATAATAAAAGAAAACATAGAGTACTTGTAGTTTTACTAACCCCAAAACATTATCTGTCATTAAGTCATACTTAATGAAAACTGCCAGGTGACCCGTCATAAATTGTAATTTTAGGAGATAAAATTTTGTTTATGATGGGGTACCCTTTAAATCTAGTTTGAAGCTGCAACTAATAGTTTTTGTTTAAAACTCATACTCTGCTAAGGTATTATAGATGGTATATTAAAGGTCGAGCTGTCTGACCTCCATAGGAAAGGTGGTGAAAAATCAAACACTGATGAATTATAAAGGCTGATCAAACATTGCATCAACGTCAGTTCTGTTTCTGTGCTTGGAAGACCACATTTCTTCCATTTGCAAAGCTTTCCACCGAGACCACCCCACCACAACACCTTGCATCAGTGACATGGAGTAAGGGATCAGCTCAAGTCCCAGATGAGACCATAGTAATCAGAAAGTGTTTCAAAGTTAATGTAATGTTTGGGGAATTCCATTTCATTTTACAAAACATTCATCAAATTATCCCCAAGTTCTACCAGGCTACAACAGCCTGCTACAATTTATCACTTTTCATGTAGCTGATACTTTGGAATTTCATGTTAATGCTGCTTCACACTCGGTCACACTGGCTGACTGGGTAGTTACTCACACTGGCTGAGTAGCTGGATTTCACGGCAAACCGGTCACACTGGCTGACTGGATAGTTACTCACACTGGCTGAGTAGCTAGACTGACATCAACTGCAGACCAGTCACACTGGCTGACTGGATAGCTACTCACAATGGCTGAGTAGTTCGACTGAGAATCAGCATTATCATGTTTTCCAGCCAAATGCAAGTATCGCCAACATGGCAAATGCGCTGTGCCAGCCGCACTGATCAGAGCAAGTGCCATGTTTGTGAGCATATGATTCATTCTATCAGCAGCTACTGAAAAGTATGTCCCCCTGGTTCAGCATGGTCAGCATACCGCGTGGCCAGTGTCAGGCCCAGTACAGATGACACTGGTACACAGTCTGAACTAGGACTTCTGGGCCAATGACTGAGCTGGTCCCATTTAGCCAAAATATAAAAGGAATAAAGAGAGAGATAATAAAAGAAAACATAGAGTACTTTTAGTTTTACTGACCCCAAAACATTATCTGTCATTAAGTCATACTTAATGAAAACTGCCAGGTGACCCGTCATAAATGTAAATAAGTTATTAATTCTCCAATTTGTCCTGGTGCATTTAAAATTTCAATCAGCGCAAACAATACTTTTACCATGTAATTAAGAAAAACTTTTAATCTTTTAACACCGTCTCGTGTCAATGATTTCACAGATGAGCAAGAGCACAACAGAAACTATAAGAAGAACTGTGTGGCAGGCAATGACTCAGATGCATTCCACTTGCTAGGTCTGAATCTTCGCTTATTGCTCCTTTGTTAACCCACAGCAGGCTCACCCGAAAAATCAAGACTGTACATGAACAGGCTGATCCTGGACTTCATCAGTTGCATGACCTTCTAGTAGGTTTTGTCCTGTGCTGACTCTGAATGATTCAGTCTTGGTACCCCCTAGCAAATGTAGTGGATTGCACTCCAGAAGAATGAAGAACGGCAAACATTGAGCTCAGATATACATGTGATGTCACACTTTGGTAATCTCGTACCAAGGATAACTAAACTAAACGGTCGAGTGAGATTCGAGATAACGAGCGTTGACTGTATTTCATTTTTTTTTTTTATCTGTAAAATGATGTATGCAATTTTTAATGACAGATTCTTTCTGTCATTCTTCGTCGTGCTGCATGTTTACAATTTTGTCGTCCGAACTTCCGGCTTCCACTACTTTTGAAATATGACTCCGCGCAAATAGTCCGTTGTTTGTTGACTTTTCATGTTCGCTGTCTCAAAACTAATTTCTCATGGCATTATTTCCGCATTTTGATTACATGTTTTGTTTCATTTGTAATCAAAATACAAAAATGATCTTTCTTAAATTACAAACAAAACGGGAAAAGTTAATTGAATATGCATAAGAAAAGTTCCCATTTTATACAGACAACCGCATAATGGGTCATTGGCGAATCTTGGAGGCGGCGTCTAACCACGGCCTTCACTGCGGGCTTCACTGTTGTCGAAAGTTAGCCCATTTTTTTTCCTAAATTAATTCCTATATTTCTAGCTGACGCCCCTTAATTTTGAACCGGGATTTCGAAATGAAATCTTCGTCAGATAAGTGATAATATTACATTCAGTACAAAATGGGTTATGACTAATTATATTTGTATCAATACGCCATTAAAGTACCTTTGTATATTTTTAGAAAAGAAAAAAAAAAACAATATGTATAGAGCTACAATCAGTGCACACCATTTAAGTATCTAGATAAACTTTGAAAAATAAAGAAAATAGACCGTATAATAAGCTGTATTTAACTTTTGAATATCGGCCAAGCCGCTTTGTCTGGTCCTGACCCGCACACAACAGTTAACAGGCCAGGTTAAGATTTTACCCCTTCAACCCACGAGTTTCTCCAGTTCACTCTTCAGTCACTGAATTTGCACGCGTCCATTCTACACATGTAAATTGGGTGTCTAGTCAATAGTCGTCAGTAGCATGTCAAACCATGTAGAACCGAATGCGGTGTATCATTATGAGCCATCTCACCAGGTTCTACACTGTTTGCATATGTAGGTATCTGTACTTGGCTATAAAGGGCTGAAAGGGTACAGACTCATAACACTTACATGACCTAATAAATGCGAAGTACGTGACGCTAGAAACTTCACCGTATGGTAGCAAGCCAGCAATAATAAACTCCTAACAGTTATCAATGTCCAATTCTGTTGTATAGATCTAAATAACTGAATATGTAAGCACAATGTTGTGATAAATAATTAGTCACATGCCGCAAAACTTCAAACATCGCACAAAAAGTGTTTTCCTTTATTGTAGCGCACGACATAAGGCAGGTTCTTGACTAAGCCGCGAAACACATCTCAGTCAACAAGTGTAAGCTTTTACAAGAAAGTTGCGGCTATGTGTTGTCATAAAACTGGCAACTATCTCAGCAGGCACATGACGTAATTGTGATGCCACATCAACGTCGGTGCAACGTCATGACGTTGCATCAACGTTGATTTGACGTTGCCCTAGCGACGTGTGCCTGATGGGTAGTCATTTGCATGTTGTTTTATTTATAATGTCCAAGTAAAATGAAGATGAAAGTGTTTAACAGCCGATTCACCTCAGTTTTGTGAACCAAACTAAAAATCAGCACTCCAGCGCCATTGTCCTTATCACTTAAGAAAGTAAATCTGAATTGCACGACCCGCAGAAAAGCGACCGACTGAAGTCGATTGATTTTCTAAGAGTGCCCTAAAATCACCGTGCCATTCTGTCAGTCTGTCTGTCCGTCCGTAACCCGTTTGTGAAAATTGGTGATAGTGACTTAACCACTTGGAATATTTAAACAATTTTTGTCATACTGAAAGATATCAATGAGATCTAACCAATGAACTTGCGAAATATTACATTCCATTTAGTATAGCCTCGCCGAGGCGAAAAATGTGAAAATTTTCGAACTGCTTCTCCTCGGAAACCGTTGGGCCGATTGAAGTCAAATTTCATATGAAGCCTCTATGGGATGGGGGAAACCAAAATTTGCTCATGGGGTCCAGGTCACATGACCAAAATGGCCGCCAAGCCATATATGGTCTGTCTGTCCGTCCGTAACCCGTTTGTGAAAATTGGTGATAGTGACTTAACCGCTTGGAATATTTAAACAACTTTTGGCATACTGATAGATATCAATGAGATCTAACCAATGAACTTGCGAAGTATTAAATTCCATTTAGTATAGCCTCGCCGAGGCGAAAAATGTGAAAATTTTCGAACTGCTTCTCCTCGGAAACCGTTGGGCCGACTGAAGTCAAATTTCATACGGGGCCTCTATGGGATGGGGGAAACCAAAATTTGCTCATGGGGTCCAGGTCACATGACCAAAATGGCCACCAAGCCATATATGGTAAAAACCCTTCAAAAATAGTCTTCTCCAGAACCACTGGGCAGATTTCCACGAAACTTGATAAATAGCATCTGGGACGTAGGCCCATCATAAATTGCTAAAATGGTGACCCTGGGTTGACCTTGACCTTCTTTGTGCCTAGGTCAAACTTTGACACATATGCTTTTGTATTGGAAAAGTGAGAATGCATTTTATCCTGCAAACCATTGAGAATACAGTACTAAAGTATAAGATATATTTTTGCTCCTTACGATAAGGCGCATTTATTGGGGGAGCCGTTTTAGGTCCAGGTCACATGACCAAAATGGCCGCCATACCCATATATGGTTACACTCATAAAGCTGAAAGCATCCGGCGGGTCGTGCACTTCAGCTGAAGCACTGGTTTTTCACAGAATCTGTCATTTCAGTGCCTTTTGGCGCTTTGATATCACATGACGTTGCATCTGAGAAGGTAATAACATCATGTTATAAATTTGATAATCCACTAGTGGATTAAACATGCAAATTAGTTAGATATGCCCCATAATGGTACATATATGACATCCTTAAAGACAACACGTTTACTAATGGCAAAATACTTACATTTTTGTAAAACAACCATGAATAAAATGCAATTTAAATGTCATATGAAAAAAAGAACCTTGCATTTGTGCTCATGTATTAGTAAATTTATTAAACTTATAGAAGAAAAGGGATAAAATGCTCGACAAAGCCACGCATTTTATCCCTTCTCCTCAACTCGTTTAATAAATTCAATAATACATAAGCACTCATGTAAGATGCTCTATGTAATATACAGGTGTGTTAGTGTAAGGTAGTTTTTTTCAAGCTAAACCATTAAAAAATATAATGCATGCTAATGAAGGCCAAATGTAGTAATTGTCACATCATCAAGTGCATATTTTCTTGCCGAAATCCACAGATAAAAAATAAACTATCATATTGTATTAGTGAAAACACAACCTTTCTTCAAAGCTTAATTGATTATTAATTGCCATGCAAGTGAGCTAGCATGCATGCAGCTGAACGTTAACTGAATTTGAAGCTGATGGTTTGAATGACAGTATAACTTTGTATATTGAAACTTCAATGACTCAAACACTGATTCTACTGTTGGTGTGTGTGGTGGGGTGGGGTGGGGTGGGGGGGGATGGGTATGGCCCTTTCAATATTATTTCACCTCTTTCAAGACAATTATCCTGCTGAATAAAGTATTTGAGTCACACCTATTTTGAACTATCAACCAATAAAAATTATTTATATTATATTTGGTTCAATTCACATACTGCATACAAACAGTGTAGATCCTGATAAGATGACTTCTACAGAAGCAATCTGATCAGGATATATATTGTTGGCTTAGTCAGTTTTCTAACCACACTTTGCTTGGGCAAGCTTATCCATAAGCAGTTAACCAGAACAGTGCACATTCTTTCACAAAGAACAGACAAGTGCCCTTCTTGAATGAGAATGACAGTAGAAAAGATTTCATGATCAATCTCCACAAAAGCATGTTGTTGATCTGTGACCTCCTGATCACAGGCTCCAGTTGTTCAAAGCAACGTTAGCTTAACGAGCTTGTTAGTGGTCAATTTGTTTGTTTGATTTGAGGTTTAACGTCAACACTGTAAAGGTCATTTTGGAGACGTTGCTTCCAATTTTGTGGGACTTTTACCTGACATTGAGATGAAATGACATCTCAAGCCCTATTGCCAATGAAACCAATGTTAGTGGTCAAATTGTTAACTGTTCCAGTTAGTACAATATCTAATATTCTGGTATTTTTGTGGAAAAAATGTTATCCTAATATTTTTGCAGACAAAATGTGAGCAGCTTTTGCAACTGCAAAAGCTGCTCACATTGCTCACATTTTTCTGCAAAAATACTTGTATATTTGATTTTTGCCAAAAAAAAAGTGAGGTTTTGCAAATGCAAAAGCTGCTCATATTTTTTGTCTGCAAAATAATTTTAGTATATTTGCCATATTTAATTATCAAAGTTTTAACGATACGTTAACTAACAATATTAGTTCTGGGGCCAGTTGTTCAAAGCATCATTAGCTTAACAAGCTCGTTAGTGGTCATCTTGTTAACTGTTCAAGCAAGTTTAATATTTAAAATTTTTGGGTTTTTTGCTGAAAAAATGTAAGCAGCTTTTGCATTCGCAAAAGCTGCTCACATTTTTTCAGCAAAAATATTTGGCCCCCGCCCATAGGGGCTTGGAGAAATATATGGGCTGCATGATGCTTCCACGCAGAGCTGAATCCGGCCCGCACACTAGTACTGGTTAACAGCTTAGAGGATCTAAGCCTGTCCAGGAACCGCGGTGCGAGGCGGACCGTCCATGCTAATAAACCCTATTGGTTTCATTGGGCGACAGGGCCTGAGATGTCATTTCATCTCAGTGTCGGGTAAAAGTCCCACAAAATTGGAAGCAACGTCTCCAAAATGACCTTTACAGTGTTGATGGGGACGTTAAACCTCAAATCAAACAAACAAAAATCAGCAAAAATATTAGCATATTTGCCATAATAAGTGATCAAAGTTTTAACAATATGTTAACTAACGACTTCGTTAGTTTTGAACAAATGGCCCCTGAACAACTGGCTCCATGCGTTTGAGCCATTGAATTTCAACAGTATATGAGAAATTAAAGCCAGCAGCAAAACCATGCAGATGTAATATCAAGTATTCAATATACCCGGTTGGATGAACTCTGCAAATGTTTATAGAGTGTTAAAAGGAATATCAGAATGTAACCAATCAAAACTGTTCATAGCTTATAAGGAGGAGTAAAAAAAAAATTAACCATTTTCTGCTGAATCAATTAATTGCTGACTATCAACCAATCAATTGATTTGATACAATGTATTTGTTCAATTTACAAACAGTATGATAAACAGTGTAGATCCAGATCAGATGGCTTCTTCAGAAGCCATCTGATCTGGATTTACAATGTTTGCAAAGGAAGGGGTTGTCGTGAACAGTGGGATAAGAGTTAAGGAATAATTTACATTATTTCTTGTTAGAAACATATGTTGTGGGTACTTGTTAGAGTTTCCCATTGAGACAATTCAAACAAGTACCCACAACATATGTTTAACCAGAGAAATAATAAAATTAATTATCCTTATTTCTTGTTTAAAAAGTATCATGTCGTTAGAACTACCTCATTGAGGCAATTCTTACAAGTACATAAATGCTTAACCCATTTTGTACCGGAAACCCCCAAATGGGTACCCTGGCAAACAGTGCAGGCCCAGATCAGACGCCTCAGAATGCGGCATCTGATCTGGGCCTACACTATTTGCAGAAAGTGCAGATATTTTCCAAATCAAATTTGGAGAAAACACAACACCACTTAAATTTTGAAATGGACTCCTGCTATATAAAAGGAGGAAGATTCCATTTGGTACAAAAAGGGTTAAATGGAGAAACAAGAAAATTATCCCCAAAAAAATCCACATTACTCCCTCTTATCTGGTGTACTGTTGATATTCTTTTTACTGTCCGCCCCTGCCCATTGGGGCTTGAAGAAATAAATGGGCTGCATGATGCTTCCACGCAAAGCTGAAACCGACCACACATGAGTACTGGTAAACCACTTAGAGGATCTAAGTTTGCCCAGGCAAAGCGGTACGAGTCGGACCATCCATGCTTGTAAACCTATTGGTTTCATTGGGCGACAGGGCTTGAGATGTCATTTCATCTCAATGGCGGGTAAAAGTCCCACAAAATTGGAAGCAACGTCTCCAAAATGACCTATATAGTGTTGACGGGGACGTTAACCATCAAATCAAACAAAATGCTTTTTACTGTAGTGCCAGAACAGTAAAGTCAAAATTTTATAAAATTCCGTTTACATATCAAACTAGACAAAAGTGCCCAGTGGGGCACGTATACCCCCGGCCAGTGCCATCACCTCAGCTGAAACAAGAACTACAAAGGGAAATAACTCTAAAAGGCCTGACCCCTTGGCCCTTATTTTCTTTCCCACAATACAACTAGTCATACTGATCATGTTTGCAAAATTTCTAGTTTCTATGTACAGTAGTTATTGAGAAATCTTTGACACAAAATAAAAATATATACTATTAAACAGCAAGAACTACAAAGGGAAATAACTCTAAAAGGCCTGACCCCTTGGCCCTTATTTTCTTTCCCACAATACAAGTAGTCATACTGATCATGTGTGCAAAATTTCAAGTTTCTATGTGAAGCAGTTCCTGAGATATCTTTGACATAAAATAATTGTTTACGGACAGACAGACAGACGGAAAAGACAAAAACTATATACCCCCATTGCATACTTCGTATGCCGGGCAGACAGACAGACGGAAAAGACAAAAACTATATACCCCCATTGCATACTTCGTATGCCGGGGGTATAATGAAGACATAAAAGATTAATAAATGTTAAAATGCCAACAATTGTTTGGATTTTAACGTTTATGAACAGGATAAAAATTTCTACTGATCTGAACATGAAAATAGCCTCATATACTGATGTATTTTATGATCAATAATATTTTCATGCTGAAATACAGGAGAATGTTAACGGCTTAGCATTCTTAATCATATTCTTTGGTACCTTCTGTTTGCTTTCTAATAAATGGAGTCTCTCATCATCTAAGATCATTTTTGCTTGCACACCAGATAAGGAAATCCATAGTTTCAGCTAGGGATAAAAATTCTGTTCTAACCCTGGTGTTCTTAAGCAAAATCGAATATTTTCGCATGTTTGATAAATACATTGCTTGAATACGACATCATATGTGCCGTCGTTAAGGTTGATGTCACAGCACATATCATGACATCACTAAACATCACAATATGGCAGACGTCGGCAACCGAAGTGACTGCAGTATTAAACATCCACACTAAGAAATGGAAGGTATGCAAGAAAAAGAATCTTACATGGATGTGAGGGGTGGATAGAAAATCTGTCCCTCGGAATCACTGTACGGCATCACTCGGCAAGCCTCATAATGCCGGATAGTAACCCTCGGGATGCATTTTTCCATCCACCCCTCATACCCATATAAAAAATTATTGTATTCTATCATTATAGGAAACAATTTAATCTTCAGCAAAAATTTCTTTCCTATAGAGCAATTTCTTTCCTTTGAAGGCAGAGTCCCGTTTTACTAGAGATAAAAATATTTTTTGAAAGAGTTGCTCTCCCTGAGATTTCAATGTCTGTTCATTTCTCTAAAGGGGAATGGGAACACCTGGTAGATTTTTTTCACCATTTTTCAAAGGGAGACAACGGTCGGAACTTCCTGTTTGCCTTTCTATAAATGCTGTCCCACTGAAAAAGGAGTCTACTCTTAAAGAAAAGAATTTGCTCCTTAGGAGCAAATTCTTTTCTTTAAGAGTTGACCCCTATTGAAGTGGGAGACAAAAATACTTTTGCAGGAGTTACCTCCCCTGGAAGTATTCCCGTTTCCCTTAAAAGCTGGAGAAAGGACTCTCTTTATGTGCAGGTCATTGTAAGATAGGGAGCAATTAGTTTCAGGGCTTTTCTACCTAAAAAGTGAAGTCTTTCCAATCACAAGGAATAACCAGGGATAGAATTTCCTCAGATGTAAACATACCTTCTTTCTTCTTCCAACTTTCTTTTCCTCTCTTCTTCTTCCTCAATCCTCTTCTTGATCTGTCCATCAATCTCCTCTCTATTCATGTTATACCACCTCTTGAGTAGATAGTTAGAGTTCTCCCCCTTGTCCTTCAAGACTATCACATCATCTGGCACCATGTTTTTCTCAATACACTGGTTCCACTGGTCACGGGTGTTGGGGAAGTTGTCCAAAATCCAGCCACCATGACTGTAAATATGTAAACATGAAATTACAAATACACATACAGAGTTGGCCCTCACACATAGGGGCTTTGAGAAATAGATTTGGATGCATGATGCTTCCACACAGAGCTAAAACCAACTGCACATCAGTTCTGGTAAACAGCTTAGAAGATCTAAGCCTGCCAAGGCAAAGTGGTGCGAGTCTGACTGTGCATGCATATAAACCCTTTTGGTTTCTTTGGGTGGCAGAGTGTGAGATGTTATTTCATCTCAATGTCAGATAAAGTTCCTACAAAATAGGAGGCAATGTCTCCAAAATAACCTAAATAGTGTTGATTGGGATGTAAAACCTCAATTTAAATTAACACACACTGAAAAGAAGCCTCTATGGTGTAGTGGTTAAACTACACACCTCAGGGGTTAAGCTGCTTGCCTTCATTGGTTCAATTCTGGGCTTATCCAGACTTTCAGAAGAGTCCTTAAACTGAGGTCCGGTCTCCATATGAACCTAGCTGTTGGTGGGATTAAAAACTCAATCACATGCACATAATTATAGAAATCTGTATTAGTAGGAGTGATGGGCATAATTTTGGGATCCTTTCATTTTGCTGTATTTAACTTCCTTTCCTTCCTCTGAAATGTGTTTGGTATCTATCCACAGCTTGGTCAGTGATTCAATTAGAAGCCTCCTTCAGGTGTATGGTTAAGCTACTCGCCTCATAACCCCAGACTTTCATATGAAACTTTAAACTAAGTTCCTGGCAAGCTTATACTTCAACAGTTTACCAGTTCATTGTACAATCTGGTACCATAAATTAACAAGTGCCATTCTTCAATCTGTGAAAGGGAGAATGACAAAAAAAAATGTTATATGATCAATCTTCATGAAAAAATGCTGAAGAACTGGCAGTCTTCACCTAATTATGACAACAATGCAGATGTTACATGTATGGAATGCTAATGAACACACACACATAACAACTATGCTAGTGTATCTGTTTGCCTAATGTGCACATATGACAACTATGCTGTGACAGTGTATCTGTTCACCTAATGTGCATATATGACAACTATGCTGGTGTACCTGTTTGCTTAATGTGCACATATAACAACTATGCTGGTGTATCTGTTCACCTAATGTGCACATATGACAACATTGCTGGAGTATCTGTTCACCTAATGTGCCCATATGACAACTATGCTAGTGTATTTTGTCAGTTCACCTAATGTGCCCATATGACAACTATGCTGGTGTATCTGTTCACCTAATGTGCATATATGACAACTATGCTGGTGTAGCTGTTCACCTAATCTGCCCATATGACAATTATGCTGGTGTATCTGTTCACCTAATCTGCATATATGACAACTATGCTGGTGTATCTGTTCACCTAATCTGCCCATATGACAACTATGCTTGTGTATCTGTTCACCTAATGTGCATATATGACAACTATGCTGGTGTACCTGTTTGCCTAATGTGCACATATAACAACTATGCTGGTGTATCTGTTCACCTAATGTGCATATATGACAACATTGCTGGTGTATCTGTTCACCTAATGTGCCCATATGACAACTATGCTAGTGTGTTTGTTCAGTTAACCTAATGTGCCCATATGACAACTATGCTGGTGTATCTGTTCACCTAATGTGCACGTATGACAATTATGCTGGTGTATCTGTTTGCCTAATGTGCACATATGACAACTATGCTTGTGTACCTGTTTGCCTAAGGTGCCCATTTGACAACTATGATGGTGTATCTGTTTGCTTAATGTGCACATACGACAACTATGCTGGTGTATCTGTTTGCCTAATGTGCACATATGACAACTATGATGGTGTATCTGTTCACCTAATGTGCACATATGACAACTATGCTGGTGTATCTGTTCACCTAATGTGCACATACGACAACTATGCTGGTGTATCTGTTCACCTAATGTGCACATACGACAACTATGATGGTGTATCTGTTTGCTTAATGTGCACATACGACAACTATGCTGGTGTATCTGTTTGCCTAATGTGCACATATGACAACTATGCTGGTGTATCTGTTCACCTAATGTGCACATATGACAACTATGCTGGTGTATCTGTTCACCTAATGTGCACATACGACAACTATGCTGGTGTATCTGTTCACCTAATGTGCATATATGACAACTATGCTGGTGTATCTGTTCACCTAATCTGCCCATATGACAACTATGCTTGTGTATTTGTTTGCCAAATGTGCCTCAAAGCCTCCCTCAGGGACTTCAACATTCCAACAGAGTCGTGGAACAAATTGCAGACAGAGCAAAGTGGCGAGGCCTCATCAAAAGGGGTGCCAATGAATTTAAGGCAAAATGAATCAGTGACACTAAGCAGAAACGCACACAGCGCAAAGCCAGAGCTAAGGCATCACCAACAGAGCTGTCTTCCTCTAGCCTCTGTTGTTCTATTTGCAACAGACAGTTCAGAGCTAGAATCAGTCTCATCAGCCATCTGAGAACGCACAAACAGTAACAGTTCTCAAATATGATTAAAACTGGTCATTGTCAGTAATGAGAGACTAACTATTATTATATGTTTGTCAAATGAACACATAATGATAACTCTGAACACAATTATAACAATGCAATCTTACATAGGTCCATCTGGTCTAGCTTCTCTCATTTTCTTCTCGGCATCTTTGATGGCCTCATCAAGTATTTCTATGTAGGCCTCAGCACTCAGATTGATCACATTTTTCTCTGCATCTTGTACAGCTTTCTCCACTATAGATATAACATCAGGGTGAGTTTCATCTACTTCTGGCACAGCAAGCTCTTTCTTCTCTGATGAAGGGGACACAACTGACTCACGGTCTGGCAAATATTTACAATAAATATAGATGAATTCCCACATAGTAAATTCAAACAAAATGTTATTTTGGGGGGATACATCAGATTTTTTTTAAGCCACAACACACAAAATGAGTATAAACCCATCTGCAGTCACTCAAATGTATAAGCCCTTTCCTGTGGGTGCTGGCCACATGTACATGTGGCCAGTACCCACAGAAAAGGGCCTATACAATGCCATATCTATAGCATTAGCGGCTGTGCAGTCAGAAAAATATAATAATGATATATGCCTGTCAATGCTCCTTTATTTGAGTATCATGGCACATTCAATTGTTAAGTGAAGCTCCCTGGCCATTTTTCATTAATAAGCATCATCATTTTAGCTCCACTGTCCATAATTAGTGCTTAAACTATATGGACCCAGTTTTCCAAAGCCTTGCTAGCTAAACAAACTTGATAGTGATCAGAAGGTTGACCCTTATCCTGCTGAATAATTAATTTAGCCACACCCATTTCTAACTTTGAACCAGTCAGATAACTTGATGAAATTTATTCCTACAAATTTACAAACTCAATGTCAAACAGTGCAGATCCTGATCAGATGGAGCCATCTGATCTGGATCTATACTGTTTGCAAAAGTAAGGGTTGTCGTGACCAGCGGGATAAGGGTTAATATATAGTCATATTTTGCTGACAATAATATGAATAGTTTTTGCAAAAGCAAAAGCCACCCACATTTTTTAACAAAAATATTGATTTTTGCCAAACTGAATGTGTTAACATACTTCATTAGCTCTGGAAAACAGGGCCCTGTAAGCAAGTTTCTATGTTATAAAATCCCTTTCACCATTTACTATCCGACAATATAAATTTTCATTGCGTCTTCAATGTTATAGCAAAGAATTTAACATCTTTAATAAACCAGAAATTCAACTTCGGTGAAGCTGATGTCGCACCTGCTCCCCACCTGCCCAACACAAAAAAATAAAAGTTTATTTAAGGCAGAAGAGATGAATATAGGGCTTTGAGAAGAATCCATAGCCTATATATGCGTGGTAAAAAACTGACTAATTTCACAATGTGATTTAATGAACTAAAATGATCCAAGAATTATATCCAAAGCATATGAACATCCTCATATCATGGAGAAAATAATAAGCTAAGTTTCCAAATGATCAGTATAAAAGTGTAAGCGGAGTTGCGATGACAAGAGGTACGTATCGCATACCTAAAAATGACTAAGTTCACAATATGGAAAAAGTGACAAAAATTGATTCGAAGATTAAGTCCAAACCACATGCGCATCCTCATACCATGCCGAAAGCACATACAAATTTTCCAAATGATTGGTATAAAAGTGTAGGAGGAGTTGCGATGACAAGAGGTACCAACCCAATACCAATTGAAGGTTAAAAATGACTAAGTTCACAATCTGGAAAAAGTGAAAAAAAATTGATTCGAAGATTAAGTCCAAACCATATGCGCATCCTCATACCAAGGGGAAAGCACATGCAAAGTTTCCAAATGATCAGTATAAAAGTGTAAGAGGAGTTGCGATGACAAGAGGTACGTATCGCATACCTAAAAATGACTAAGTTCACAATATGGAAAAAGTGACAAAAATTGATTCGAAGATTAAGTCCAAACCACCTGTGCATCCTCATACCATGGCGAAAGCACATACAAATTTTCCAAATGATCGGTCTAAAAGTGTAGCAGGAGTTGCGATGACAAGACATCCAGTGTAAAATGTTGACGGAATGACGGACGGACGGACGGAAACTTGCACGCCTATGTCTTCCTGCTAAAGCAGGTGCGACAAAAATCCTCTTTGCTTTCATTAAAACAACCCTACTTAAAATTATGTAAACAGCCCTAACACATGACACTGGTATGAACGAAATTACATCAAAATTTCATCCGCTCAAACATTGCATTAACACGCTTACACAAATGCATTGCAAATTTTACCCCTAAAAAATTTTTAAGATGAAACATTCTGATATTTTTTCTTATTTCTGTTCAAAATATAGATTGTGGATACTCATTAGAACCACCTCATTGAGGCCCTTCTAACGAGTGCCACAAGCAGAAATAAGAAAAATAAGGTTTACCCCTGTAAACCCCAGTTTACAACATAAATGTGGGGTTCAATGGAGTCAGAATTATATCAGCGTGTTTCATGATGGCGACGATTCTAATGAGTAATCACAACATTTATTTTCATGATAAGACAAGAAAAGTCTCCCTGAATTATCCAAAGCATGCTAATATCTGCAATTATGAGAATTTTTCCTAGGGACTCCAGAATGAGTTTAAAACAGGCATGGGAAATGAATCATCAGTGTTTGAGCCATTGACCTTTCCCTGGGTATCTCTGTTTTTGCATATCATGAAGCAATAACCATTAGGAAAACATGTCCTTGTGAAATAATGGCGTCCAACGTGGTTTCAGAGGTGACAAATTTGAGGTAAAAATGATAGTGTCTTTCTTATTTCTGCTTTCAACATAGATTGTGGGTGCTCGTTAGAACCGCCTCATTAAGGCGGTTCTAACAAGTACCCACAACCTATGTCTTGGAGCAGAAATAAGAAAAATAATGTATACCCCCGAAAACCCCAGTTTTCTCTATACAAAGTAGGGTTTTGCGGCCGTAAAACGTCTCCCCGTACATCAACCATGGTGCAGTTTATATTTTACTTTTGGTCCTTTGAGATCAGCGTGAATATTCTGAGAAATCAGAAATAAATTATTGGTTTAGACTCATATTCTAGACAGGCTTTTTAATTATTTTGACCCCATTTTGATTTCTATCAGTCTTTGAATCGACTGCCTATTCGAAATTCGCAAAATTGCAGTATGTTTCCTCTGGCTTTCTTTGCCGGATCATTACAGGGTCACTGATGAGGCTTTATTAGCCGAAACTACGTAGTATGACCCATTTTCTTTCTTATGAATGTTTTCATTGCTCTTAAAGGAACTCTTTTTTTATTTTTATTTAGAGGGGTCTTAATTTCACGGACTTGTTCACGTGGTAAATCATCATCAAAACCACACCGAAATAATTTTCACCCCCTTAAACCCCACTTTTATACAGTAAAACTGAAGTTTACAGGGATATATATACTACCCAAAGTTTGATAGGGATCACTTTTTCAATGCAAAATAATTTTTGGATGAATTAATCAGCTGAATCCAAATTTGATGCATAATGATAGAAAACGTATACTTCACAAAACCTAGTGATTAATTGTGTCAACTGGTACTGCATTCAAGCGTGACCACAGCAACCGTCTTGGCACCCCCCAAATTTGCCGTAACACGAAGGGATTTGGATAACTGATTTTTCACAAATTTCCAAATTTGTTTAGACAAACGTGCCTAATAACGTGTATTACGTTCACGGGCATCAATGACAGTATGACATCGCCTGCGCATGCTCGTAATCCGAGTCTGTATCCGGTTTTGTGGAATCAGCTTTCATTCAGCAACCAATGCGTCTTTTAGCTCCTGTAAAGTCCTCTAAGGCACAGGTCGGGCTGAAACAGTACGCTGTAGCATGTCTTGCGCATGCTCAATCAGATTTAAGTCCGGTAACCGAGCAGGCCAGTCTATACGAACGATTGTCTCACGTTCCAGATCTGAATCAGTGACGTTGGCACGGTTGGGACGAGCATTATCGGCCATCAGAACAAAGTCCGGGCCGATCTCATCCATACTATATTATCCATATTATGGTCTCACAAACTCATCAAGAATATCATTACAGTACCTCACTGCCATTAACGTTCTGTTTTCAACGACGTACAAGTCAGTTTTACCGTTCACGCTTATCCCAGCCCAAACCATGACTGACCCCTTTCCATAACGATCATGCTCTGCCACATTCAAGTCATCAAATCGCTCTTTAGACATTCGCCACACTAATTGACGTTTATAAGTGAAGTCTAGACAGAATCTGGACTCCTCAGTAAACAGTACTGGCGTCAAGTCACGAACCATCCACCTGACGCGAGTCCTGTAAAGTCCTCTAAGGCACAGGTCGGGCTGAAACAGTACGCTGTAGCATGTCTTGCGCATGCTCAATCAGATTTAAGTCCGGTAACCGAGCAGGCCAGTCTATACGAACGATTGTCTCACGTTCCAGATCTGAATCAGTGACGTTGGCACGGTTGGGACGAGCATTATCGGCCATCAGAACAAAGTCCGGGCCGATCTCATCCATACTATATCATCCATATTATGGTCTCACAAACTCATCAAGAATATCATTACAGTACCTCACTGCCATTAACGTTCTGTTTTCAACGACGTACAAGTCAGTTTTACCGTTCACGCTTATCCCAGCCCAAACCATGACTGACCCCTTTCCATAACGATCATGCTCTGCCACATTCAAGTCATCAAATCGCTCTTTAGACATTCGCCACACTAATTGACGTTTATAAGTGAAGTCTAGACAGAATCTGGACTCCTCAGTAAACAGTACTGGCGTCAAGTCACGAACCATCCACCTGACGCGAGTTCTGGCAAAGTCCAACCAGTCTAGCATGTGCTGTCTCGTCAACGGAACACGTACAGCAGGCCTCATGGCATTAAGTTCGAACTCGTGGAGCCCGTTTCGGACAGTTTGTGTAGAAATTCATACTCCAGTTCCGTTCCGAAGCTCGTTATGCAAACGCGTAGCGTTCAGGAACCGTTGACGTCGAGACTGAATCAACAAGAAACAGCCCTGAAGTTGCGTTGTAGCCCTTTCTCGACCCCGCCGTGTCTGTGTGAAGGATTTCAGTGGGTAAGATGCCGATTCCACATTCGGGAAACCACGCTCTGAGACACATTCAGAATCCCAGCAACACGACGTTGAGAGACGCCAGCTTCCAACAATCTGACACCATGATTCATTTCTTCGGGGCTCAGACGGTTTCTTAATTGTCCCCTAGGCATTTTAGTGTTTCACAAATCAAATGAAGTCCTTTTTACGCTTGGTAAAGGAACACTGACAAGTTTGATTGGTCTGTTCGAAAGCAGTGCTACGCATGATTTTGGGGGTGCATGAATTCATTTGGGAAGAGTGAGAAGTGTGCACTTTTATTAGTACTGAACTGCACATGAGTTTCTGCTTAAGATATTTATCAATATACCGAGTACAAATTCTGTCAAGAAATATTAAATTTTCAGTGCAAAATTTGGTATATAAAAAGTGATCCCTATCAAACTTTGAGTAGTATATCATTTTCTAATCACTTTTTCTTATTTCTGCTCAAAACATAGATTGTGGGTACTTGTCGAGGCGGTTCTAACAAGTACCCACAATGTATGTATGGGGTGTGAAGAAATAAGAAAAATATCAGAATTGTTTTATCTGAAAATTTTTTGGAGGTAAAAAAAGTGTCAATATATTTGAATAGGCATGTTTTTGTAATGAAAATACACTCTAAAAGGTGCAACAATCGAGGTTGTGACAGTGAGCCTTACTAATGGCAATAAATCCCATTAAAATGCAATGAGCAAGGTGCAACAAGTGTAGATATGTACATGCAGAAGCAAAACATACTGTCAGGGAGGTATATATAAGCCAGATGCATATGATACTGTCAAGAATGTGTCCATGGAAAGAGAGAGTGAAAAAAAAAACAATTTCATTAGCTCCCTTCTGATCCCAAGCAAAGAGAGAGAAAAAAAAAAAACCTTTTCCATAAAAAAAACCTTTTCTATAATTCTTCTCTGATTCCTGCTTTTTCAGTTCAAGCAAAGAGAAAAAAAAATATTCTATTCCTTTTTTACTGGTTCCTGCTTTGTGTGTGTGTGTGTGTGTGTGTGTGTGTGTGTGTGTGGTGGGGGGGGGGGTAAAATAAAAGTCCCCACAAATGATTTTTTTAAACAAAATTTATAAAGTTTTGCTGCCTTTTTGATTTCAAATTCTGAGGAAATTTCCTCAGTATAGCGCTTGTGAGTTACTGTGATTGTTAGTATGTTAATGTGAAATCACTTCAAACCACCTTGTGCAGACACAACAGTTTCGTCGACTTTCTCGCCACTGGCACTCGCATCCCCCTCACCAGATGGTGCAACCTTCTCACCCGAGGAGCTTGGTGTTTCATCGGCAACTTTCTTTTTACCTTCCTCATCCTCATCCTGTTCTTCACTTTTAGAAAGATCAGGTTCTTTAACTGTATCATCTATGTGAAATACAAGGACATGAAACATATATCATTACATGTACCACCTGAATCAGGCCTGTGGAAACAACAAAATTTCATGCTTGTACAAGGTCATGTGCATAATAATAATCCACTGGTCCAAACAACATTTCAGTTGTCCAGAAAAGGGCCTAGATGAGCATTTAATGATTATACAATAAAACAAATTAATGCAGAACAGAAAAGTTACATCTGGCCTGAGGTTATAAAATATTTTTTAAGCTCAACTCACGTGAGCATGATATTTGTCCTGCTCATTAATTTTAAAATGCCAACAATTGTTGGCATTTTAAAATTAATGAGCAAGACAAATAGCATTCTTTACTGGTCTGAACAGGAAATTTGCCTGATTTGTCAGTATTTATTTATTTTGGAGCATTACCAATTTCATGCTCTTCTGAAATAGTCTAATGTTGAACTTGACAGATTTATCGTGCGAAGGATTACCCCTTTTTGAGAACATTTAACTTCACCACAGGTGGTGTTAATGGAATATGTGGCGGCCGTCAAAAGTCTCCCTGCACTTCATCATAGTGTGGGTTATATTTTCTAGTTCTTTGGGATCATCGCTTTCACTGCAGAATTCAAGAAATATATCAGCGACACTGATGAGGCCTAATTGGCCAGAACTAGCTAGTCTGGCCAAGGAAAATCTTGTACACTCCATAGTGTAATCCTTGCTTCCAAAGGATTACCCCTTTTACAGAACTTATACAATAACTTATGCTATTCCATTATCATTCATTAACAAGAATTCTGCCGAAGGCTATGTCGCACCTGTGGAGCGCAAAGTCACCGAACCATGACATCTAGGCCAAGGTCAAACATAGATGCTTGCATAAAAGTTGCCATTCTTAAATGCAAGCTTGTACTAAGTATCATTAATGAAGCTCTAATAATTCTTGAGAAATGAACTTAACCATTAGGGTGAACGCTAGGGTGGTTGCAATATTTTACAAAGTCAGTGAACCATAAAATGTAGGTCAAGGTCAAATATGGATGCTTGCATTTAAGTTTCCATCTCCAGATACAAGTTTGTACCAAATATTATTAATAAAGCTCCTATAGTTCTTGAGAAATTATCTTGACCATTAGGGTGAATGCTAGGGTGGTCACAAAAGTTTACATAGTCAGTGAACCATAAAATGTTGGTCAAGTCAAATATGGATGCCTGCATTTAACTTGCCATCCCCAGATACAAGTTTGCACCAAGTATTATTAATGAAGCTCTTATAGTTCTTGAGAAATTAACGTGACCATTTGGGTGAACGCTAGAGTGGTTGCAATATTTTACAAAGTCAGTGAACCATGAAATTTAGGTCAAGGTCAACTAGAACTGTCAGAGGATCTGACTATAGCCCCACTATAGCCCTGTCAGAGGAGAAAGACTCATGAATTAAAGGTTAAGACTTGTGAGAGGGTTAAATCCCTAACAAGGTACCTACGCCTTATAGACTTTTCGCGTTATTAGATCTGAAAAACAGTCTAAGTTAAAAAATAGGTTTTGGATAATGAAAAAAGCACATGCACATCTTCAGACCTATATGAAAACACCTGTTAAATTTCAAAAGGATTGACTAGAACTGTAAGAGGAGTTGCGATCACAAGGTAGCAACTCCCTATACATTTTAACATTAGTAGATCTCAAAAATTGTCTAAGTTAAAAAAAGGTGAAATAAGTGAAACATGAGGGCCCAGAGGGCCCTGGTTCGCTCACCTGTGTGTCACTGTCTCGGGTACATTCTATTTTTAGCTCTTGTGGCCATCTTGTTCATCAGCAGAGTGATTTTAGCTTATTTGGTAGGGAGTAACCTAGGCAACATTCATGGGAACTTTGAATCAAATTGGCCTTAGGGTTTAGGGGGAGTTTCCTTTTGAATCAAATTTCCAATATTTTTCTATTTTTACCTCCGGTGGCCATTTTGTTCATCCGAGTGGGATTGTTTTAGCCTTTTTGGTAGAGGATCATCTAAGCAACATTGTCGCAAGGAACCTACATTCTAAATATGAAGGCTGTATCTCAAATGCTTTAAAAGTTATGACAAAGTAGGTCAAAGGTCAAGGTCATGGGTCAAAAGTTTTGAATGGCTGAGAAAACCTTGTCACAAGGAACATGCATGCCAAATATGAAGGCTCTATCTCATATGGTTCAAAAGGTATGATAAAGTAGGTCACAGGTCAAATCTTTATGAGTGGGAAGCCCTTGTCAGAAGGAACCTACATGCCAAATATGAAGGCTCCATCTCAAACAGTTCAAAAAGTTATGACAAAATAAACTACTGATCTACCTTTTGATTTGACATGACCCATATTCTAACTTAACTGAGATATTGTCCAGATGATCATTCTGAGCAAGTTTAATGATGATTTGACTGAAACTGTGGCCTCTTAGAGTGTTCAAAACGTTTTTCTATGATTTGACCTGCTGACCTACTTTTTGACCCGACATGACCCATATTCAAACTTGACACAGATATTGTCAAGATGATCATTCTGAGCAAGTTTGATGATGATCGGACTAAAAACTTGGGCCTCTAGTGTATTCACAAGGTTTTTGCAACAATCTGACCTACTGACCTACATATTGACCAGACATGACCCATATTCGAAATTAACCGAGATATTGTCAAATGATCATTTGAGCAAGTTTGATGATGATCGGACCAAAACTGTAGCCGCCAGTGTGTTCAGAAGGTTTTTCTATGATTTGACCTACTGACCTATTTTTTGACCCAACATGACCCATTTTTGAACTTGACTGAGATATTGTCAAAATGATCAATCTGGGCAAGTTTGATGATGTTCGGACCAACACTGTGGCCTCTAGTGTGTTCACAAGCTTTTTCTATGATTTGACCTACTGACCTACTTTTTGACCCGACATGACCCCTATTCAAATCTGACCCGGATATTGTCAATATGATCATTCTGGGCAAGTTTGATGATGATCAGACCTAAACTGTGGCCTCTAGTGTGTGCAGAAGGTTTTTCTATGATTTGACCTACTGACCTCCTTTTTGACCCAACATGACCCATATTCGAACTTGATTGAGATATTGTCAAGACTATCATTCTGAGCAAGTTTGATGATGATCGGACCAAAACTGTGGCCTCTAGTGTGTTCACAAGGTTTTTCTCTGATTTGACCTACTGACCTACATTTTGACCCTACATGACCCATATTCGAACTTGACCAAGAAATTGTCAAGATAATCATTCTGAGCAAGTTTCATGATGATCAGACCAAAACTGTGGCCTCTAGTGTATTCACAAGGTTTTCCTTTGATTTGACCTACTGACCTACCATGTGACCCGACAGAACCCATGTTCGAACTCGACCGAGATATTGTCAAAATGATCATTCTGGGCAAGTCTGATGAAGATCGGACCAAAACTGTGGCCTATGGTGTGTTCACAAGGTTTTTCTATGATTTGACCTACTGACCTACTTTTTGACCCGACATGACCCGTATTCAAACAAGACCGAGATATTGTCAAGATGATTATTCTGGGCAGGTTTGATAATGATTGGACCAAAACTGCGGCCTCTAGTCTATACACAAGGTTTTTCTATGATTTGACATACTGACCTACTTTTTGACCTGGCATGACACATAATCGAATGTGACCAAGATATTATCAAGATAATCATTCTGAGCAAATTTGATGATTGGACAAAAATTGTGGCCTCTAGTGTGTTCAGAAGGTTTTTCTATGATTTGACCTACTGACCTACTTTTTGACCCGACAACACCCATATTCAAACTTGACTGAGATATTGTCAAGATGATCATTCCGGGCAAGTTTGATGATGATTGGACCAAAACTGTGGCCTCTCGTGACTTCACAAGGTTTTTTTTCTGATTTGACCTACTGACCTACTTTTTGACCCGACATGACCCATATTCGAACTTGACCGAGATTTTGTGATGGTACAAATTTTGTGCAAGTTTAGTTAAAATTAAATCATAAATGAAACATCTATCATGCAGACAAGACAAAAATAGGCAAATTTTGCCCTTTCAGGGGCCGTAACTCTGTAACACATGATGGGATATGGATGGTTCAAGAAAGGAACCCAGATCTCATGGTGGTACAAATTGTGTGCAAGTCTGGTTAAAATCAAATCATAAATGAAGATGCTATCGTGCGGACAAGACCAAAATAGGCAATTTTTGCCCTTTCAGGGGCCGTAACTCCGTAACACATGATGGGATATGGCTGGTTCAAGAAAGGAACCAAGATCTAATGGTGGTACAAGTTGTGTGCAAGTCTGGTAAAAATCAAATCATAAATGAAGATGCTATTGTGCGGACAAGAAATTGTTTACGCATGCACGGACGCACGCACGGACGACGGACGACGGACAAAATGTGATCACAAAAGCTCACCTTGTCACTTCGTGACAGGTGAGCTAAAAAAATTATTTAAGGATAATGAAAAAAGAATATACACATCTTCAGACCTATATGAAAACACCTGTAAAGTTTCAAAAGGATTGACCTATAACTGTAAGAGGAGTTGTGGTCACAAGGTAGCTACTCCCTATACATTTTAACATTAGTAGATCTCAAAAATTGTCTAAGTTAAAAAAGGTGAAATAAGTGAAAAAAATTATTAAAGGATGATGAAAAAAGAATATGCACATCTTCAGACCTATATGAAAACACCTGTAAAGTTTCAAAAGGATTGACCTAGAACTGTAAGAGGAGTTGTGGTCACAAGGTAGCTACTCCCTATACATTTTAACATTAGTAGATCTCAAAAATTGTCTAAGTTAAAAAAGGTGAAATAAGTGAAAAAAATTATTTAAGGATAATGAAAAAAGAATATGCACATCTTCAGACCTATATGAAAACACCTGTAAAGTTTCAAAAGGATTGACCTGGAACTGTAAGAGGAGTTGCGGTAACAAGGTAGCTACTCCCTATACATTTTAACATTAGTAGATCTCAAAAATTGTCTAAGTTAAAAAAGGTGAAATAAGTGAAAAAAATTATTTAAGGATAATGAAAAAAGAATATGCATATCTTCAGACCTATATGAAAACACCTGTAAAGTTTCAAAAGGATTGACCTAGAACTGTAAGAGGAGTTGCGGTAACAAGGTAGCTACTCCCTTTACATTTTAACATTAGTAGATCTCAAAAATAGTCTAAGTTAAAAAAGGTGAAATAAGTGAAAAAAATTATTTAAGGATAATGAAAAAAGAATATGCACATCTTCAGACCTATATGAAAACACCTGTAAAGTTTCAAAAGGATTGACTTAGAACTGTAAGAGAAGTTGCGGTAACAAGGTACCCACTATCAAATATTACAGACAGACAGACATACAGACAGACGGAATTCCGGACAGATTACAGACGGAATTCCGGACAAGCCAAATCCAATATAGCCCCCACTTTTTCAAAGCGGGGCTATAAATATGGATGCTTGCATTTAAGTTTCCATCCCCAGACACAAGTTTGTACTAAGTATCATTAATGAAGCTCTTACAGTTCTTGAGAAATAAACTTGACTATTAGGGTGAACGCTAGGGTGGTCGCAAATGTTGATGCCTTGACAAATGGAGGGATGAACGAACGGACGAACAGACTGATAAATGGACAGAAAACCGGGCGCCTATAGCTAATAGCAGGTGCGACAAAATTGTATATACCAAGCTCTGTATAAAATCTCTAACTATTTTGCAATTTTGAAAGAACATGAATTTGGTTGGTTACAAGAGCACCCCATTTACAATTTGGAACTTCCATTCAATTCTCGAGATCCTGCTCCTTATTATGTAACAAAATGAGATTGGGCATTACAATTTGAACCTGTTCCAAGCTACGGCAGCACTAATGACTACCCCAATATCACAGATTCCATTTGAGACATATTATAACAAAAGCTGTCCATCCTGTGAACAAGTCCATGACACAAACACACCCATACCCTGCACCCCCTCCCCCCATTTATATAGAGAAAACTGGGGTTTATGGGGGTATACATAATTTTTGTTCTATTTCCGCTCCAAGACATAGATCATGGGTACTTGTTAGAACATTCTAACAAGCTCCCACAACCAATGTTTGCAGTATAAACAAGACAAAATATCACAAATTTCATCAGAAAAGTGGCCATTTTGGAGATGTGAAAAAAATGCACTATGTCTCATGGGTGTGTTATCATAATGTTTGAAAGATACAAACCATCTTGCTCAGCTACAAAGACTAACAAAAAATCTTGAAATTTTAGATATAGAAACTAGGATGTATTGTATTATCCAAATAGTCGAACTTCAATGGCTCAAACACCTTTAGGACCTCGAAAATCTGTTTGAGACAGGGGTAGTTCGAGCCACTGAGGTTACTGTCAGCAGGCATAATGAGATACTATAACATATCTTTTCGGTGTTCAATAACGAATATGTATGCTGTGTGTACTCATTAGAATCGCCCCGATGCGATTCTAATGAGTACACACAGCATACATTTGCAAGATAAAAGACTAAAATCTCCTTAATTATCCCCCCACTATTTCTTTTATAGAAGATTTCGCTAGGGGCGCAAGAACTGGTTCAACTCATCCATGGTAAACAAGTCATCGGTGTTTGTTTGTTTGATTTGAAGTTTAACGTCCCCGTCAAAACTGTAAAGGTCATTTTGGAGACGTTGCTTCTAATTTTGTGGGACTTTTACCCGACATTGAGATGAAATGACATCTCAAGCCCTGTCGCCCAATGAAACCAGTAGGGTTTATAGCATGGACGGTCCGCCTCGCACCACGGTTCCTGAACAGGCTGAGATCCTCTAAGCGGTTTACCAGTACTAGTGTGCGGGCCGGATTCAGCTCTGCGTGGAAGCATCATGCAGCCCATATATTTCTTCAAGCCCCTATGGGTGGGTCTTACAAGCCATCGGTGTTTTTGCCATCGAAGTTCTACTGTAGTAAACAGCAAGGTGCTGATCAGGCGGATAGTCAGTCTGAGCTTCGTCTTTGTTGTCTGCATTGCGGAAACACGCCTATACAAATGCATTGTAAATTTTACCACAAAAAAATGAAAATTTTCAGATGAAAAATTGCGATATTTTTCTTATTTCCGCTCAAAACATAGATTGTGGACACTCATTAGAACCGCCTCGATGAGGCGGTTCTAACGAGTATCCACAATCTATGATTTGAGCAGAAATAAGAAAAATAATGTTTACCCCTGCAAACCCCAGTTTCACTATATGAAAGTGGCGTTTAATGGGGTCAAAATTATATAGGCATGTTTTCGTGATGTGCAACAAATGCCAAAAAGTTTGTTTCATGCTATGTGGCTCATAAAATTACATACTGGTACATGTACTATATTTTTCGCTGGACTACAACATGACATTCTAGCAGTAGTGTCAAAAAGACAGTTTAGATATAAGCTAGTATAATACTGGATACAAACAATACGAGTAGACCATTACCAGGTAAGGGGGAGGAACAAAGATAATTAACCCGTAAGACGCCAGTCACGACAATTGTCGTCTGCTTTGCCGTCTGCAGGTTACCTTGAAATTCATTTTTTTTTTTTTTTGCTAACAGTGTGGACCCAAATCAGACTGCTCCTGTAGGAGCAGTCTGATCTGGGCCCACACTGTTTGCCTGTATGCAAAAATATTTTTAACTAGAAATGTGTCCGGATGACACAGATGCCCCTGCCAAGGGCCCCGCCTCACCCCGAAAATCCATGTTGCAACAAAATTTTCTAAGTGTGTGACCTTGTCATCAGGAACATTTGTGAGGAGTTATATTGAAATTGCTGAAAAAATGTAAGCGCTAGAGCAATGACAATGTTTTTCTAAAAATAGCCACAGTGACCTTGACCTTGAAAGTCGAACTCGCCCGAGGTATTGTCATAAGGAACATTTGTGTGAAGTTATATTGAAATCAGTGAAGAAATGTAGTCACTAGAGCGATGACAAAGTTTTTCTAAAAATAGCCACACCGACCTTGGCCTTGAAAGTCGAAATCGCTTGAGATATTGCCATAAGGAACATTTGTGTGAAGTTATATTGAAATCGGTGAAGAAATGTAAGCGCTAGAGCGATGACAAAGTTTTACTAAAAATAGCCACAGTGACCTTGACCTTGAAAGTGGAACTCGCTAGAGATATTGTCATAAGGAACATTTGTGTGAAGTAATATTGAAATTGGTGAAAAAATGTAAGCGCTAGAGCAATGACAAAGTTTTTATAAAAATAGCCACAGTGACCTTGACCTTGAAAGTCAAACTCGTTCGAGGTATTGTCATAAGGAACATTTGTGTGAAGTTATTTGGAAACCAGTGAAGAAATGCAGGCGCTAGAGCGATGACAAAGTTTTTCTAAAAATAGCCACAGTGACCTTGACCTTGAAAGTCGAAATGGCTCGAGATATTGTCATAAGGAACATTTGTGTGAAGTTATATTGAAATCGGTGAAGAAATGTTAGCGCTAGAGCGATAACAAAATTTTTCTAAAAATAGCCACAGTGACCTTGACCTTGAAAGTGGAACTCGCTAGAGATATTGTAATAAGGAACATTTGTGTGAAGTTATATTGAAATAGGTGAAGAAATGTAAGCGCTAGAGCGATGACAAAGTTTTTCTAAAAATAGCCACAGTAACCTTGACCTTGAGGCCATGACCTTGAAAGTTGAAATAGCTCGAGCTATTTTTATAAGGAACATTTGAGCGAAGTTATATTGAAATTGGTGAAGAAATGCAGGCGCTAGAGCGATGACAAAGTTTTTCTAAGAATAGCCACAGTAACCTTGACCTTGAGGTCATGACCTTGAAAGAGGAACTGGCTCGAGATATTGTCAAAAGGAACATTTGTGTGAAGCTATATTGAAATCAGTGAAGAAATGTAGGCACTAGAGCGATGACAAAGTTTTTCTAAGAATAGCCCCAGTGACCTTGACCTTGAGGCCATGACCTTGAAAGTCGAACTCCTTGAGATATTTTTATAAGGAACATTTGTGTGAAGTTATATGTTATATTGAAATTGGTGAAGAAATGTAGGCGCTAGAGCGATGACAAAGTTTTTCTAAAAATAGCCACATTTACCTTGACCTTGAGGTCATGACCTTGAATGTCGAACTGGCTCGAGATATTGTCATAAGGAACATTTGTGTGAAGTTATATTGAAATCAGTGAAGAAATATAGATGCTAGAGCTATGTTGTGCTAGGGGATAATTTTAAAAAATTTTAAGTCTGTGACCTTGACCTTGAGCTCATGGGCATGGGTGGGGGTATCGCTGAATAAAATTGACAGGTATCTAACATCATACCAAATATCAACTCAATCCATCGGACGATTTGGAAACTATCAACTCTTAAAATATCTAATTAAAAATTTCTAAGTCTGTGACCTTGACCTTGAAGCCATAGGCATGAGTGGGGGTATTGCCAAATAAATATTTTGACCTGTATCTATCATCATAGCATATATAAGCCAAATCCATAATATAGTTTGGAAAATTTGAGCTCTTTAAAATCTTTCACATTAAAATTGTACTTGTGACCTTGACCTTGAGGTCATAGGCATGGGTGGGGGTATTGCTGAATAAAACATCATACCTATATCTATCATCATATGAACCAAAGCCATCATAAAAGTTCAGGTTCTACCAGGTACAAATACCTTAACTGGAGTCTTTAACATGGAAAATTTCTAAGTCCATGACCTTGACCTTGAGGCCATAGGCATGGGTGGGGGTATTGCTGAATAAAACATCATACCTATATCTATCATCATATGAACCAAAGCCATCATAAAAGTTCAGGTTCTACCAGGTACAAATACCTTAACTGGAGTCTTTAACATGGAAAATTTCTAAGTCCATGACCTTGACATTGAGGCCATAGGCATGGGTGGGGGTATTGCTGAATAAAACATTGTACCTATATCTATCATCATATGAACCAAAGCCATCATAAAAGTTCAGGTTCTACCAGGTACAAATACCTTAACTGGAGTCTTTAACATGGAAAATTTCTAAGTCCATGACCTTGACCTTGAGGCCATAGGCATGGGAGGGGGTATTGCTGAATAAAACATTGTACCTTTATCTATCATCATATGAACCAAAGCCATCATAAAATATCAGGTTCTACCAGGTACAAATACCTTAACTGGAGTCTTTAACATGGAAAATTTCTAAGTCCATGACCTTGACCTTGAGGCCATAGGCATGGGTGGGGGTATCGCTGAATAAAACTTTGGACCTACCGGTATATCTATTATCATACCAAATATGAATCACTTCCATCAAATGGTTTGGAAAATATGAGTTCTAAAATGTTCAAGTCTACCTGTTACAAAAACCTTAACCTGAGTCTTTAACATTGAAAATTTCTAAGTCTGTGACCTTGACCTTGAGGTCACAGGCATGGGATGGGGTACTGCTTAATAAAACTTTGGACCTATATCTATCATCATACCAAAGATGAACAAGTTCCATCAAATGGTTAGGAAAATATGAGTTCTAAAAGTTCAGGCTCTACCTGTTACAAAAACTTTAACCTGAGGTTACAAGATCACGTACGTACGTACACACACACATACAGACGGACGTACACATGTACCCACGTACGCACGTATGGAAAACCAAAAAACTATATGCCCCCGGCATCATATGATGCATGGGCACAAAAAGTTTGCAAAAAGTTCAGCAGATGACATAAGCAGACGACATTTTCAGATGTAGTTTTTCTTGGCGTCTTAAGGGTAAAAGGATGTTTTCTTATTTCTACAATAAAACCCTTGTTGCGGGTACCTGTCAGTATTGCCTCGAGGAGACAATTCTAACCAGTATCCACATCAGAGGTTTCTGAAACCTCTGTTGTGGATACCTCAATGAGGCAATTCTAACAAGTACCCACATCAGAGGTTTCTGAAACCTCTGTTGTGGATACCTCAATGAGACAATTCTAACAAGTACCCACATCAGAGGTTTCTGAAACCTCTGTTGTGGATACCTCAATGAGACAATTCTAACAAGTACCCACATCAGAGGTTTCTGAAACCTCTGTTGTGGATACCTCAATGAGGCAATTCTAACAAGTACTCACAACAAAGGGTTCTGAGGAGGGTTGAAGAAAAACATACCTTAAGGGGAATGGGAACACCTTCAGGGGAGGCAACTCCTGCAAAAGTATTTTTGTCTCCCATGTCAAAAGGGGTCAACTCTTAAAGGAAAGAATTTGCTCCTGAGGAGCAAATTCTTTCCTTTAAGAGTAGACCTCTTTTTTAGTGGGACAGGGCTTATAGAAAAGCGAACAGGAAGTCCTGAAAGTTACCTCCCTTTGAAAAATGGCAGAAAAATCTGTCAGGTGTTCCCATTGCCCTTAACTTTCCTTATTAGTCTTCCTTTTCTGGTGCTATGAGTCCTAAACATTACTAGTTATTTTGATTCTTGGCGGGGACATGGGATCAACTTCCCAATCTGAGAGCAATATTTGCCTGAGCCATTAGACCAGGGCAAATATAGCTTTCAGGTGGGGGAAGTGATACTCATTTCAGCAGGGATTGTCTTTGGACAAGAGTTTCCAAAAGTTCATTATTTTCAAAGAGGTGTAATTCAGAAAACTTAATTGAGTCTTGCTTTCTAAGAACTAAGATAACATAAACATATGAAAGAAAACTACTGACAGCAATGAAAAATTGAAAATTGTCTACCATCTATTAACCTAACATCCATCAATGTAATTATCCTAAAATTTGAAAATTTGAAATTATGTTATTTTCATTCCTTCTATTTTTATAGCATTGAAATCACCTAACAAGGGAAACTAGAACTGTCAGAGGATCTGACTACAGCCCCGCTATAGCGCTATCAGAAAAGAAAAATACAAGAAAAAAAAAAATGTTTTCAGGCACAACTTATTGCTGTACCAAATTTATTCCAAGTGCCATTTTTCAATATTCAAAGGGCAATAACTCCAAAAGTAGGCAATCCAGAGTTATGCTTCATGCGCTCTGCACATCATCTTATAGTGCTTTACATTTGTGTGAAGATTCATGAAAATACCTAAAACGACTTTTAAGTTATGGAGCGGACAAAGTTAAAATTGCCATTTTTCAATGTTCAAAGGGCAACAACTCCAAAAGTAGGCAATCCAGAGTTATGGTTCATGTGCTCTGCACATCCCCTCATAGTGCTTTACATTTGTGTGAAGTTTCAAGAAAATACCTCGAACTGTTTTTGAGTTATCATGAATAACGGAACTAGGGTTGTCATTTTTTCAATGCTCAAAGGGCAATAACTCCAAAAGTAGGCAATCCAGAGTTATGGTTCATGCGCTCTGCACATCATCTCATAGTGCTTTACATTTATGTGAAGTTTCATGAAAATATCTCAAACAGTTTTTTAGTTATCATGAATAATGGCATTACGGAATTACGGAATCACAGAAGGACAAGGCAAATCCAATATAGCCGCCACTTTTTCAAAGGGGGGCTATAAAGAGAGCTTGTTGCTTTGTTATTCTGTTGCACATCAAGTTAACAAGTCTTAGAATTGAACAACCCCTTAAACCCCATATTATATAATAGAAAATTTGGGTTGAAAGGGGTATACATTATTTTCTTATTACTGCTACAAGATATAGGTTGTGGGTACTCCTTAGGACCTCCTCAATGAGGCAGTTCACACAAGAACCGACTCAACGAGGCAGTTCTAACAAGTAACAACAACCTATATTTGGAGTATGAATAAGAAAACTTTTACAAATTTTCATCAGCAAGGAGATAGGAAAGGGTACTGATAGGCTGTGATTGTGGCACTTATAGGCTCTATTCTGTGATCGTGGCACTGATAGGCTCTGTTCTGTGATGTTGGCTCTGATATCGGCTCTGTTCTTTGATTGTGGCACTTCCTATTCATCTTCCTACCTTCCTTTGTATTTCACTTGCTATTGATTGTCAAAGTGTGTTGGAAGAATATCAAACTGCGCTGGCCAAAATCAAATTGCTCCTAAGAATCAGTCTGATTTTGGTCTGCACTGTTTGCTCAAATACATCTATCCCAAAATTTACATTAAATCTGGTTGCTTAGGAAACAGCAATATGTTGCCTAGAAAACAATGACAGGTTGCTCAGAAAATAGAAATATAAAATAATGCAATATTGGCACTAGCAATGCCTGAAGCAACTAAAAAAGATAGAAAAGCACAGGCCAGCATTTCCAAGTATGAAAAATATCAGTGTGAAACCAGAAAGCATTTTTAAGGAAAAAAAATCTTCAAACATCAATTCTGAAATCTGAACACATTTTAAGTAAAAAAGATCACTATGCAATCAAACAGTATTTTATGCAGCATTTTGAGCAATAACTATCTTCAAATATCACTGCTAAATCAGAAAGCATTTTAAGCAAACTTTTTCAAAATATCACTGAAATCAGAAAGCATTTTAAGCAATAAAGATCTTCAAAGTATAGCACTTAAAGCAAAAAACAAATTCAAAATATCACAATGTGAAATCAGAAAGAATCTTAAGCAATAAGCATCTTAAATATATAGAGGATCTTACATGAGTGTTCATGTATTATTGAATTTATTTAACGAGTTCAGGAAAAGGGATAAAATGCGATCCCTTTTCCTCAACGAGTTTAATAAATTCAATAATACATGACCACGAATGCAAGATTCTATTTATCATATGACATTTAAAGCGCAATTTATTCACAATTGTTTACAAAAATGTCAATATTCCGCCGTTAGTAAACGCGACATCGTTAAGGACGTCGTACATGTAACATTACGGGACGTATCTAGCTAATTTGCATATCTAATCCACTAGTGGATTATCAAATTTATTACATGACGTTATTACACTCTCAGACGCGACGTCATATGATAAATCGATGTATCAAATCAGAAAGCTTTTTTTCAGTCATTGCATAAGCAATGTCAAATAAAAATCATTATCTTGGTTTTGTAATCAGTAACACCTTTATGAGAAAAAAGGATCATTATAGGAATGAATTTCATTTTTGTAGATTTTATCAATGTGTAAACTCCGGAAAATCACTCACCATTACGTGAACAAGTCCGTGAAATGAAGACCCCCCTAAACCCCATTTTATATAGAGAAAACTGGGGTTTACGGAGGTATACATTATTTTTCTTATTTCTGCTCCAAGACATAGGTTGTGGGTACACGTTAGAACTGCCTCACCGAGGCGGTTCTAACGAGCACCGTCAACCTATGTTTTGAACATTTATTACAAAAATATCAAGGATTTTTTATCAGAAAAGTAGCCATTTTGGAGAGGTGAAAAATGCACTATGTCGCACGGGTGAGTTATCGTAATGAAACTGCATGTAACTTCATTCTAAGTTTACATATCAAATGATAATTCATTCCTTATAATAATTATTCCAATTTTGTCATCTTAACAGTTCTCCCATTGATACAAGGCACATTGCTATAAGTGTCTGGTGGCTCTGCAGTAATGGCTTCAGACAGTACATTAACTAAGCAGGCCCAAATATATAGGGGCCAGGATTAAGTACCTGCTCGTTCAGGAACTGAAGTACTTGCTTGTTCAAGAACTAACAGAGTTTCGGGTTTGGATCACAACAAAAATTATAAAATGGTTGTGTTGTACTAAAGTTCAGAATATCATTCATCACGTAAACACACCTATATAATTATCACCCCCTTGAACCCCTCTTTTGTATAGTAAAGCTGGGGTTTATCTGTTAAAAAAACTTATTTTTCTTATTTCTGCTCTAAAATATAGATTGTGGGTACTCGTTAGAACCGCTTCAATGAGGCGGTTCTTACGTGTACCAACAATCTATATTTTGAGCAGTAATAAGAAAAATATCACAATTTTTCATCTTAAAATCTTCATTTTTTTCGGCAATAAAATGTACTCTGTATTTCTATAGGCATGTTTTCGTAATGAAATTTACATTATATTTGAAAGGCGTGTTTTTGTAATGGAACAAAAGAAAAGTGCAAGTAGGCATAACCCAATTCACCCCTGCATTTTTGAATAGGACTTTTCCATCTCTGAATTTGGACGTGTCCATTCTCACCCTGCTCTACCCGTGCAAACAGTGAGGATCCAGATCAGATGGCTTCTGGGATCTACACTGTTTGTAATTCCGTTTGCAAATTTGAATGTATCATTATATCAAGTAATCCAGCTGGATGATAGTCAAAATGGGTGTGAAAAATTAATTTATTCAGCAGGATCATCATATCTGGATCTTCACTTTTTACAAAAGTATCTGCACTTGTCTACAGGGTTGAAAAGGGTTAAGAAAACGTGCTACCACCACCGAAATGATGTGCTACTGTTCTTCCTCACAATGCTTAATAATTCAATATACTACACTCCCTCACCCCCCACCCCCCACCCAATTTTTTTTCGAAACTGTTTGTGTTGCAAGTTTTCAATTTTTATCAAAGATTCAGAAGCAGAATGGAAAACAGCATAGATCCAGATCAGCTGGCTTCTGAGTAGCCAGCTCGTCTGGATTTTTACTGTTTTTTTTTGTGTGTGTTTTTGTTTTTGTTGTTCTAGTTTTCTTTAGAGACAATCTGGGTTCAGCATTGTGAGGGTTTCATTACGAAAACTCTCCTATACAAATACATTGTAAACTTTACAGCCGAAAAACGAATATTTTAAGATGAAAAATTTAGATTTTTTTCTTATTTCTGCTCAAAATACAGATTGTAGGAACTCGTCAGAACGGCCTCATCGAGGCGGTTCTAACGAGTACCCACAATCTATATTTTTGAGTAGAAATACGAATAATAAGATTTACCCCTGCAAACCCCAGTTTTACTATATAAAAGTGGGGTTTAGGGGTGGGGGTCAAAAATATATAGAAGTGTTTTCGTGATGAAATCAGTTTTGAACATGACATGATGAATAAAATAGTTATAGCTACATAAGGTGCAATTTACAATAGGCATGACAATACAAAATTAAGCCAAGTGATGATTACAAATAGGAAAAGAATGGCAAAACTTGTACAATAGGATAAGCTATGGTAAATAGGCTACACTAGGCAAGCATGGTACATGGGATATAACCCTCACCTCCTGTCTCCTTAGGAGACTCAGTTTCCTCCCCTTCCCCTTCTTCCTCCTCCTCCTCCTCCTCTTCCTCACCCTCTTCAAGTCTCCTCTGTTTCTCAGCTAATACAGTTAAAATATAGTTGCACTTCAATAGCTTGAATACCTTTTAGACCATGAAAAATTCTTTTGAGATAGAGGTAGTTATTTTTTTGTGGTTTTATGACCCTTTCAAGATTATTTCTCTTATTTCAAGCTGGTTGTTAATCAGAGGGAGGCAAAAACTGGAATACCAGGAGTAAAAACACCTTACCTAACAACAATGACCTCAGAGGATGATATTGAAAGAAAATATGATAATTTATGGCCCTGCGTGTGACTTTTAGAGATTCTTTCAGTGAATGCACTTGTACTTTTGAGCAGTGATGTTAGAGGGGTTCCTCTGCACTCAAAACAAATACAAATCCTTTCATCTCATGAAATAAAAGCATCAGCTGGATTCAGACTGACTGCATTAACAACATCTTTATTTAGAAGGTCTTTGAAAAATATCCATATTTCTGTGCAAATATCCACATTTTCAGCATATTAAATTCACACTTGCCTCTGTAATGGGTCATTGCCAAACAGAGCAGGCCCCATTCAGATGCCACAGGGCCTTCACTGTTTGCATAAGATTCATCCATTTTCTACATAAATTTCCTAAACAATATTCAGCCTGACACC
Organism: Lucinisca nassula; assembly: GCA_963580285.1. Classification (NCBI taxonomy): domain Eukaryota; kingdom Metazoa; phylum Mollusca; class Bivalvia; order Lucinida; family Lucinidae; genus Lucinisca; species Lucinisca nassula. Next base: position 132,342,453 of record OY757013.1, read on the forward strand.
CCTAGATTCTGAAATTGACTCCTGCTATATAAAGTGAGGAAGTTTCCATTCAGTACAAAATAAGGTTAAATAGAATTACTGGAGGGGTCTAGCATGTGGAGCGCTGTGGTGCAGTTGTAAAGCATCGGATTTGAGATCGAGAGGTAGCTGGTTCGATCCCCCTAAGTGCCAAGTGTTGTTTCCTTGAGCAAAAAACTTAATCCACATTGCTTAGTACTGGTTTATACCTAGGGAACGGAAGAATAAAGAGTGTCACATGGAAGATTAGTACTAAATGTTTTACCATCTATAAATAAAGTTGATTATTATTATTATTATCTACATTTAAATCAATGAATACTGATTGCATAACCATACTTCCTTTTGGTCTCAATTACGTAAGTGCAAAAGAATAAAAATGTTGCTTAACTGTTTCGGTACCGAAAGGAGATATGACTATAGCCAAATTAGTTTCTATTCCGTGGCATATTCTACAACTTGAACCAGGCAAACAATGATCAAAAAACATTTCTTTGAAGCAATAGCTTGTTTTTGCCCAAAAAGGTCTTACTAAATGATTTGCAGCATACATGAGGTAGTTATTTCTCTTAATTTGTTGATCTAAATGACAGAACCACATTGCAATTGGATCTGCATCAGATCACAAAAACATTTGACTAGGGTGCTCTGCTAGGCAGTCACAATTATGCAACTAGGGTACCAAAAGAGATAAATAACACACATATATAGTTCAAACAATTTGACATGAGACTGACCTTTATGCAAGGAATAAATTAGTCAATGCTATCACCTAATACGTCAACTTTCATTAACTTCTCGTGAATTTTCGACATCTCGTGAATAGCGACCCATTTACTGACCTCTATGTACTGTATAACAATATCGCCATCTTCGGAAAACAACGAAGCTGAACATATGCATTCAGTCAAGTGTGATATTATGTTAATAGAATTCACCAGTCTCAGGTCAATTTGTTCGAACTATAAAACATGTAGTTTTGAAAACATATCAGTGCAAAAATTAGAACAAGAGGCCCATGGGTCACTATGCTCACCAGAGCTCAGGTGGGCACTGCCCAATGGCAGCCATTTATTTTAACATGATATCATTTTAATCTGCCAAATGAATCCCTATATCCAAATGAGCACCCATGTGGACTTAGTATATGAAATGAAGTAGATGGGGTGGGGCATGGACCCAATGGAACCCTGGTTGGTATCACTAAATGTGTCTTATCACAAGGAACAAGAATATATATGGTTTAGCAGTGGGGATCTGTAAAGCCTCTTAAACAGTGGAGTGGTTGGAGCATGCCATGTCGATACCAGGAAAGCCCAAAATTGTTGTCCCTAAATGTGTCTTATCGTAAGGACCAAGTATATATATGGTTTAGGGGTGGGAATCTGTATGGTTTCCGAGATATGAGGCCCTTTTATGAAGTGGAAAGGAGAGGAATGGCCCCTGCGGACACCACTACAGTAGGTGTGATAATAATAAGAAACAAGAACATATAAGATTTTGGGGTGGGGATTTGAATGGTTTCTGAAATGCATGTCCTTTAATGAAGTGGAAGGGCGGGGCACATTGCCTCAGCACATAGAGACCCCCAAGTTGGTGTGACTGAACGAGTCTTATCAAAAGGAACAAGAATATATATGGTTTAGGGGTGGGAATATGAAAGATTTCTGAGATATATGGTTTTTAATGAAGTCAAGCGGTGGGGCATGGCCTGGGCATGCCCAGGGGACTCCCAAGATGGTGTCACTGAATGTGTCTTATCATAAGGAAGATGAATATATATGGTTTAGGGGTGGGGCTCTGAACAGTTTCTGAGATATAAGGCCTTTTGTGAAGTGGAGGGGTGGGGCAAGGCCACGGGAGACCCCCAGGTTGGTGTCAATGAATGTGTCTTATCATAAGGACCAAGGATATATATGGTTTTGGGGTGGGGATCTGTAAGGTTTCCAAGATATTGTGATATTATGAAATGGGGGGTCGGGGCATGGCCCCAGCACATCCCTTGTGACCCCCAGGTTGGTGTCACTGAATGCGTCTTATCATAATGAACAAGAACGGAACCCCCCCAGTCACAAAGTACTATCAAAATATCGACGGATCTTAGAAATTTCTGAGGAATTAAAACCAATAACAGACAGCAAAACCCTGGTAGTCTACAAAAGAAGCACAAATCTGAAACAATTACTGACAAGGGCGGACATTAATCCCAAATTCATTACAAAAGGCAGTTCACCATGTGGTAAACCATGTGCCACGTGCCCTTTCTTTCAAAAAACGGAGCACATCACCTCTTGGAAAACAAAAGAACAATTCAGCATAACAGGCAGATTCAACTGCCAAACTAAAAACGTGATATACGTAATCAACTGTAAAAAATGCAGACTACAATATGTAGGACAGTCAGGCAATACCTTCCACGAACGATTCCGTGGACATCTCACAGACATAAGGCAAGGTAATCAGGTGAAACCCGTATCACGCCATTTCACGTCATGTAACCATACAACGCACGACGTTAACGTCGTCATTGTTGCCCAGACTACGAACAACCTAAACGTCAGACTAAGAACAGAAGAGAGCTGGATCAGTAGCTTAAACACGAAATATCCAGCAGGACTAAACCTCACTCAATAAGAATGGATAAAGCCTTCAGCTGTGGCACATGCCACAAGAAATTCGTCAACATAAGTAACCTATGACGCCATAATGAAGCGTTCCACTCCCAAAACAGGACGAAATATGAATGCTGGCACTGCTCAAAAGTATATGCTAGGATTGAAACGGCGAGGAAACACACCATAAAAGTCCATGGGACCACTGAACACCAGCCCATCCAGTTGAAAACCAAAAACAAAAGATGGAAGCCGGAGATAGTCAAACCCGGACCTTGGGTCCCACCCCCAGAGGCAAGGCAAAGATCAGGAACGGTGTATAAGGTAACAATTAGGACGGGACAACCGGAAGAAAGTCACATCAGTAACATTAACAAAATTAGAAGACAGAGTAGACTCAACACATACATTCCGTTGACAGTTGAAGAAGCCTGTGTGACATTATCAGATGAGTCATCCACCTTGGGATGCCTCAACAGACTCCAGATTGAAAAGGACCTAGAACTAAGCCCTAGTTCATCCAGCTCCACCATAACCCAGGATGAAATAGAGGACGAGATAAACAGAGACATGCCTTTGTGTAACAAAGTCTGGGGTGTTTTCACCACTTCTACCAACTCACTAAAACCATTTTAAAATCAACTTTTCTTGCCTTTTTAATGTCTTCATAAAATTATATTTATCCTCCTACTTTCATTTTCACTCTTAAGCTACAGACAATCTGATTGGTCAACAAGTATAGAACAATAGGATCACGTCATATAAATAGTCCGTTTTTTTAGTACTTCAGGCATTTAAACACAGTGATATTTTGTCTTGATAAAGGTCTTTGAAGACCGAAACCGGTCGACAATTAAAAACATCTAAACTTACCCTACTCCGTTGTTGGTTGTTCATTCTGTAATTCCTTAATTATACTCTCAAGAATATATATGGTTTAGGGGTGGGGATCTGAACAGTTTCTGAGATATATGGCCTTTTATGAAGTGGAGGGGGTGGGGCATGGCCTCGGCGCATCTCGGAGGACCCCCAGGTTGGTGTCACTGAATGGGTCTTATCAATAGGAACAAGAATATATATGGTTTAGGGGTGGGGATCTGTAAGGTTTCCAAGATATCGGGCCTTTTACGAAATGGAGGGGGTGGGACATGGCCCCGGCGCATCCCGGGGAACCCCCAGGGTGATGTCACTGAATGGGTCTTATCATAAGGAACAAGAGTATATATGGTTCAGGGGTGAGGATCTGAATGGTTTCCGAGATATTGGGCCTTTTATGAAGTGGAGGGGGTGGGGCATGGCCTCGGCACATCTCGGAGGACCCCCAGGTTGGTGTCACTGAATGGGTCTTATCAATAGGAACAAGAATATATATGGTTTAGGTGTCGGGATCTGAATGGTTTCTGAGGTATATGGCCTTTTATGAAGTGATGGGGTTGGGGCATGGCCCCGGCACAACCTGGGGGACCCTCAGGTTGGCATAAAAGCATATGGCTGAGAGATGTTTACTCAACAAACATTTCTATAAAAGTTTTGTCAAAATATCTGCAATGACTTGGCAGTAAATGTCATTTTTAAATTTTCCCCATAATAAGTCTATGGAAACTCTAAGTTGCCATAGCAACCAAACTAAACAGCCGATTTTCATAAAAAACACAAACTTTCAATCCCCCAGTCCAAGGATGCTATAGATAAAATTTGGGCTCAATCGACCCAGTGGCTTCAGAGGAGAAGATGTTTAAAAGTATTGACACTAGACATATGACATAAGACATAGGACATACGACAACTGACAACTGCCTATCCTATAAGCTCCCCTGGAGCCTTCGGCTCTGGTCAGCTAAAAATCGGGAGCATGGCTAAAGTAACACCACATACATGTCACAAAAAACTCTATCGTCTGTGTTCTGTGACCAGTGAAGATGTACATCAGTCTGTGCATCTGTGCAATCTTTATTCTATGGAAAAGCCAGGGCCCAAAGTTAGAAAATATCCTATGACATTACAATAACACACCCCTGTGCTACAATATATGTTGTCTGTCATATCTGTACAAAGCACTAACATTTTTCAGTTTAAAATGCTGTATGTATAAAAATAACAACCATTACAGCCTATTTAAAATCATTACAAAAACACGCCTATACAAATACATTGTAAACTTTACCGCCGAAAACAGGAAAATTTTAAGATAAAAAATTGTGATATTTTTCTAATTTCTGCTAAAAATATAGATTGTGGGCGGTTCTAACGAGTACCCACAATCTACATTTAGAGCAGAAATAAGAACAAGAGGGCCATGATGGCCCTGGATCGCTCACCCGATCCATAGTGTAACAAGTGGGCCCCAGAGAGGGCCATTATTGGCCCCAGGGCTTTAATGTGCATAATGTTGAGGGAGGTCTTAAAGGTGAAGCTTCATACCAAACATCAACAAAGGCTAAAATTTGAACAATCTTGGCAGCTTTAAGGTCCACTAGATGGAGCTACACATCAAATATCAAAGACCTTGGCCTAGCGGTTTCAGAGAAGATTTTTAAAGATTTTGCCTATATAAGCCTATGTAAAATCAAAGGGCCCCGGGACAGGGGCATTTTTTGCCCCAGCACTATAATTTGAACAATCTTGGTAGGGGTCCACTAGATGAAGCTTCATACCAAATATCAAAGTCCTGGGCCTTGTGGTTTCAGAGAAGAAGATTTTTAAAGATTTTCCCTATATAAGCCTATGTAAAACCAAAGGGCCCCGTGGCGGGGGCATTTTTTGTCACAGCACTATAATTTGAACAATCTTGGTAGGGGTCCACTAGATGAAGCTTCATACCAAATATCAAAGTCCTGGGCCTTGTGGTTTCAGAGAAGAAGATTTTTAAAGATTTTCCCTATATAAGCCTAAGTAAAACCAAAGGGCCCCGGGGCGGGGGCATTTTTGGCCCAAGCACTACAATTTGAACAATCTTGGTAGGGGTCCACTAGATGAAGCTTCATACCAAATATCAAAGACCTGGGCCGTGTGGTTTCAGAGAAGAAGATTTTTAAAGATTTTTCCCTATATAAGCCAATGTAAAACCAAAGGGCCCCGTGGCGGGGGCATTTTTTGTCACAGCACTAAAATTGGAACAATCTTGGTAGGGGTCCACTAGATGAAGCTTCATACCAAATATCAAAGTCCTTGGCCTTGTGGTTTCAGAGAAGAAAATTTTTAAAGATTTTCCCTATATAAGCCTATGTAAAACCAAAGGGCCCCGGGGCGGGGGCATTTTTGGCCCCAGCACTATAATTTGAACAATCTTGGTAGGGGTCCACTAGATGAAGCTTCATACCAAATATCAAAGACCTGGGCCTTGTGGTTTCAGAGAAGAAGATTTTTAAAGATTTTCCCTATATAAGCCTATGTAAAACCAAAGGGCCCCGGGGCGGGGGCATTTTTGGCCCCAGCACTGTAATTTGAACAATCTTGGTAGGGGTCAACTAGATGAAGCTTCATACCAAATATCAAAGACCTGGGCCTTGTGGTTTCAGAGAAGAAGATTTTTAAAGATTTTCCCTATATAAGCCAATGTAAAACCAAAGGGCCCCGTGGCGGGGGCATTTTTTGTCCCAGCACTAAAATTTGAACAATCTTGGTAGGGGTCCACTAGATGAAGCTTCATACCAAATATCAAAGTCCTGGGCCTTGTGGTTTCAGAGAAGAAGTTTTTTAAAAATTTCCCTATATAAGCCTATGTAAAACCAAAGGGCCCCGGGGCGGGGGCATTTTTGGCCCCAGCACTATAATTTGAACAATCTTGGTAGGGGTCCACTAGATGAAGCTTCATACCAAATATCAAAGACCTGGGCCTTGTGGTTTCAGAGAAGAAGATTTTTAAAGATTTTCCCTATATAAGCCTATGAAAAACCAAAGGGCCCCAGGGCTGGGGCATTTTTGGCCCCAGCTATATAATTTGAACAATCTTGGTAGGGGTCCACTAGATGAAGCTTCATACCAAATATCAAAGACCTGGGCCTTGTGGTTTCAGAGAAGAAGATTTTTAAAGATTTTCCCTATATAAGCCAATGTAAAACCAAAGGGCCCCGTGGCGGGGGCATTTTTTGTCCCAGCACTAAAATTTGAACAATCTTGGTAGGGGTCCACTAGATGAAGCTTCATACCAAATATCAAAGTCCTGGGCCTTGTGGTTTCAGAGAAGAAGTTTTTTAAAAATTTCCCTATATAAGCCTATGTAAAACCAAAGGGCCCCGGGGCGGGGGCATTTTTGGCCCCAGCACTATAATTTGAACAATCTTGGTAGGGGTCCACTAGATGAAGCTTCATACCAAATATCAAAGACCTGGGCCTTGTGGTTTCAGAGAAGAAGATTTTTAAAGATTTTCCCTATATAAGCCTATGAAAAACCAAAGGGCCCCAGGGCTGGGGCATTTTTGGCCCCAGCATTATAATTTGAACAATCTTGGTAGGGGTCCACTAGATGAAGCTTCATACCAAATATCAAAGACCTGGGCCTTGTGGTTTCAGAGAAGAAGATTTTTTAAGTTTTTGGTCAAAAAAATCTATTTTTTGCTCCTGTGACCTAGATGTGCAACGGACCGGAACCATTTGAACAACTTTGAAAGGGGACCACCTAAGGATCATTCCTGTGAAGTTTGGTCAAAATCGGATCAGTGGTTTAGGAGGAGATGTCGTTTAAAGAAATTGTTTACGCACGGACGCACGCACGGACGCACGCACGCACGACGGACGACGGACAAAAAGTGATCCCAAAAGCTCACCTCGTCACTACGTGACGGTGAGCTAAAAAAAGATATACCCCTGTAGACCCCAGTTTTTCTATATAAAAGTGGGGTTCAGGGGGGTCAAAATTATATAGGCATGTTTTCATGATGTGCTCTTTCAAATTCATACAAACCACACAGTAAGCATATATACAAAAGGCAAATCAATGGTGCATGACTATTAAGAGAGTGCACTAAGGGGAATAACTCTAAAAGACTACCTTCTCTCTCCTCCGCTTCTCTTTCTGCCTGTTCTTTTGCTGCTGCTGTGTAGATGAAGTCGGATAAAAGTTTAGTTTCTATTCTATTTTACATGTAACAAAGTCAAATAAATTGACAATCATTACAGGAACATACAATAATCAAACTAAAAACCAGACATTTAAAAATACATCTAGAAGGTTATCATTATGAAAACACACCTACATAAATGCATTGTAAACTTTACCTCTGCAAAAACAAAATTTTAAGATGAAAATTTGTGTTATTGTTCTTATTTCTGCTCTAAAATATAGATTGTGGGTACTCGTTAGAGCTGCCTCACTCTTAACAAGTACCCACAATCTATATTTTGATGAGATAGTTCTGACAAGTACCCACAATCTATATTTTAGAGCAGAAATAAGAAAAATAATGTTTACCCCTGTTAACCCCAGTTTTACTACATAAAAGTAGGGTTCAAGGGGGTCAAAATTATATTGGGGTGTTTTCATGATGCTATAAATGTAAGTCAGTCATTCTATTGTATCTAAGTCATAACAAGCTAAAGCCCTTCTCCAAATCCCGTTATACATGTCTGCATTATTACAGGCCCCATAACCTGTGTTATATTTATAAAATCAACCGGTGTATACATGAAACTAATCTAACTTTAAATAATAAAACAAGTTCATTATTATGACACTAACGATAAATTGCTTACAATCTTTATGCTCAGCATCTAAGGCCCAGTTTTTCAAAGCATCTGTAGTTAAATGTTTACTGTTTTGCAAATACAAAGCTACTTTAAAACATTTTTTCAGCAAAAAAATAACATATTTGCCATATCAAATAATTAAAGTTTCAGCAATATTTTAACTAATGATTGCACTACTGAGTCCAGTTTTTCAAAGCTAACTTAGTCCTTAGTTAATTTTATGTTGACTTCAACCATTCAGTATGCCATAAAATCCATATTTCTACTGAACAACAAAGTGAGTAGTTTTAAAAAAAAAACTGCAGCGACATTTTCAGGAGAACTATCAGCATAGTATATACTGTAATTGACAGAAGAGTTAATATTTTATCACTAATAATTATGTTTTGAACAACTGGGCCAAAAACTAAAGTGAAAATAGAAATGTTCAGCCAAGAAATTTGGCATGAAACAGACACTAAAAAATCTATCAAAAGGAACAATGCAGTATCGTTTTATATCAAGGCTGTAGTTTCAATGAAATATCTTAACAAGATTAGACAAAGAAAAGAACATCTGGAGTATAGAATGTCCTTTTGTTACTATTACACCTTACCTCTTTATAACACTATTATTGGAGTCAAAAGCAGTAACCACATAAGATAAACAAATATGTTATACCCAAAAAAAATATATGGTTGGACACCTCAACTCTTTACCATACCTGTTCTAAAATTTGAACAAGTACTATTTACTACTTGATGTTGTGTCTTAAGACAGCTGAATGAGTGGCAAACAGTGTAGACTATGATGAGACGCCGCAGAATTCAGCATCTCATCTAGATTTACGCTGTTTTTTTTTTTTTAAGGCATATCCATCCAAATACATGGAGTAAATATGCTGAAATAGAAAAATAAACTTTTTATGGTCATTTTTCTATATAATCTGTAAAGTTCTGAGATCCATCTTTAAACCACATTGCATCTAAAACCATGTTATAAAGAACAGTGTTATGAAGAGGTCTGTGTGTAAAATGATTTTTATGTATCTTATCAATTTGATCAGCTAATTCTATCATAAGGTGACAGATTAGACCTGGTATAAAATCAGGATCTTACACAAGAAGTCATTTCATATGAAATTTATGAAACAAGCCTTTAGCAAGTTTCACAAATTTCAAATGAAATGACCACGAGAGTAAGATTCTCTTTATCATATAACAATCTGGCGAGTTCCATAAATTGCATATGAAATGACCACAGGAGTAAGATTCTGTTTATCACTTCAGATGACCCAAAGTCTACAAAAGGCTCATGCAATCACTAAGAAGACTCTGATCAGATTGTGTGGATGTGCAGGTAGACCCCAATCTTTGTCGGTTGTACAAATCTTCCTGAAGGTTTTTCATAACAGGACTAATATTGTTTGTTGAATATAGGTTTTACATCCCTATCAACACTATTTAGGTAATTTTGGAGACATTGCTTCCAATTTTGTGGGACTTTTAAACGTGACATTGAGATGAAAGACATCTCAAGCCCTGTCACCCCAAAAAAACAAAAGGGCTTATTATATGTAGGGATGGTCAGACTCGCATCACCTTGCCAGGGCAGGCTTAGACCCTCTAAGCAGTTTACCAGTACTCATGTGCAATCCTTTTCAGCTCTAGGTGGAAGCATCATGCAGCCCAATTTATTTCTTCCAGCACTGATGGGCGGGGACTGAACAGGACTCATAGATGACTTGGTTTGACTGCAAACTCTGTCACACTTGCAGAGTAGGTGTCCATAGAATTGGCTCGTTTTTCAAATACTTGTCTCCATTGAAGAAAGTATATTCTATAACAACAGATAAGGTGCTATTTTGTGATAATTGAAGGATAGTTTTCCTTATTTCTCCATATAAACCTATGTTGTGGGTATTCATTAGAACCGCCTGGTCAAGGTGGTTCTAATGAATACCCACAACATAGGATTTCATGGAGAACTGACAAAAAAAATAACTTCAGTCATCACAAAATAGCACCTTATCTGTTGTTATGATATTCAAACTATAAACCATTATCTTGCTGAACATGACAAACCCCTACCTTTGCAAACAGTGTAGATCCTGATCAGAAGGCTCCTTCAGACTTTACACCTTTTGTCATGCAGTCCAGTGTTTGTCATGCAGTTTTATGAACTGAACAAATACACACCATCAAGTAGAATGTAATTTGATTGGTGGATAGTCATGAATGGGTGTGGCTAAATTAATTTATTTAGCAGGATAAGGTTATGACAGTCCTTTACCTTCGGCTGCTTCTTTAGCGGCCTGTTCAGCCTCTAGTTGTTCTTTGATCTTGCTCTTCACCTGAGCTATGGCAATCTCTGTAGCATCTTTCTTTGCTTGTTCTACAGCGTTCCTCTTCTCCAACTCCAGACGAGGCTGTATCAGCTTGTTCATATCTAGAACCTGTAAGCAATCAAAATACTGGGAATACTGGTAGGTCAATTATCTCTGAGTGTAGTCTGAGAAAATAGTCCTGGACAGGAGGTTATAAAACGTTTTTCGTACTCAACTCAGCTGAGCATGAAATTTATAATGCTTGTAAATATTAAAATACAGTTGAAAGAGGCATTTTTTGTCCTCAGATCAACACAGTATGTGATTTGTCATGCTCATAAATTTTAAAATGCCAACTATTGTTGGCATTTTAAAATTTATAAGCAGCACAAAGTTCTTGCTTGTGAATGTGAACTGAGCATGAAAATATGTTTTATAAGCTCACGGCCAGACCTTAGACTTAGACGGTTTTGTCTATTCCTTAAATTCCAGTATTTTCAGCAAACAGTTAAGAAGTGCGTTTAGAAACCAAGAAGTGAGTCTAGAAACCAAGAAGTGTTTACAAACCTATAGGTGCCACTATAATGGGTGTCTACTTAAAAACTATATGGCATCTACTTTTGTGTGAGCAGATCAGGCTCTGGATGGCCTGTGTATCTGCGCAGTCAATTCCAAGCTTTTAATGTCTGTATGGGCTATGGATGCTTATATGACATTTTAAAGGTCTGAATAAATGTGTGGAAAGGTTTGTAGACACACTTCTTGGTATTGGTGTGGTATTCTGGATGCTACACCACCAGGCCTGGGTGTGCTTGTTGTCTAGAATTTGGTGCCAACGTCATTGCTTTATTTTGGCTCCATGACATAAAATGCAACATTACTAACAGGAATTGGGTGTAACAGCATTAAAAAGCTATAATTCTGTGAATTTTCATTTATTAAAAAACATTGGACTAATTAGCGAAAAATATTATTATTTTTTTAGCTGTCTATTCCAGTAGAAAAATAGGCAGGCATACTCCAGTGTATTCATCTATATTTTATTTTAAATTGCTTCTCCCTTCATCAAATCTACTTATAACTTATTCATTTGTCTTTTTTCTGTACAAACCAACTCCTATGCAAATAATGACAAATTTTCCTCAAATCTGCACACAAGCTTAATTGCATACAGTAAAATTCCGATATTAATACCACCTTAAATTAAGACTAATTTGCTTTAACATTTTATTGAGACGGTTTTGGTTATGTTATCTTTGTGTTTTCTACAACCAGTGCCTGCTAATAAGAGACCACCTTTGGGACTGTTCAAAAGTTGTCTTAAAGACCACTTTTGAACAGTCCCAAAGGTGGTTTTAAAGGTGCATTATTGAGCTACCGGGTCTCAATTTTTTTTTCTGGTTTTTATCTTCAATTCATACTCCTTTGTCATGTGTACACTTTTGGAGCCAATTACAGCTTCAGAACTTTGTGAAAGTGGTCGTTTTCATTCGTGTTTACCCTTCGCTTTGAACATGTGTTCGGAATTTCTGTTCTAAAAATAAATCTGTCACTTTACACATACATGACGACAGTATCGTCTCTGAGTGTCGTTACTTAGGGCATGATATTCAGTGTCATATTTTTCCGATTCAGGCATGATTTAAGCAAACAAGGCCAAAAATGACTGTCGCATAACGTCATATATGGGGATTCTATATTTGTCACGAACTAAAAATAGATCTAACTAGTGTTCGAAACCTAGTTAGGGAATCCCTCTCAAACTTGTTTACCTGTCATCATAATTATTTGCATTTTTGCATAAAATGCATTCATTTGTATTGTTTTAAAGAAAAATACCGGCTATATGTATTTTATTTTTGGAAGCATTTTTTTTTCAGATAGCTCAATAATGCACCTTTAATATTGGAATTTTACTGTATTACATGTCTGTGCAAAGGGTTTTGTCCTGGTGTAATTCACTTACTGTAGCACCATATTTCTGAGCGAGGAGATGACAGAATGTTGTCTTGCCACCACAGGGAGGACCAAGAACAGATATTTTAGATGGTGGTCTGGGCTGTGGAGGAAGAAGGTAGGGTCTTGGGTTCTTCATGAACTTCTCCAAGGCTTCAGGACTTGATAGACAGTAAACTTTATCCAGGAAGCTGAAATGAAATAAAATGTGTAAAACTCAGATCGATGGCCAGTCCCTTATCCAGGGCAGATTTCCAAATTATGGGCTGACTGCAATGCAAATCATGGGTCCACTTCATTATCTCACATCAAAGACTGATCTTGTCGCACATAGGTGGCCAATTTTGTTTATTCCCTCATCAAGGGCAGATTATGTCAAATAAATCGGCACTTTAACATAACTTTTCACTCAAAAAATGACATTACTTTATCTTAAACAAGACAGAAAAAAAGACGAAAATGATGAGTCCGACCAAAGTCCTGAACATTTCTTCAATCAAAGCACTGACAGCAAAGATGGATCGAGTGTCTCTGGCCTGGGAAAATGGTCATGAACAGATACTTAAACCGTTTCGTTTAACCATTTAAAATCCTGAATTTGAAGCAAACAGTGTTGATCCAGATCAGACGCCGCATTCTATGGCATCAGGTCTAAGTCTACACCCTTTGCCAATGTCCCAGCACATGAGCCAGGTCAATGTTTTGTGAGAATGCTTTCTTTACACAGCACTTTCACGTCCAAATGACAAGAATAGCATGAATATAAATAACCATTACCCGGTTTTTATACAAATAAGTAATAGTCACAAGGACTTCAGCACCTTAAAGCTCCTGTGCTTAGTAACTTTGGGTTGATTGACAAACAGTCAACCCAAAAAAGCCAAACTCTCAATGTATCTCTGCTTTGCAAATAATGGCATTAAAATTCAAAACAGTGCATTTAATATTTTCTCAATCATTGTGATCACCTTGCTTTGAAAAGGGCTTCTGAAAATTTATATGCGGTCACTGATTACAATATTACCATATGTATTTGGACAAATACACCCGATCAAACAGTGTAAACCCATATGCGTCTCATCAGGGTCTGTACCGTTTCCCACTCACCTGGCTAATTTTAGACACAATTTTGGTCAGTATATTGTACGAGTTCAAATTTTAGAACCAGTATGTTAAGGTGTTAAAATGAATAATTTGGGTAAATACGATAGGCCAATTAAGTCTTCTAGAATAGTGCAGCAATTTCAGGTGGTGTATCAGTTACCTTAACCCATTTTGTACCAGAAACCCCAAAACTGGTACCCTGGCAAACAGTGCAGGCCCAGATCAGACACTGCATTCTGCAGGGTCTGATCTGAGCCTACACTGTTTGCAAACAGTTAAGCCATTTCCCCCAAGATATTTGAAGAAAACACAACCGGACACCCCTAAATTTTTAAATGGCCTCCTGCTATATATAAGAAGGAAGATTCCATTTGGTACAAAAAGGGTTAATGTTTTGTTTGAATTGGGGTTTAAGGTCCCCATCAACACTATTTAGGTCATTTTGGAGACGTTGCTTCCAATTTTGTGGAACTTTTACCCGAGACTGAGGTAAAATGACATCTCAAGCCCTGCCGCCCAATGAAACCAGAAGGCTTATATGCATTGGACGATCTGACTCACACCACTTTGCCTGGGCAGGCTTAGTCCTTCTAAGCGGTTTACCAGTACTTGTGTGTGGTTAGATTCAGCTCTGCATGGAAGCACCATGCAGCCCAATCTATTTCTCCAAGCCCCGATGGGCGGGAGCGAAAAAAACGGGTTAAAAGACACAATATTTTACAAATGTAACACACTTTACCTGACTGCCAAGTCTGGTTTTCCTGGTATGATATTCCCTTCCTGTAAAGCTACAGGACAATTTCTAAGCCACTTTGATCTTCTCCACCTGAATCTTGGGGCCACCATCTGTTTAGGGGCCAGTGACCTCATCAGCTCATCAGTGTCAATATCCTCTGGGATTTCCTCTTCCTCAGGGTCATGAAGACGCTGGGGTACGGCAGCATAGCGGAGGACAAAGCAGTTGAGCCTCTGCATTAGTTGCTGAAATCAAGATGTGAGTATATATCACATGCATAACGAAAAAATACCACAATTTCTCAACGAATTAAAAATGATATTCACCTCTGGCCTAGAAAAATCTTTCCATGTAGCCAGTCCTACTTTTCCAATACAATGTGTGAATGCACTCACAAGCTTGTGTCTCCTTCACATCTTGTGCCAAATATTTCACAATATCGAATGAGCAGGCCAATAGAAGGCTGTAATGAAACCTCCTAAACCCCACTTAATATAGAGAACTCTGGGGTTTACAGGGTATACATTATTTTTCTTCTTTGTGCATCAGGACATAGGTTTTGGGTATATTCAACCACCTCAGAAAAAAACACCTCACATTAAAACCACCTCAATGAGGCAGTTCTAGTGAGCACCCACAACCCATGTTTGCAGTATAAATACGAAAAATATCACATATTTTCATCAGAAAAGTAACCATTTCATTGATGTGATAAAATGCACTTTGTTGCATGGGGTTGTTATCGTAACGTGTCATTGCTGGTTGCACAGGTAAACTAGCATATCTGCACCTTGCAGGTTCTATAAACAAAATCAAAATTCACAGTTGAATGTTGTGGCATGCAAAGACTCTGATCAGCATATATCTGATCTTGCAGTTATTCGACCCCCTTTATCAGGTTACTAGAATACCTAATTGCGGTATAAATTGAGTCTTTGCTGGTCACACATACAAACTCACACCTTGCAGTCTCTATCATAAAATCAAAATTTACATACTTTGAAAAGTGTGGTAGCAGTCTGGTTAGCATCCATCTCTATGAGAAACTGCTGGTCATGGTCTGCCATATACTCCTGAAACAAAAACATATTCACTGTTTAATTACCATTCTCAAATGTAGAAGGCTGCATTTTCAATAAACATTTTTCTTATTTTCAACGTAAAAGGTGATTTGAAATTTCAAAAGACTTGCTTGTTGTTTACAGGTAACCGTGATATAGCTACTACATCTTTTAGCAAAAATATTCAATTAAAAGTGCCAAATTAACTGATAAAAGTTTGGAGATTATTTTCAACTAACACAACCCATAATAGCTGCAAAAAAAAACAAGAGCTGTCGCCAGACAGCATAGCTCGCCTGTTTCGCGACTTCAAGATATAAGGAAAAATTTATGAACCATGAAATATAGGTCACACTCACCTTGATATATTTGAGATCAATAATCAGGTCACATGGAACATATATTCCAGATATTACATTTCAGGATCAAATTGTATCTGAATTATAAGGCAAAATCATTGAACCATGAAAATAGGTCACAAGGACCTAGATATATTTCCATGTCAATCATCGGGTCACATGGAACTAATTATCCAGGTAAGACATTTCTCCATCAAATAGTATTCAAGATAATAGGAAAAATCACTGAACCATGAAATATAGGACACACTGACCTATATATTAATTCAAGCTCAATCATGGGGTCACATGGAATAAATAATCCAGGTATGACATTTCTCCATCAAATAGTGTTCAAGATAATAGGCAAAATCACTGAACCATGAAATATAGGTCACACTGACCTGGATATATTTTGCGGTCAATTATAGAGTCACATGGAACTAATAATCCAGGTATGACGTTTCTCTATCAAATTGTATTCAAGATAATAGGCAAAATCACTGAACCATGAAATATAGGTCATACTGACCTAGATATATTTTGAGGTCAATAATGGGGTCACATGCAACTAATATCCCAGGTATAACATTTCTCCATCAAATAGTATTCAAGATAATAGACAGAATCACTGGACCATGAAATGTAGGTCACCATGACCTAGATATATTTTGCGGTCAATTATTGGGTCATATGGAACTAATAATCCAGGTATGACATTTCTCCATCAAATAGTATTCGAGATAATAGGCAAAATCGCTGAACCATAAAATATAGGTCACAGTGACCTAGATATATTTTGAGGTCAATAATGGGGTCACCTGCATTTAATAACCCAGGTATAACATT
Organism: Lucinisca nassula; assembly: GCA_963580285.1. Taxonomy (NCBI): domain Eukaryota; kingdom Metazoa; phylum Mollusca; class Bivalvia; order Lucinida; family Lucinidae; genus Lucinisca; species Lucinisca nassula. The sequence continues at coordinate 132,359,117 of OY757013.1, forward strand.
TCTCCATCAAATAGTATTCAAGATAATAGACAAAATCACTGGACCGTGAAATGTAGGTCACCATGACCTAGATATATTTTGCGTTCAATTATTGGGTCATATGGAACTAATTATCCAGGTATGACATTTCTCCATCAAATAGTATTCGAGATAATAGGCAAAATCGCTGAACCATGAAATATAGGTCACAGTGACCTAGATATATTTTGAGGTCAATCGTGGAGTCACATGGAACTAATATCCCAGGTATGACATTTCTCCAACAAATAGACTTCAAGATATAAGGCAAAATCACTGGACCGTGAAATGTAGGTCACCATGACCTTCACTCTTTTACACTTGAACCAATGTCACTTGATTGGCTGATGTATAACCAATTGTGTCTATAAATCGTTATTATAATGGAAAGGTATACAACAAATTACAAAGGTGTCCTAGATTTTGACCCCCAGCCCCACCCCATCCCCAATCCCAGGCATGAACCCAGGGGTGTGTTGTCTTGGAATCTCAGAAAGACACTCCCAGGTATCCAAGTTGTAAATATGAATGCTTTGTGATGAGTGACTGTTGAGATATAAGCATTTCAAAAACTTTAACACAGAATTACAAAGGTGTTCTAGATTTTGACCCCTAGCCCCACCCCGGGGCATGAACCCAGGGGTCTGTTCTCTTTGAACATCAGAGGATCCTCCCAGGTACTTAAGTTCCAAATATGAGTGGTCTGTGATGAGTGACTGTTGAGATATAAGCATTTGAAAAACTTTAACGCAGTGTGACGGGAACGCAAACGCAAACGCAAACGCAAACGCACACGCGCACGCCATCCGAGGTGACAACAATAGCTCTCCTTGTACTTCGTACAGGCGAGCTAAAAAATGGGCCCAGACCCTGATGGGTATGCTTTCAGAACTGAGGCTAAGCAGGAGTTCTGATCAGCCAGACTGGATAGGCTCAATCAAATTATACAAATAAAAGATACTTTAACAGGCTTACCAAAAATTTTCTTTCAAATTAATTCATTATTTTAGGTTTATTTCTTCAAGTAAACTGGATCAACTCACATAAACATACATTTCTGTGTTGTCAAGGGCAGCTTACAAAGTAGCCCATTGCGCTTTAAATGAAGTGTCATGAAAATATGCAAATGACATTAAATGTAAGGCAAACTGAAAATTAAAAGTCAGAAAATGTAAACGGAGTTGAGAATTCAGTGGAAATGGTAATGGAAATTTTCATTTAAATCTTATGACTGAATCTTTAATGCGTTAAATGGACATTAAATGGAAATTTTCAATTGAGTCTTCAGTCAGTTTTCAGTGTTGAATGTATTTAATGGAAATTTTCAATTGAGTCTTCAGTTTGTTTAATGTATTTGATGGAAATTCTCAAACGAGTGTTCAGTATGTTTGAAGTATTTAATGGAATTTTCAGTTAAGTCTCCAGTGTGTATAATGGAAATTTTCAGTTGAGTCTTCAGTGTGTTTAATGTATTTAATGGAAATTTCAAGTTGAGTCTTCAGTGCTTTTAATGCATTTAATGGAAAATTTTAATTGCAGTTGATGATTATCTTCTCTCCGAGTGTGGCAAATAGTACAATGCAGGGTAGGCTAAACAGACCAAATTATCAAGGGTAAGATAAGAATTTCTATCCCCCATAAAAGTGTCAGATATCCCTATCTGGTATGCAAGGGAGATTCCTCAGGCCTGAACTTCTCCAAGGCTTTAGGACCAGTTGCTCAAAATTAACAATGGGCCAGTTGCTCAAAATTAACGATGTTGTTAGTTAACATATCCTTAAAACTTTGATCATTTAACATGGCAAATATATTAATATTTTTGCCGAAAAAAAATATTTTCTTATCCAAAAATACCACTGTATTACAAATAGCACTAACTACAGTAAAACCTGTGTTAGTGGCCACCTCTATTAAGCAAGCAACCTGTCTTAAGCAAGCATGTGTTTTGTTCCCGAAAAAACCAGATGTGTTAAATTTAACCTGTATTAAGCAAGCACCTGTCTTAAGCAAGCACATTTCAGTTATCCCTTAGGTGCTTGCTTAAAACAGGTTGGACTGTAGATGAGTTAACATTTTGACCACTAACAAGCTCATTAAGCTAACAATGATCTGAAGAACTGGACCCTGATGGTAAACTTAACTTTTGTCTGTATTACATGGGCTTTATAAGGGTGTTTATAAAACAGACTTTTTAATATAATGGATCATTTGCTCAGCATTTTGTCATATTTACATTAACATATAACATCTGTATACTACAATATGGCATACTTTTTATATCTTCAGAACAAGGATTTTTCAGATGACATATTTTAGCCCTTTCTGTACCAAATGGAATCTTCCTCCTTATATATAGCAGGAGTCTAATTCAAATAGGCGTGTCACATTTCATTTTCATCAAAAATTATTTGGAAAATGGCTGAACTTTTTGCAAACAGTGTTGGTCTTGATCAAATGCCGCATTCTGTGGTATCTAATCTGGGCCTGCACTGTTTGCCAATTACCCATTTTGGGGTTTCCAGTACAAAATGGGTTAATTCTACTGCAAACACTGATTGTTAGTACTTGTTAGAACCAGGTTCCAACAAGTACCCACAATCTATGCCTTTGAGCAGAAATCAGAAGAATAACATTATACCCCTGTAAATCCCAGTTGTTGTTTTTTTTCCTGTATGACTCTGGGTTAACAAGGATGTTTGTTAAGCAGATTTTTTAGCGTAATGGATCATTTGTCTAAATTATTGTCAAATTTATTGACATACCTCCAGTATTCTGAGCAGATTAATCTTGTATTTGCGTATATTTTTGTCTACTTGTTCTGGAAGGTCCTCTGGTCTTGTGATAATTCTCTCCAGCACCTCTGGCGGCAGCTCAGGAACCATTTCACCATCCTGTTGGTTAATACAATAAGTATGAGACATATGAGAAAAACACATATTTACATTTCCAATATACACTTTAACTTATAGAATGCAATGTAATTATACCAAAGTAGAAATGGACATACCCTTCAAGGGCGGTAACTCTTTGAAAATATTTCTTCTCCTATATCAACATGGGTCTACACTTAAAGAAAAGAATTTGCTCCTCAGGAGCAAATTCTTTTCTTTAAGAGGAGACCCCTTTTTCAGAGGGTTTCAGTTAGCATAAAACCCAACAGGAAGTCCCCAAAAATCATCTCCCTTGAAAAGAAATGTTCGAAAATTCTCCTTAATTGAATTCAGGGAGTTACATTTTTTTGTTGTTGTTGTTTGAAGTCGAATAGCCCAGTCGACACTATTTAGGTCATATTGAGGCAGACAGTTACCTAACCACACTTTTCCTAGACAGGCTTATATAAAAGCAGTCAACCAGTACAATGCACATTCTCTCACCAGAAACTGACAACTGACCTTCTTGAATCAGTGGAAAGGATAGACTGGTCATAGAAAATATTTCATGATCAATCTCCACAAGAGAATGTTGCCGACCATGTTAGGTATTGACCTTCGACCTCCACCCTATATAGAGCAGCAATATTTTTTCCATTTTTTTTTAGAATAAATATAAAGGTTTTGAAGTGATTCTAATGATTGGGTACACACAACATACAGTCTGAAGATATAGTAAGAAAATTATAACAAATACAGTGAAATTTTGCTATTTAGACCACCCTAAAAGTAAGACAAAGGTGTATTTTCTTTGTGTTTTCTACATCCAGTGTGCTCTAGTGAGACATCAGCTTGGGACTGTTGAAACTTTTGAACAGTCCCAAAGGTAAAGAAATTTTACTGTATATAACTATCCACAGTTATGAGAAGTCCTTCATAGAGACTGAAGAATGAGGTTGAAAATAAGCCATCATCTGCAAACAGAGTTACTGTATTTAACATGTAATCAGTTAGAAAGCATTATCATAATAGCAATGTCCAGGTACAAATCAGCAAACAGTTAATTGAATTACAGACAACAAATAAAGCATTTTAGTTACAATGTTTAACAAGCAGCCCAAAAACTTTGAGGACTTGCTGTAATTCTCCTAAAATCTTAAAACATTCATTTCTTGATCCAGCAATAAGTCCAAAAAGAGTGGACAGAATGGCAAAAAGTGTAGACCATGATCAGACTGCTCCTAAAGGAGCAAGCTGATCATGGTCTGCATGTAAACAGTGTATACCCAGATCAGACTGCTCCTTCAGGAGCAATCTGATCAGAGTCTGCACTGTTTGCTTAGGGCTATGTGTTACTATGCTTAGGATCATTACGGTTGTGCAGATTTATTCACCAGAAAAGCATTTGCTTCTCTGTCTATTACTGTTGTATTCTGAGACATTAGGTTGACTTTTGAGAAAAAAAATGTTCATTATTAGGAGAACATTTCTTTCATTATTCCTTATCCTGCTGTTCACCACAACCCCTACCTTTGCAAACAGTGAAGATCCAGATCAAATGGCTTCTCTGATCAGGATCTACAAGGTTTTGTCATGTAGTTTGCGAATTTGAGTGAATAAATAACATCAATAATTTGATTTGTTGAAATGTAAATGGGTGTGGCTAAACTAATTTATGCAGCAGGGGATAATGGTTTAATGGCCCTATGCTTTTGAGGGTGAGAATATAAGAATCTTATATGGGGTTCTGTTGTAGATGGGCGTTTCCAACCCGAGGGATGACCACTGCTGAGCGGAACCGAGGCTATGCCGAGGTTCCGCTCAGCACGGTCATCCCGATGGTTGGAAACGGTCATCTTCAACAGAACCCCATATTGGATTCTTTTTCTTGCACAACACCTCCCAAACATTTCTTTTTAGCTCACCTGTCACGTAGTGACGAGGTGAGCTTTTGGGATCACTTTTTGTCCGTCGTCCGTCGTGCGTCCGTCCGTCCGTGCATCCGTAAACAATTTCAAATAAGTATATCTCTAATACCCCATGGCCAATCTTGATCAAATTTCATGTGAAGCATCATCAGGTAGGGGGAAAGGCTGCATAAGGTTTTTGGGCTGATCAGATTGGAATTCTGGTTGCCATGGCAACATATAGTTCCCATAGACTTATAAAGGGAAAAATTTTAAAAATCTTCTCAGAAACCACAGGGCCCAAAGCTTAGATATTTAGCATGTAGAAAGGGAAAGTGGTCACCTACATAATTCCTGCCAATGATGCCCCTGGGTTCCAAACGGGCCACGCCCCGGGGCCCCTTCGCTCCCATAGACTCATAATGGAAAAAAAGCTTCAAAAATCTTCTTCTCTGAAACCACAGGGCCCAGAGCTTAGATATTTAGCATGTAGCATCGGCAAGTGGTCACCTACATAATTCCTGCCAATCATGCCCCTGGGGTCCAAATGGGCCACGCCCCGGGGCCCCTTCTCTCCCATAGACTCATAATGGAAAAAAAGCTTCAAAAATCTTCTTCTCTGAAATCACAAGGCCCAGAGCTTAGATATTTAGCATGTAGCAACGGCAAGTGGTCACCTACATAATTCCTGCCAATCATGCCCCTGGGGTCCAAATGGGCCACGCCCCGGGGCCCCTTAGCTCCTGTAGACTCATGATGGAAAAAAAGCTTCAAAAATCATCTACTTTTAAACCACATGGCCCAGAGCTTAGATATTAAGCATGAAGCAACGGCAAGTGGTCACTTACATAATTCCTGCCAATCATGCCCCTGGGGTCCAAATGGGCCACGCCCCGGGGCCCTTTGCACCCATAGACTCATAATGAAAAAAGCTTCATAAATCTTCTCTGAAACCACAGGGCCCAGAGCTTAGATATTTAGCATGAAGTAATGGCAAGTGGTCACTTACATAATTCCTGCCAATCATGCCCCTGGGTTACAAATGGGCCACGCCCCAGGGCTCCATCGCTCCCATAGACTCAGAATGGAAAAAAGCTTCAAAAATCTTCTTCTCTGAAACCACAGGGCCCAGAGCTTAGATATTTAGCATGTAGCAAGGGCAAGTGGTCACCTACATACTTCCTGCCAATCATGCCCCTGGGTTACAAATGGGCCATGCCTCGGGGCCCCTTTGCTCCCATAGACTCATAATGGCAAAAAGCTTCAAAAATCTTCTTCTCTGAAACCACAGGACCAAGAGCTTAGATATTTAGCATGTAGCAAGGGCAAGTAGTCACCTACATAATTCCTGCCAATCATGGCCCTGGGTTCCAAATGGGCCATGCCCCGGTGCCCCTTCACTCCCATAGACTCATAATCGGTAAAAGCTTAAAAAATCTTCTTCTCTGAAACCACAGGGCCCAGAGCTTAGATATTTAGCATGTATTAACGGCAAGGGGTCACCTACATAATGCCTGCAAATCATGCCCCCGGGGTCCAAACGGGCCACGCCCCGGGGCCCCTTAGCTCCTATAGACTCATAATGGAAAAAAGCTTCAAAAATCTTCTTCTCTGAAACCACAAGGCCATGAGCTTAGATATTTAGCAGGTAGCAACGGCAAGTGGTCACCTACATAATTCCTGCCAATCATGCCCCTGGGGTCCAAATGGGCCACGCCCCGGGGCCTCTTAGCTCCCATAGACTCATAATGGAAAAAAGCTTCAAAAATCTTCTTCTCTGAAACCAAAGGGCCCAGAGCTTAGATATTTAGCATGTAGCAAGGGTAAGTGGTCACCTACATAATTCCTGCCAATCATGCCCCTTGGTTACAAATGGGCCATGCCCCGGGGCCCCTTTGCTCCCATAGACACATAATGGAAAAAAGCTTCAACAATCTTCTTCTCTGAAACCACAGGGCCCAGAGCTTAGATATTTAGATTGTAGCAATGGCAAGTGGTCACCTGCATAAACCCTGCCAATCATGCCCCCGGGGTCCAAATTGGCCACACCCTGGGGCCCCTTAGCTCCTATAGACTCATAATGGAAAAAAGCTTCAAAAATCTTCTTCTCTGAAACCACAGGGCCCAGAGCTTAGATATTTAGCATGTAGCAACGGCAAGTGGTCACTTACATAATTCCTGCCAATCATGCCCCTGGGTTCCAAATGGGCCATGTCCCCGGGGCCCCTTCGCTTCCATAGACTGATAATGGAAAAAAGCTTCAAAAATCTTCTTCTCTGAAACCACAGGGCCCAGAGCTTTGATATTTAGCATGTATCAAGGGCAAGTGGTCACCTACATAATTCCTGCCAATCATGCCCCTTGGTTACAAATGGTCCATGCCCCGGGGCCCCTTTGCTCCCATAGACTCATAATGGAAAAAAGCTTCAAAAATCTTCTTCTCTGAAACCACAGGACCCAGAGCTTAGATATTTAGCATGTAGCAAGGGCAAGTAGTCACCTACATAATTCCTGCCAATCATGGCCCTGGGTTCCAAATGGGCCATGCCCCGGTGCCCCTTCACTCCCATAGACTCATAATGGGTAAAAGCTTAAAAAATCTTCTTCTCTGAAACCACAGGGCCCAGAGCTTAGATATTTAGCATGTTTTAACGGCAAGGGGTCACCTACATAATTCCTGCCAATCATGCCCCCGGGGTCCAAACGGGCCACGCCCTGGGGCCCCTTAGCTCCTATAGACTCATAATGGAAAAAAGCTTCAAAAACCTTCTTCTCTGAAACCACAGGGCCCAGAGCTTAGATATTTAGCAGGTAGCAAGGGCAAGTGGTCACCTACATAAATCCTGCCAATCATGCCCCTGGGGTCCAAATGGGCCACGCCCCTGGGCCTCTTAGCTCCCATAGACTCCTAATGGAAAATAATACAACAAGAGGCCCATGGGCCACTATGCTCACCAGAGCTCAGGTGGGCACTGCCCAATGGCAGCCATGTATTTTAACATGATATCATTTTAATCTACCAAATGAACCCCCATGTCCAAATGAGCACCTATGTGGACTCAGTATCTGAAACATTAGACCTTCTATGAAGTAGAGGGGGTGGGGCATGGACCCAATGGAGCCCTGGTTGGTATCGCTAAATGCGTCTTATCCTAAGGAACAAGAATATATATAGCTTAGCAGTGGGGATCTGTAAGGCCTCTTCAGTGGTGGAGGGGTTGGGGCATGCCCTGTTGATCCCAGGAAAGCCCAAGATTGTTGTCACTAAATGTGTCTTATCATAAGGACCAAGTATATATGGTTTAGGGGTGGGAATCTGAACGGTTTCTGAGATTTGAGGCCCTTTTATGAAGTGAAAAGGATAGGAATCCGGACCCCCCTACAGTAGGTGTGCTAATAATAAGGAACAAGAACATATATGATTATGGGGTGGGGATTTGAATGGTTTCAGAAATATAAAGCCTTTTATGAAGTGGAAGGGCGGGGCACATTGCCTCAGCACAAAGAGACCCCCAGGTTGGTATGATTGAACGATTCTTATCATAAGGAACAAGTATATGGTTTAGGGGTGGGGATCTGAACTATTTCTGAGATATATGACTTTTAATGAAGTAAAGTGATGGGGCATGGCCTGGGCATGCCCCGGGGACTCCCAAGCTGGTGTCACTGAATGCATCTTATCATAAGGACGATGAATATATATTGTTTAGGGTGGGGCTAAGAACAGTTTCTGACATATAAGGCCTTTTGTGAAGTGGAGGGGTGGGGTAAGGCCCCGGGAGATTCCCAGGTTGGTGTCAATGAATGTGTTTTATCATAAGGAACAAGAATATATTTGGTTTAGGGGTAGCCATCTGTAGGGTTTCCGAGATATTGTGAGATTATGAAATGGCAGGGGTGGGGCATGGCCCCAGCACATCCCTGGGGACCCACAGGTTGGTGTCACTGAATGCGTCTTATCATAATGAACAAGAATATATATGGTTTAGGGGTGGGGATCTGAACAGTTTCTGAGATATATGGCCTTTTGTGAAGTGAAGGGGTGGGGCAAGGCCCCGGCGCATCCCTGAGGACCCCCAGGTTGGTGTCAATGAATGTGTCTTAGCATAAGGATCAAGAATATATATGGTTTAGGGGCGAGGATCTGTAAGGTTTCCGAGATATTGGGCCTTTTATGAAATGGAGGGGGTGGGGGATGGCCCCGGCGCATCCCGGGGACTCTCAGATTGATGTCATTGAATGGGTCTTATCATAAGGAACAAGAATATATATATGGTTTAGGGGTGGGGATCTGAATGGTTTCAAAGATATTGGGTCTTTTATTAAGTGGAGGGGGCGGGGAATGGCCTCTGCGCATCCCTGAGGACCCCCAGGTTGGTGTCACTGAATGCGTCTTATCAATAGGAACAAGAATATATATGGTTTAGGGGTCGGGATCTGAATGGTTTCTGTGATGTATGGCCTTTTTTGAAGTGGAGGGGGTGGGGCATGGCCCCGGCACAACCTGGGAGACCCTCAGGTTGGCATAAAAGCATATGGCTGAGAGAAGTTTACTCAAGAAACATTTCTATAAAAGTTTTGTCAAAATATCTGCAATGACTTGGCAGTAAATGGCACTTTTCAATTTTCCCCATTATAAGTCTATGGAAGTTCTAAGTTGCCATAGCAACCAAACTAATCATCCGATTTTCATAAAAAACACAAACTTTCAATCCCCCAGCCCAAGGATGCTACAGATAAAATTTGGGCTGAATCGGTCCAGTGGCTTCAGAGAAGATGTTTGAAAGTGTTGACGTCAGACGTCGACAGACGACGACGACGACGACGACAACGACGACGCCGCCGGACAACTGCCTATCCTATAAGCTCCCCTGGAGCCTTCGGCTCTGGTGAGCTAAAAAAGCTTCAAAAATCTTCTTCTCTGACAACACAGGGCCCAGAGCTTAGATATTTAGTATGTAGTAACGGTAAGTGGTCACCTACATAAATCCTGCCAATCATGCCCCTGGGGTCCAAATGGGCCACGCCCTGGGGCCCCTTAGCTCCCATAGACTCCTAATGGAAAAAAAGTTTCAAAAATCTTCTTCTCTGAAACCACAGGGCCCAGGTCACCTACATAAATCCTGCCAATCATGCATCTTGGGCCAGAATTGGCCACACCCATGGCCCATTAGCTACCATGGATGGACTTAAAATGGAAAAAAAACTTAAAATGGAAAAAAAGAAACTTGAAAAATATTCTTCTGTGAAACCATAAGGCCCAGAGCTTAAGTATTTAGCATGTAGCAACATGGAGTTGTTGCCTACATTAATCCTGCATGAGTCTTGCCCCTGGGGTTCAAATTGGCCAAATCCTGAGGCTTCTTAACTCCAATAAACGTATAATGAAAAAAAAAAGCTTTCAAAATCTTCTTCTCTGAAACCATGAAGTACGGACCTTAGATATTTAGTATATAGCAACATAAAATGGTTGCCTTCATAAATCCTGCCAACCATGCCCTTTTGGTCAAAGTTGACCTATGGACATACTGGAAAATAAAATCAAAAATCTTCTCCAAAGCCATAAGGCCCAGAGCTCAGATATTTAGTATGTAGCAATGTCAAGTGGTCTCCTACAGGTATGATTTTCTGGTACACAGGTGAGCGATATAGGGCCATTGGGCCCTCTTGTTTATTTTGTAGCAAATAGCAGAACTACAGCGAGTATTTCTTTTCTTCTTTTTGAAATTTCATATAAAAGTCCTGTATTCAGTGTCCTTTAACAATAAATTAGTAAACAAATTAACATTCTTATTGATTTATTTCTTTTTTTTTTTGCCGTTTGTTTTGACAGCTCGCATATTTATATTGTTTACAAAATAAAAGTAGTGCGGAAGTAGTTCCGGCAGTTGAATAGAATTGAAGCCCATTTATGTTAGTTGCCTGGGTCGGAACACCAAGGTCAGAACATAAATTTCTATCCCAGGGTAAAATCACGGATTTCCTTTTCTGGTGTGCAAGAATAATCAGCACCAATTAGCCAGTCATATGTGTATATTCCTGTATTATTTTCTCAGATACAATGGTTCGTGTCAAGTATTTACAACACATGTAAGCATGGGGAATGGATACACCAGGGGCTAGTTGTTACAAGCTTGTTAGTGGTCAAATTGTTAACTACAGTCGAACTTCGATGGCTCGAACACCGATGGCTCGTTTACCATGGCTGAGTCGAACCCGTTTTTGAGTCCCTAGGGTATTCCTCTGCATAAGAAAAAGTGTAGGATAATTAAGGAGATTTTTGACTTTTATCTTGCAAATGTATGCTGTGTGTACTCATTTGAATCGCCTCAATGAGGCGATTCTAATGAGTACACACAGCATACATTTATGTTACAGAACACCAAAAAGAAGTCCAAAAATACCCCCGTTATGTTTTCTGGAAGTATGCAACAGTGGCTCGAACTACCGCTGTTTCGAACAAATTTCTATGGTCCCGAAGGGGTTCGAGCCATCGAAGTTTGACTGTATTCTGCAAAGTATGCTATTGAATATTCTGTTATACTTGCTGAAAAAGTGTGGGCAGCTTTTGCCATTTTTCTTATAAAAAAATGAAATAATTTTCTTTTTTCTGCTTCAAACATCGATTGCAGGTACTTGTTAGAAACACCTTGTCAAGGCAGTTCTAACAAGTACCAACAGTCTATGTTTTTCAGCAAGAATAAGGAAAATAATGTATACTCCTGTAAACTCCAGTTTTCTATTAAATAAAGTGGGGTTTACAGGGGTCTTCATTTCACAGATTTGTTAACGTGATGCTTTAAGAGTAGACCCTTACAAATGAGGGAGCTAAAAAATATTTCTGAAAGAGTTGCCTCCCCTGAAGGTGTATCCATTTCCATAGCCCTAGATAAAAAAGGGGAGGTATCCAAATATTATTTTCCTTATTTCTGCACAAAAACATTGTTGTAGGTTATCATCAGAAGGGCCTCATTACGCAAACACGCCTATACAAATACATTGCCACCTTTATCGCCGAAAAAATGAAAATTTTATTATGAAAAATTGTGATATTTTTCTTATTTCTGCCCAAAATATAGATTGTTGGCACTCATTAGAACCGCCTCAATGAGGCGGTTCTAACGAGTACCCACAATCTATATTTTAGAGCAGAAATAAAAAAAATAAGGCATACCCCCAGAAACCCCAGTTTTACTATATAAAAGTGGGGTTCAAGGGGGTCAAAATTATATAGGCGCGTTTTTCTGATGTCACCAAGGCGCTTCTAATGATTACCCACAACATATGTTTTCATGCACAAATAAGAAAAATATCAGTATTTTTCGGATGAAAAAAGCATCTTATCTGGAGCTATGATTTATTATTTCCCTTAATTTATTCACATTACATCACTCTGCATTCCAATACAACTTACCGGCAACTTAATGCCTTTCTTTTTCTACAAATTAATTACAGATAAAATTAAGGAGCTTAAAATAATATAACACAATAAATCTCTCTACACTTTGCATTTTGCTGATCTCATGATGCACTACAGCTTCTAAAATTCAAAACAGATAAATACTACATAAATTATACTAGAAAATTTATAGGCCCCCACCCATCGGGGCTTGAAGAAATATATGGGCTGCATGATGCTTCCACACAGAGCTAAAACCGACCTGCACACGAGTACTCACTACTGGTAAACCGCTTAGAGGATCTAAGCCTACCCAGGCAAAGCGGTGTGAGTCAGCCTGTCCATGCTTATAAACCCTATTGGTTTCATTGGCCGACAGGGCTTGAGATGTAATTTCATCTCAATATCGGGTAAAAATTCCACAAAATTGGAAGCAACGTCTCCAAAATGACCTTTACAGTGTTGACGGGGACATTAAACCTCAAATCAAACAAAAATCAAACAAACTAGAAAATTTAAAGCACTTGTGAAATCATGTTAATAAATCTGTGTAATGGACACCCCTCTAAACCCCACTTTATATACAGAAAACTGAGGTTTACAAGGGTAAACATTATTTTTCTTATTTCCATTCAGAGACATAGGCTGTGGGTACTCATTAGAACTGCCTCAATGAGGCAGTTCTAATGAGCACCCACAACCTATGTTTAGAATATAAATAAGAAACATATCACAAAGTTAACCAGAGAAGCAAACTGAAAAAGTGCTATATACTCACACAGGCATGTTATTGTAATGTATGTGCAATACAATGCAAAAATATCTTCTCTATTTTTTTTTTTTAAATCTCTGTGTTTTCTTATATATATTTTCTGGGATAACAATATATGACACTGATTTTCTTTTATTTGAGCTCGCAATTAAACCTACAAAAAGATGTGCCCATCCTGTCAGTATGGTGAGGTTTATAAAAATCTTATATGGGTGTGAGGGGTGGATGGAAAAATCCATCCCGAGGGTCACTGTCCGGCATCACGAGGCTTGCCGAGTGATGCCGGACAGTGATCCCGAGGGACGGATTTTTCTATCCACCCCTAACACCCATATAGGATTCTTTTTCTTGCATACCTTCCATTTCTATTGTGAATTTTTAATGCTGCTGCCACTTGGGTTACCGACGTCCGCCATTTTGTGATGACACAACAGGAATGTTTAGTGACGTCACGCATGACGCCGCCGCGCATGAGGTTGTAATCAACCAGTGCATTTATCAAACACGCGATTATATTCGATTTGGGGTCGGAACGCCAGAGTCAGAACATAAATTTCTATCCCAGGGTAAAATCATGGATTTCCTTGTCTTCTGTGCAAGAATTTCTTATCTCACTTTGGATAGCCTGGAGGCTATAGAAACCTCAAGCAATCAGCAAAGATGCTGGTCAGACTGCACAGGTGTACAGGCTGATCTGAGTCTTAGCTGGTCACACAAGTGTTATTGTAGGTTTTGTCATGCAATCCCTCATTTATTCAGCAAATGCCAGGCATGTGTAAATGAAGAAATTGTGTATCTATCTTTTTCTTTAACTACCATATCATCACAAAAACACGCCTTTATCATTTTGACCCCCCTTGAACCCCACTTTTATATAGTAAAACTGGGGTTTACAGGGGTAAACCTTACTTTTCCTATTTCTGCTCGAAAATAAAGATTGTGGGTACTCGTTAGAACCGCCTCATCGAGGCGGTTCTAATGAGTACCCAAAATCTATATTTTGAGCAGAAATAAGACAACTATCACAATTTTTCATCTTAAAATTTTCTTTTTCAGGCGATAAAATTTACGATGTATTTGTATAGGCGTGTTTTCGTAATGATATCACACCACAACTTCTCCATAAAACTGTTTTGGATATAACACCATTTCAAGGTGGATCCCAAAAATGTAAAGATTATCTAGAAAAATGACCATAAATGGACATTTTTCTATACTATATAATCTATACATATTGGTTGGGATACCACACAGTTGTTTGAACGGGCCTCCGTGGCCTAGTGGTTAAGAGCGCTGACTCTTGACCATTAGGTTTCTCACCACTGTAGGTTCGAGCCTCGCTCGGGTCACATGTGAGACGCCAAGTTCAGCAACGGAATGTCTGGTGGTTTTTCTCCGGGTACTCCGGTTTTCGCCCACCTCTGATTAACGATCGGCTCGTTATGAGTGAAATAATCTTGAAAGGGCGGTAAAACCAAAACCAAAAGAAAAAAAAACAAAAAAACACACAGTTGTTTAACTAATAATATGATTTGGGCTGATGATCCCAACAGCAGAGTTATAAAGAGTTTATGGTGTATATGTATAAATACCTCATCAGCATTTTCTTCTTCTTCTGCTTCCTCTTCCTCCTCTTCTTCTTCCCCTTCTCCTGTTTTCTCAGGCTGAAATATAGCAAAACATGTACAGTAAAATACCGCTATTAAGACCACCTAAAATTACGACAAATTATGCTTTTAACCCTTATCTTGCTGTTCACGACAACTGCTATCTTTGCAAACAGTGTAGATCAAGTAATTTGATTGGGTGACAGACAGAAATGGGTGTGGCTTAAATGAATATTCAGCAAGAGAAGGGTTAAAAGCATATTTAGAAGGCTTCAGATACATTTCCTTTGTGTTTTCTATATCCAGTGAGCTCTAGTGTGAGACCACCTTTGGGACTGTTCAAAAGTGGTCCTTAAGGACCACCTTTGGGACTGTTCAAAAGTGGTCTTAAAGACCACTTTTGAACAGTTCCAAAGGTGGTCTTACAATAGGAATATAGCAAAACATGTACAGTAGAATTCCGCTATTAAGACTACCTAAAATTAAGACAAATTATGCTTTTAAAAGCGTATTTGTAAGGTTTCAGGTACATTTTCTTTGTGTTTTCTACATCCAGTGTGCTCTAGTGTGAGACCACCTTAGAGACTGTTCAAAAGTGGTCTTAAAGACCATTTTTGAACAGTCCAAATGTGGTCTTACTACAGGAATTTTACTGTACATGTATATAGAATATTAAGCATTCTGACACTTCTATTGTGTCAAGTGATAAAAATCTAGACTAAAGTCTTACCAATTAAATATTTTTCTGCTTGGAGAAATAGATGGGCTGTGCGGTGCTTCCACGCAGAGCTGAAACCGACCGAACTTGAATACTGGTAAACTGTTTAAGTCTAAGCCTGCCGAGGAAAAGTGATGCGAGTCAGACCACTCCTTAAACCCTAGTGGTTTCTATGGGTGGTAGGGCTTGAGATGTCATTTCATCTAAGTGTCGGGTAAAAGTCCCACAAAACTGGGAGCAACATCTCCAAAACTAGAATTTATTTTTCTACAAAAACACAGATGTCTCCCCCCCTTTTTGACCTCTAAGTATGTCCTTGACATTGGAGGTACCGACCTGCCTCATGCGCGCCAAATATTGTCTCATGGTCGTTAATAGTTATGCCAAGTAATTTCAAAATCCATCTGAAAATAAGAAAGTTATTGACCGGACACGATTTGCCCATACATACTGACAAATTTCCAAGGGAGATAACTCATAAAGTATAAATGCCAGAGTTATAGTTCTTGTGCACTGCACATTGTATTATATTGATTAATCTTTATATGAAGTTTCGTGAAGATAGCTTGAACAGATTTCAAGATATAGAGCAGACACTATTTCGTGACAGACAGACAGACGGATGCCCGGGGGAAAAACAATATGTCACTCCTGAAAAAAAAATTTCGGGGAAGACATAATGACCTAACTAGTGTTGACGGGGATGTAAAACCTCAACTCAAACAAAAAATAAAATATTTTTCTATGTAAGCACCCTCATACACATATACATGTATCAAGTATAGCTGCATAAAAATAAAGGTACACCAGCACACCTAATGTTTTACCCCATTTTCTAAAGTAACCCAAAACAAGAAGAACTAGAGCTGTCAGTGAAACTGACTAGGGCCCCGGCAGCGCTATCAGAAATTTGTGGACGGACAGACGGACAGACAGAGTGATTACTATAGGGCACCCACACTTTCAGTGCGGGGTCCTAATTAAAAAAGTTTTTAGAGGCGAACAATGTGATTTCAGAGGAAAACAATGTCCAACCACCATAAATACCCATTTGACTTAGAAAACTAGGTTAAGGTCACCAAAATGTAAGGTGCATACAAGCGATTTTGGGCCAAAGCTGGTAGCTTTAGGAAGCCTGTAACCTTTAAAAAGGTCAAAATCAACAACTCAAATAAATCTTTCCTAGGCTGTAATTATACATTTTACCAAGTTTGACCAAAATTCATCAATTCTTAAATGAGAAGGATGCAGACCAGCCATTATTTGTCCAAAATTGAAAGTTTTCAGAGACAAAGTCAATTTCACCAAAATCTAATCTACTTTTTGGTAGGTTGCAATGATATATTGTACCAAGTTTGACCAAATTTCATCAACTTATTCTTAAGATAGGGTGCAAAAAAGCCAAACATTATGTAATATTGCTTTTTTGGAGGCATGTGCCCATGAAAACTAGACAAAAGTGCCCAGTGGGGCACGTATACCCCCGGCAAGTGCCATCACCTCAGCTGAAAATAGCAATGTCAAAAGCTTCTTTGCATATACAGGCCATATTCCATAGAATGGCCATTTTCAAGATTCAAAGGACAATAAAAATATACACTATTAAACAGCAAGAACTACACAGGGAAATAACTCTAAAAGGCCTGACCCCTTGGCCCTTATTTTCTTTCCCACAATACAAGAAGTCATACTGATCATGTGTGCAAAATTTCAAGTTTCTATGTGAAGCAGTTCCTGAGATATCTTTGACACAAAATAATTGTTTACGGACACACAGACAGACAGACGGAAAAGACAAAAAACTATATACCCCCATTGCATACTTCGTATGCCGGGGGTATAATAAAGTCAAGCTCTCCATAATCAAATCAAGGTTTCATGAGATAGGATGCAGACAAGCCAAAATTCACAATATTCATGGTCACTAAAATCTAACCAAATCACTGGCAAATAATTGTGATACAGTGTACCAAGTTTGACCAAACTTCATTGATTTGTTCATGGGATAGGATGCAGACAAGCCAAAATTGACACTATTAAAGGGCCTGTGCCCTTAAAAATAAGGCCAAGGTCACCTCAGGAGAAAATTCTTTCCTTTAAGACCTGACCCCTATTGACACGGGAGACAAAAATACTTTTGCAGGAGTTGCCTCCCTGAAGGTGTTCCCATTCCCCTTAAGGTCCCTGTCAACACTATTTAGGTCATTTTGGAGACATTGCTTCCAACTTCGTGGGACTTTTACCTGACATTGAGATGAAATGACATCTCAAGCCCTGCCACCCAATGAAACCAATAGGATTTATATGCATGGCTCGTCCAACTCGCATCACTTTACCTGGGCAGGCTTAGACCTCCTAAGTGGTTTACCAGTGGTTCTTGGTTCCTGGAAGGTTACAAGAGTAGCCACTTTTCAACAAAATCAATGCTTTCAGTGTAAAGTTATCTGCAATAGAATTTAACCCTTTTTGTACTTAATGGAATCTTCCTTCTTATATATAGCAGGAGTCCATTTCAAAATTTAAGGGTGTCAGGTTGTGTTTCCTTCAAAATTGATTAGGAAAATGGCTGAACTTTTTGCAAACAGTGCAGGCCCTGATCAGATGCCGCATCCTGCGGCGTCTGATCTGGGCCTGCGCTGTTTGCCAAGTGCCCCTTTAGGGGTTTCTGGTACTAAATGAGTTAATATATATTCTGTTTAGCAAAGTATGCAAGCATACCTCTTTGGGTCTCTCGGGGTTGTAGATATCTTCAATGTAAATGTCACCAGTGACTGGATCAATCTTCTGTCCACATCTACGTCTCTCAAGGTCTTTGTCAGGAATCTAGAAATATAGGCACAAGACTCTATTATAGGCTGGTATAATTTGAACAAAGACTAACCCATTCTGTACCAAATGGAATCTTCATCCTTATAAAGCAGGAGTCCGATTCAAAATTAAGGGGGTGTCAGGTTGTGTTTTCTTCAAACTTATTTGGAAATTGACTTAACTTTTTGCAAATAGTGTTCTGCAGCGTCTGACTTGGGCCTGCACTGTTTGCCAATTACTTGTATTGGGGTTTCTGGTACAAAATGTGTTAAGGATAAAAAAATGCATGCAAAGCAAATATACATAATATTATATAAAAGTAAATACATTACTTTTTTATATACTACTGTTGATGTCCAAGGCAGAAACCATTTTAGTTAAACAACAACAGTTACTGTGCTATATCCAATTAAAAAAAAACCACCTCTAAACTGTGTTATATCCAAAGCAATGTTGTGGGTACTCATTAGAAGTGCCTCGATGAGGTGCTTCTAATGAGTTCCCACAACATATAAGTGCCCACAACATATTGTTTTTGTGCAGAAATAAGAAATATAATCTGTGGATACTCCCTCTTATCTGGGGCTATGACCCGAATTTATATAGGCAAAAAATGGTTTACAAGTGAAAACACTATTTCCTAAGATTGGCTTAATTACATGTCTGTGGATTGTGGGTACCCATAATAACCGCCTAAATGAGGCGGTTCTAATGAGCACGCAAAGTTGATGTTTACAGCAATTATAAGGAAATTATAAAAAAAAAATCAACCAAATTTTCATAATGACAGAAAGCATTATTCCTCAACTCTGTAAACTTAATTAAGATCCTTCCTTTTTTCTCTAAATTTATGTAACATGGCCCCCACCCACCGCGGCTTGAAGAAATAGACGGGCTGCATGATGCTTCCATGCAGAGCTGAAACAGACCCACATACGAGTACTGGTAAACCGCTTAGAGCATCTAAGCCTGCCTAGGCAAAGCGGTGCGAGTCGGCCCTTCCATGTTTATAAACCTTATTGATTTCATTGGGTGGCAGGGCTTGAGATGTCATTTCATCTCAATGTTGGTAAAAGTCCCACAGAACTGGAAGCAACGTCTCCAAACTGACCTTTACAGTGTTGATGGGGACGTCATACCACAACTCAAACAAACAAATAAGTAATAGCAAGCAACAATTTGTGGCAATTGCAGGGTCTGCAGCTCTGACATTCTGTTAGTGTTTGTGTGTGTTCAGAAAAAAAACACTGACGCTCATTACACCCACTTGCTACCACAGAACAGAACGACCTGATTCTGCACAAGCTACCGTAAAAATCTGAAAAATTCGGACTCCCTAAAGACTTACTGCAATTCTCCTAAAATTTTAACAAATTTGTTTCATGATCCAGCAAGTAGTCTAAAAGGCACAGACCCAATGGCAAACAGTACAGACCCAGATCAGACTGCTCCTTCAGGAGCAGTCTGATCTGGGTCTGAACTGTTTGCTTAAGCCTGTCTGTCCCAATACCAGTAGTTAGGATCATTTTGGTATACACTTATACAAGGGTAACCTTTTCTTACCTTTATATTGATGATGAAGTCTGGTCTCAGTTTCCAGTTTCTGACAAGTTCTAGCTGATCTTTAACAGACAAGTTCTCTTCAGATAGACAGGGGAAATCATCCAGAACATAACCTGAAATAATCAATTATCATAGAAGCCCCTTCACAAGTAAACCCATCTTTGGGGATTGTGATCAGGCATGACACAAATAGACCTGCTCACCTACACAGACTTATTTACAAGTCCACAGATAAGAGAGGGAATCTGCAAACTATTTTCCTTGTTTCTGCACAAAAACATATGTTGTGTGTACTCGTGTGTATTCAGAACCCCACCCTTGGGGACCTGGAGAAACAGAAATGGACTGCATGATGCTTCTGCACAGAGCTGAAACTGATAAACTTGAGTAGTGGTATACAGCTTAGGTCTTAGCCTGCCCAGGAAAAGTGATGCGAGTCGTACCTCTCCTTAAAGGCTAGCAGTTTCTGTGGGTGGTAGGGCTTGAGATGTCATTTCAACTCAATGTCGGATAAAAGTCCCATAAAAATGAAAGCAATGTCTCCAAAATGACCTTAATAGTGTTGACAGGGACGTAAAACCTCAACTCAAACAAACAAATGTATGTATTTGTGCAGAAATAAGAAAATATAAGCACTTTTCGGATGAAAAAAAAGTGACTCATCTGGAGTTACGGACTGACAAGAGTCTACAGAAAATACAGGATCTTACATGAGTGTTCATGTATTATTGGATTTATTAAACGAGTTGAGGAAAAGGGATAAAATGCAAGGCTTCGCCGAGCATTTTATCCCTTTTCCTCAACGAGTTTAATAAATTCAATATTACATGGTCACGAATGTAAGATTCTATTTATCGTATGACATTTAAACACATTTTATTCACAATTGTTTTACAAAAACATCAATATTCCGTCATTAGCAAGGGCGACGTTGTTAAGGACGTTGTACATATAACGTTTCGGGGCATATCTAGCTAATTTGCATATTTAATCCACTAGTGGATTATCGAAAATATTACATGGCGTCATTACACTCACAGATGCGGTGTCATATGATAACTAAGGGTATTGTACTATACAGGCAGTGAACATTAACCAATTTTATACTGAATGGAATCTTCCACCATATACAAAGCAGGAGTCTATTTCAAAATTTAGGGGTCATGTTCAGTTATTTTCAGAAAATACATGTAACTGCAACATCTCATCTGGGCCTGCACTGTTTAACAAGGACCTGTTTGGGGTTTCCCTTATCAAATATGTTAAGTTGCTGATCAGACTGTACTTCTGGGACCAGTTGTTCAAAACTAACGACATCGTTAGTTAACGTATCGTTAAAACTTTGATCATTTATTATGGCAAATATGCTAATATTTTTGCTGAAAAAATGTGAGCAGCTTTTGCATTTGCAAAAGCTGCTCACATTTTTTCAGCAAAAATACCAAAATTTTACATATTAAACTTGCTAGAACAGTTAACAATATGACTCCTAACGAGCTCGTTAAGCTAACGATGCTTTGAACAACTGGCCCCTGCTGTTCGCAAATGACAACTAGAGCTATCACTAAAGGTGATGAATACCCCCACAAAAACTGCCTTGATAGTACAACAGCGCCATTTTGCAATTTTTTCACTTGAAAGGGGCCATAACTATGTCGAAAATTGACGAATTGTAGTGGAAATCGAACTTGACCTGTATTTTATGATGTTACATCAGTGTACCAAAAATTATAAAAATCGGTGAAGCGCTTTTTGAGTTATTGTCTGGAAACCAAGTCAACAGACCCACCGACCGACCTACAAGCTCACTTCTATATACCCCCCAAATTTCATTTGTGGGGGTATAAAAACAGGTTTTCTTATCACAAGACTCATAAAGGAGACTGTACATAACAACAACTACAATAAGACATGAGTCACTAACAGACCATCCTGGATATTCACCCATTAATTAACCCTTTTTCCTGCTGCATAAATTATTTTAGCCACACCCATTTCAGACTTTGAACCAATCAGATTACTTGATATAATTTATTCCTGCAAATTCACAAACTGAATATCAAACAGTGTAGATCCTGATCAGATGGCTTCTTAAGAAGCAACTATTATAGGACTGCATGTATGACCTCTTGCATGAAGCTCACTGACACTCACCACTACATGTCTGCAAGCTGTAAAGGCTCTGGCGAGACTGGGCTTATGTGGAGGCTCCCCTGAGCCTCTGCCTGTCGCGCATGCCCAGTTTACCCATTCCACATAGCTGAATCGTACAGAAAATTCCTTTACTAAGACCACCTTTGGGACTGTTAAAAAGTGGTCTTAAAGACCACTTTTGAACAGTCCCAAAGGTGGTCTCTTACCAGAGGACCCTATGCACAGAAAACACAAAGAAAGAACAGATGAAACCTTTTAAATATGTTTTTAAAAGCAGAATTAGTCTTAATTTTAGCTGGTCTAAACAGTGGAATTCCACTGTATTTATTGTCAACTAAATCTTAATCTGTGCACCATGTTTTCTGTATGTACAGTAAAATTCCTATATTAAGACCACCTTTCGGACTGTTCAAAAGTGGTCTTTAAGACCACTTTTGAACAGTCCTAAAGGTGGTCTCCGACCAGAGGACTCTGCATGTAGAAAACACAGAGAAAGAATAACTGTAACCTACTAAATAAGCTTTTTAAAGCAGAATTAGTCTTAATTTTAGGTAGTTTTAATAGCGGAATTTCACTGCTTTTTGACAGACAGGCCTGAACAATTATGCCAAATATGAAAGGAATCTGGTTTGTGGCTAGTAAGATATGAATATTTGAAAAACTTTATATCATCACGAAAACATGCCTATACATATACACTGTAAATTTCACCGCCAAAAAGTGGAAATTTTAAGCTGAAAAATTGTGATATTTTTCTTATTTCTGCTCAATATATAGATTGTGGGTACTTGTTAGAACCGCCTCATTGAGGCGAGGTGGTTCTAACGAGCACCCACAATCTATATTTTAGAGCAGAAATAAGAAAAATAAGGTTTACCCCTGTAAACCATTGTTTTACTATATAAAAGTGGGATTTGAGGGGTCAAAATTATACAGGCCCGTTTTCGTGATGGTAAAACTTTAATCCCAACGTAACAGCAATACATGTACCTACACCTGGGCCACAACAAGCATCCTGTACTTTGTATAGGCATGGTCAATAGATGTTGCTGCAATGTTAAATGACTGAAAAAACATTTATTCTTACCATGATGTGCCACTTCCGGTGAATTGACTTTGTCTTCAATCATTTTGATGATCATTTCCTCAGGTATAGCCTCCCCCTTTACCAATATCTCCTGACATTTCAGACCAAACTCTGTCTGCAGCTCCACAGCCTGTTGTAACATCTCAGTGGCTGAAACATACATTATAACAAGTAAAGTCATTACTAAAACACAGCTATACAAATACATTGTAAGTTTTATCGCTGGAAAAATGAAAATTTTAAGAGAAAATTTTTTTTATTTTTTTTTTATTTCTGCTCGAAATATAGATTGTGGGTAAACATTAGAACCGCCTCCTGGAGGCAGTTCCAATGAGTACCCACAATCTATATTTTAGAGCAAATATAGATTGTGGGTACACATTAGGACCGCCTCGTTGAGGCGGTTCTAATGAGTACCCACAATTTATATTTTAGAGTAGGTATAAGAAAACAAGGTTGATCCCTGTAAACCCCAGTTTTACTATATAAAAGTGGGGTTCAAGGGGGTCAGAATTATATATGCATGTTTTCGTGATGACTGACAGCACTGGTAAGTTGATTGTCTCTGAGAGCAGGCAGGAAAAATGGTCCTTGACTGCTTTGTTTAACCCCTTAATGTCCTGAACTTCTAGCAAGCAGTGTAGACCCTGATCAGAGGCTACTTTATGTGGCGTCTAATCTGTGCCTACACTGTTTGCAAAACCAAACATGCGAGCTCAGTCAAGATCGATTCAACAAGTTAAAGAATAAATTTTCTGGGGCAGTTCTAACAAGCACCCACAACCTATGTTTGCAGTACAAACAGGAAAAATATCACAGGTTTTCATCATAAAAGTAGCCATTTTGGAGATGGGAAAAATGCAATAAGTTGCACAGTTGTGGTAACGTAATGAACTGTGTTTATCCAAACAAAAATGTATGATTATATTGAAAAATCACCCTTTATGGACATTTATGCATAATCTATACATTTTTTGACCCATCTTTAAATCATGTTATATCCAAAATCATGTTATAATTAACAGTGTTATAAAGAGGCTGTACTGTCCCTACTAGGAGTCTAGGATAAGCCTACACTCTAGAATAAAGGAATAGGATAAACCCTCAGCAGACACAGATAAGGCTGTCTGGAAGTACATGCTGACAAACCTTCATAGAATGCCTGTTACACATATATTACATGTGTGCGTAGACTATTAGCTGTAAAGAAAAATTACCCAATATTTTCATTATATTGTTTTATATGGACTGCTTATAAAGGAAAGAATCTGCTCCCCTTGGGAGCAAATTCTTTCCTTTAAGAGAAGTCCACATCTCAGAGAAAAATTATCTTACAAAGATTTTCTTTTCCATGCATAATAGTTTTGTTCTAGCTACGCTACGTGTCTTCACTGCTTGTACATGCCACTACTTACGATTTATCAGTTCACATTTCCATTCCATGGCTAGTCTTCTTGCTAGAGTTGTCTTCCCTGACCCTGGTTTACCAATGATAATGAAGCAAGTTGGTTTTGAGTGGAGGAACCGTAACTCAGCCTGTAACAATCCAATAAACTCATCCTAAGTCAACAAGACCATGCCGTGAACACCCTAGAAATCAAACACTAACCCACTTTACAGGGAAAGGTTTTGTTTGTTTGTTTGATTTGAGGTTTAAGGTCCCCATCAACAATGTATAGGTCATTTTGGAGACGTTGCTTCCAATTTTGTGGGACTTTTACCCGACATTGAGATGAAATGATATCAAGCCCTGTTGTCCAATCAAACCAATAGGGTTTATAAGCATGGACGGACCGACTCGCACCGCTTTGCCTGGGCAGGCTTAGATCCTATAAGCGCTTTACCAGTACTTATGTGCGGTCAGTTTCAGCTCTGCATGGAAGCATTATGCAGCTCATCTATTTCTTCAAGCCCTGATTGGCTGGGGCTGTACAGGGAAAGGTGGGGTTTGTAGAGGTATACTGTACATGTATTTTAAACAATAATAATATTTAATGTTATGTTTCTTTTCAAAAAGTATAAAGGCATTATCTATCATATACATATATTTTGATTAAAAATTGTCATTTTAGACCCATGAAAAATGGTAAAGTAATAAACATATTATGGGTAGTTTATTACACTATCTTTATTAATAAAGATTCACCAATTTAATCTTTCGAAGATTTCTTGAAATAGTGTTATAACAAGGTTGTGGTGTATGAGTTCCATCACGAGAAATCTGTTCTATAAAAAGGTAATCCTTTGAAAACAAGAACTGAAAATTGTGGTATGTACACTTCTTTTCAGGGCCAGACTAGCTAGTTTTGGCCAATTGAAGGCCTTATCTAGAAACCTAAAATATTAAAAAAATTTGACAGTGCAATCAATGATCCTAAAGGACTAGAAAAATATAACCTACACTATGATGATGGACAGTGAGTCCTTTTACTTTCAGCAACTTTTTCCCTTAACACCAATTGTGGTTATGTTTAAAACAAGAGGGCCATAGTGGCTCGACAAAAACCTAATCTGTTGCTATGCCTTACCTCATCCTCATTATAAGGGTCATAATCAACTTTCTTGATAAGAGCTTCAGTTTCCTCTGACACATGTGAGTCATCTGTGACACTAACTGCCTCCATTGTTATATTTTTAGTCATTTCCTCTTGTGTGACATCTTGCTGTATGGGGCTGTTAGGCTTCTTGTCTGCCTCCATCTGGCTGTCAGGTTCAGGTGGCTGTGAAAGTACACATACAGTAGAACTTCGATGGCTCGAACATGGCTGAGTCGAACCCGTTCTTGAGCCCCTAGGGAAGTCCTCTACATAAGACATGGTGCGAGATAATTAAGGAGATTTTCGTCTTTTATCTTGCAAATGTATGTTGTGTTTACTCATTAGAATCGCCTCAATGAGGCGATTCTAATGAGTACACACAGCATACATTTTCATTACAGAACAACGAAAAAATGTCCAAAAGTATCTCATTATGCCTCTTGGAAGTAATCTCAGTGGCTCGAACATCCCCTGTCTCAAACAGATTTTCATGGTCCCAAAGAGGTTCGAGCCATCGAAGTTCGACTGTATATTGTATACCGTACATATTTTATACGTATGCATAGCAACAGCACATATTTTTATATGTATGCCTAGCAACAGCTTAAGCTAGGTATCTGGTGATAATTGAAGGATAATTTTCCTTATTTCTGCACATGAAATTATGTTGTGGGTATTCATTAGAACCACCTCAATGAGGCAGTCCTAATGAATACCCACAACATAGATTTTTATGGAGAATTGACAAAAATTACCCTTCAATTATCACTAAATACCCACCTGTATATGTATATGCAACAGATCATTAAAAATGACTTTTTTCACTTCTGAAGAGCATAAAAATTATACTTTATGGTCATGTCAGAAAGTGTGTGAAGCTCTCACCTTTCTACTTGACAATATTTACATAAGATTTGGTACAAAGTTATTTAGACAAGCTGTGGGTATTTCGATGGGTACTAATTGCACACCACTTGTGGCTGATCTGTTTTTGTTTTGTTATGCGAGAGACTTCATGATGTCCCTTTCTACTGAAAACCAGTCTGAAATCATTGAAGCTTTTAGCTCCACTTCTAGATATTTGGTTGATTTATAAAATATTGATTATACCTATTTCGATGGTTTGATCAGTCAAATTTACCCCCAGAACTTCAGTTAAATTAAACAATTTCTTCTGATATCGAGGACCTGGTTTTGGATTTACATCTATCTATTGTAGATGGGTTTGTTTCTTGCAGAATTTATGATAAACACAATGATTTTAATTTTGAGATTGTAAATTTTCCTTTTTTGGATGGTGATGTTCCTCGTGAGCCATCCTATGGCGTTTATATTTCGCAATTAATTCAATTTGCCAGAGTGTGTAGTCATGTAATTGGCTTCAACATTCGTAATAAATTGTTAACGGCTAAACTCCTTAATCAGGGTTATCGGTACCATAAACTACGCAAAGCCTTTTCAAAATTTTACAGACGTCACTCTGATTTAATTTCAAAATTCAATATTGGACCAATCTCTTCTGCAACAAGGTCTAACGGAACCCGAATTTTATGGCGTCTTAGCATATAAATTCAGAAAAACATATAACCGCAATGACTTCAGCATCCAATTTCATAAAATCATTCTTCGATATAAAAAGATTGGGTACAACATAAATGTTATACGACAGACTGCATGCGTGGTAGTTAACCCAATCACAGTTGACAACTTTGCTTCCCTCTTTAATTGCACGCCGGTAGGTCAGGCCTCAGATTCTATGACGGTCCCAGCGTAAATGCTTCTGTTGGTTGGAACCTGATGCTCTGTCCCTGGTCGAGCCCATCGGAGTCTAACTGTTGGTTTTCTTTTGCGCCAGCATTTCAGTGGTTTCTTGCTGTCGAGTCCTCACTATTGTTTCATCTCTGTGGTTGTTTGATTTTTGTGTTCAAGGAGATGTTGCACCAGTTGATGAGTTAGGAGGCCTTCATGTGGACTGAACAATTATTTGTCCTAATCGCGAAGGAAGTAATGGCGAGGATTGTGACCACGTAAAATCGATTTCCCCAGAGGAAATCTTTTCCGCTGACCGTTCAAAGGCAGTTGTTCTGTCGCAGTTTATTTTTGTTATGGTTTGTCTTTGGGTGTTTGCATCGCTTATATAATTTTATTTTGGATAGCCTATTGGCCATTTTGTGGGAAAGTAACTGTCCTTTAGGCTTTCCTCTATTGATGTTTCCATTAGCGTATGTTATTTCATGTTTGTGTTTCTTTCCCTTTGATGTCTCTGATGGGAGCTGTGGGTTAATTGTATCGATTCCTGATCATTGCCTCCACTTCTATTTTGGATGTAATAGCGTCTAAGCATGAGGGCAAACACTGTGTGTCTCACTATTTTGTTTGTTTGATTTGAGGTTTAACATCCCCACCAACACCATTTAGGTCATTTTAGGGACTTTACTTCTAGTTTTGTGGAACTTTTACCCAACAATGAGATTTACCTAATAATGAGATGAAATTACATTTCAATCCCTGCCGCCCAATGAAACCAATAGGGTTTTGTGCATGGAAAGTCCAACTCGCACCACTTTGCCTGGGCAGGCTTAGACCTTGTAAGCAGTTTAAATACCAGTACTCATGTCAGGGATTTTCCTAGTGCAACTTTGGGTCCAGTAATCGGCTCCTATTTTTCCCAATTTAGAGACAGATATTCCCAAATTTTATAACAAATTTCCTAATTTCTGATGTTGTGCTACATTTTGATAAAAATTTCATGAAAATCGAACCAAAATTGACAAAGTTACAGCTGATTTAAATTCCCAACTATAAATATTAGCGAGCTTTTTTCCCCAAACCCAGCGGCCCCTGGACCCTGATTCTGAAGGGTAGGAAAATCCCTGCATGTGCAGTGGGTTTCTGCTCTGCCTGGAAGCATCATGCAGCCCAATCTATTTCTACAAGCCCTGATGGGCGAGGGCCAATGACCAATGAGAATAATAGTAAACAAAGTCCCAGGTACAATGTTCAATTCACAAACTGCATGACAAGCACTGTCACATCTGATTAGATGGCGCCTCTGATCTGGATTTACAGTTTGCTAAGACAGGGCTTGGGTTGTTGTGTTCAGCAGGATAAGGGTTAAATATTTTCAACATTCATTTTGGAAGATATTAAGTGAACATTCAAAGAAAAAATGGCATGCAGTTTCAAAGCTACATCACATGAATAGGCCTGTGAAATAACCCACCCCCCACCCCCACACTAAACCCCACTCCCCACCCCCACACTAAACCCCACTTTACAGTTTACGGGGTTATACATCATTTTTCTTAATTCTGCTCCAAGACATAGGTTGTGGGTAGTACAGATTTTCATCCGAAAAGTAGCCATTTTGGAAATTATTTCATTTGACCAAAATCTGTATGAGAAACTTAGCAGTCTCCTACCTGTGATACCGCCCTCATTTTGATGCTATTTTTTTCTCAATTTATGCTAAATTTTAGTAAAATTTTGGAGTCTCCCTCATTTGTACAGAGAATTTACCTATATATACTACTCAAAGTTTGATAGGGATCACTTTTTATATACCAAATTTTGCACTGAAAATTTAAAATTTCTTGACAGAATTTGTACTCGGTATATTGATAAATATCTTAAGCAGAAACTCATGTGCAGTTCAGTACTCATAAAAGTGCACACTTCTCACACTTCGCAAATGAATGCATGCAGTCATGCACCCCAAAAATCTTGCGTAGCACTGCTTTTCAACAGACCAATCAAACTTGTCAGTGTTCCTTTACCAAGCTTAAAAAGAACTTCATTTGATTTGTGAAACACTATAATGCCTAGGGGACAATTAAGAAACTGTTTGAGCCCCGAAGAAATGAATCGTCGTCGGAATGGTGGAATCTGGCGTCTCTCAACGTCGTGTTGCTGGGATTCTGAATGTGTCTCAGAGCGTAGTTTCCCGAATGTGGGGTCGGCATCTTACCCATGGAAATCCTTCAATCAGACACTGCGGGGTCGAGAAAGGGCTACAACTCAACGTCAGGGCCGTTTCTTGTTGATTCAGTCTCGACGTCAACGGTTCCTGAACGCTACGCGTTTGCATAACAAGCTTAGGAACGGAACTGGAGTACGAATTTCTACACAAACTGTCAGAAACGGGCTCAAAGAGTTTGGACTTAATGCCATGAGGCCTGCTGTACATGTTCCGTTGAGGAGTCAGCACGTGCTATACCGGTTGGACTTTTCCAGAGCTCACGTCAGGTGGACAGTTCGTGACTTGACGCCAGTCCTGTTTACTGAGGAGTCCAGATTCTGTCTAGACTTCACTTATAAACGTCAATTAGTGTGGCGAATGTCTAAAGAGCGATTCTATGACTTGAATGTTGCAGAGCATGATCGCTATGGAAAGGGGTCAGTCATGGTTTGGGCTGGGATAAGAGTGAACGGTAAAACTGACTTGTACGTCGTTGAAAACGGAACGTTAATGGCAGTGAGGTACTGTAATAATGTTCTTGATGAGTTTGTGAGACAATATGCAGATTCTATCGGCCCGGACTTTATTTCGGCTGGACGATAATGCCTGTCCCAACCGTGTCAACGTGACTGATTCCTATCTTGAACGTGAGACAATCGTTCGTATGGACTGGCCTGCTCGGTCATCGGACTTTAATCCGATTGAGCATGCGCAGAATATGCTACAGCATGCTGTTTCAGCCCAACCTGTGCATCCGAGGACTTTACAGGAGCTCAAAGATGCACTGGTTGCTGAATGAAAGCCGATTCCCCAAAACCGGATACAGACTCGGATTACGAGCATGCGCAGGCGATGTCGTACTGTAATTGATGCCCCAGGATGTCATATACGATATTAGGTACGTTTGTCTAAACAAATTTGGAAATTTGTGAAAAATCAGTTGTCCAAATCCCTTCGAGTTACGGCAAATTTTGGGGGTACCAATACGGTTGCTGTTGTCACGCTTGAATGCAGTACCAGTTGACAAAATTAATCACTAGGTTTTGTGAAGGATACGTTTCCAATCATTATGTATCAAATTTGGATTCAGCTGATTAATCCATCCAAAAGTTATTTTGCATTAAAAAAGTGATCCATATCAAACTTTGAGTAGTATATATTCTTTACATCTTCATCAAAACAATGGCAAATCTCCCTCTTATAGTTCAAAAAATATCACAGGTATGCAGCCTAAATGAGAGGTTTAAGTACAATTCAAGAATAACAGAGAAATGTCAAGCCATTTTGGATCAAGATCATTATCTGTTCTATCTACTGTCAGAGATCTAACACATATCCTGCTGAATAAATTAATCTACATGTAGTAACACCCATTGCTGACTATCAACCAATAAGGTTAGTTGAAACTGTTACATTCAATTCACAAACTGCATGTCAAACAGTGTAGATCTCCAGAAGCCAACTGATCTGGGTCTACACTATTTGCAGAGGTAGGATTTGTCATGTTCAGCAGGATAAAGGCTGGCTATATGTACAATATTCATGTTCATTATCTACCCCCACATACTGCCTCATGTCCGTGGTGCTCTTGCATTTGCATAGGTTTTCTCACAAGGGAAATCCGAAGTTTTTCCTGGCTGAGCAATACCCACTAAATTTCACTACTTGGCTAACAATGGGGGTAAGGCTGACACAATTAATCAGATAATCGATTGATTGACCAATAAGTTCCACAAAAATGATTATCATTACTGATTTGCTAAGAATCGATAATTTGATAAGTACATGTACAATTTACTACTCAAAGTTGTGCCTGAAATAGCAGGATGAGTGGCAAACTGTGCAGACGCTGATGAGACGCCACGTTCTGTGGCGTCTCATCTGGGTCAACACTGTTTGCTCAGGCCTGTCTTGCAAATACATATGGTAAAGTACAAAATAATTATGTTCAGTCATGTTCTGATTTTTAGCTCCAATTAGCCAGCCCTAATCGGGGGCCTGTAACCTGAATGATGAGATCCATTATCAGTCGTTCTCTATAATGAACACACATAATTTATCTTTGCCGCAGAGTATCACAAATTTTCCGGTATATTTACCAACTGGATCAGGCACAGACACCGGATTGGACCAGACTGGACCTATTTCGGTGCCATCTCTTAATTCGCTTTTCAAATTTACATTTTGATTTTCCTCTTTTTGTCTTTGAAATTTATTGTTTTGTTAAACATGTATACATGTCCTTTTGTGAAATTACAGTAATAAATTGATTGCATTCACTTTGCATTCTGTGGTCATGAACACATGAAAAGAAAAATCAAAACTACAATTTGTTTTTCTACAAAAACACAGATGTCTCCCCCGTTTTTGACTTCTAAGTATGACCTTGACATTGGAGGTATTGAGCTGGGTCTTGTGTGCAACCCATCATCTAATGAAGATGAACATTTCTGCAAAGTAACTTTAAAAAGTTCATAGAGAAATAAAAAAAGTTACTGGCCGTACACAAAAAAGCTGTTTTTTTACCTTTGACCTCTAAGTATGGCCTTGAACTTTGAGGTACAACACATCATCTCATGATGGTTAACATTTCTGCCAAGTAATTTCATACTCCACCAAAGAATAAGGAAGTTACTGACAGTCCCTTTTTTACCTTTGACCTCTAGGTATGACCTTGACATTGGAGGTATGGACCTTGGTCTTGCACATGACTCATGGTCTAATGACTGTGAACATTTCTGCATGGTTACTTTATAAAGTCCATCGCGATAAAAAAAGTTAATGACTGGACACAAAAAAATTATTTTTTTACCTCTGACCTCTTAGTATTACCTTGACCTTGGAGGTACCAACCTGGGTGTAGCGTGCAACACATCGTCTCATGATGGTTAACATTTCTGCCAAGTAATTTCACAATTTATCCAGGAATAAGAAAGTTATTGACTGAACACTAAAAAGGCCCCTTTTTGTCCTTTGACCTATTAGTATGACCTTGACATTTGAGGTACAAACTTGGGTCATACACGCAACACATCGTCCCATGGTGGTTAACATTTCTGCCCAGTAATTTCAAAATCCATCTAAAAATAAGAAAGATATTGACCGAACACAAAAAAGGCCCCTTTTTTACCTTTAACCTCTATGTATGACCTTTCAGGTACCAAATTGGGTCTTGTGTGCAACACATCGTCTGATGGTGGTTAACATTTCTGCCAAGCAATTTCAAAATCCATCTAAAAATAAGAAAGTTATTGACCAAACACGAAAAAAGGCCCCTTTTTTTACCTTTGACCTCTATGTATGACCTTGACATTTGAGGTACAAAACTGAATCATGCATGCAACACATCATCTCATGATAGTTAACATTTTTGCCATGTAACTTCAAATTCTATCTAAAAATAAGAAAGTTATTGACAAAACACGAAAAAAGGCTCTTTTTTTTACTTTGACTTCTAAGTATGACCTTGACCTTTGAGGTACCAGCCTGGGTTATGCACGCAACACATCATCTCATGGTGGTTAACATTTCTGCCAAGTGATTTCAAAATCCATCTCAAAATAAGAAAGTTATTGACCAAACACGAAAAAAGGCCCTTTTTTTACCTTTGACCTCTAAGTATGACCTTGACCTTTGAGGTACTGACCTGCCTGATGCGCACCACACATCGTCTCATGATTATTAATATTTCTGCCAAGTAATTTTAAAGTCAATCTGAAAATAAGAAAGATATTGACCGGATACAATTTGCCCATCCATACATACATACCAACAAACTTCCAAGGGAGATTATTCAAAAAGTATAAATGCGAGTGTTATAGTTCTTGTGCAATGCATGTTGTCTAATACTGATTAATATTTATATGAAGTCTCGTGAAGATAGCTTGAACGGTTTTCAAGTTATAGAGCGGGCACGAATGTGTGACAGACGGACAGACAGACCGGGGGAAAAACAATGTCTCTCCGAAAAAAAAAATTTCGGGGGAGACATAATTAAATATTATCAGGACAAAAAGAATTACTTTAACCAATAAAGTTGCAAGAAATTAAGAAATTTATGTAATCATTTTCCCGACCTTGGCTTTTATATCCCTCGATTTCGAAAAAAGCAGTTATTTTAAGAAAATAAAACAATGTAGAGAGATAAACCTTTGTGCAGTTATCAAATATGTCATTCATAATAATTTGATACCAAACTGACCACAATACAAAGCTTAATTGTAACAAGAGACAAAATATAAATAGTGTTTCCACTAGCTCCCAAAAAGGGCACAGTGCTGGTCAGGAAAAGTATGTAAAAAAGGTACTTTAAATACGCACAGCCATGTTACTGGTAAAAAAGGGCACATTTACATGCACAACCTTCATCATTACGATGACATACCCGTGCGGTATAGTGCAATTTTTACATCTCCAAAATGGCTACTTTTCTGATGAAAATTCATGATATTTTTCTTATAAATGCCCAAAATATAGGTTGTGGGTGCTCGTTAGAACCGCCTCATTGAGGCGGTTCTAACGAGTACCCACAACCTATGTCTTGGAGCAGAAATAAGAAAAATATTGTTTACCCCCGTAAACCCCAGTTTTCTCTATATAAAGTGGGGTGTAAGGGGGTGTTCATTTCACGGACTTGTTCACGTGATGTGCACAACCTTGCTAATAAGGGCACATTCAACATGTTCAATGCTAAATTATACTGCCTGTTTTTGTTTTTCATTTATGCTAAGTGAAGAGATGTGTCATATTCACCATTAGTGACAAAAAGTTTAACTTTTGTAAGCAAGCTGATCCATGATACAAACACTGACATCACACTGGGTAGGCACACTTTCACACTTCAATGGTTTAATTGGTGTCACTTACATGTGTTATCAAAACACAGTTATGACTAAAAGTGAGTAAATAAAGTACAATAAACAGGGGGATTAGCAGTCAACCATAAATGGGGATGGTCAAATAGGCAACAATTTATTGCTAAAAAAAGTGTCCAAAATAGTCCCCATTTGAACAGGCATAACTTTGTTATAGACACATCCAAAGTTTACGTCACACAAGGTCAAAGGTCATAAGCCTCATTTTATCTGGTGGGCAAAAAAACTTCCGGTTCCATACTCTACTGTTGATGTAGCACGAATTATTTTCTGTAATAACTATTGTTAAATCGACTTTCTATCAAAACTGTTTGCCACAAGCCATTTTTGACATTAAACTGATTCTTTTTCGTATAAAATTGGATAGAAAATGTACATGCTTTAATCTTATTTCCATTCGTTAAATAAAGCGCTTCGACTACGTTTTGGCATGATGGTAGGTAGTTTTATAACGCTTTTAGGCAACAAAATGTGCAATAAAATGTCAGAAGAGACTGGTTCTATATCATTTATTACTTCAAAAACACAAACTGACAATGATCAGTTAATTTTGTGGAGAAGAAATGAGTTTAATCACACGATAAATATTCGAAATTCTCATTGACACTGTACGGCAACAGTCATGTTTTGCCAACCAGATAAAAGAGTACCTCTACAGGGGAGGTAATTGGCGCATGCGCAGTGAAATGTAAACAAGGTCACGTGTCAAAACATTGGATCCGTCTATTTTTTGTCAATTTCAGTGAATTTTGTACCAAAATGTAGGGAAACATTTATTCTATCTGAAAAGGGCATGGCACTAGGAAAAAGGGAATGGTGCTAGAGAAAAGGGGCATGGCGCCGCGCCATGCTAAAAACGTCTGGGGGAAACACCAATAAAATCTTTGGATCTGTATTTTTGGTTCGGCATAGCTCAGCCTTGGCTATTATCATGGAGCATGGTAGCTCAGTGGTTAGTACTCTTGCCTATCATGCCAGAGGCCCCGTTTGATTCCTGGCATCGGTAATAAAATTGCGGTGTCCGAACATGCTCCACTTTGCAGAGATGGATGCCACAAAGTGAACCATCCTTTGGATCAGGATGTTAACTGGAGGCCCCCTGGGCAGGGAGAACCAACCCCTGTGCAGGCCCTACCGTAGTTACATGATTACTGTATAGTTTGTTTCATTGTGAGTGATTGAGTGTTTGACTTTTATGTCTCACCAACAGCTAAGGTGAGACTCATCCCAAAGTCTGGAGAAGCTCGGGATTGATCCTGTAATTACGGTAGGGGTCTTAAACCTGCAGAGGAGATGACTATTCCTGCACAGGGGGCCTCCAGTTAACGTCCCGATCCAAAGGACGGTGCACTTTTTGGCATTCATCCCTGCAAATGATGCCAATTGAGTGTGTTCAGACACCGAAACAATCACTGCCTTTGGGGATCGTACTGGGGGCCTCTACATCCCCTAGCATCAGAGGCAAGTGCACTAACCACTGAGCTATCTCACTCCTCAATATATTCTGAAACACCATTCTGGAGATAGGAAAATGATAGGGGATTCATTGAAAGTAAAGAGGAGTAATTCAGTCCATCCTGTCCTGTCCTAAAGGGCTCAGTTTTTGTGTTTTCTTCTATCAAATTAGAATATATTTTAATTTTAAAAGGGGATAATATGGTCATATCATGGTTATATCTGGAGGACAGGAAGAGGTCGACACGGCTGTACCTGGCCTTCAAAATTCATCAAGCATTATGGGAATGAGTGTGGTCCATGCTTTCATGGTTATATCTGGAGGACAGGAAGTGGCTGACACGGCTGAACCTGGCCTTTCAAAATTCATCAAACATGGGAATGAGTGTGGTTCACATTTAATTAAGTACTACATATTCTTTGATGTATTGTAATCATTATCTATATTCATGGTTATATCTCAATGCCAGGAAGTGGCCGACACGGCTGTACCTGGTCTGAGGATATACATAAATTCATCATACATTAAGGGACTGAGTGTGGTTGACTTCTAATTACTACATATTCTTTGATATATATTGCAATCATTATTTTCAGGGCACTCGACTGGATTTTTCTTTACAGATTGTTCTCCTCAGATTGCAGTGGTATCTGGTGCCAGGATGATTACCCATGAATCCAGGGGTGGGTGCAGATGCAGCGGAGTCAAAGAAATCTGGAAATGCGATTCATCCTTGCACATGGTGCTGTTGGAGTGTGTTTGGGCGTCGGTTTTTTGTAGCTGCTGCCAGGGATCAAGCCCAGGACCTCTGGTGTCGGAGGCAAGTGGATTAACCATTGAGTTATCACGCTCCTTTAATCATCGGTCGGGGCACTAGACTGGATTTATTTATTTATTTATTTTATTCTTTTATTTATTTTTTTTTTTTTTTTCTCCTACTACAGTGGTGCCTGGTGCCAGGATGATTATTGCTGCAGCCCATGGATGGACCAGATTAAGCGGAGTCAAGAGGAGCTGAAAATATGACATGTTGAAATGAGTCTCTCAAAAACATTTTAAATATTGGTTTCTTTGTAGGATAGAGGAATGAAGTAGCACGCCATAATAAATCGCCTTATTTGGAGTACATAACTGACCAGTCTGGCTGGCCCGAACCTTTTGGCCTGAAGTTTGACTCGCTTGCTATTTCGACCCCAGGGTCGTTGGCTCAGTTCCCGGTCAGGGCACTTGGTGTTTTTCTTTACAATTTTTTCTCCCCAGATTGCAGTGGTGCCGGGTTGGTTACTGATGAAGCTCAGGAGAGGTGCAGATGTAGCAGAGTCAAAAGAAGCTGGAAATGTGATATGATTACATGAGTATCCCCTGAACATTTGAAAATAATAATAATAATAATTGTCTCTTTGTAGGATGGAGTGCAAACATAAATATGTATTTAGAGTGCATGATTAATGATCTTATCTATATCTAAAACCTGTTGATTGCTCTTTATGTCTGATTTTCATCATGTTGGGTGAAAGAGGGAGGAAAAAAAATATATATATATTAATCCTCTATACTATGAGTTATTACGTAGACACTACTTTTGAAAGATTATACTTGTGAGTTATCTCGGCCAGTAGAAGGCTTTGAAACGAAAAGAAATAATATCAATCCCTGAATGTGAATGAAAATGTGGTTAATCAGTCAGGGTTCGTAGAAATACCGGAACACACCAAAACACCGGAACACACTGGTAATTACTGGAACACACTTGAATTTTTTATATTTCTTTTATTAGAAATGTCATTTTTGACTTATTTGCATTGTTATATTGTGTATGGTGTTGTTGAAAACATTTCTGATATAAAAAGCATAAATAAATTTATCTTAGTTCAGGGTTTTATCAAATGTGTTCCGGTCCTGTGGGTCTAAATAAAAACAAGAAATTATACTGAGCAGTGTATGTTTAGATTTGCTCTCTCTGATATAACTCATTTGATGACCAAAAGAATACAGTTTGACAATTCTTCTAGCCACAAAAAAGCTTGACATTTCCAGCATAGTGTCGTCATTAGGAAGAAATACATGAAATGTCAAAAACCTTAGCTCGTAAAAAAATCATTTTTATATCAGATTTTTACCAAGTTTGCTAAGTGGCAACTCTGTCTGTGTCATTTTGTCATTTTTTTATTATTATTATTATTATTATTATAATTTCTGGCCCAGTCAACAGCTTAGATCATTCCGGTCCATAGTGCATTATTTCAAAATGCATTAATTATCTCTAAAAACAACATAAGTATATAAAAACACAATGTTTATTCAAAGCACCCCGCCCTCTGGGCTTGGGGAGACCGATCGTGCTGCATGGTGCTCCCGCGCTGAGCTGAAATTGTTTGCATTCGAGTAATGATAAACGACTTCGAATTACTAAGCCTTTCCTATCAATGTTGCGAATGGGACTGCCAAATTTGGTTTCAATGGGTGACGAGAAACATCTCCAATATAACCTGAGTGGTGTTGACGGGATTAGTCCTTTTTGGCGCCGTCGTCCGTTCTGGTTCTGCACTATTTGATTAGACTTGCCTGCCGGGACCGGCACATTCTTTTGGGATATTGACCATGAAATTTATATATTCTACTATCATTCTCTCCCTTTCGCTGATTCAAGAAGGGAAGAATTTTTCTTACTGTACGGGTAACCAAAATAATATGGACTGGGCCGTTAAACTCCAACACAAAGAACCAAACAGATTACAACAAAATATCGATGAAATATTCATCATTATAACAAACCTATATATTATTAATCCCGTTTAACCCCACTTTTTGTAGTAAAAACGGAGTTGACGGGGGTATTTTTTTCTGCTCAAAAACATAGAATGTGGGTACTCGTTAGAAACTCCTCAAGGGAGGCGGTTCTAATGAATACTCACGATCTGTGTTTGTATCAGAAATATGAAAATTGTCACATTTTTTAATCTGAAATTTTTAATTTTTTTTTTTTTTTTTCACTAAATTTAAAAGGCATGTTTTTTTCTCAAAAATCTTGTTATATATATATTTTTTTTACTATTGTCTGATCTGATTATTGGTTTATCGATTAGTTTATTCATCACATATTTCAATTTTAATTTTAAGACCTAAAATCTCAAGCGAATTAAGAAATTAGGACCAACCAAAATCTCAAGCGAAGGAATAAAACAGGATTTGGACAGGCACAGACATATAACGAAAAGAGCGGACATCATGCAGTCTGATCATTATCTTGCTTCACGATTAACGGAAGCGTGTTTATTAGAGCGTGCAGTTACTATTGCATTATACACTAATCCCCAGGTAGCAAACGGGTAACTGGTGGTGCTTAAGGGGATTATATGGTTTGTTAATCGCATCTATGTTGATTAGATCACTGATGTCATTTCTTGAGAACATCGACTCAATCAATGTCAGAAAGGCGCTAAAAAAACAAAAAAAAAAAAAACACAAAAGTTTCCTTCCACAGAATAAGATGGCATAATTTTTTTACTTTTTTTTTATTTCTGCGCAAAAGATAAATTAAGGGGACTCTATAGAAACACCTCGACGTACTCTATCGATACCCACAATCTTTATTTTTGAGCAGATATAAGACAAAAAAAAATGTTTACCCTTAAACACCCAGTTTTACATGTACTATATAAAAGTGGGGTTTCGGGGGGGGGGGGGCAAAATTATACAGGCGGGTTCTCGTAATGACATTGTTCATTCTGTTCATTGATAGTCCGCCCTTGATATTCCCTTTCGGGGTTTAATGCAAACAAAAACTATAATTTGAGCCCCGCCCATCGGGGCTTGGGGACGTAAGCAGAGGTGCGAGTCGGGCCATCCTTGTATATAAAACTTCGGTTTCATTGGCCGGTAGGGCTTGAGAACACATCTCATGTGAATGTAGGTAAAAATCACCAAGAATTGAAAGAAACGTCTCCAAGATGACACATAAAGTGTTCTCATCACGAAAGCACGCCTATATAATTTTGAACCCCACTTTTGTATAGTAAAATGGGGGTTTCCGGGGGTATACCTTATTTTTCTTATTTCTGCTCTAAAATATAGATTGTGGGTACTCGTTAGAACCGCCTCGATGAGGCGATTCTTACACGTGCCCATAATCTATATTTTGAGCAGAAATAAGAAAAATATCACAATTTTTCATCATAAAATTTTCATTTTTTCGGCGATAAAGGTGGCAATGTATTTGTATAGGCGTGTTTGCGTAATGTGAATCAGTGTCGATGGGACGTAAATCCTACAATAAAAAATGAAATACTATAACTTATTACCACCGTAACAGTTATTCTAGATTTAAATAACATTTTTTGACGTTTAATGTATTTCTTATAACTTTCTTATGCCTAACGCATCAAGACAAAAATATACCGGATCACATTGCCATAAATTATTTGATGCGTAACTGGGCTAGGGTTTATAAAGTATGTTTTTTGTGTCACATTTGGTCAATATAAGGCATATGAGATGTATATTATAGTATATTCCTCCAAAATACATTTATAAGGCCAAATAAAAGGCTTTTTGTGAGTGTGTTCCGGTAATTACCAGTGTGTTCCGGTGTTTTGGTGTGTTCCGGTATTTCTACGAACCGATCAGTCACAGTGGTTTGAGTCAGCCATTTGATTCCGGCGGCAGTGAAATAATTGCAGTGTCCGAACATGCTCCACTGGCATTATTTGCAAGGATGAATGCCACAAAGTGCACCGTTGTTCGGATTGGGACGTTAACTAGAGGCCCCTTGTGAAGGGAGAATCATCCCCTGTGCAGGTTAAAGATCCCTGCCATGAAATTAGCAAAGTCAATAAATAGGAATTAATCTGTCAAATTTAGCTGCAAAATAGAACACTCTTTCGACGAAGCATGTAATGAGGAAATTAGTAACTTCTATGTTGGCAGTTCGGTAAATTTATAACTCATTTAAAAAGCGGTTTAATTGTTCCAAACCCTACGTACAGGTTTCTCAATGTCCGCCATTTTTGTTTGGTATCCAAGGAAGTGCGTGCTTTTCCGGGAAAGTTCGTCGATATTTTCCGGGTGTGCCTAACGTCCGGGATATAACGGTCTCGGGTCGTTTCGCCCGTGAGTCGTTTCGCCCATGAGTCGTTTCGCCCGTGGGTCGTTTCGCCCTGAGTCGTTTCGCCCTGGGTCGTTTCGCCCGTGGGTCGTTTCGCCCTGATTTGGTGGGTCGTTTCGCCCATATTTTTTCAAGCCATCTGGATCGAGGTTACATATGTTTTGGTATATAAAGTTATGATGGGGAGTCCCAGGAAATATTGTAATATCCTCGTTTGGTGCTTTATTTGACTTTGATCAACTTTTCATGCATTGTTCACTGACTTTGAAAACTATTGCGTCAAATGAAGCGTTCATCCTACTATTTATGTTAATTTCTCAAGAACTGTAAGACTTTCATTTATGATACATGGTAAAAACTTGCATCTTGATTGCAGCGATAATTCAGGCATCCATATTTGACATTGACCCACTTTTCACTGTTCATTGACTTTGTTAAAAATTGCGTCAAATCAAGCGACCACCCTACCATTCAAGTTAATTTCTCAAGAACTGTAAGAGCTTCGTTAATGACCTTTGTAGAAAGCTTGCATCTAGTGATGACATTTATAATGCAATTTTCCATATTTGACATTGATATAATGG
This sequence comes from Lucinisca nassula, assembly GCA_963580285.1. NCBI lineage: Eukaryota > Metazoa > Mollusca > Bivalvia > Lucinida > Lucinidae > Lucinisca > Lucinisca nassula. The sequence goes on from OY757013.1 coordinate 132,400,533, forward strand.
GACTTATGGCTGTGAAAATTACTGTGTTTATGTAAAATGTGATATTATCACATTTCTTATTGTCTAGGTTTTAGAAACTGAAATAAGAAAAATAAAGTATATATGAGGACCAACTAATTCCTGTATAAAGTGGGGTCAGGGTTTGGGGTTCTTCATAACATAGACTTGTTAACATCGATTTTCCACAAATATATACAAATTCTGGTATATTTGCACAAATCAGATATTACGTAAAAGAGTCTGGTCATGAACCGACTCAATAGAACCGAGTCTGCTCTTTTCGTTTATTCGGTGTATGCCTTGCTTCCAAAGGGTCTAACTTCAGAACTTATTTATTTTCACTGTAGCTGGTGTTGTGCCGTTTGGCGGCCGTAAAACGTCTCCCCGTACACCATCATAGTGCATATTATATTTTCTGGTCCTTTGGGATCATTGAGTTTATTTGGTATCATTTTGAAAATAGAGTTCTGCTTAAATATGTTCTATAAAAGGGTTATCCTTTGGAAGCAAGGAAAACACCGAAGAACTGAAAATTTGGAGTGTACATGTTTTCTGGGCCAGACTAGCTAGTTTCGGCCAATTAGGCCTCATCAGTGACCCTCAGATATTTTCAAAATTCCACAATGGAATCAATGACCCCAAAGGACAAGAAAATATAATCTACACTATGATGTAGGGCAGGGAGACGTTTTACCGCCACCACACAGTCCCACACACCAGTTGTAGTGAAGTTAAATATGTTCTATAAAAGGGTTATCCTTTGGAAGCAAGGAATTCACCGAAGAACTGAAAATTTGGAGTGTACATGTTTTCTGGGCCAGACTAGCTAGTTTCGGCCAATTAGGCCTCATCAGTGACCCTCAGATATTTTCAAAATTCCACAATGGAATCAATGACCAATAAGCCGGTGCTAGAAAGCGTGGTCGGTGTTGCACATTCCAGTACTGGTCATGAACAGACTCAATAAAACCGAGCCTGATATTTTCGTTTATTTGTAGTATTCCTTGCTTCCAAAGGATCTAACTTCAGCACTATTTTTTTCCGCTGATCATTCCAAGGCTAGTCTTCTGTCGCAGTTTATTTTTGTTATTGTTTGTCTTTGGGTATTTGTGTCGCTTATATTATTTTATTTTGGAGAAATAATGGAATAATGGAAATATCAATAGCGGAAAGCCAAAAGGACAGTCACTGTCCTTTTGGCTTTCCGCTATTGATGTTTCCATTAGGGTATGTTTTTTCATGTTTGTCTTTCTTTCCCTTTGGTGTCTCTGATGGGAGCTGTGGATTAATTGTATCGATTCCTGATCATTACCTCCACTTCTGCTTTGACAATTAGATAAGAGCCTCGTCACGAGAAACAATAATCACTATCATTTGTAGGAAAGTAACTGAGTAACTGTCCTTTCGCCTTTCCCTTTGGGGTGTCGTTTCATCTCAATGTCGGGTAAAAAAAACCACAAAACTGGAAGCAACGCATGCAAAGTGGCCTATACAGTGTTGACTCAAACGTGAAACCTCAATCAATCATCCATTCGTTAATTCACTTATCCATCTCCGTATATTCAAACGTATTTTCGTCCGTCCGTTCATCTACCTTGTACCAACGCACAACTCCATTCTTTATTTATTCGTTTATTCATTCAACCGTCTGTCCATTTACCCATCCATTCCGTTTGCACTCCCTTGAAAATATAAATGTGGCGAAAGGACCCACGGGCGAAACGACTCACCCGATAAGGGCGAAACGACCCACCCCCGAAATCAGGGCGAAACGACTCAGGGCGAAACGACCCGGCGAAACGACCCACGGGCGAAACGACCCGGATCCGATATAACGGGGGAAAACTCCAAAGCCAGAGAGTTATATGGTGAGGGAACCAATCTAACTCCAAACTCCCCAACAATGGTGACCCCTCGGTTTTAGTCGGACCTTCAGAATAGTGTATTCCGTAGGTCAATCAAGACCGAGGGGTCACCACTGCTGGGTGGTATGATAACGGGGTAGTAATATCCAGACGCAAACTCCCCAGTAGTGGTGACCCCTCGGTCTATCAAGACCGAGGGATCACCACCGCTGGGGAATTTGCGTCTGGATATTACCGAGGGGTCACCTCTGTTGGGCAGTTTGATCCCGACGTGTGGTGGTCAGAATGTAGTAAATTTTGTATTAGATGAAATTTTAAGCTCCATATTCTCAAAGATAAGTGAAACATTTTACGGATCGGTCTTATAATATGAACTTAGGCACAGCCTATATGCGGACATATAGTATGAAATTAGGCACTGTCTAGTCCCTGGCATGGTTATTACTATGTCCATTTCAACAATCAATCAACACTATGGTCAGGGATTTTCAATTTAAGATTTCCAAAAAAATTCTCTCTACAAAATCATTTCTACAAAAATGAATAAAGTGGATAGTGATTGAACAACACTCTGAAGCAATTAAACAGATTTGTTGATAACTCATGGGAATCTTAATCTCTATATTATAGATAATATAACTCTTATTTAATGCTCGGCTTAAAGTTACTAAAATACCACCCAGCCCCCACCAACACAGTACACTTCAAAATATAACTTTGAGCAATCAATTTTTTAAACATTAACGGGCTATAACTCTGCTGAAAATTAATTGATGTAAACCAAAAACAAAAAAAAAAAAAAAAAAAAATCTTAGTTGAGGCCCAGTAGATGAAGCTCCATACCAAATATCAAATACCTAGGCCTTGTGGTTTAACAGCAGAAGAAGATTTTTAAAGAGTTTCCTATATAAGTCTATGTAAAACCAAAGGGTCTCGGGGCGGGGGCATTTTTGGCCCCGTGGCCAACGAAGGAGAGCGTATTTTTCCCTGCAGCGGTTGTCTATCGAACAGATCGGTAGTGTAGACAAGCACACACTACCCAGGTAGATCGAAATTTCGAATTAGACAATCGGTAGTGCACACCGGGACTGGAAGGGTGGCCGGCATGCGGATACGCCCCACGCCACAATCCGTGGACAACGATGGCAGCTGGGAGAGGGCTGTGGGATGGGCCGCGGCAGACTTTGGATTCCGGGAGTGCCCGATATTTCGGGCGGATATACTGGAAACCAGGCAATGTGCGCAGGAGGACGGCGAGGATTTTATCCTATTCTCTCCGCTTCGCTGCTACACTAAAGACGCTGGCTCCGCGACGATCCGGGCCGCCTGCAAGACACCGAAAGCCCTGCACCCAAACGGGCCTGATCCATCCACCCTTCTTCCACCGACCGACAAGGTGTCCTGGGTGTGGAGGGAAAAGAAGACCAATCGGATCGGTGCGGAGACCACGCAGTTCCAGATCATGGAAATGCCGGAGATAGCCAATGGTCGCCGACTTTCCACGCTCTCTACGCGAGACAGAGAGAAGAGGCTTTGGGATCTGCTCCAAGCCGCCGACATAGAGAAGTTGAGGAGGGAGACCCAAAAACTGCTGGAAGAAGAAAAGGAAAGAAACAGGCGGTACAGGCGAGAGGAGCTAGAACAGATATCCAAGCTTGCCACCGAGCATCGGGAGTACATGGCTGCTTCGAGGACAACCGAGGAGGAGGTGGTGGGGATCCTATCTTCCAAGCAGACCAGCAAGAACTCTAGCCTCCAACAGGATACGTAGATCGTGCTGGGGTTTCGGGAGCAGCACCAGGATACACGAAAGCCTAGGGTCGTGCTGTCGAACGATTCGACTCCTAGGATAGCGGTTTGGGCAACAGAGGGCCTGGCTAGGATCATATCCAACTGCAAAGAATTCTTCGAGAAACGGGTGGACGACGGCCGCTACAAAACCACATACTGGATGCCAGCGCTGGAGCACAAGGCCCTGGTGCGGGGCCTGGAGTTAGAAGTGCAGACGAGCAAGAAGTTCTTTGGTAGGTGGGGGGGGGGGGGGGATGGAGGTTTGCTGGAATCCAATCCAAGTATTGCATGCTCCTTGGAATCTCCGCGTTGAGACTCTCCAGAGGTTGGCAGAGTCGGAGGCGGAATTTGTCGAAAAGGCTTCGTGTGTGCGACGGGTGGAGATCGCCCCCTAATCTATAGATCTGTGGAAAGCCGTGGATATGCTCCCAGGAGAATATCTCTGCAGAAGGTTCTGCACGCAGATGTTTCGGGGAGCCCCCAGAATGCTGCTATATGTGGTTCCCCTAGACGAGGGGGAGAGCCGATGACGGATGTGGAACACCCAACGTACGGACACTTTCTGGAGAAGGAGATAGTGCGCCTTGGTGGGCCGGCAGAACTGGAAAAGATGCGGAGCCCCATCCTCTGCAGGTTTGGGGTAGAAAAGACGACGCCTACAAAGAGGAAGGACAGGATGGTCTCCATAGCCTCCACACCAGCCGTCTAGCGTACAACCCCTCCAAGATCTGTGCAGAATACGGGAGCCCCGCAAATGGCCACAACGTACAAACCCCCGTTTTTCCACCCCAACATTTCTTCCGCCATTTCGGGCGAGATCTCCCCCAAGATCTTCCCAACACACTTCTCCCTCTTCCATATCCTATCTTCTCCCTCGGGACCCCAACCCAGTTCCAACGCCCATTCGCGGGAAGCCTCCCGGATCTCTTCTAGATCTCCCCACTCGATCTGCCCCCTTTCCATGTAGTTCTTCTTGTGTTCTCCAAACCCCTGGACCCTAGGACAACATCCTATTTTCTGCAAGAGCTCTATGCCTGCCCGCAAACAGAGTTTGCATATATGTATTTCGCAGATATATGTTCTCGTCCAAATGTTCCTTCTCCCCAGCTCCAGGCTTCGACTTTGTGGGCACCAGCTCCCACCAGCACCAGCTGTTCGAAGGTCCTCGGAGATACTTGTGGGGGTCTTCGATTATTCCATGTAGAAGGGATCCCCGATGGGCGGTGGCCTCTGTGCTTGTTCATCCGGAGGAACGGAAACAACGGCCTGCGGGTTGGTGTTCGGCGGCTTCTTCGCGTGTGGCGGAGCCATGGGCGTACAATGGTTCCAGGTCTTTGCGACCACCGCCCAGACGACCGCCGCGGCAATCGAGATGTATACCCATCCTCGGGCCGTATCCACCATTTGCTCTATTTTCTCGAGGACCGTCAGGGTATCTTGTCGGGCCTCCTCTGTTTTTTCCTCTGTCTCTTCCAGGACGGCATCGATATCTTCGTCTTCTTCTTTGTCTGTGTTGTCGGCCAACTGGGCCAGCACCTCCTCCAGCAATCTCGTAGATTGCTCTGCTTGGGACTCGAGTCCCTCCAGCCTTTTGTAGAAGTCTATGACAGTCGGGCGCGGGGTTTGTTGTTGTTCTCGGGCGGAGCCAACGGAAGCAACTCCTTTGTAGGGCAAGATGCCTTCTGCTGGCTCCGATATATCTAGTCCAGGATCGTCGCGAGACACACGTTCTATAGCGTGCGCACCCTGTCCCTATATTTTGTCTAGCCTAATTTGCCCTATTTTGTATTTTCGGCGAACTTCGGCGCCCCATAGTAGACCTTTGGATTTGCAAATATCTTCGATATCGTCGAGCGAAAGATTCGATTTTCCCATTTTGTATCCAACGAAATAGATATATTTCCAAATCGGGACGCGAGCAAATCAGAAACGTTCCGAGAATTTTGCCAAGCAGTTGCAGAGCAAACGGGGAAACAAAACAAGCAGTCCGGAAACAAAACAAGAAAGCAGCTATGCAAACGAGGAAACAACTGCTTGGCAAAATTCTCGGAATGTTTGGACGAGAACATATATCTGCGAAATACATATATGCAAATTCTGTTTGCGGGCAGGCATGGAGCTCTTGCAGAAAATAGGATGTTGTCCTAGGTTCCAGGGGTTTGGATAACACAAGAAGAACTATATGAAAAGAGGGCAGATCGAGTGGGGAGATCTAGAAGAGATCTGGGGCGTTGGAACTGGGTTGGGTCCCGAGGGAGAAGATAGGATATGGAAGAGGGAGAAGTGTGTTGGGAAGATCTTGGGGGAGATCTCGTCCGAAATGGCGGAAGAAATGTTGGGGTGGAAACATGGGGGTTTGTACGCTGTGGCCATTTGCAGGGCTCCCGTATTCTGCACAGATCTGTTGTACGCTAGACGGCTGGTGTGGAGGCTATGGAGACCATCCTGTCCTTTCTCTTTGTAGGCGTCGTCTTTTCTACCCCAAACCTGCAGAGGATGGGGCTCCGCATCTTTTCCAGCTCTGCCGGCCCACCAAGGCGCTCTATCTCCTTCTCCAGAAAGTGTCCGTACGTTGGGTGTTCCACATCCGTCGTTGGCTCTCCCCCCTCGTCTAGGGGAACCACATATAGCAGCATTCTGGGGGCTCCCCGAAACATCTGCGAGCAGAACCTTCTGCAGAGATATTCTCCTGGGAGCATATCCACGGCTTTCCACAGATCTATAGATTTGGGGGCGATCTCCACCCGTCGCACACACGAAGCCTTTTCGACAAATTCCGCCTCCGACCGCCAACCGCTGGAGAGTCTCTACGCGGAGATTCCCAGGAGCATGCAATACTTGGATTGGATTCCAGGAAACCTCCACCCCCCCCCCCCCCCTACCAAAGAACTTCTTGCTCGTCTGCACTTCTATCTCCAGGCCCCGCACCAGGGCGTTGCGCTCCAGCGCTGGTATCCAGTATGTGGTTTTGTAGCGGCCGTCGTCCACCCGTTTCTCGAAGAATTCTATGCAGTTGGATATGATCCTAGCCAGGCCCTCTGTTGCCCACACCGCTATCCTAGGAGTCGAATCGTTCGACAGCACGACCGTAGGCTTTCTTGTATCCTGGTGCTGCTCCCGAAACCCCAGCACGATCTACGTATCCTGTTGGAGACTAGAGTTCTTGCTGGTCTGCTTGGAAGATAGGATCCCCACCACCTCCTCCTCGGTTGTCCTCGAAGCAGCCATGTACTCCCGATGCTCGGTGGCAAGCTTGGATATCTATTCTAGCTCCCCTCGCCTGTACCGCCTGTTTCTTTCCTTTTCTTCTTCCTGCAGTTTTTGGGTCTCCCTCCTCAACTTCTCTATGTCGGCTGCTTGGAGCAGATCCCAAAGCCTCTTCTCTCTGTCTCTTGTAGAGAGCGTGGAGAGTCGGCGACCATTGGCTATTTCCGGCATTTCCACGATCTGGAACGGCGAGGTCTCCGCACCGATCCGATGGGTCTTCTTTTCCCTCCACACCCAGGACACCTTGTCGGACGGTGGAAGAAGGGTGGATGGATCCGATCCGTTTGGGTGCAGGGCTGTCGGTTTCTTGCAGGCGGCCCGGATCGTCGCGGAGCCAGCGTCTTTAGTGTAGCAGCGAAGCGGAGAGAATAAGGATAGAATTCTCGCCGTCCTCCCGCGCACCTTGCCTAGTTTCCAGTATATCCGCCCGAAATATCGGGCACTCCCGGAATCCAAAGTCTGCCGCGGCCCATTCCACAGCCCCCTCCCAGCTGCCATCGTTGTTCACGGTTTGTGGCGTGGGGCGTATCCGCATGCCGGCCACCCACCCAGTCACGGTGTGCGCATACAAGGCAACGAAGATTGTCCCTTGGGGTCTGTCGGCTAGGACAAGGCATCTATCCAGGCTGCCGGCCTGGTTTGTCCACAACCTAGAAGGCGGCTGTACGACAAACAGATTTTCTTCCTCCGGAGACATGACGCCAAGCGCCTCCTCGACCACCTCTTTTGCCGTGTCCGTGGAAAGATCCCTGCCCCTGCACGCATAGAAGGAATCCTCGATCCTTGTGCATCCTCTTTCTTGCACATCCGGGTGTGAGAAAGTCCTCCGCAGGTGCTCGTTCTGACAGTCCACATAGTCGGCGAGATGGCCCCCATGTGCTTCCGAACCTCCCCGGCCTCGAAGTTGGAGACGACCTCGGTGTAGAGCTTGGTTCGAACCGTGTACCCGCTCGCGCCCTTTCCTATCCAGGTGCAGACATGGTTCCCTACGGACTTGGTGTTGTCCAGGACCGTCGGGCATCCCTGTTCACGAGCGCGCCGTTGGGATCTTCTTGTATCCTGAACCCGAGCTTTCCCAGATGGGTCACGAGACGTCCCGGAGAAATCCTGGGTGTAGTCGATCGAATAGAGGCCGTAGCCTTTCCCAAGAAGCAGTTTCTGGAGCTTTGGAAGCCTTGCCTGTAGGCTGTCTATCTCCACCTCGGAAACATCCACCTTCGTCACGAAGATCGCGAATGGGTCCTTTCCGTGCAGTTCCGTCCACCTTTTCTCCACGAGCCTGTCGGTATCCGCCTCTATTCTTTCCACCGGGGCCAAAAAGAGCGTTTCGTTTTGCTAAAATAGATTGGGAGGCTTAAAAGGCTAAATGGACCTTTAATGGCTGAAACAAAAAGTCCATTCGCCCCCTGCTGGTTGGGTGTGTTTATTTCAAGAACTTCTTCACGTGATACACACAGTGAGACAATGGCACATTTCAGCATCAGTTTAGTCCGCGATCTTTATTCAAACAACACAAAGATGGTGAGTCCCAGGTTCATCAAGACATAACAAGAACACGCCTATTTAATTTTGATCCCCTTAAACCCAAGATTTATATGGTTTTCAGGGGTATACATTTTTTTCATATTTCTGCTCAAAAACATAGATTGTGGGTACTGGTTAGAACAGCCTTGTCGAGGCGGTTCCCACAATCTATGTTTTGAACAAATGTATGAACAAATTAATATGATAAATTTTTAATTGAAAAGCGAAAAGTGAATACTACACTATTTATTATATATTGGCTGCATATTCGACTGCATTTTACCCCGTTTTCTATAATAGCTTCATTACCTATGATTTCATTATTGGCTGCATTTTTTTAATATAGCTGCACTAAAGTGCTGCGTTTTACCCTGACCCATTGTAAAGGTTCAGAAGGTTCAGAGAACGGCTGCCCGATGGACCTGCAGGCGATGGCGGAACAGAAGCAGTGTTGGTGATATGCTCGATGAGCTGGAGTGGCCATCCTTGGAGGCCCGTCGCGAGCAGTCATCTTTAACCTTCTTTTATAAGATTCACTCTGACACAGTGTCTCTTAATAAAGATAAATACTTGACCCCTGTGACTACTTCAACTCAAACAAGGGCATCAAAACTAAACAACAGTCAATATCGTAGGTACCAGGCCTATAGTGATGCCCTGAAGAATTCTTTCTTCCCTAGAACTATTCCTCAGTGGAATAGTCTTCCCTCCTCTGTGGTAAATGCCAAAACTGCAGAGGAGTTCAAAGCCCGCATAGTGTAGATTGGGATCCAGAGGTGTGCGTTTTAGTACACCTCTGAAAGCAGATTGTAAATAGTTTTAAGAACTCATCCAGTGGGTGTGTTTTTTTTTTTTTTTTTTTTTTTTTTGCTAAATTCTAAATTTAGCGCACCACCCAACTGAGGTAATGGCCAAGTTTGACCGACTCAGTATATGAAGATAGATAGATAAATGCCTTCACTTCTATTTTTTATACTTTCCCATCATTCGGTCTGGAACTGTTCATTGTGGTTTGATCTCTTGGGGTTGGACACGGACGTAAATAAACGTGGATTTGTATACAACAACAACCAATTTTGGAAAATTAATTCGTCGAATTGTCTCATTTTGCACCAAAAGATATATTATATGTATTTCAAAACAATCGCTTTATATGGATTTCTTCGAGTTGGAAGAAAACTGTAAACCAGAACCTGGATACGAAGCCTTCAAAGGTTTTTCAAAGTGAAGCAATTGTCACCCCACCCACTGTATTTTCTATCTTCCTATAGTTTTTCAAAGTGAAACAATTGTCACCCCACCCACTCTATTTATATATATCTGGGTCAAGTTTGAATACAGTTCATGTCGGGTCAAAAAGTAGGTCAAATCAGTAAAACCTTCTGAACAAACTAGAGGCCACAGGTTTGGTCCAATCATCATCAAACTTGCTCAGAATGATCAACTTGATAATATCTTGGTCACGTTTGAATATGGTTCATGTCAGGTCACAAAGTAGGTCAGTAGGTCAAATCATAGAAAAGCCTTGTAAATACACTAGAGTTGTTGTTGTTGTATATCTATAGCTTTTTTCGTGACGTACTTCCGGTTCTAAAAATAGAACGGGAAAAGCCCTGGCCGTCATCTGTCGTATTGCTTCAAAGGTAAAACACTGGAATTCTTTTAAACTTTTGGCGAATTCTATTGTAAGATAATGGGAAAATCACCGATATGCCGCCAGATGTGAAATTTCGCATTACAAAAACGATATATTGTACATACGACCCAACAGGGTCCTCTCTCTCTCTCTCTCTCTTAGCGCACCAACAATTAGCAAGCGCAGGTAAATGTAAATGACAGTTTGCCATTAAATAACGCCACATCAACCGACATGTAGCATGTCAACAACGTCGTGTCTACATCAAACCAACTTCAAAGCGATGCACTGAATTTGACTTTGCAACGTTGATGAAACGTCAGAACGTTGCGTTGGCGATAATACGGCATTGCTTAATAAACCTAAAAACAAACGTAGAACATGAGCACGAAACACTCCTGCGCCAGGGCAAGATTTAACAGTAAAATCTGGTAGATTTGCAGATTGGTTCAACCTGTCCATGGCCTACATTAACCCATTTGGTACCAGAAACCCCAAAAGGGGTAAGTGGCAAACAGTGCAGGCCCAGATCAGACGCCACAGAACGCGGCGTCTGAACAGGGCCTACACTGTTTGCAAAAAGTTTGGCCATTTCCCAAATAAATTTTGAAGAAAACATAACCTGACACCCCTAATTTTGAAATGGACTCCTGCTATATATAAGAAGGAAGCAAAATTGGTTATGGGCTTCTTGGATACAGGGATCAGTCAAACCTCTCTCTCATCTCAACGGTCACGTGACATTGAAGTGAGTTGGAGTGGTTATCGACGGCATGATGTCGAGCCAACGTTGACTCGACGCCCGACTGTCAGTCCACTCATTAGTGTTTTTTCAACTGTCAGTATGTTTATTTGTCTGTCTAACTGTCCGTCCATTCGTTTGTTAGTCAGTCAGTCGGTCTGTCCGTCTACTGTCGGTTTGTCAGTCAAACCTCTCTCTCTCACCCCAACAGTCATGTGATATTGAAATGAGATGGAGTGGGTGTCGACGGCATTATGACGAACCAACGTTGACTCGACGCTCCTCCGTCAGTCCACCCATTAGTTTATTTCAACTGTCAGTATGTTTATTTGTCTGTCTAAATGTCCGTCCGTTTGTCTGTTAGTCAATTTGTTTGCCTGTCCGTCTGTCTGGTTGTTTGTTCATATCACTCAAATGTAAAATCAGTTTGTTTTAGGAGATGATATTTATAAGCCTCAGACTTACTGTCAGATTGTATTTGTCAGTTCCAATGTATTTAATTGTACATGATGTTTGCTAGTAATAAAATATTGTTTAACCCAAAACAAACGTAGCCTGTCCACATGAATCTTCAATTTATTAAAATTGCACATGTAGACAGATCGCTGGACATTTTAACTGCTCTTCACGACAGGTCGTTGGACATTCATTTTTAAATTCTACATGTAGACAGACCGGTGGACAGTTTCAACAGAGAGAGAGAGAGAGATCTAAGTTCTGTCCGCATGTGATAGCTATACTTGGATAGCGAATAAAACGAAAAGTTACGTAAAAAAACTTATTTTGTAAGTAAGCTTTCGTGAATATCGGTATCTCAAACCGTTGACATGGGTCATTCAGGGAGAGATTTTCGTCAATTAAAAACGGATTTAGGATAAATGAATTTCAGTAATAAAAGCAAAATATCATTCTTTCCTTCTTGAGGCATTATTTCAATGTAAATGGGTATATTTTCCCTCAAAATGCCTGAATATTGTTAGCATTTTAAGTTCCGCCAATACATTTGAATAGTGATGGACGTTTCAATTGACGGCCAGTGCTTTGCGCAAGCGCAAGAATGACGTCCTAAACGGAATTCCTAAAACCTCCTATAAGGCATTTTATCGCTGCCTATAGCCACTTGGTACTTAAATAAGTCACTTCACTTGTACATTTCACTATGTGAAAAACTCATCATACTTATATTACCAAGGTTGGCAAAAAAACGGAAAATACTCATATTTCCCTGGACGGCGGGAAATACAGGGAATTCCCGGGAAATAGAGGGAATTCCCGGGAAATACTGGGAAATATATATTTACATAGGTGGTGCCAACTGAGACTGCTTAATATACCCCAACTACCTAGCTATATGAAAGCAAAATTATTTCAAGTTTATGCAGGGCTTGAAAAATCCACTTGTCTGCTTGCAACGACAAAAAAAATTGAAGGAAATGCAAAAAGTTTGTCTAGTCCTTATGACATAAATTTACCAAAGTTTACATGCACTTAGTCATGTAGGACAAGTGAAATTTTGAAGAATTTTCCAGCCCTTTTTACATTGAATAACTTGAAAGATCTATAGTCCCTTGTCTTCATAAATTATAGAATGTATATAATTTCTTTTCAAATGTGACTCTAAAATATAAGTTTTTAACTTTCAGCTTTTTCCCTTGCATGTAATTTTAAGACTTAGGTGACTATCTGTAGATAATTTAAGAAACCTTTTATGCTTAAATTAATTGTGTTCTTTAAATACCTGTCTCAAAAAAAAACAAACAATTAAATTATCACACCTTTTAGCATTAGGAGTATGATTACTTGACAAACTTGCAAACAAACCTAAACATCCTTAAAATTCAAACACCCCAAAGAGTTATTGTAAATCTCAAAAAAAAAAAAAAAAAAATGAACCGTGTGATTAGTGTTACGCTAAAGCATACAATGCATATAGTTTGATCCAATGGCAAACTCTCTTAAAGTAGCTAAGTGATTCAGATCTGGGTCTGCACTTTCTGCCCAGGCAAGTCTGTCCCAAATATTGGGATCATTATGGTATTTCATCTTCTTAAGCATATGAGTGATTTATAAATTACTCTCTGCACCCTACATAACAACAGATCACTTTATATTTATGCTTGTGTTTGGTTGAGTAAAAGCAGACTTTTGACATGTATGTATCGGGACTCGGGAGGCATATTGCATACCTGTGATAAATTTTTTAACTGTATGAGGGAGATTCGCCATTGTGATGATGGAGATGTAAAGAATATATAGGGAAATTCTCAGTTCAAATGAGGGAGACTCCAAAATTATACTAAATTCAGCATTAATTGAGCAATGTAGCATCAAAATGAGGGAGTCTCCCTCCTGATGAGGGAGGTATCACAGGTTTGATATTGCAAAATAGCTAACTGTTCATTATTTGAATTAAATTACACAAAAATTAACAGTGTTTTTCTCTGAAATAACTTAACAAAAATCATATTTCCAACTATTTCCCAGTATTTCCCACTTTTGCTGAAATTTGGAGTATTTCCCAGGACAGTAATTACCGGTAAATACCAGTGGGAATTCCCACCACCGGTATTTACCGACCAACCTTGTATATTACAGTGCAATTCAAAATCTTTTTGTGCTCCTGATGAATTCCATCAGTGCATCTGTCAGTTCCTTCCTTCCTTGCTTACTAATGTCTTCAATCATGCCTGTCAACACTTTCAGGTTAATGTCTGTTACCATTTTCACCTCCTCCCTGCCCAGAATCTCTTCAACATTATACTCTAAAGTATCCCTTTCTGATTTAAATCTCTGACAGTGGAACAGATAATGATCTACATTCTCTTTCATGTTGCATGTCTCGCACAAACTTGACAGATCTTTGTTTAACTTTGCCTGGTGATTATTTAAGATTGAATGTCCACACAGCAACTGATTTACTGCAGAAAAAGTCCTTCTGTCCCTATCTCCATGGCAGATCCTTTTTCCCACTTCCCCAAATATTTCCTGCAATACGTTCATTTTGTCTGAGCACTTGTATCTTCTTTCCCATTTTTCCTTTCCCTGTGATTTACACTCCCGTACTGCTTCTTTCTTGTCCAGGGTCGGTTTTACCTCATTGTTTTTAATAATTTCTGATGCTGCCGCCTTCGCCTGTTGATCTGCCAACTCATTCCCCTCAATATCTTTGTGACCCGGTACCCAATGAACTTTGACAATCTTCTCCCTATACCTTACCTTTGCTAAACACTCCTTGATACTGAGAACTGTTTCAATCTTGTTTGTTGGCATTTCAGTACTGAAAGCAGTCTTAATAGCTGGTTGACAATCGGTCAGAATATGGACTACTCTGCCTTTGAAGTCTAGATCAGCCAAGAATTCTAGCCCGATCTGTATACCTACCAATTCTCCAATATAATTGTTACCTATAGGAGAGACTCCCTTGTTCATCAAAACTGGTGTGCTGGAGTAACCCTCTAGGTAGACCACAGCACCAGCTCCAGTAGGACCGGGATTACCTAATGCTGATCCATCTGTGAACATTAATACATCATTTTTATCACAATTGCTTAGTAGCTCTAATATATTTTTTTTCTGTTCTTCCTTGGAGAATGTGAATTCTTCTTTGTGTACACTTCCTGTCTCTTTGATGAGCCCCATCAATTCCTTAGTATATCTGAATTCCTTCTCAATGTTCTCAAACTCTAACATTCCCTTCAATTCCCTAAACCTAGACATCAATAAATGAAAAATAGTAGCTCTTCTACCCACAGTTTTACCCCCCTCTATCCATTCATCAAATTATTCCCTGAGAGGATCATCTTCATACTTGGCACTGATTCTGATAACTTCTTGTGCTTGTCTTATCTTCAGCTGTAGGTCTACAGACATGGTGTTTGTCAAGACTTCCAAAGCTTCTGTGCTGGTACTGTTCAAACAACCTGATGCCTTTAGCATCGCTGACCGCTGAACCTTTCCAAATTCCTTACTGCTTTCTGCAAGGGACTCGACTGTCACTGCTGCTCCATATTCCATCACAGGAAGAACCAAGGATTTGTAGAGGCCACCGGTTTGTTCCAATCATCATCACACTTGCCCAGAATGATCATCTTGACAATGTTTTGGTCAAGTTCTAGCTATCAAGTTCGAATATGGGTCATGTTGGGCCAAAAAGTAGGTCAGTAGGTCAAATCAGAGAAAAACCTTGTGAACACACTAGAGGCTACCGTTATGGTCCGATCATCATCAAACTTGGTCAAGCTCATCGGAGTCTAACTGTTGGTTTTCTTTTGCTCCAGCATTTCAGTGGTTTCTTGCTATCGAGTCCTCACCGTTGTCTCACCTCTGTGGTTCTTTGATTTTTGTGTTCACGGAGATGTTGCACTGATGAGTTAGGAGGCCTTCATGCGGACTGAACAAATTATTTGTCTAAATCGCGACGGAAGTAAGGGCGAGGATTGTGGCCACGTAAAATCGATTTAAGCCCCCCAGTGGAAATCTTCCACTGACCGTTCCAAGGCGGCTCTTCTGTGGTGATTTATTTATGTTGTTGTTTGTTACTTAATGTGTGTATCACTTGTGTCTTTTGATTTTGCATGGCCATATGGCCATTTTGTGGGAAAGTAACTGTCCTTATGGCCTTCCTTTGTTTAGGTTTCCATTATGGTCTGGTCGCTTAATGTTTGTATTTCTTTCCCTTTTGTGTCTTTTATGGGTGGAGTTAGTTAATTGTATCAATTCCTGATCTTTGTTTTACTTCTACTTTGCTCAGAATGATAGTCTTGACATTATCTGGGTCAAGTTTGAATACGGGTCCTGTTGGGTCAAAAAGTAGGTCAGTAGATCAAATCATAGAAAAACCTTATGAACACACTAGAGGCCACAGTTTTGGTCCGATCATCATCAAGTTTGCCCAGAATGATCATCTTGACAATATCTCAGTCAAGTTCAAATATGGGTCATGTTAGATAAAAAGTAGGTCAGTAGTTCTAAACCCTCTGAACACACTAGAGGCTACAGTTTTGGTCCTATCATCATCAAACTTGCTCAAAATGATCATTTGCCATTTAATCGGTTACTTTCGAATATGGGTCATGTCTGGTCAGTATGTAGGTCAGTAGGTCAGATTGTTGAAAAGCCTTGTGAGCACACTAGAGGCCCCAGTTTTGGTCCGCTGATCATCAAACTTGCTCAGAATGATCATCTTGACAATATCTGGGTCAGTTTTGAATATGGGTCATGTCGGGTCACAAAGTAGGTGACTAGGTCAAATGTTACTCCGTACTATAAAAAAGGAAAAAGTATGATGCTGCAAATTATTATAGACTAGTGTCGCTTACATGCATTTGTTGCAAAACCCTAGAGCATATATTAGTCAGCAATATTAACAAGCACCTAGCCTTTGAAAGCATTCTTGCTGACTGTGAACATGGTTTCCGCAGTCAAATGTCTTGTGAAACCCAATTAGTACTTTATTATCATGACAAGTGGCCACAAACAGACTGACTTAATTATCGTGGACTGCAAAGGCTTTTGATAAGGTACCACACAGGAGGCTATTGTACAAACTGGAGTATTATGGGATAAGAGGATCCACACATAAGTGGATTAGCTCATGGCTTTCTGGGCGCACACAAAAAGTTTTACTTGATGGCCGAGCTTCCGATCCAGTCCCTGTCCTATTTGGGGTCCCACAAGGACCGGTCTAAGGTACTTAGACCGGTCGTTTTTTTTTTTTTTAATATTCATAAATGATCTCCCCGATAATATCAGGTCAGCTGTCTGTTTGTTTGCTGATGATTGTGTACTGTAGAGGAATATATACTCTCCTTCTGACTGTCTTATTTTACAAGATGACCTGGACCGACTAGCACAGTGGGACACCATTTGGCAGACTAAGTTTAACCTTCTTCTATAAGATACACTCTGATATAGTGTCTCTGGATAAAGATAAATACTCGACCCCTGTGACAGCTTCAACTCAAACAAGGGCATCAAAAGTAAATAACACACAATATCGTAGGTACCTGGCCTATAGTGATGCCCTAAAGCATTGTTTATTTCCCAGAACTATTCCTTCCCTCATCTGCGGTAGATGCCAAGTCCACAGAGGAGTACAAAGCCCGTACAGTTTAGGTGTGAAATTTTGCATTACGAAAACATGCCTATACAAATACATTATCAATTTTTCGGCCAAAAAATAGAAATTTTAAGATAAAAAATTGTGATATTTTTCTTATTTCTGCTCAAAACATAGATTGCTGGGACACAAATCCATGTTTTTGAGTATTTTTAAATTATCACTGGCAAAATATTTTAATGAAATTTGAATTCCAATCATGTAAATTCTCATCAGTGACATGTCTGATTTATAGAATAAAATGTTTATTAATGATATCTACAATTTAACAGGTAAAGCCAGAGGTTCAAGGCAAGGATCAAAATCTTGGTGTTCAAGTTTCCATTGTGTCAAACGTTTTGTTTCGCGAATGTGATCCCCATTTTTAGCTCGGCTGTTTTGGCTGTTTTCGAAGAAGACGACGAGGTATTTCAAAGCTCTGTCGTCGTCTGCGTTGTCGTGCAAAAACTTGGACATTTTGTAGTATCTCTGTCATTACTGAACATATTAACTTGAAACTCAGAATAGTTGTTCATTATGAAAAGGGGAACTCATACCAATAGGTGAGGTAACTCTCAACATATTTTTGGCACAGTTATGCCCCTTTTTGGACTCAGAAATTTTGCAAAAACTTGGACATTTTGTAATATCTCTGTCATTACTGAACATATTTACTTGAAACTCGGAATAGTTGTTCATTATGAAAAGGGGAACTCATACCAATAGGTGAGGTAACTCTCAAAATATTTTTGGCACAGTTATGCCCCTTTTTGGACTTAGAATTTTTGTTTAAGTAAAAGAAACTGCAGCCCAGCATTGGCAGCCGCATACGGTGCTCTTGTTGCCAGTTATTACTCATCATCTAACGTTGGGAATATTATTTATAAAATGAAGATTTTCACAACAGTTTAAATGTTATCAACCTTTAAATATTGGACCAAACCACCGGAAGTCAGCTAAAAGTATGGCATTTCTGATTGTGGTTTTTGTTTTAATCAATATTTAAGACCCAGCTGAAGATGCTAAAATGATTGAAGGCACTTTTGGATAAATTTTTGCTTGAAACATTATTTTGAAAATTTCGCTGAAAAACCCGTTTTTGAGACTTCGATAAAATGTTTGTTTCTCGATAATTTTTAGATGTTAGGTTATTTTTTTTCCTTGCTTTTAACTTTAATATTATCTTATCGCAAAAATGCTGTTCAAAGTCAAAATTCGATTACAAACAGATTTTGTGAAAAATTCACTTTTTGGCTCACCTGGGCCGGAGGCTCTAGGGGAGCTTATAGGATGGTAGTCCCTCTGTCGTCAGTCCGTCCACACTTTTGACCAGCTATATTTCTGCAGCCTGCAGGCTGATCTCATTCATTTCTCATCTGTAGCATGCCTCTGGTGGGGCATTGATGACATAAGGTTTTTTCGAAATCGCTCTAAAACTTTGGTTGCTATGGCAATCACAAGGTCCCATTGACTTACAATGGGAAAATGCTTGTCATCACCGTAGCGCCTTCAGTTTTGATCGGATCTTTCTGAAACTTATATGTTAGATGGCTGGGGATAAAAATCAGATGAGTTCGAAAACCGGCCAAGTCGGCCCATTTATCATAGAGTTACGTCCCTTTGATTGCTGAAAATGCCAAATTTTGACCTTGTAATCACTGTAGCCCCTTCAGTTTTGATTGAATCATTCTGAAACTTATATGTAAGGTGGCTGGGGATTAAACCTCGGATGAGTTTGAAAACCTGCCAAGTCAGCCCATTTATCTTAGAGTTACGTCCCTTTGATTGCTGAAAATGGCAATTTTTGACCTTGTCATCAATGTAGCCAGACTCAAAAAAAGACCCCTTTGATTGCTGAAAATGCCAAATTTTGACCTTATCATCACTATAGCCCCTTCAGTTTTGATCGAATCATTCTGAAACTTATATGTACATGTAAGGTGGCTGGGGATTAAATCTCGGATGAGTTCGTAAACGTGCCAAGTCGGCCCATTTATCTTAGAGTTACGTCTCTTTGATTGCAGAAAATGGCAATTTTTGACCTTGTCATCAATGTAGACAGACTCGAAAAAAGACCCCTTTTTGAGATTTGACCTCTGAGTGTGACCTTCACATTAGAGGTACGGACCTGGGTCTTGTGGGCGACACACCGTCTAATAAAGGTGAACATTTCTGTGAGGTAATTTTGAAAAGTCTATCCAAAAATATACAATGTACAAGTTACTGACTGGACATGAAAAATACCTTTTTTTGACCTTTGACCTCTAAGTATGACTATGACATTGGAGTTACCGACCTGTTTCTTACACGCTACACATCATCTCATGGTGGTTGACATTTCTGCCGAGTAATTTCAAAATCCATCAAGGAAATTTATTGACCCAGCACCAAAAACGACCCTTTTTTGACGTCTATGTATGACCTTGACCTGGGTCTTGTGTGCGATACATTGTCTCATGATGGTTAACATTTCTGCCAAGTAATTTATAAATCCATCTAAGAATAAGAAAATATTGACAGGACACGATTTGCCCATACATACAGACGTACATACAAATCTGTATGCCCGTGTTTGGCGGGGGCATAAAAAATTTACCAAATAATATCTGCAGTTATAGGAAATTTTTTGAGGGTCTTAAATATATGTAAGCTGACACTATTAATCAAATAAATTTAACTGGTGAACATGGTGAAGTTACAAAAATGTTTATCATTACTGATTTGCTATATAGCAATTGATTATTTGATAAGTACAATATGAACATCTTACCGTTTCAAAGTGCACATTTTATCGGCGAGTCAAAGCTTTTAACGCTGGTTATTGTTTGTTTGTATTAGAGTATAACAGCCCAGTCAACACTATTTACTTTAGGTCATTTTTTTTAGCCGGTCAGTTTACGTATCCACACTTTGCCTGGGCAGGCTTACACATATCGTCAGGTCAGCGCAATAGGGTTGTAACTTCATTTTTCAGAATTTTTCAGGAACGACAAAAAACTGTCTTATTTTTTCCTTAGTCATTGTTATGTTATGAAATCTGGATATGTTGGGTATAAAGTCAATTAACTAAAGTAGAATGAATAATTTTTAACTTATTTTATTTTTTAAAAGAGATATTTGTAAATATCTGAGATACAACCTTTTGCCCTCTGAAATGTTGCATAAATGTTCAAGGCGACTCAGTGCTAAACAGTTGTAACTCCAGTTACAACTGTTTTGCACTATAAAATGATAAAAAATATCACACAATTGTCATTGGAAAACAGTTGTATCTTTGAGAGTCTTTCTTTCATACACTGTTTACATTGTACATATTGAATGGCAAACAATGAATACCCAGAACAGAATGAAAAGGAGCAATCTGTTATTAGTCTACACTGATTGAAGACATCTGCCTGTCTGAAAAGTTATGATCATTACGGTAAAATACTTAAAAATCAAAGGCAGAGAAAAAATGCAGAATGATGCACAATCTTAACAGTGCCTTTGTTGTTTGAATAATTAAGCATTAATTAAAAAGTCTGCTGTATGCAAAACAAACAGAAGTCTGCTGTATGCACAACAAACAGAAAAAAATCTGAAGGATTTCCATGACACCGCAGAAGTTTCACTGAACCTGGATTTGCAGTGTATACAAAATGTTTTGATATATTTTGAAAGCAGAGACCTTCTACATTAAGAATCTGCTTGATGTCATCTTGTCACCCTTGGGCATTTCCAAGAAATTAAGATGGCGTCCAAGCTGGCCGAAAGAATAGAACAACTCAAACTATGTACTTAATACAGTTTTAACTGCAAACCTACATAAGACATCAAATATTTTTTCCATTTTAGGCAATTTTAACCTACATAAGACATCAAAAAAATTTTCATTTTAGGCAATTTTTAGATTTTTCCTCCTGAGTGTTTTATATTTTAACATTCCGTGGTGTTGTTTTTGTTACAAAATATTAAGTGCCCCACAAAATCTTCATTCACCATCAGTTGTTTAACCCTTTCCCACTCAGGGATTTTGTGAATTTCGCTATCAGTGTTGCACCTGACAGCAACTTCAACTAGCCATTGTTTCATAATGGATGGTCTGTTTTACACCAAACTCGGTATGAATGTTCATTGGGCAGTAGCCTTTCAAATGCATCCTTTCTTGACTTGATCATTGTTGTCATGGTAATGAGGGGGCTTCTCAAAAGTGGCAAAAAGTGTGATTTCACATGAATTTTTGACCAGATCTTAAATCTTCACACAGCTGTCAAGGCAAAAATTAAGGGGTTTGGCACTGGCCATTTTCACTGTTTGCAGCATGTTTTATGAGCTTTTATCAGCATCAGTTTTGAGGCATTTTTGACTCCAGACACCCTCAAATATAAATTTTAGCGGCCGGTTGGGTCTTACACCCAAAATTTTTCGGATGTGAGGGGGGGGGGACGCCTGCCCCCCCTTCAATCCCCCCAGAATATTTTTAGTCGGGAGGCGCACGAAGGAACATGCCACTTTTTAGGCCAACAAATCGTAAAGCAAATATAACTATCCAGTGGTAAGAAATGCAGGTTTTAGGTGCTTCTGGGGCTTAAAATGGGGGTGGGGGGAGGGTACACGTATCTGAGTGGGAAAGGGTTAACTGGTATGTTTGCCACTGGACATTTTTGTCTGACTGTTATATGCATTAAAAGACACACATTCAAGCTATTCAAAACTGCTGTTTATATTGAAAGTTTTGTGAGTTAAGCTATATTTTACAAAGTAACCCCCATACAGGAAAATATACAAAAAGTCAACACTAATATTAATTGTCCTCAACATTTTCAAATTTTTAACATATTCATGGTCTCATGAATTTTTTAAATATTCATGGTTCATGGTTTATGTTGAAATACTTACTGCAATGGAAATAGGATGTCAATTTACCATGTTTACCGAAAATAACGTATATAACAAGTGAACTCAGCTCGGTCCATGTTTTTGTTTTTGGTGTTTACAGGTACATAATGCATTTCGTTAATGTAACTTTTCCAAAATTAGACTCATTTGAATAGAAATTGGTATGTAGACCGAAACACTAAACTCTTTTTGTTGAAAAAAGATTAAAACCTCATTATACCATAGTATTCACTATTGTCAATTGTGTTACGCTTCTACTTTCATTACATGAATTAAACTTTACATTCTCAGAGAATTCTAACATTGTGTTGAAAAAAGTATGATGAACCATCTTATATTTAAAATATGTCTTTTCAAATGGCATATTTTAATTTCACCCCTAATTCTGCGCAAATATAACATATATGACTGAATGAGACTTAAGATTGCTTTCTATACATGTTCAGAGATATTCTAATACTGCGTTGGGAACTGATATAGAATCATACGCTGATAACTGCATCATCTATATCCAAATCTAATTTTAACTATATCCACATTACAGATAAGTGTAATGTAAATACATGTATAAAAAATTGCCTAATAAATGTATAAAACATTGCATAAAATATATATCACCATAATTTGCCAGCAGCAAATTTACTCACATGGGAGGATAAAAGTTTGTTGACCACAATAAAAAGCACAACATCATTTTTAATTTTATATATTAATGCCAACTGCTAGTTTAAATATTTACAGACTGCTTAAGCATGCTTCACAGAAGTGTTATTATGTTACTAATGTTTGAAATTTAACAAGGTTTGTTATTATGTTTGATACAGCACTGTAGGGCGAGAGATTACATCTCATCTCCGGAGGACAAGCCTCCAATAGTTTTACTATTGACCGTCCAAACTTTCCAAGTCAGACATTCTATTGCAGTGTCTTATAAGTTAATTGGCTTTGTGTCATTGGTTCATGTTTCATCTATTATTGTGGGTGCCTCTTGTGTCATTTTCTTTAGATGACTTGAGATGGCTGCCATCTTTGATCGCAGCCATACCGAAGGGACCTTTTCTTACTAGTTCATATAATTTTCTAAACTCAATTGCTGACTCTTTAGATATTTCCATCTGTTGTTCTGACTGAATACATACATAAGGCGATCCGGAAGCTGCTCTTTGTCAATCTTACTGGGTCTCTAAAGTGCAGTTTCGCAGCAAAGATAATTTTATTTCAAGTATTAATGTAATTTAAACTAACAAGCAGACATAGTTTTGAAATCTTTACAGTGTTCCCTTATTCTGAAATGCACTTTGGTATTCTTCTTATAGTATCTGAATGCGGTATGTTGGGTGGTTGATAACATCCATGTATTGGGGCATGATGAAAAAATTGACATCCGCACAGGTTAGAGAGGTTAATTTCATGCATAAGGTGAACCCCTGACCATCTTCTGCTTTGATATTTTTCATTGTAAAATGGTTAACTGTCGTGAGCACAGAGTTCAGAAAGCTCGCCTAATTAGTAAAATCTATAAGGTAACGTTTTGTTTGTTTGTTTGATTTGAGGTTTAAACGTCCCCGTCAACACTGTAAAGGTCATTTTGGAGACGTTGCTTCCAATTTTGTGGGACTTTTACCCGACATTGAGATGAAATGACATCTCAAGCCCTGTCGCCCAATGAAACCAATAGGGTTTATTAGCATGGACGGTCCGCCTCACATCGCGGTTCCTGGACAGGCTTAGATCCTCTAAGCGGTTTACCAGTACTAGTGTATGGGCCGGATTCAGCTCTGCCTCTGCGTGGAAGCATCATTCAGCCCATATATTTCTTCAAGCCCCTATGGGCGGGGGCGACTATAAGGTAACGTAAATAACAGTCTCATCACTTTAGGTACACTGTCAAAACCTGTTATCTCTCTTAAACAATCAACACAATGCCACTCAATGCTTTAGAATTTCACTCTTTTTAACATTACAGACAATGGCATGTGCTTTTCTCTCTGCATAAATGGTTCTTGTGGCAAGGGATAGACTTGTTTCGATATTTTTTTCATTTTAAATAATCGTAAAATGTCTTCCAATTGACTCAGATATGTTCATCGAGAATTTCATCATTCTGTTGCCAAGATAAAATAACCTGACATTAAAGACTTTTTACCTTTGCAGAATAACATTTTGAAGAGGATGTTACCATTGCCTTGTGATTTACATGTTTTGGGCTTTCAAGGTCTGCTTCATTTGCATCAAACAATTTTCCAGCTCTAAATCTGTTGATCCACTAAAGAAATGTGTGTATAAAATTGAATGGCATTCATGCATACGGTATCATATCATAGCCCACAGCTCATAAAATGACTGCTATATTTTTACACCAAGCCTAGAATGGCATTTTATAGTCTCATGTACATCAACCATACCCTCCATGTTATAAAGTGACTTTTAAAATGTTACTGCATAAATTATTTCAAACATACATATACTAGTCATTTGAAAAGCTATAAGTTGAAACAGGTGGATTATTGGGTTATTGCTTATGGAAAACAGAACTGAACTGCAATAGAGTACTTTAAAATGTGCCTGGGGTAAAATGACCAAATCCCATTGGTGGCAGATTCTAATAGGACAAAAACGATGTTTCTATGTTCTATGAATAATTATACGAACTATATGTTTAAATCCTTATCCATAAACATGTAATGATCAAACATCTGTGTTTTTGACCTCTCAGCCCCATGCTAGTTACAACCCTATTGCGCTAACCTGACGATATACATGTACGTAAGCGGTTAACCAGTACAGTGCACATTCTTTTGCCATATTCTGACAACTGCTTTTAAAGCTGGTAAATCATCGTTCAAAAAATTAATGATGCCTGTGTTGGTAGGCCCAACACCTCCATCACCAAGGCTGCCACCGCTGCTGTAAAGGCAGTGGTCGACGGAGATGCATGACTGTCAGTGAATGAAATACATGTAGCTACCGGTAAATGCACTGGCATGTCAGAAGGCACTGTGCATACCATTCTGACAAAGTATTTGGGCTTGAGGAAGATTTATGCTAAGTGGGTGCCTCATTCAAAAGAAACAACGCCTGTGACACCCGAATTATTTCTAATTCTCTATAAGAACACTGTACCAAAGAAAGTCAATAAGTCCTTCAGTAAGAAGCGTCCAAGCGAAAGTTGATCAGGAGTGCACCTGATCCATGACAATGCCTCTTCTCAAAAGTATGAGGTTGTGAGGTCGTATTTGACTGCTGAAAAAGTCGAGGTTGTAAGTCATCCTCCCCATTCTCCTGACCTGAGCCCATGCACCTTTTTTTTGTTTCCAAGATTCAAGAAAATGCTTTCTGAAAAAATTTAGAAGTCCAGAAGTGCTCTTGGCAGCGTGATTTATCAGTGCCTCCAATGACTACCAAGCAGCTTTTAGAAATTGGATTCGAAGGTTAAAAAATGCATTTTGGCAAAGGGGGTTTGTGGGGGTGGGGGTGGTTGGGGGGCTGCAATATGGAAAAAATATTAAATGGAGGGTTTATGAAATAAAACCCCTGTGACAAATCTTTTTGAAGGACCCTCATACATGTCAACGTAGTGCATTTTTTCACATCTCCAAAATGGCTGCTTTTCTGATCAAAATCTTTGATGATTTTTGTCGCACCTGCTTTAGCAGGAAGACATAGGCGTGCAAGTTTCCGTCCATCTGTCCGTCCGGTGGTCTGTCCGAGCGCATCCGTGGGCACATGTTGGGTAGACATAAGTTGGGTACTTGCCGTTTATTCCGTTGTTGTCCAAGAAAAGTAGCCAGTAGCCTGTTGGGTATTTTGTTGCTTGTTGGGTATTTTTGAATGGGAAAATTAACACTGTAGTACCCAACAAATGTCCATCTGTAAGAAAGGGCGTCCGTCCATCCGTCCGTCCGTCATTCCGTCAACATTTTACACTGGGTGTCTTGTCATCGCAACTCCTCCTACACTTTTAGACCGATCATTTGGAAACTTTGCATGTGCTTTCGCCATGGTATGAGGATGCGCATGTGGTTTGGACTTAATCTTCGAATCAATTTTTGTCACTTTTTCCATATTGTGAACTTAGTCATTTTTAGGTATGCGATACGTACCTCTTGTCATATCAACTCCTCTTACACTTTTATACTGATCATTTGGAAACTTTGCATGTGTTTTCCCCTTGGTATGAGGATGCGCATATGGTTTGGACTTAATCTTCAAATCATTTTTAACCTTCAATTGGTATTGGGTTGGTACCTCTTGTCATCGCAACTCCTCCTACACTTTTATACCAATCATTTGGAAAATTTGTATGTGCTTTCGGCATGGTATGAGGATGCGCATGTGGTTTGGACTTAATCTTCGAATCAATTTTTGTCACTTTTTCCATATTGTGAACTTAGTCATTTTTAGGTATGCGATACGTACCTCTTGTCATCGCAACTCCTCTTACACTTTTATACTGATCATTTGGAAACTTTGCATTTGCTTTCCCCTTGGTATGAGGATGCGCATATGGTTTGGACTTAATCTTCGAATCAATTTTTGTCACTTATTCCAGATTGTGAACTTAGTCATTTTTAATCTTCAATTGATATACAGTAGATACCTCTTTTCATAGCAACTCCTCTTACAGTTTTATACTAATCATTTTGAAGCTTAACATGTGTTTTCTCCATGATTTGAGAATGTGCATGTGCTTAGGATATAGTTCTTGGGTCATTTTATTTCATTTTATCACATTGTGAACTTAGTTTTTTTTACCTCAGATATATGAGCTATGGATTCTTATCAAAGC
The DNA here is from genome assembly GCA_963580285.1 of Lucinisca nassula. Classification (NCBI taxonomy): domain Eukaryota; kingdom Metazoa; phylum Mollusca; class Bivalvia; order Lucinida; family Lucinidae; genus Lucinisca; species Lucinisca nassula. The sequence continues at coordinate 132,427,122 of OY757013.1, forward strand.
CCTATATTCATTTCTTCTGCCTTAAAGAAACTTTAATTTTGTGTGTGGGGCAGGTGGGGAGCAGGTGCGACATCAACTTCACTGAAGTTGAATCTCTGGTCTTATTTTTACTGCAACAAGAAGTTGTGGATGCTCATTGATGGCGGTTCTTATGAGTACGCACAACCTACACGTATGTATCAGAGCAGAAATAAGAATAATGTACCCCATAAAGCCCAGTTTTCTTTAAATGAAGTGGGGTTTAGTTGGGGTGTTCATTTCACAGTCTTGTTCACACAATGTGGACCCTTGTGAGATGCTGCATTGTGTGGCATCTCATCTTGGTCTACACTGCTTGCTCAGCTCTGACTGTTCGAAAACCTACAGTAAATATGATAGCCCATCTCTTCATTTCAGGGATAGAGTTTCACATCCCAGCTGCATCATTACGATAACACACCCTACCGGCCCCGATAGCTCAGTTGGTAGAGTGTCCGTTCCAGGGAACGGGAGGTCACGGGTTCGATCCCAGGCCGCGACATACCAAAGTCGTTAAAAATGGTTCTAGCTGCTCCTCGCTTGGCACTCAGATTTACGGGGTAGAGCTAGGACTGGTGGACCCAGTGTCAGGATAATGTGACTGGGTGTGGTATCTTGTAATGTGTCTGGGACATGATACTTCAGTGAGGCAGCACTATAAAAGTGAGCATTGAGCTCCCTGTCGCAACCAGACACTGTTGTGATATGACTGAAAAATTGTTGAAAGCGACGTTAAACCCGAATTCACACACACACCATAACACACCCATGCAGCATAATGCATTTTTCAGATCTCCAAACGGTCAATTTTCTGAAGAAAATTTGTGATATTATTCTTATTTATACTCAAAACATAGGTTGTAGGTACTCGTTAGAACTGCCTCATTGAGGCGGTTCTAATTAGTACTCACAACCTATGTCTAGGAGCAGAAATAAGGAAAATAATGTATAACCCCGTAAACCGTAGTTTTCTGTATATAAAGTAGGGTGTAAGGGGGTGTTTATTTCACGGACTTGTAAGAGTGATGTGAATTTTAGAGGAAGACAACTCTTCAGAACTTTATGATTATGCAGGCTTTCATTTCAGGGACAGTGTTTCACAGCCCAGCTGCGTGAAATTTAAAGGAAGACAACTCTTCAGAACTTAGATGGATTAACAATGCTCTGAATATATACTGATACTGCTACAAATCTAGCAATGATGTATGGAAAATCTACTTTGGAAGTTCTGTGGTTTTTAAAACTCAGCTGGACCATCGTAAACTGTGGAATACTTGACAGTGCTGTTCCGAAACTCATTCTCATTTCAATGGATGGATTTAGATATGATTATTTGGACAGATTTTTAGTTAATGAAACCATTAATTTCCAGTATTTTATCAGGAACGGTGTAAAGGCAAAGTATATAAGAAATGTTTTTCCTACTGTGACTTATCCAAATCATTACACACTTATTACTGGACTGTATGCTGAGAGCCATGGACTGGTTCACAACAGATTTTATGATCCTAACTTATTAGAACATTTCTGGTTCAATAATAGAATGGCCAATTTTGACCCAATGTGGTTTGACAATGGTGCGGAACCAATTTATGTAACCAATCAAAAAGCAGGGTCTAACAGAAAATCAGGTTCTGTTCTTTGGCCTGGAGGTCTTGGTAGAGTAAAATGTATACCGCCTGACTATATAATTCCAAATGCTGACCCATTCAATGAAACTGCAATGGAAACCAGGATTGACTATCTTATGGACTGGTTTACAGATAAACATAATCCAATAAATTTAGGACTGTTATACTTTCTGGAACCAGATGAGACTGCACATAAATATGGTCCAGATTCAACACCAGTCAACAACTTAATAAAAGGGCCTCTAAATGATGCTTTAGGCTATTTAAAAAGAAAATTAGAAGAAGCCAACATGTTAGACTCTACGAATATAATAATTACTGCTGACCATGGGTTTGCAACTGTTACCAAGTTAATAAATCTGGATGATTATGTACCAGAGAGCTGGTATGAAACAGGGTCACTGTGGCACAATCACATTACAGTGCATCTTATTCCAAAACCAGGTATAGTATAAATACATTCAGCAGAATTCTTCTTATCCAGTCCTTTAACCCATTTTGTACCAGAAACCCCTAAAATGGGTACCCTGAAAAGCAGTGCAGGCCCAGATCTGATCAGGGCCTATAGTGTTTGCAAAATAAATTTCAAAGATAACAACCAGTCAGCCCTAAATTTTGAAATGGACTCCTATTTGATTCCATTTGGTACAAAAAGGGTTAGACACAATGATTGAGAAAAAATATTCAAAGATGACTTGGAGAAAAGGATTTCTGAAGCTCATTTTTGTCGCGCCTGCTATTAGCATGGTGCGATATAGGCACCCGGTTTTCCGTCCGTTCGTCCGTCCATCCATCCGTTTGTCAAGACGTCAACATTTGTGACCACCCTAGCGTTCACCCTGAGGTTCAAGTTTATTTCTCAAGAACTATAAGAGCTTCATTAATGATACTTGGTACAAACTTGTGTCTGGGGATGACAACTTACATGCAAGCATTCATATTTGACCTTGACCTACATTTCATGGTTCACTGACTTTGTAAAATATTGCGACCACCCTAGCGTTCACCCTACTGGTCAAGTTAATTTCTCAAGAACCATAAGAGCTTCATTAATAATACTTGGTACAAACTTATACCTCGGGATGGCAACTTAAATGCAAGCATCCATATTTGACCTTGACGTTCATTTCATGGTTCACTGACTTTGCCACCACCCTAGAGTTCACCCAAATGGTTAAGTTCATTTCTCAAGAATTATTTGAACTTCATTAATGATACTTAGTACAAGCCTTTTATGGCCAAGTGCCAAAAAGAGGGGGGAAATTTTGAAGCCAAAACTGTCATGAATTCATAGAAGCATCATTAGCTATTATCATCAGCTTCATGCATAATTCTGTCCAGGATATACTAAAATTTTACTGTTTCAAATTTCAGGCAAATCGAGCAAGCGGTTCAAAAGTTATGGCGATTTGAAGATACGAAAATGTCTAAAAAATGGCCATTTTAGCGTGACATGCATTTTTATTTTTTAGATAAATATCAAATATTTTAATCTTAACTACATTCTTTCTTATCATTTAGATTTTTTTTTTAATAGTGGGAGCATTTTCAAACTGAAAATCGAAAATTGTATCTTTGTATTTGTCCCGGTTTGGTTTTACGTGTTATTTTTCTGCAACACGTGTTTTGAAGCCAGTTTTCGACCATTTTGCCTTTTTTTGGTATATTGGTGCATAAAGTATTCAAATAAGGTAAGAAAAACTGAATAGAAATGCTTTTTAGATAGTGCTAATCCTGCTTTTCAATAAAAATACTAACACTTTCTATGTTCTTTGCATGTCACGTAGCCATGTGTATCCTTTTGTATGCTAAAAATGTGTCCCAACCCTAACGGTTCCCACCCTACTTGTACTTACAGCTGATTTATTCTGAGTTGATATGCTTATCACATTCATATTACCACTATTATTTTCCTTACACATCAGTATAAACCATATTTCATTGAAGAGTCTGTGTGCGGAACTGGATGGTTGTCAGAAGTCATTTACTCAAATGTCCCAACCCTAACGGTTTTTGTCCCAACCCTAACGGCAGTATAACATGTTTATGTTCATGACTTATTTCATTTTGCTCATCAATTAACCAAGACAGATCTTGTTTTATGGTCAAAACATAATCACTGATCATATTATATCATATTATTTGTTTTCATAAAATACATAAGGATTTTATGTTTTCTAAAACAACTGTCTTGGAATTGAATTCTTAAGACACATTTGAGTCTTTGGCAAGTTTTCGAACTCATTATATTATAGTCATCCAACAGAAGTGTTGGGTTTGGATTGATTTTAATTCAAAGGTAATTTGTCCCAACCCTAACGGTTTGTCCCATTTTTTATTTTCTTCACAATTTTGTATCTGAAGTAAAAATGCCTGTTATATTGTGAAGTTAATGCTTCCTCATACTTTTTTGTTGATGATAAAAACTAGAAAACATATAAAATTTCTATATCAACATAAAAGTGAATGCTATCAAATATGTTATTTTTGTCGCACCTGCTTTAGCAGGAAGACATAGGCGTGCAAGTTTCCGTCCGTCCGTCCGTCCGTCCGTTCGTCCGTTCGTCCGTCCGTTCGTCCGTCCGTCCGTCCGTCCGTCAACATTTTACACTGGATGTCTTGTCATCGCAACTCCTCCTACACTTTTAGACCGATCATTTGGAAACTTTGCATGTGCTTTCGCCATGGTATGAGGATGCGCATGTGGTTTGGACTTAATCTTCAAATCAATTTTTATCACTTTTTCCATATTGTGAACTTAGTCATTTTTAGGTATGCGATCAAACCTCTTGTCATCGCAACTCCTCTTACAGTTTCATACCGATTATTTTAAAACTTTGCGTGTGTTTTTGCCATGGTATGAGGATGCGCATGTGGTTTGGACTTTATCGTCGGATCATTTTTTGTCACTTTATCCACATTGTGAACTTAGTCATTTTTAACCTTCAATTGATATATGATAGGTACCTCTTGTCATCGCAACTCCTCATGCAGTTTTATACCGATCATTTTGAAACTTTGCATGTGCTTTTGCCATGGTATGAGGATGTGCATGTGGTTTCGACATAATTTTCAGAATATATTTTTCCACTTTTTGCACTTTATGAACTTAGCCATTTTTAAGCTTCATTTGATATACGATAGGTACCTCTTGTCATCGCAACTCCTCCTACAGTTTTATACCGATTATTTTGAAACTTTGTGTGTGATTCTGCCATGGTATGAGGATGCGCATGTGGTTTGGACTTTATCTTCGGATAAATTTTTGTCACTTTTATCACATTGTGAACTTAGTCATTTTTAACCTTCAATTGATATATGATAGGTACCTCTTGTCATCGCAACTCCTCTTGCAGTTTTATACCGATAATTTTGAAACTTTGCGTGTTCTTTTGCCATGGTATGAGGATGCGCATATGGTTTGGACTTTATCGTCGGATCATTTTTTGTCACTTTTTCCACATTGTGAACTTAGTCATTTTTAACCTTCAATTGATATATATATATGATAGGTACCTCTTGTCATCGCAACTCCTCTTGCAGTTTTATACCGATCAGTTTGAAACTTTGCGTGTGCTTTCGCCATGGTATGAGGTTGTGCATGTGGTTTCGACATAATTCTAAGAATTTTTTTTTTTCACTTTTTGCACATTGTGAACTTAGCCAATTTTAAGCTTCAGGTACCTCTTGTCATCGCAACTTCTCTTACAGTTTTATATTGATCATTTTAAAACTTTGTGTGTGTTTTTGCTATGGTATGAGGATGTGCATGTGGTTTTGACTTTATCTTGGGATCAATTTTTATCACTTTTTCCACATTGTGAACTTAGTCTGTTTTTACCTCACATATATAGGCTATGGATTCTTCTCAAAGCCCTATATTCATTTCTTCTACCTTAAATAAACTTATATTTTTTGTGTGGGGCAGGTGGGGAGCAGGTGCGACATCAACTTCACCGAAGTTGAATTTCTGGTTATCCAAATTCAGTTTACAAGTGCAAATTCTGATAAAATCGCAATAACTTTGTAAATTTTAGGCTTCATGATAAAGTTTGGAGTGCATTCTGACTTTAAAAACTTGGTATAACACAAGTGTTCAAATTCTGTGACTGTCTTTTCATGCTGTAACAACGAGGTAATTTGTCCCAACCCTAACGGTGAAATGAAAATTCAGGTCTCAAGTTTGAAATAAAAGTTTGAAGTTATAAGTTGGGATAGAAGATTGATTTTTTCCATGTTTGTTCTGAATGTACATAAGAATAGTTTGCATTGTATTTTGCAATCATATATGACCAATTCATAAAAAGAAAAAAAAAATCTGCTCACTTATATATTTTTTACTGTATTTTTAACATGATTTTAGCAATTTTTTTTAAAATTTTAGATAAGATACGACTATAGACTGTACCGACAATTAGTAACAGACCCAACTTCATAATAGGACTTCACAAAAGACTTCTATTTTTGCTTTAAAGTGCTCTTTGGTCAATGGTAAAATACCATATAAATTAGCTTTTTTTAATTATTTATCTCTCTTCATGACGTTTTTTTTTTAAAGTTGAAGAAATACAATATGAAACCTTAACAAATTTTGAAACTTCAAAGCCTAACAGAGGCGATGACAACAAAATGGATAAGAACAGACCAAGTTCATTTTTTGACAAAATGTCACACTATTTTTGGCATTTGGCCTTATGCAAGCGTCTGTTTGATCTTGGGCTAGATATCATGGTTCGGTGACTTTGCACCCCCTCAGGCGCGACATAGCCTTCGGCGGAATTCTTGTTAAGAATACAGTCCATCCTCTTTATACCGGCATTAAATTTGTTGTAATGACAAAAATTTCACCCTTCTACTGAATGAATTTATAGAGAGAGATCTCAACCTGTTTTGCTAGACACCAGTAAAACACACCTATTATTAATTGCAAAAAGGACTCTCTCAGTATGTTATTTGGAAAATAAACATCTGCCAGTGTGATGACCAAATATAGCGAATACCGTATGTCATAAACCAGGCTTTGTACGCAGAGCTGCTATGGCTTGTCCAGTCTGTGTTGGCACTGTTGACTTTAGTGTGTTAAATTTGAAACGTTGAATAATTATAGAGCAATGTCATCAGAAATAGAGAATACCAGGTGGCTGTCTTTTTGTCGCGCCTGCTATTAGCATGGCGCAATATGGGGGCCCAGTTTTCCGTCTGTTCGTCCGTCCTTTGTCAAGGCGTCAACATTTGCGACCACCCTAGGGTTCACCCTGAGGTTCAAGTTTATTTCTCAAGAACTATAAGAGCTTCATTTATGATACTTGGTACAAACTTGTATCTGGGGATGACAACTTACATGCATGCATCCATATTTTACCTTGACCTACATTTCATGAATCACTGACTTTGTAAAATATTGCGACCACCCTAGCGTTCACCCTGAGGTTCAAGTTTATTTCTCAAGAACTATAAGAGCTTCATTAATGATATTTGGTACATACTTGTATCTGTGGATGGCAACTTAAATGCAAGCATCCATATTTGACCTTGACCTACATTTCATGGTTCACCGACATTGTAAAATATTGCGACCACCCTAGCGTTCACCCTAATGGTTAAGTTCATTTCTCAAGAATTATTAGAGCTTAATGATACTTAGTTCAAGCTTGCATTTAAGAATGGGTACTTTTGTGCAAGCATCTATGTTTGACCTTGACCTACATATCATGGCTGGGTGACTTTGCTCCCCCACAGGCGCGACATAGCCTTCGGCGGAATTCTTGTGATATACAGTTTATCAGGCAAGGCTTCAAGAACACTTGTAGAATCACAAGGCTTGTCAAGCAGTTCTACTTGTTCTCGAGGCCGAGTCTGATAAACTTGACACAAATCTGGTATTCTCTTTATCATTTTATCCCCTTGGTTACTCTTAAAATAGCATTTTGATCAGTTATCGATTCAGTGCTTCCAAACATTGTGGCAGTCAATTTATTTTTTTTGTATCAGCGGACCTTATTTTTTTCCTTTAATATTTTTTTCAAGTAATTTTCCATTTTTCTCCAGTAATTTAAACATTTTTGCCATTTTTTTCTAGTAGTCCGGTTCATTCATAAAAGTGCAATGTCACATTGACCTAATAAAGCTCACTTGTCCTGAGATAGCATATCTTTATGCCCCCAACTTTAAAAAAGTTGGGGGGCATATTGCTTCTGGCTTGTCCGTCCGTTCGTCCGTTAGTCCGTTAGTCCGTTCGTACGTCACGCTTTCTTGTGCATAGCATATCTTTAGAACCGTGTATGCTAGTGTTTTGAAATTTCATATATGGGTTCCTCATGAAAAAATAGTTGACCCGTATTTTTTTTCTTGTCCAAATTATCTCCCCTTCTTGAATTATTTCCCCTTTAATTAAATAACATAGAATTCTCGTTAGCAAGATATCTCAAAAAGTATTTGAGCTACAGCCTTGATATTTGGTATAGTGATTGGGACTAAGGAGGAGATTACCTGATTAAATTTTCAACCAATTCTATAAAATTTTTTTAGAGTTATGGCCCTTTGTAATTTTTTCCCACTCAATTGTGTTGCTTTCTGGTGCATAGCATATCTTTAGAACCGTGTATGCTAGTGTTTTGAAATTTCATATATGGGTTCCTCATGAAAAAATAGTTGACCCGTATTTTTTTTCTTGTCCAAATTATCTCCCCTTCTTGAATTATTTCCCCTTTAATTAAATAACATAGAATTCTCGTTAGCAAGATATCTCAAAAAGTATTTGAGCTACAGCCTTGATATTTGGTATAGTGATTGGGACTAAGGAGGAGACTACCTGATTAAATTTTCAACCAATTCGATAAAATTTTGTTAGAGTTATGGCCCTTTGTAATTTTTTGCTACTCAATTGTGTTGCTTTCTGGTGCATAGCATATCTTCAGAACCGTGTATGCTAGTGTTTTGAAATTTCATATATGAGTTCCTCATGAAAAAATAGTTGACCGTATTTTTTTTCTTGTCCAAATTATCTCCCCTTCTTGAATTATTTCCCCTTTAATTAAAAAACATAGAATTCTCGTTAAGAGTTTCATTGATGATACTTGGTACATGCTTGGAACTAGGAGTGAAATTTTTATGCAGGCATCCATGTTTGACCTTGACCTAGATTTCATGGTTTGGTGACTTTGCGCCTCCACAGGCGCGACATAGCCTTCGGGGGAATTCTTGTTGTATGTTTTTGAGTCTTTAACAATATTTGTTGAATATTTTGCCATCTAAGGACAAGCAAAGGTTGGGGGCATTGTGTTTTACAAACACCATTTCTAGTTATTAGGTCAATGTGCCACAATGCAGTTAATCGGCCCCACCCATCAGGGCTTGAAGAAATAGATGGGCTGCACAATGCTTCCAGGCGGAGCTAAAAATGACAGCACACGAGTACTGGTAAACCACTCGGAGGATCTAAGCCTGCCCAGGCAAAGCGTTGCAAGCTTGACCATCCATGCTTATAAACCCTATTGGTTTCATGCGGCGACAGGGCTTGAGATGTCATTTCATCTCAATGTTGGGTAAAAGTACCACAAAATTAGCAGCAATGTCTCCAAAATGACCTGTACAGTGTTGACAGGGGCGTTAAACCTCAAATCAAGCAAACAAACAAATACATATACATTGCAGTTAATATGGGGGTAACTGATAAAACCTCCTCTGGTCATTTGTGGAGAACACAGGTAAGGCTGACACGATTAATCGTATAATCATTTATTTGATTGATAAATTCCACAAAAATGATTATCTTTTCTGATTTGCTTTTAATCGATTACTTGATAGGTACAATTTACTACCCAAAGTTATGCCCAAAATAGCTGGATGAGTGGCAAACAGTGCAGACCCTGATGAGACGCCGCATTCTGGCCCCCTGTGGAGGCAGAGTCATGCCCTGTTCAGGTTAAAGACCCCTACCTTAATTTCATGATTGCTGTGTAGTCTTTCATCCTGTAAACCTAGTGTATATGTAATGTACACCTGCGAGTAATGGTCAGATGTGATCACTGGCACTTGAACAGTTGTATGATGTATATATATCTATAATACTAACATGGTCAATCACGAAATGCTTGCCACATCAGGTTTTCTCACGTCGTTTGCTATCAAAATCGGACATTCACGAATCCGCCTCTATGGAAGTGTGTAGTAGAGATCCTAAAGTGTCTGTATCGATACAGAAATTGAACTGGCACTCTTAAGTCTATGAGATATTCGATCAATTTCTACTGAAAATGTCCTAAACGACAAATTGATGCACCATTTTTGACGTGCTGTTTTCCGATACGCTGGTTCCCTGTTATAACTCTAGGATACCCCAAGCTGCCCTAAGACGAGCCTGGTCACCGAAGGTGTGCATTAGGCGAGAGGTAGAAAGAAATAAATCAACACTACTGTAGTGTATTCAATGTGTTCGCTGATGATCTGGCATTTCTATCAATGTCTAAAGATGAACTACAGCTGATGTTTGATGAGGCGGACATCTTTTCGGGTCAGCGCAGATATCAGATACATCTAGTTAAATCCCAAGTTACAACACTGTCTGTCATAAAGGATGAAAGTGTATCCTGGTCTTTAGGTGAAAATGAATTAACTCTTTCGGATAATAAAGTGCATCTAGGTCTCATTAGAGCAGGGAAAAATGAATCAGAATTGAATATTAAGGACAGAATAAGTCTAGCCACGTTGGAGAGATGCTTGAAGAACTCCAGTGGCCAACTCTGCAGAAAAAAAGCGTGAGCAGGCTTCTCTGACTTTATTCTATAAAATCCACAATAATTTAGCCATTACAGATAAGAGTAGGTACCTATCTGAAGCTGGTGGAGGATGTAGGAGAACCAGGTCTGAAACTGACCATTCATGATTACTGGTTAATCGCTTAGGACTAAGCCTGCCCTAGTAAAGTGTTGTGAGTCAGACAATTCATCTAAGTGTTGGTTAAAGTCCCACAAAATTAGAAGCAACATCTCCAAATTGACCTACAGTGTTGACGGGACGTTAACCTCAACTCATTCAGCCAACCAACAAACACATTCATTTTCGTCTTTATTGAACTACTGAATAACATTCTAAATGGTAGTTGTCAAACTCACGATAATGAAAAGTTAATGATAATATAACAACTATCAAGGCACACATTTTTAAATTCCGCCAGTTCAAAGGGATTAAAGTATATCATTAAAGTGATAATCGTTGTGATACAAACCGATGAACGTGAAAGTGTGCTTCAGTAATTCTACTTATCTCAGGTGTGGATAATCTTATTATCTTAGGTGTAAAAAATGAAGTATCTGTCTTTTAATTAGGTGTGAAGGAAGTAAAAAGGGTCGAATTAAAGCACGTCAATTTAAAAGAAAAGATAGGATAGGATGAAAAAAAAAACATAAATAAAATAAAAGAATAATATTTAATATTGCCGAATTAATTTATTGTTATCATGATAAATCTAAAAGAATCTACTGTATCACCATGACAATATTGCATTGTTACAATGTTTAAGTTTCTTAATGTTGCACAAGGTAATCAAAGACTGCCAAATGGTATTTACTTAATAGCAAAGTCAATAAGCAGGAAAAATGCATAAAATACGGAAAAAAAGGTCCGTTCCGGTAATTAGGTCCGTTCCGGTAAATTCACGCACCGAAAATCAGTCTGTTTGTGGCCACAGTTTATGGCCCCATCCAGATTGCTCAAGATTAGATTGGTTCCCCTTCGTTATTACCTCCCCTTCGGTACGCACATAGCGATAGGTAGCGAGTAAATTGATTTGAGGTAGAGAATCCTACTCTTTCCACTGCGCATGCCTACGAGAGCGCGTCTGTTAATTTAAAATACTGCAGAAGTCGGCCAGCTGGCTGTGTATTACTCATTGTATATTGTATCTGCGAGTGTTAAAAAGATACATATTTCAAGATAATGATAAGAATGTCACTAGTCTATGTAAAATAAAATATTAAAAATTATTTCAGTATACTAAGTATCGATCTTTTTGTTTTTTCAGGTATTACTGACTCAGCAGTTAGCCTTGTTGAACTCGGGTATTTCCAATACCGCGTCAGTGCTTATGCTATAAATAGATGTAATGGCTTCTGCTAGCTACCAATCGTTATGTTGTAGCCACCTAGCGGAGACATTTACGACAAGGGAACCAATCTAGCTCACGATGTTATGGTAAAATTGAACTAATTGAGTTTCGCAAGACCTTTGAATTTAGAAAACATGTTGATTGTCAGCAAGAATGCTCTCAAAGGCTAGGTGCTTGTTGATGTTGCTATTTAAACTATTACATGCTCCAGAGTTTTGTGTTTTGCAACAGGTGCATGTCAGCGACAATGGTCAATAATTTGCTGCATCATATTTTTTCTCCTTTTTTATAGACAGGGGTAACATTAGCACTCTAGACACTTCCTTTGAAAAAAACCTTTTGACACACCACCTCATGAGCTACCGAAAAGCAAAAGGTAAAGAGACAGTAACATGAAATAACTAGACCCGATGAAAACATCACTAGCGGGAAGCCAAAAGGTAGTGTTGTAACTTTTAGATTTATTTCTATCAATCTCCTTATGCACACCTTCGGTGAACTGGCTCGTCTTAGGGCAGCTTGGGGTATCCTAGAGTTTAAACAGGGAACCAGCGTGTCGGGAAACAGCACGTCAAAAAATGGTGCATCAATTTGTCGTTTAGGACATTTTCAGTAGAAATTGATCGAATATCTCATAAACTTAAGAGTGGCAGTTCAATTTCTGTATCGATACAGACACTTTAGGATCTCTACTACACACTTCCATAGAGGCGGATTCGTGAATGTCCGATTTTGATAGCAAACGACGTGAGAAAACCTGAGGTGGCAAGCATTTCGTGATTGACCATGTTAGTATTATAGATATATATACACCATACAACTGTTCAAGTGCCAGTGGATGTGATGGATTGGAGTATAAGTAGAAAGAAAGAAAGGCTTGAGTTATTTTCTATTACAGGTTACACGGAAAGGATTATTCAAGCCCTCAACCATTTGAGTGACCTCAACATATATAGGAAAGGTGGCGAAGAGTTGAAGGAGCTCCATTATAATGACAACGATAGAATACCTCCGATAGTCCTGGTGGGGAATGAAGGGATAGTTTTAGTGAATAATGCCACTAAAGGATCTTTTAATTTAAGTAGGTGCATCATGTGATATACTACAACCTCTTTATAACACTGTTAACTCTTCACGCTGAATAATTAATTTAGCCACACCCATTTCTGACTCTGAACCAATCAGATTACTTGATGTTATTTATTCCTGCAAATTCACAAGCTGATTGTCAAACATGGTAGATCCTGATTAGAAAGCATTTGATCTGGATCTTAACTGTTTGCAAAGATAGGGGTTATTGTGGACAGCAGGTTAAGGGTTAACCCTTGAGACGCCATGAAAAACTGTATTGGAAACCATTTAGGAGATAACTGTATTCAAAATTGTCATTTGGGGAGGTAAATCTGCGGTTTTACGATCGAAAATTTTGTTTTACAGCGACGCGCCAGCGGAGCCGTAAAACTTAATTAGCGACCGTAAAACCGACGATTTACCTCCCCAAATGACAATTTACAATACAGTTATCCCCATTCTAATGCACTTACTCACTTGTTTTGTTTTCAAAATATTGTTTTGCCCAAACCGGCAAGTACAGTGAGCTGCGTAAAACCAAAAGCCAGCCAACCAAATGAAAAGCAACGTTACATGATGACGTCAGGTTTCCGACAGTATATCGCAGAATATACTGTCGCAAATTTTTGACGTTATCCACTCAGACGTCGCGTTACATACGCAAGTGCATAAGAATGTCTGTTAATGTTGTCTGCTGCTTCTTTGGTCCAGAATTTCAAACATATTTTTGCGGAAAGGCAAACATTGTGGACCAGATGTGACTGCTTCTAGTGGAACAGTCTGATCTAGGTCCAAACGGTTAACACTTCAGATGCCATGAAAAACTGCATCAGAAAATGTCTGTTGTCGTCTGCTGCTTTTCGGTCCAACATTTCTACATATTTTTGCATATAGGAAAACAAGGTGGCATCTGATCTGGGCCCACACTGTTGAAAAAATTATTTTTAACTCTTATCATGCTGTTCACGACAAACCCTATTTTTGGAAACAGTGTAGATCAATATCAGATGGCTTCTTCAGCTTCTGAAGAAGCCATCTGATCAGGATCTACACTGTTTGACAATCAATTTATGAATTTATAGGAATAAATTACATCAAGTAATGTGTGTGTGTGAAATCGGGTTTAACGTCGCTTTCAACAATTTTTCAGTCATATCACGACAGTGTCTGGTTGCGACAGGGAGCTCAATGCTCGTGTTTATAGTGCTGCCTCACTGAAGTATCATGTCCCAGACACATTACATGATACCACACCCAGTCACATTATCCTGACACTGGATCGACCAGTCCTAGCTCTACCCCGTAAATCTGAGTGCCAAACGAGGAGCAGCTAGTACCATTTTTAACGACTTTGGTATGTCGCGGCCCGGGATCGAACCCGAGACCTCCCGTTCCCCGGAGCGGACACATTTCCAACTGAGCTATCGGGGCCGGTACATCAAGTAATCTGATTGGTTCAAAGTCAGAAATGGGTGTGGCTTATCTGAATATTCAGCAAGAGAAGGGTTAAGAGTAACTATGCAGCAGACAATAAATTCAAAGCAGATGACAGTTGTCGTGATTGGCATCTTATGGGTTAATTATAACACAGTTTTGCTTGACATAGTTTAAAGACGGTTTCCAAAAACAATAAAGATTATATAGAAAAATAATAAATGTTTGATATAAAATGATTGTTTTTACTAATAACAGTTTTGCAGTGTACCCCAAGAACAGTGTTCTGAAGAGGTTGAGGATATGAATGTTAAAGCCTCTTTATTTAAGAATTGAATGTAATTTACGTAACATTCAGTGAAGTATGAACAACATCTGGTCAAGAGCAAAGTAAGTGAACACCGAAGGGGTTCACTTAAACTTTGCTTGTGACTCGATGTTGTTACCGTTAAATAAATTTCAGTAGAACTTCGATGGCTCGAACACCGATGGCTCGTTTACCATGGATGTGTCGAACACATTCTTGAGTCCCTAGCGAAATCCTCTACATAAGAAATAGTGGTGGATAATTAAGGAGATTTTAGTCTTTTATCTTGCAAATGTATGCTGTGTGTACTCATTAGAATGAGGCGATTCTAATGAGTACACACAGCATATGTTTTCATTATAGAATACTGAAAAGATGTATAAAAGTATCTCGTTATGCCTCCTGACAGGAACCCTCAGTATCTCGAACTACCCCTGTCTCTAACAGATCTTCGAGGACCCAAAGGTGTTCGAGACATTGAAGTTTGACTGTTCTTTAATTACTTATATTTACATTATTTCCTAACCATCACAAATCTTGTTTAAAGGCAAAAATGAAAGAAGAAAACAAAATTTTGTATGCAGGGTGTTCTGAAAACACACTGAGAATGTAAATATTACGCTATTCACCTTATTTGCATTATCTGCTGGGTCCTAGTCTGAGGGTTATCAGTATTGGAAAAACAGGTAACCAGACCCCCCTGACCTTGAAAGGTCAGGGGGGGGGGTCTGATTACCTGTTTTTCCAATATTGACAATGTGCAAGCTGGGAGCCAGCAAATAATGCAAATATGGTGAATAATTTCTAGACAAAGCCGTGAAGCTGCCACATTTGATTGTCATTTTCATCAAAGTGACTAATACAGCAGCCCCGGACCTGTAACTGGGCCAGTACAAAATTACTTGATCAATAATATTATAATATTCGAAATGAGTAACAAGAAGGATCAACAAGGACAATTGGGGAATGATTTTCTTTATTTCTTGGCAGAAACATTAATGTTAGAATTGCCTCATGTCAGGGAGAAGTATAACTACCTACAACATAAATGTTGTAGGTAGTTATTAGAGTTGCCCTGATGAAGCAATTCTAACAAGTACCCACAACATACATGTACGTTTCCTTGGAGTTCTAAATAAAGAAATTTTTTTCTTGTACACCAGGGACCAGTTGTTCAAAACTAACGATGTTGTTAGTTAACATATCATTAAAACTTTGATCATTAAATATGGCAAATATGCAAATATTTTTGCTGAAAAAATCTGAGCAGCTTTTGCGGAGGCAAAAGCTGCTCACATTTTTTTCAGCAAAAATACCAAAATTTTTGATTCGTTTTGTACTTGCTTGAACAGTTAACAATTTGACCACTAATGAGCTTGTTAAGCTAACAATGCTTTGAACATCTGGCCCCAGGTCATGGAATCCTGGAGTTAATCCTGGGATAGAAATTCTTATCCTATCCTGGTTATCCTACAGAGGGAAAGGATAAAAGTTTAAATCGAGAAATTTCATGTGCTTGATGTGCACTGATTGAATAAGATGTCACATACACTGTTTTCGTTAATGTCAAAACCAGCATAGCATTATTATCATCATAATATGGTGGACAACGACAATCGAAGGGACTGCATTACAAAAAATCCACTTTCAGAAATGAAAGGTATGCAAGACATAGAATCTTGCATTGGTGTGAGGGATAGATAGGAAAATTCATCCCTTGGGACCACTGTCTGAGGTCACTCGGCAAGCCTCGTGATGCCGGGCAGTGACCCTCGGGACGGATTTTTCATTCCGACCCTCACACCCATGTAGGATTCTTTTTCTTGCATACCTTCCATTTTTGGCGCAGATTTTTAAAGCTACAGTCACTTTGGTTATCAACGTCCGCCATATTGTGATGACACTACAGGAATGTTTAGTGATGTCGCGGAAACTTGCCATGACGTCAACCTTAACGACGGCGCATATGAGGTGGTATTCAAATAGTGCTTTTATCAAACGCTCGAGAATATTCGATTTTGGGTAAGAACACCAGGGTTAGAACACAATTTCCATCCCAAGCTAAAACTATGGATTTCCTGATCTGGTGTGCAAAAATCTTATATTCTTACTCATCAGTTAAGGAAATCTGTGGTTTTAGCCAGGGATAGAAATTCTGTTCTTATCCAGGCAAACTACATATGTATAGTGAACAAAAAAAAAACCTTAAATAAGAATGAAGTATAATGAATATTTTCGGTAGTGTTATGCAAGAAAAAGAATCTTATGTGGGGTTCTGTTGTAAATGGGTGTTTCCAACCCTCGAGATGGCCATGCTGAGCGGAACCACGACATAGCCTGTGTTCCACACACCACGGCCATTCCTCTGGTTGGAATATAAGAATCTGATATGGGGTTCTGTTGTAGATGGGTGTTTCCAACCCTCGGGATGACCGTGCTGAGTGGAACCTCAGCTAGGCTACGCCGAGGTTCCGCTCAGCACGGTCATCCCGAGGGTTGGAAACGCCCATCTACAACAGAACTCCATATTGGATTCTTTTTCTTGCACAACACCTCCAGTTAGTTTTGACAGCTCGCTCATGTATATTGTTTACAAAATAAAAGTAGTGCGGAAGTAGTTCCGGCAGTTGAATAGAATTGAAGCGCATTTATGTTAGTTGCCTGGGTCGGAACACCAGGGTCAGAACATAAATTTCTATCCCAGGGTAAAATCACAGATTTCCTTGTCTGGTGTGCAAGAAACACCCATCTACAGCAGAACCCCAAATTAGATTCTTATATTACATAATTATCCCTCCTTACCAGGATCTATGATTACAGTAACTGTCTACTGTAATATCGTTTCCTTTCAGAGGGAATGCATGGCTACCGTCCAGATAGGCAAAATATGTCTCCTTTCTTTATCGCCTCTGGACCAGCATTCAAGAAGGGCTATGTGTCTGAGCCATTTGATTCTGTTGACATTTATCCTCTCATGTGTGATATCTTGGGGATAACTCCAGCGCCTAACAACGGTTCATTGGAGAATGTGAAACATATGCTGGTTCAGAAGTCATTGTTTGATATTCCAATACCATTTAGTATAACTGCAGTCTCATGTAAGTATGATCATTACGCGAACAAGTCTGTGAAATGAACACCCCTACTAAACCCCACTTTATATAGAGAAAACTGTGGTTTACGGGGGGATAGATAATTTATTAGCTCAGCAGAGCCGAAGGCTCCGGGGCAGCTTATACTATAGGCAGTGGTCCACAGTCAGTCACCCTTGTCTACATCCGTGTCAGCGTCAACATTTTCAAACGACTTCTCCTCAGAAACCTCTGGTAGTCTGTTGTTGTCACATGACCAAGATGGGTACCATGTCTGTATATGCTATAAACCACATGACCTCTGTTGAGCGTAGTGGCCTATGGACCTTTTTTTTTATTTCCACTCCAAGAAATAGGTTGTGGGTAGTCATTAGAACTGCCTCTATTAAGAACCCACAACCTATGTTTGCAGTATAAATAAGAAAAATAACACAGATTTTCATCGGAAAAGTAGCCATTTTGGAGCTGTGAAAAAATGCACAATGTTGCACAGGTCTGTTATCATAATGTATAGCTGGGACCTTTGAGGGATAGAGGAAAGGTCTTTATTAAAGGCCTTGTGGTCTGATTAACATTTGAGATATATATTTTATGCCTCTGGCATGAAGCTAAGAAGAGTATATAGTCATACCATTTCATTACATATGTCTGTATGTCTGTTTGTACTTACAAACATGCATGCCTGTCTGCCACACTGAACCCTTATCCTGCCGAACATGGCAACACATACTTTTGCAAACACTGTATGTCCAGATAAGATGGCTTCTGAATCATCTGATCAGGATCTACACCATTTGTCTGCAGTTTATGAACTGAATTTATACATTATATCAAGTAATTTGATTGGTTGATAGCCAGGAACAGTCGTGGCTAAATTACGGTAATTTGTTTTTCAGCAGGATATAGGCTAATACATGTAGTATACATGTAATGCTAATTTCTGCACAACTCTTTCATTGAAAATGTCTATATAACTTGTATATAGCTCAGGCATGTTCATAAACATTAGCAAACACACTCGTGAGTCTGTGCATTGTTTTCACATCTCCAAAATGGCGACTTTTTCTGATCAATGAAAATCTGTGATAATTTTTTATTTTTCTTCAAACATAGATTGTGGTGCTCATTAGAGCTGCCTCAATGAGGCAGTTCTAAAGAGTACCCACAACCTATGTCTTGGAGCAGAAATAAGCAAAATAATGTATATCCCATAATCGCCAGTTTTCTCTGTATAAAGTGGGGTTTAAAGGTGCATTATTGAGCTATCCGGAAAAAATGCTTCCAATAATAAAATACATATAGTCGGTATTTATCTTTAAAACACTACAAATGAATGCAATGCAAAAATGCGAACAATTATGATGACAGGTAAATGAATTTGAGAGGGATTCCCCAACTAGGTTTCGAGCACTAGTTAGATCTATTTTTAGTTTGTGACAAAAATAGAATCCCCATACATGACGTTATGCGACGTTCATTTTTGGCCTTGTTTGCTTAGGGCATGCCTGAATCGGAAAAAAATATGACGCTGAATATCATGCCATAAGTATTGACACTCAGAGACGATACTGTCGCCATGTATGTGTAAAGTGACAGATTTATTTTTAGAACAGAAATTCCGAACACATGTTCAAAGTGAAGGGTAAACACGAATGAAAACGACCATTTTCACAAAGTTCTGAAGCTGTATTTGGCTCCAAACGTGTACACATGACAAAGGAGTATGCATTGAAGATAAAAACCGGAAAAAAAAATTTGAGACCCGGTAGCTCAATAATGCACCTTTAAAGAGTGTATTATTTAACAAACTTTTTAACCTGATGATTCAGGAAACTGTGATCAGACTATATGTGGAAGTGTTACAATTACATGCTCTTGGTTAGCTTTTGAAGTTTTGCCTAATGTTCATACAGCTTGTGATGAAATGACATCATGTCTATAAATAGGGGTTGATGTGCCCTGGTTGAAAAGGATGTCAGGTATACCATCATCAAGTTTTACATCACTAAACATTCCACACCGGACTTGGTAGTTCAGTCTGATGCGCGACTGACTGGTGATCAGGAAGGTGCGGGTTCGATACCTACCGGGGTCGGCAACATTCTTTCATGGAGATTGATCATGAAATCTTGTCCAGGGTCATTCTCTCCCTTCCGCTGATTCAAGAAGGGCAGTTGTCATTTTCTGCCAAAAGAATATACATTGTACTGATTAATAAGCCCCCGCCCATAGGGACTTGAAGAAATATATGGGCTGCATGATGCTTCCACGCAGAGCTGATTGTGGCCTGCACACTAGTACTGGTAAACTGTTTAGAGGATCTAAGCCTGTCCAGGAACCGCGGTGCGAGGCGGACCGTCCATGCTTATAAACCCTATTGGTTTCATTGGGCGACAGGGCTTGAGATGTCATTTCATTTCATTCTCGGGTAAAAGTCCCACAAAATTGGAAGCAACGTCTCCAAAATGACCTTTACAATATTGACGGGGACTTTAAACCTCAAATCTAACAAACAAATCTGCCAGATAGGTCAACTGTCTGGCCCAAAAATGACCTGAATAGTGTTGACTGGGCTGTTAAACTCCAATTCAAACAAAGAAACAAACTGAACATTCCACATTATTTTCATCAAAATATGTCAGACAATATTAATGGAAGTGACTGCATTATAAAAAAAATCAATTCTCAGAAGTGAAAGGTGTACAAAAGAAGGAATTTGACATGGGTGTCAGGAGCAGATAAAAAATCTGTCCCTCACGATCTCTGTCTAGCATCAGGAACAGTGACCTTTAGGCTAGAATTTCCTATCGACCCTTCACATTCATGAAAGATTATAAGAATCTGACATGGATTTCTGTTGTAGATTGGCGTTTTCAACCTGAGGGGTGACCGAGGCTATGCTGAGGTTCACTCAGCATGGTCATTCTAGGGGCTGGAAACACCCATCTACAACAGAAAACCATATTAGATTACTGTTCTTGAACAAAACCACTGAAAATTTTCATTTAACTTTATTTAATGTTTTTTTTTTTGTGCACTATACTTAAGTAGTTTGCCTGGGTATGATTGAACACCCGGCTAAGAACAGCACCTATCCCAGGCTAAAACCACAGATTTCTCCTTATCTGGTGTGCAGGATATATCAAAGCAATGATATACGCAGAGCATATGTATAAAGATCAGACAACTCTATTGATGAGTTACATGCCATGACCAAATTTTGGCCACTTGGGTATTCATCACCTAGAAGTATTTTCTAGTTTTATGTCTGCTTCAAACATAGATTGTGGATGTATGCCAGAATCCAGCAGATATTAATAAATTTTGAATATTCCTTATTTGTCTTGAAAATGTATACCGTGTGTACTCATTAGAATCACTTCAAGCTCCAGCAAATAGTGTAAACCTAGAAAACACAGCGTCTCATCAGGGTCCACACTGTTTGCCACTCATCCTGCTGCTTTTAGACATATCGGGTAGTAAATTGAAGTTGTTTAAATTAAAAAAAATATGGTAATGAAATGTGGTGTCTGAATATTAAGCGTAAATATGATAGTCAGTTTTGTTGAAAAGGGGCCGCTATACGGAAACACACACAAAAAATTAAAAAAAAAAAACATTTACCAGTAATACCCCAAACTCCTTTATTTACCACAATATCTTTATATCACTATTAATAAGGTTTAAAACAGATACCATGTTAGTTAAACAACCCTGTTATATCCAAACAAAATGTATAGATTATATTGAAAAATGACCATTTATGGTCATTTTTCTATGTAATCTATATATTTTGGGGATGCATCTTGAGACTATATTATATCCAAAACTGTGTTATGAAAACTGTGTTATAATGAGCTTGTGGTGTAATGTTATTGTTGGAGTCGAAAGCAGAAACTATGTCATAGCGAAACAGAAATGTACAGCTTATATGCATGTTACAGAAAATAACTATATAATGATTTTTCTATATAAGCTAAGTAGAAGTAAAACAAAGATCAGGAATCAATACAATTAACTTACTCCAACCATCAAAGACACTAAAAGGGAAAGAAACACAAACACCAAGCGACCAGACCACAATGGAAACCCAAACAAAGGAAGGCCATAAGGACAGTTACTTCCCCACAAACCTTATTGGGATTCGAAATTTCAATCCAGCATAGAAGAGAAGGCAATGATCAAGAATTTATACAATGACCTCACACCTCCGATCCAAGACACAAAAGGGAAAGACACACCAACATAAAACAACTTCACCATAATGATAATATCTTAGCGAAATGCCAAAAGAACAGTTACCGGTACTTTCCCATAAAACTGCCAAATGGCTATCCAAAATAAAAAGATATTAGAAATACATACATGTATGCAAAGACAAACTATAACAATAAGAAACCACAACAATAGAACTGCCTTGGAATGGAAGAAATAGAGGACCTTACATGAGTGTTCATGTATCTTACATGAGTGTCCATGTATTATTGAATTTATTAAACGATTTGAGGAAAAGGGATAAAAAGTGAGGCTTTGCTGAGCATTTTATCCCTTTTCCTCAAGGAGTTTAATAAATTCAATAATACACGAGCACAAATGCAAGATTCTATTTATCAATTGACATTTAAAACGCATTTTATTCACGATTGTTTACAAAAAAATCAATATTCAGCCATTAGTAAACGCGACGTCTCTAAGGACGTTGTACATGTAACGTTATGGGACGTGTCTAGCTAATTTGCATATTTAATTCACTAGTGGATTATTGAAAATAATACATGGCATTATTACACTCTCAGACGCGACGTCATATGATAAACCATGTTAATTAACAGTGTTATAAAGGGGAATGGGAACAATTGGCAGATTTTTTCACCATTTTCAAAGGGCGAAAAACTTTTAGAACTTCCTGTTCACTTTTCTATAACCTCTCTCCCATGGAAAAAGGGGTCTACTCTTAAAGGAAACATTTTGCTCCATAGGAGCAAAATCTTTCCTTTAAGAGTTGACCACTATTGACATGGGAGACAAAAATACTTCTGAAGAAGTTGCCTCCCCTGAAAGTGTATCCATTCCCCTTGAAAAATTTATGTGTGTCTGTATGTTACATTTCAGTCTTGATAGTAGTTGTAGTGGCAGTAACTGTAGCTGGGGTGTTTACTATATGTGTGTCTGTATGTTATATTTCAGTCTAGATAGTAGCTGGAGTGGCAGTAACTGTAGCTGGGGTGTTTACTATATGTGTGTCTGTATGTTATATTTCAGTCTTGATAGTAGTTGGAGTGGCAGTAACTGTAGCTGGGGTGTTTACTATATGTTTGTCTGTATGTTATATTTCAGTCTTGATAGTAGTTGGAGTGGCAGTAACTGTAGCTGGGGTGTTTACTATATGTGTGTCTGTATGTTATTTTTCAGTCTTGATAGTAGTTGGAGTGGCAGTAACAGTAGCCGGGTCGTTTACTATATGTGTGTCTGTATGTTATATTTCAGTCTTGATAGTAGTTGGAGTGGCAGTAACTGTAGCTGGGGTGTTTACTATATGTTTGTCTGTATGTTATATTTCAGTCTTGATAGTAGTTGGAGTGGCAGTAACTGTAGCTGGGGTGTTTACTATATGTGTGTCTGTATGTTATTTTTCAGTCTTGATAGTAGTTGGAGTGGCAGTAACAGTAGCCGGGTCGTTTACTATATGTGTGTCTGTATGTTATATTTCAGTCTTGATAGTAGTTGGAGTGGCAGTAACTGTAGCTGGGGTGTTTACTATATGTGTGTCTGTATGTTATATTTCAGTCTTGATAGTAGTTGGAGTTGCAGTAACAGTAGCTGGGGTGTTTACTATATGTACAGTAATCAATGCTAGGAGAAAACCCAGGTTTCTACTGCCAACAAACTTCCGAGGAGCAGCGGAGGGACAATCTCAACAGAGTCATAAACTGCTAGATGAGTCAGAAGACGATGATGAATTATGATTGTGTCATAAATAATCTTTTGAAAGGTGCCATGTTGAATGGGTTTAGCCATTAAAATAGTACATCTATGTCCTAAAGTGACACCTTTCTTAAGTCTAAAACTAGCTTTTCAAGATGAAAATTTTTGATATTTGTCTTATTTCTAGTCGAAATGTAGATTGTGGGTGCTTGTAAAAATTGCCTCATCGAGGCAGTTCTAATGAGTATCCACAATTATATATGTTTTTGAGCCAATATAAGGGAAGTATTGTTTTCTGAAATTTTTGATGACATTATGTAATACGGCTTTTATACAGTATGCAATGGTATTTTTGTTGAGAAATGTGAATAGCTTTTCTGGTCACATTTTCAACAATATATTCTATAAAACTAATTTTTAGCTCACCTGACCGAAGGTCATGGTGAGCTTTTGTGACAGTAAGATGTCCGGCGTCGTCGTGCGTCGTCCGTCGTCCGTCGTCCGTCGTGCGTCGTCCGTGCGTAAACTTTTTCTTGTGAACACACTAGAGGCCACAGTTTTGGTCCAATTATCATCAAACTTGCTCAGAATGATAATCATGACAATATCTCGGTCAAGTTCGAATTTGGGTCATGTCGGGTAAAAAAGTAGGTCAGTAGGTCAAATCATAGAAAAACCTTGTGAACACTCGAGAGGCCACAATTTCGAATATGGGTCATGTCCGGTCAAAAAGTAGGTCAGTAGGTCAAATCATAGAAAAACCTTGTGAACACTCTGAAGGCCACTGTTTTGGTCCAATTATCATGAAACTTGCTCAGAATGACCATTGTGACAATATTTCAGTCCAGTTCGAATATGGGTCATATCGGGTTAAAAAGTAGGTCAGCGGGTCAAATCATATAAAAACCTTGTGAACACCCTAGGGGCCACAATTTTGGTCCAATCTTAATCAAACTTGCTCAGAATGATCATCATGACAATATCTCGGTCAAGTTTGAATATGGGTCAAATGGTTCCGGTCCGTTGCACATCTAGGTCACAGGAGCCAAAAACAGATTTTTTTCACCAAAAACTTAAAAAATCTTCTTCTCTGAAACCACAAGGCCCAGGTCTTTGTTATTTGGTATGAAGCTTCATCTAGTGGACCCCTACCAAGATTGTTCAAATTATAGTGCTGGGGCCAAAAATGCCCCCGCACGGGGGCCCTTTGGTTTTACATAGGCTTATATAGGGAAAATCTTTAAAAATCTTCTTCTCTGAAACCACAAGGCCCAGGACTTTGATATTTGGTATGAAGCTTCATCTAGTGGACCCCTACCAAGATTGTTCAAATTTGAGTGCTGGGACGAAAAATGCCCCCGCCACGGGGCCCTTTGGTTTTACATTGGCTTATATAGGGAAAATCTTTAAAAATCTTCTTCTCTGAAACCACAAGGCCCAGGTCTTTGATATTTGGTATGAAGCTTCATCTAGTGGACCCCTACCAAGATTGTTCAAATTATAGTGCTGGGGCCAAAAATGCCCCCGCCCCAGGGCCCTTTGGTTTTACATAGGCTTATATAGGGAAAATCTTCAAAAATCTTCTACTCTGAAACCACAAGGCCCAGGACTTTGATATTTGGTATGAAGCTTCATCTAGTGGACCCCTACCAAGATTGTTCAAATTATAGTGCTGGGACAAAAAATGCCCCCGCCACGGGGCCCTTTGGTTTTACATTGGCTTATATAGGGAAAATCTTTAAAAATCTTCTTCTCTGAAACCACAAGGCCCAGGTCTTTGATATTTGGTATGAAGCTTCATCTAGTTGACCCCTACCAAGATTGTTCAAATTACAGTGCTGGGGCCAAAAATGCCCCCGCCCCGGGGCCCTTTGGTTTTACATAGGCTTATATAGGGAAAATCTTAAAAAATCTTCTTCTCTGAAACCACAAGGCCCAGGTCTTTGATATTTGGTATGAAGCTTCATCTAGTGGACCCCTACCAAGATTGTTCAAATTTTAGTGCTGGGACAAAAAATGCCCCCGCCACGGGGCCCTTTGGTTTTACATGGGCTTATATAGGGAAAATCTTTAAAAATTTTCTTTTCTGAAACCACAAGGCCCAGGACTTTGATATTTGGTATGAAGCTTCATCTAGTGGACCCCTACCAAGATTGTTCAAATTTTAGTGCTGGGACAAAAATGCCCCCGCCACGGGGCCCTTTGCTTTTACATTGGCTTATATAGGGAAAATTTTTAAAAATCTTCTTCTCTGAAACCACAAGGCCCAGGTCTTATATATTTGGTATGAAGCTTCATCTAGTGGACCCCTACCAAGATTGTTCAAATTATAGTGCTGGGGCCAAAAATGCCCCCGCCACGGGGCCCTTTGGTTTTACATAGGCTTATATAGGGAAAATCTTTAAAAATTTTCTTCTCTAAAACCACAAGGCCCAGGACTTTGATATTTGGTATGAAGCTTCATCTAGTGGACCCCTACCAAGATTGTTCCAATTTTAGTGCTGGGGCCAAAAATGCCCCTGCCCCGGGGCCCTTTGGTTTTACATAGGCTTATATAGGGAAAATCTTTAAAAATCTTCTTCTCTGAAACCACAAGGCCCAGGACTTTGATATTTGGTATGAAGCTTCGTCTAGTGGACCCCTACCAAGATTGTTCAAATTATAGTGCTGGGACAAAAAATCCCCCCCTGCCACGGGGCCCTTTGGTTTTACATAGGCTTATATAGGGAAAATCTTTAAAAATCTTCTTCTCTGAAACCACAAGGCCCAGAACTTTGATATTTGGTATGAAGCTTCATCTAGTGGACCCCTACCAAGATTGTTCAAACTATAGTGCTGGGGCAAAAAATGCCCCTGTCCCGGGGCCCTTTGATTTTACATAGGCTTATATAGGCAAAATCTTTAAAAATCTTCTTCTCTGAAACCGCTAGGCCCAGGTCTTTGATATTTGATGTGTAGCTTCATCTAGTGGACCTTTGACAAGATTGTTCAAATTTTAGCCTTTGTTGATGTTTGGTATGAAGCTTCACCTTTAAGACCTCCCTCAACATTATGTACATTAAAGCCCTGGGGCCAATAATGGCCCTCTCTGGGGCCCACTTGTTACACTATGGATCAGGTGAGCGATCCAGGGCCATCATGGCCCTCTTGTTCTTATATCTGCTCTAAAATATAGATTGTGGGTACTCGTTAGAACCGCCTCGATGAGGCGGTTCTAACGAGTATCCACAATCTATATTTTGAGCAGAAATAAAGAAAAATCACTATTTTTCATCTTAAAGTTTTTGTTTTTTCGGCGGTAATGTTTACAATGTATTTGTATAGGCATGTTCTCGTAATGACTCCTATACCGTTAGAGATAGAAACATGAATCCTCGGGGACTGATAGATCTTTGGTCTGAGGAGTGCATGGCACTTTCGGAATTTTGATCCCATTATAGCGGCGGAACCAGGGGATGGGGCTCGGGGTGGGGGGGGGGGGGGGGTCAAAAATCACAGTTTTCAGAAAATGGTCGTTTAACATATCTAATCGTACGGAAGGGTGGGGTATGCGATGACTGCAATTGACTGCGCGAGTCTAGTTCCATTTGCAGCTCATACATGAACGTTTAATTTAATATAATATTTCATTACTTATGACTTCTGTATGGCATCATACATTATGTCTTAATTTGTTAGTTTAAAAGTGCAGTTGGAGGTACATATTTCGGTATGTCCTTTGTTTTTTCATGTCTAATTTCATAAATGTATATATGTTGATAAAATATCCACAAAAAATATGTTTAGGAAAGATAATAAAAAAGGATAAAATTGCTGGAAATCCTCATGGGATATATTTTATTAAGCTTTAAAAGATAAAATAGCTAAAATGTCATTATACCATTAGTGCCAGAAGAAATAGCTTTCTATCCCCATTCAGACGCCATTCTCACTCTGGGAGAGCAAGTTGTTGCTTTCTAAGCTTAACTTTACCTATGCGTCATCGGACTCAGTTCCAGAACTCGATGTCTATTCAGGTGCGGCGCCTTAAGATTAAATTGGGGTTATCCAATTTGCATTTGGGAGACTGATTGCTTGTGGCATTTCAGCTGACACTAGACCCCATGCTGAATTAAACAGCAGTGGTTTTCACCATGATTGTACCCTGGTATCGCAAGAAAACTTTACATTGATATAAATGTGGTAATCTGAAACGAACAAGACGTTCCAGTGACAAATCAGTAAGGAGTTAAGAAGTGTAAGAGAAAAATCACTGAACATTACGAAAACTCACACGTGCGACATAGTGCATTTTTCACATCTCCAAAATGGCTACTATTCTGATGAAATTCCTTGATATTTTTGTTATAAATGTTCAAAACATAGCTTGAGGGTACTCGTTAGAACCGCCTCAATGAGGCGGTTTTTACGAGTACCCACAACCTATGTCTTGGAGTAGAAATAAGAAAAAATAATGTATACACCCGTAAACTCCAGTTTTCTCTATATAAAGTGGGGTTTAGAGGGGTGTTCATTTCACGGACTTGTTCACGTGATGAGATCTAGCGGAATAAAACAGATAAAACAGATAAGAGAAAAAACTTGTAATGTATTGTGTAACTTAAGTGTGCCTCAAATAATATGGACATATGGTCGCTCGGGAGTCAAAATCTCTTAACTCTTATTTTTGGTAAAATGACATTTTGATACCATTAGGTTCATGAACCACAGACACATCTTAGCTTAAAACGGCGCATCTCTAAGCCAATCAGTTTCCATTTTACAACAGTAAAACGTATCTCATCATAATCTTCATTGATGTAAAACTTGAATCTCAAAACATCGTATCTCAAGTATGGTGTGGTCAGCAGAACAGTATGTCCAGACAGAGGTTGAGATTTTGATGGCCAATAGGCAATTCCGTGAGTAATTAAATAAAAAGATCAGTTCAATTAAGTTGATGCAGATCTAAATAATACAGTCAACAAAAAGTGACAAAAGGATTTAACTCATGTAGAATATGGTAAAATAATCGTCAGAAACTCGTACCTCCATAAATATCCAAAAATCTAGGTCTCTGAAATAACACAATCAGCAACCTATATATTGAATATTTAAGGGGTATTGGTATTTCTCCTTTGCTGGGGTCCAGAAAATAAGAAGAAACATGTTTTTTTTTTTTTTTTCAAAAAAAAAAAAAAGAAGAAAATCGTCTCTCCTGAAAAGTTGAAAAATCTGAGTTAAGAGGTTTTGACTCCCGAACGACGAATTATATATTATATTTTTATGAAAGTTTTACCATTTACTTGATGACATATAAAACCGACAAGTCACACAATATACAGATCGATGTCTATTTACTGAACACTACGTCATACGGACCGATCCATCAGATACCGTTATGTAGGGTGAATGCCCCCTCAATTTATTCGCAATATCTTTGATGTATATTATTTTCGCATGAGAATGAGATTCAGCTTTTATTTCTGAAGTTAGCCTTTACTAATGACATTGTCATCCCTATATAACGGTATCAGATGGATCGGCCTGTGTGGCGTATTGTTAAATAAACATTCATCGACCTTTACATAGAAACTTCTAATGATGAAAAGTATTAATCTTGAATCATTTGTAAGCAATAATAGCTTACGTGAACGCAGTAAACAGGTGTATCTGGTCAAACGATTTAAATCAAAGTATTGTTGCATTTTGGTTCAGGGGTAGCCCCTATGTGCTTTTAGCGCCCGGTTACCTTACAAAATCTATCAAGTCAAGTAATTTTGGTTCAATGAAGTTTTGCGATCCATGCGATATGTCGCTGGGAAGGCTCAGCCATCCTAAGAAAATAAACAGTTGCATTATGTCAGCAATCCGGTAGTAACTTCCGGTGTGTTTACGGCAGAAGATGGATTGGAAAGGTATGAGAATCCTCCCATAATGCAAATGCTCCGAGCACTTGCCTGATCCATAGCCAGAACATCAGGACGCCCATAAGCTGTCCGGCTCAATTTAGGTCGAGATTAAAAAATGCGAACAAACTAACATAATGCTTTAATCATAACACATAAAAAATCGCCAAGCAAATCTCAAGAATATTAGTTGTAATACAACTCAGGTTTGCTGCGGGGAGGTGTTCTTTTACCCATGACTTACATACGTTTACTAAATAAGTTATTTCCAATAATATGCGAACCATTTTATTGTTTTGAGAATAATTTGAGAACCACTGTATTGCTGCACTTGCAAATAAAATACACCCCTTTAAGAACTAAATAAATGGATTAGAAAAAAATAACCATTTTTGTTTGAGAAATCCGGAAAAACAAGGAAGAAGTACACATAAAAAATATCTTCATGAACATAGTCAAACGATATTAATGGAACGTTTTGGTTAGAACCTGTTTCATGTAACGTATTGTCCTTCTAGTCGAGGCACTACCTACGGCATCTAGAATTAGTATATCTACAAACAAATACAACAATCTATGCTTTTAATGACAAGGAAGAAATCGTATCGCATGCCATCAATCAGAACACATGTTATACGTTCTAGAAACATAAAGTTTTTTTTTTATTACTTATAAAATCTCCTAATTCGACGAACAAGTGAGAGCCATTTAAAATGATCAGAATCAGGGATTTGTCTTATTATCGCCCTTGCGTCCTTATGCCCTCTTTTCAGACTTGGCAATATGGCAAAGTGTATCAAGCAGACTCATACCAATAAAAAGAAATACTTTTTTTGCTGTTTTACGCTGAGTACTACGAGACCATTTTCTGGCATGGTTGGACCCCAGACTACAACGCCTGTATATGTCTGACTACATCCCTGTCAAAAACCAAATTATTTCTTGTAATGACTAGGCAAATGATGCGTTTATACTTAAAATAAATTTGCCTATACAGATTTTCTTGTCGGGAATAAAGTTCAGCGGGTGACAAGAGAATGTAAATGTATATGTATGTGTTGATCTACTAAATCTTTCAGTCTCATAAAATTCCTACAAAATGTACATAGCCCCTGGCTGAGATTCAGATATCAGACTGCGCATACGCGCATGCTGATCCAAGTCTTCTCTGGTTATATATGCTCGAAGACGCTTCATTGCCTCATCAGATTTTCTTGTCGAGAATTTTAAGTCATTTTTTTTTGGGGGGGGGGGGGGGGTTAACGGCCCTTTCAAGATTATTTCACTCATATCGAGCAGATTGTCAGAGGTGAGCGGAAACCGGAGTACCCGGAGAAACACCACCTGACCTTCCGTTGCAGAGCTTTGCGTCTCACATGTGACCCGGGCGAAGCTCGAGCCCACAGCGGGGAGAGACCTCATGATTAAGAGTCAGCGCCACTCCACTCCACTAGGCCACTAATTACGGAGGCCCGTAATTTTAAGTCAGGTGAGGACAAGAGAATGTACATGTATGTGTTGATCTATCATATTTCTGTGTCACATAATAATACTCTATATTATCGCCAGTAGATATTCAGATATTAGACTGTGCAGATGCGCATGCTGATCTGGGCAATCAAGCTTGGAGACGCATTTTTCTGATCAACAAATTGCGCTTTTCAACGTGTAGATTGAGAGAGAAAGAGAGCGTGCGTGCGTGCGAACGATCGAGCATGTATGCACGCGAATGAGAGTGTGTGCGTATTAAAAAAAAAAGCAGAACATAATCCTCAGAAAAAGATTTAATTTTTAACAAATTTTAAAGTTACTGGTTATTCATTTATTTATTTATTTATTTATTTATTTATTTATTTATTTATATTCTCATGTCAAAGCTATGTATTTATGATTAGCAAGCGGAATCACTATATAAATATTAATAACACACCAACTAAATAACCGAAATAACTCGAAATCGTGTGGCAGCTATTATCTTAATGAGTGGCGTACGTACGATGAAGGAAGGAAGGACGGTACGATGAAGGAAGGAAGGAAGGAAGAATTACTTGCTTTGGGCCTGAAAATGGAATTTTTCTAATGAATTTTGTGACATGTCCTTATTTATCCCCCTTGTAAACCAACTTCTCTAAATAAAGTGGGCTTTAACGTGTAGGAAAATCATATGAATCCTGGTTAACCCCACTTTTCTCATAAAATGAGTGTTACATGTGGGTTTACGGCGTCCCGCAAACCCCCATGCTGACAAGACAACCGAGCGTGATCTCTGACAGGTGTACGGGCAGCTGTGGGGTAAGGCACAAGAAAGATGTTAAATGATTGACATGAATTATTTACAGTATCTACATACAACACTTACTAACACAAAACATCACAAATTGTTGCTTCTGTAGCCAACTCACGACGTCCGCTCCGAAGGCAAAACGCCGTTCTGTGCTCGGAACGGGTGACGTGAATACCTACAGAAGCAAACAACAAAAACAACAAGAAAAACAAAAAAAGAAACAACACAAAACGCGACTGGCCAGTTTATAACTTTGGGTGAATCCCCCACTCGCGTGACACTTCTTCTCGCGAACTAGTAAAACTAGTCTATCAACATAATTGATTATCCTAGGATTAGCGATCACGTTTGCTGATCAGCCGTTTAGTGATCGTCCAAATAAGGTAAGTTGACCTCTTCCATGATCACATTTGTTTACAACGAACAATGATTTAGAAGAATCTGCTTCTATCCTGGTAGGCGCTGATTACGGCGGTCTGTCCGCCCTTGCTGGACCCTAACGCCTAGCGTCGTACCAGTACCTGCTGCTATGAAGCAGGGAGCAGCAGGTCACACATTGTTATGCCTTTCAATATACTTTCTATTTCCCCGTCACAATGTTCACTCTTTACAACTTGACCTGCTGCTAAAGTGTCCGCTTTTTTTCAGGGTTTATATATCTATGAATACTACCGGAAAATCATGCCTACTCGTATTACCTTGCTTTGTTCGTGGGGAAGTGGAGATACCGGCCACAAACAAAGCTAGATAGCAAAAATCGAGTAGATAATGGATTTGCGTTCAAATAGTATATTTCCCATAGGAAATATTGATGAAACGACCCTATAATCAATGACATGACTCCTGTCAAAACGAACACCCACACAACACGTGACGGGAATAAAAATCATATATGGCACAATTTGGCGGTTGGCGATTTTTAGGCAAATTCTATAGAACTCAGCCTTTTAGCGGCCCCCTGTATTGTAAAAACAGCTCTCTATAAACCACTCATGCATACATCGTATGATATGTGCATGACTTGTTCATGGAGCCGCATAGTTTGCGTACCATATTTCACCCAAAATATTTCACTCACACCGCCCTACCATATATCTACTAAAATAATTTAGATGTGCATAAGCACCAGAGAGGTTTCCTATTCCATCTCGTAACAAAGGTTTCCCCTTTTGGAGAAAAAACAATCAGAAATGTTTTTTCTTTGTGTACAGAGATGGAATAGGATGAACCTATCTAAACAAGACAGCTATTTACACAACAACCGTGCGAAGAATTACCTACTAAGGTAGTCTGCCCCCAAATTCTCCTGAGTAAAATTGCTTTTAAGCTATGGTGGTTTGCCCCAGAATTTTCCTGCTCCCCTGACATTCTGTTTGTTAGCAAACGGATATCGTTTTAGTCTTACTGGTGGTGGCCTTTCTGGCTCAACTGATTTGATTGATTTCACAGGTTCTGACATAAATGTGGTGCATATAATTTGGTCTGTCTGACATGTCAGTCCTGCAAGGCGCTGTTCTCTCAGCCCTTCTGTCTCCTCACTCTCCTCTGTTTCCTCACTCTCCTCTGACGTTAGTGTGTGTGGGACGCTAACGTCACCGTCACTTTCGGGTTGCTCTGCAGTTTGAAAACTGCTGTCTTCAAATGAAGACTCGTCGACGTCATTTCTGTCATGACTGTCTGTCGACAAAATAGGTTCAGAGATCAGACAATGAGACGTCACAGTCTGACGCTCAACATATTGCTTCAGTATATTAGCGTGATATGTGTTAACATTTCCATTGACGTCAATCTTATAATCCATTCTGTTCACTACCTCAACAACTTCATAAGGACCTTTCCATTGAAGCAATAATTTATTACTGTCTGTCGGTAGTAACAACAGTACTTTGTCGCCGACGTCAAATTTACGCGACCTCGCGCCTTTATCATAATAAGCTTTCTGCTTAATCTGAACCTTCTTTAAATTATCACGCGCTAATTTGCATGTCTGCTCTAACCGTTCCCTAAGCTCAATAACGTATTGATACGTCGAAAGAACTTGCTCATCGCGTACCTCTTCAGCCCATAATTCTCTTAATATTGCCATTGGACCTCTGACGTTACGTCCATATAACAACTCAAAAGGGGAGTATCCTAAAGACTCTTGTGGGACTTCCCTTACCGCAAATAATAAGGCTGGAAGATATTTATCCCAATCTTTTGGACGTTCAGCACACATGCGACGTAACATCTGCTTTAACGTAGCGTGGAAACGCTCTATCAGTCCGTTGCAAATTGGGTGTCTCGGACTACACGTTAACTGTTGAAGAGAAAGAAGTCTGCTGACTTCCTTCATTACCTCAGCAGTAAACTGTGATCCACAATCAGTCAACATTTCATCAGGAATGCCAACCCTACTAAACATTTCAATAAGCGCTTCCGCGACACGTTCCGTCTCAATACTCGGTAAAGCTATCGCCTCTGGATACCTTGTCGCATAATCTATCATGGTTAAAATATACCGAGATTTCCTATCAGATCGAGGCTCAATTGGACCAACTATGTCCACTGCCACCCTCTTAAATGGCGTATCAATCAATGGCATTTTTCCTAGAGGTACTTTAGTGACCCGACCTTTCTGAATAGTTCTCTGACAAATATCACAAGATTTACAAAATCTAGCGACATCACCGCAAATACCGGGCCAGTAAAACTCAGTTACAACTCTATCCAATGTCTTCCTAATACCCATATGTCCAGACATAAGCGTTTCATGAGCCAGTTTCAACACCTTTCCTCGGAAACTTTGAGGGACCACAAGTTGAAAAGAGACTTTGTTACCCTTGGTGAACTCCCTATATGCCAACCCTTTTTTCTCAATAAACCTAGTTTCACCTCGGTTTAAACCACGACTCACAGTCTTGTTCCCAGATACAACCCTTTTCCTGATGTTTTCCAAAGTTGGATCATCAACCTGAGCTTGCTTGAAAGCCTCCTTGTCATCGTTAATGATCTGATCGGGAACCTTAAGTTTTCTGTAAGGCTTCTCATCCTGCCTAGTTTGAGACCTAGTTACAGCCGCAGCTGAGAAATGAGACATATCAGGAAGTTTTGATCCATCAATGTTACCGATAACCAAATCGTACAACGTATCATCCATACACAAAGCTTCAGTTTTCCCAGTGAAAAAAGGACAATCAATGTCAATCATTGCCAAAGGATACCTTTGTGTGGATTCATCAATCAACGTAACATTTGATTCCTTCCCTATTAACTGACTATCCGAAACCAAACTTCTCCGAACGACACAGCCTGTACACCCAGTATCTCTTAATACAACCACCTTTTTATTATTAACCAATCCTTGTGCCGTCGGTAACCTTGCCTTTAAGAAGTAACAGACACCTTCCCTAGTTTCCTTACTACACTCCTCCCTATCCGAAATCAAAGGATCACCAACCTTATTTTCAAAAATACTTCCAATCTCATCACCTTTCCTAGTTACTTCCGTTTGACAAAAACTAACTTGGTGTGCTGCGCCACGTGGTGTGCTATTATTTTTACCGCGTCCGCGAAAAGACCCTCTAAAATTACCACGACCACGTGTATAACCACGACCTACATTCTGCGTATTCTCATTCTTAACCTGAGAACCTTGAGTCTCTACGCGCGTGTTAAAATTTTCTTTAACACCGCTATCCCCAACTCCAGTTGCTCCTACCTCTGCGCTATACAATTGTTTCCTGTCGGGGTTCTTAAAACATTTAATTGTTAAATGCCCCTTACCACATATGCTACACTTGATATCCGGTCTACCACTCGGTTTGTTCGAGTCAACTTTGTCCTGTTTACCCTGCGCTGCGCCTCTATTATCGCGTTGCCCCTTATTAATGCAACTATATACGCCCCCGCGCGCTTCTGCAAACAAATCTGCCTCCCTAGCCATTTCATCTAAATTACCAAACTGTTTTGGCTTCAGATGCACATACAGTTCTCTATTACATGACTCCAGGAACTGATCCCTTGCCATGAAATCACAGACAGCCGGAAAAGATTTTTCTATCTTTGCCATATTAAGCCATTTTTCTAAATAACTTCTCAGTCTACTACTGAACTGTATGAACGTTTCTGATTTCTCGGGCCTACTATAACGAAACTGTTTCCTAAATCCGCGCTCTGTCATGTCAAAATTCTTTAATAAAGCGTCCTTTAACTTTTCATAATCCGCCGCATCCTCATTTGACAACCGGTCATATACATCAAGTGCGCGCCCTTTGAGCAATGCACTTAAATACGCGGCCCAAACACTCTTATCCCATTTATTAGCCGTAGCATATTTCTCAAATCTAGATAAATAACTATCCATTTTATCTTTACCCTCTTCAAAATAAGGTAACTTAGGATCCCGGGCATGAGCCACCTTCTCAGCTTTTTGCCTTTCAAATTCTAGCTCGAGCTTCGCTCTCTGCATTTCTAACTGATTCCTTAATTCTTGGTGCTGTAGCTCAAACCCATGTTTTATTTTTTCTAAATGGGCCTCACTAATCTCTTTTGCCTCCCTTTCAGTCTTGATGCGTGCTATTTCAAGTTCCTTATTAACATTCAACATAGCTAGTTCATGTGCCCTTTCCTTTTCCTTTTCCTCTAACTTAGCTAGTTCATGTACCCTTTCCTTTTCCTTTTCTTCAGACCTTAACCTTTCTAAATCCCTTTGCTCTTGCCTTTCTGCCCGCTCAATATCCTGCTGCTCTTTAACAAAACCTTGTAACTCCTTCCCCTCATAACCTAAGTCCTTTCCCATTTGCATTAAACGCTCCATTATTGATAACGTAAATCTCACGTTACTATCAAAACCACTATAAACTGATCAGTTATGATCAGTGATGATTGAATGGGCTTAACTAAAACGTTAAGATATGTGTTATACGCATTAATCTAACTAAAACGTTAGTTATTAAAGCACACGCGATTTGAAATGTCAAATGCTTTCAGCACAGTATGACGTTGCGTACTGGTAGTCTAATATGACGTCATAAACTGACGACGTTTACAGTAAAATGCTACAATCCGAAGTTTTATCACATTACAAAACTCCGATCATAACAAGTCACCATTAATGTTTCTATTACGTCATACCTAACCTCAAGCCACTGCGTAAATATTAACGCTACCGTTATGTCAACGTCAGTAAATTGTTAACGTCACTACGTCAGAACCATGTGTGGGTAAGATCAATTAGTAGCTCCAATTTAACTTAGTAGAATGTCAGGTAACACAATTAAGTGGGGTCTACTTAAATTTTTCGTTACCAAGAAAAAGTGGGGTTTGCCTTGCCTTCCTGCTCAGAAATTATCGACTTGTCAGTATCCATTCAGTTGAATACATGGGTTTCGCACTTCATCAACGCAGGAAGGAAGATTCAAGTTAATTTCTAAATGTGGCTGTCAATACATTTTTTTTTTTTTTTTAAATTGATGATTCAGAGTATCAATGTGCTGTTCCACAGCCGGGAACACCAGCCAGAGATCAAATCCTCACTTTTCTGACACCAAATGTTACATGTGGGTTTACGGCGTCCCGCAAACCCCCATGCTGACAAGACAACCGAGCGTGATCTCTGACAGGTGTACGGGCAGCTGTGGGGTAAGGCACAAGAAAGATGTTAAATGATTGACATGAATTATTTACAGTATCTACATACAACACTTACTAACACAAAACATCACAAATTGTTGCTTCTGTAGCCAACTCACGACGTCCGCTCCGAAGGCAAAACGCCGTTCTGTGCTCGGAACGGGTGACGTGAATACCTACAGAAGCAAACAACAAAAACAACAAGAAAAACAAAAAAAGAAACAACACAAAACGCGACTGGCCAGTTTATAACTTTGGGTGAATCCCCCACTCGCGTGACACTTCTTCTCGCGAACTAGTAAAACTAGTCTATCAACATAATTGATTATCCTAGGATTAGCGATCACGTTTGCTGATCAGCCGTTTAGTGATCGTCCAAATAAGGTAAGTTGACCTCTTCCATGATCACATTTGTTTACAACGAACAATGATTTAGAAGAATCTGCTTCTATCCTGGTAGGCGCTGATTACGGCGGTCTGTCCGCCCTTGCTGGACCCTAACGCCTAGCGTCGTACCAGTACCTGCTGCTATGAAGCAGGGAGCAGCAGGTCACACATTGTTATGCCTTTCAATATACTTTCTATTTCCCCGTCACAATGTTCACTCTTTACAACTTGACCTGCTGCTAAAGTGTCCGCTTTTTTTCAGGGTTTATATATCTATGAATACTACCGGAAAATCATGCCTACTCGTATTACCTTGCTTTGTTCGTGGGGAAGTGGAGATACCGGCCACAAACAAAGCTAGATAGCAAAAATCGAGTAGATAATGGATTTGCGTTCAAATAGTATATTTCCCATAGGAAATATTGATGAAACGACCCTATAATCAATGACATGACTCCTGTCAAAACGAACACCCACACAACACGTGACGGGAATAAAAATCATATATGGCACAATTTGGCGGTTGGCGATTTTTAGGCAAATTCTATAGAACTCAGCCTTTTAGCGGCCCCCTGTATTGTAAAAACAGCTCTCTATAAACCACTCATGCATACATCGTATGATATGTGCATGACTTGTTCATGGAGCCGCATAGTTTGCGTACCATATTTCACCCAAAATATTTCACTCACACCGCCCTACCATATATCTACTAAAATAATTTAGATGTGCATAAGCACCAGAGAGGTTTCCTATTCCATCTCGTAACAATGAGATGCCAGAGTTCATTTGAGAAATCTTGCCAGTAAACCGACGGTTATAACGAGTACACACAGTCTACGTTTTTGGGATAATGATACATAAATCACATGTAAAAAGGAGATGACAATGTATGTAAGCCTTTCTTGTGGGTATATGCGGTTATATAATTTTGACCCCCTTGAACCCCGCTTTTATTTAGTAAAACTAGGGTTTACAGGGTTAAATCTTATTTTCCTTATTTCTACCCAAAAACATTGACTGTGGGTACTCGTTAGAACCGTCTCATCGAGGCGGTTCTAACGAGTATCCACAATCTATATTTTGAGCAGAAATAAGAAAAATATCACAATTTTTCATCGTAAAATTTTCGATTTTTCGGCGGTAAAATAGTCAATGTATTTGTATAGGCGTGTTTTCGTAATGATAATGAATGGGTTTTGTTGCCCTTTTTCCTCTAGACATTGAAATTTGCCACAATTAATTTTTAATTCAAGAATGGTATTAAACTTATCATTTTAACTTGCCAATGGAAAGCCATAGGAAGACTTCCAAAATCTCGGACATACCCTTGGCGGCATTTACACCTTTTCTTCGTTCGGGTCGATGGGCATGGTGGGCGAAGCTTGCTTACCAAGTAATGCTTAATATCCGCGGACGCCTGATTACACTCTTCTGAAGTCCATGTCTGTTGATCCGAACATTGATATTTGCCATTTTGTCTATGGATTAACGATTTTGGATTAACGCTTTGGTACTACGACCTAAACTACTTTAAGCAATAATATTGTTTAATTTACTTGTTAGAAAGTTTCTTGTCACCATAAAATACTTCTTGTCACCTCTTTTCACTTCTTATCACCAAATAGGGAGAGGCCTAGGTAGCTCAGTCGGATGCGCGTCTGACTAGTGATCAGGAGGACGCGGGTTCGATACCTGCCGGGGTCGGCAACATTCTTTCATTGAGATTGATCATGAAATCTTTTCTACGGTCATTTTTCCCTTCCGCTGGTTCAAGAAGGGCAGTTGTTTGTTTCTGGCGAAAGAATGTGCACTGTACTGGTTAACCGTTTGTGTATAAGCCTACCCAGGAAAAGTGTGGGTAGGTAAATTGACTTGCTCAAAAAATGACCTAAAATAGTGTTGACTGGGCCGTTAAACTCCAAAACAGACAAAACCAAATAGGGAAACCCTCTCCGAACGCAGACAAGATATGTTGATGAAACAATATATCTTGGTGGAAAAAGATACACAAAATATTAACTTTCAGGACTTAGATATTATCTAGAATGAAGAAGATATTATATGTGGACCATATATAATCTTGTTCCCTCAGCTGAATTTTCTTTCGGACAACTTAGAAATAAAACTAGGATGTCCCTTCCCTTGTTACATATGTCTAAGGGATGTTCGAAAACTTTTGCAAATGACACATTGTTTAGAAATATTAATAACAAGTTGATAATTGATGTGTCTAGCAATCTTCGAAATCATCACGTGAACAAGTCCGTGAAATAAAGATCCCCCTAAACCCCACTTTATATAGAGAAAAGTGGGGTTTACGGGGGTAAACATTATTTTCTTTATTTCTGCTCCAAGACATAGGTTGTGGGTACTCGAAAGAACCGCCTCAATGAGGCGATTCTAACGAGCACCCAAAACCTATGTTTGGAGTATAAATAAGAAAAATATTACAAATTTTCATCAGAGAAATTACCTTTTTCGAGGTTTGAAAAGTGCACTATATCACATGTTACCGTAATGTATACACCATTAGCCAGAACAAATCATTTTAATCTTTCGATCAGATTGTTGTTTGAAACAGTTTTCATACTCATCTTACTCACATTGTGGTTTGAAACAGTTTTCATACTCATCTTTGGATACATCTTGAGAAAGTGGTTAACTACAGAACGCCATGCACTTCTGGGACTATACCTCCTATCAGATTTTCTTATTCAATTTTTGAAGGAGAAAAAAAAATCCCTCAAGGCCAGGTGTGGGGTGTAGTGAAGGTGCGACAATATAATGACGTTTTGAGACTACATCTATAATACAACACAGATGCCCCCACGCAGGGCCCATTTCACACAGAAAAAAATCATGTTGCAACAACAGCTGGCATCGGACGGAGAAGTGACCTTGAGGTCATAGGCATATTTTTAGTCATTGCAGATTAAATCTTGGGACAGACATCCATCATCATATACCAAATATTGGGACAGGAGCGGAGGTATGGATGACCTGTATCTACCGTCATTCCATAAACGTAGCGAATCCATCATACGGGTTGGAATATATTTGGGCGCTAAAAAAATTAACATCAAACATTTCTAAGTCTGTGTGTGGCCCTGACCTTGAGATCAGCGGCGGATGAGGGGTTATGGCTGAATAAAACATTGGTTCTGTAACTATCACCATACCGATTATGAAGCCAATCCAATATAAGGTTTGGAAAATATGAGCTCTTTAAAAATTTCTGCGTTTGTGACCCTGACCTTGAGGTTGTGTGCATGGCGAATATTTGGGCATGTATCTATAATCATACCAAGTATTAACCCAGTCCATCGTATGGTTTGGAAAGTTTGATCTCTTTAAAAACTTAAACATTAAAAATTTCTAGTGAGACGCCAAGTAGGTCAGGTGTTTTTTCTCCAGGTACTCCAGTTTTTGCCTACCTCCGATTAACGATCGACTCGAAATGAGTGAAATACCCTTTAAAAGGCCATAAAACCAAAAATAAAATAAAAAAAAATAATATCTGTAACCTTGACCTTGAGGCCATGGGGCAGGAGCGGAGGTATTGCTCGCCTGTATCTATCATCATTCCATACGTGAAGCAAATCCATCATATTATTTGGAGAACTTGAGCTCTTAAACATTTAACATCAAATGGGCCTCGTCAAGCGATTTTGGTACTTATCGCCTATGCGAGCAGCGAATGTTCAGGCGAGCCTGCGCATCGGCGCAGTCTCGCCAGAACCTTCGCTGCTCGCTCATACAAGCAGCGATTCAAGAGGAACCTTCAAAAAGAAAACCATATCCCTGGCCCCTCTGAATTGCTGGGCATGCGCAGTTAAAATTCATCATGACGGAATGCTCGAAGACACACATTCGCTTGGCGGGGCTCAAATATTTGTAAGTCTGTGATCTTTACCTTTAGATCATTTAGGGGTGGGGTTGATGAATATCACTTTGTACCTGTATCCATCATCTTACCAAGTATAAACCCAGTCCATCATATGGTTTGGAAAATATGACCTCTTTAAAAACGTAAACATTAAACATTAGTGGGATGTCAAGTTCTGCAACGGAAGGATGTTTTTTTTTTACTCCGGGTACTCCTGTTTTGCCCCACCTCTGAATAACAATCGGCTGAATATGAGTGAAATAATATTGAAAGGGTCGTTAAACCAGAGCAACAAAAATCTCTTTCTCTTTAGTCCATGGAATTGACATTGAGGTCAAAGGAATAGGCGGGGGTATTGCTGAATAAACCTTTGAACCTATATCTATCATCATACAAATTACGAACCAGATCCATCATAAAAGTTCAGGGTACAAATACCTTAACCTGAATCTGTAACATTAAAATTTCTAAGTCTTGACTTGGACCTTGAGATCATGGGCATGTGTAATTGCTGAATGAAACGTTGGACCTATATCTATTACCTTACCAAATTTGAACCACATCCACCGAATGGTTTGCATCACGAAAACACGCCTATATAATTTGACCCCCTTGAACCCCATTTTTATATAGTAGAACTGGGGTTTCCGGGGGTTACCTTATTTTTCTTATTTCTGCTCTAAAATATAGATTGTGGGTACTCGTTAGAACCGCCTTGTCGAGGCGGTTCTAACGAGTGCCCACACTCTATATTTTGAGCAGAAATAAGAAAAATATCACAATTTTTCATCTTAAAATTTTCATTTTTTTCGGCGATAAAGGTGGCAATGTATTTGTATAGGCGGGTTTGCGTAACGGAAAGTATGAGCTCTTAAACGTGCCTGAACCCATACATGACAATGGAATCGTCCATCTGATAAGTTTGGAGTGGTCCATTTCCAATTATGAAGGTGTCAGGTTTGTTTGTGTTTGTGGCAAATTTACAAAATAAGCAGTGCAGACCCAGTTCAGACGCCGTATTTTGCGGCGTCTGATATGGGTCTACACTTTCCATGTCCCACAAATGGGCTTCTAGATATATATGGGTTAACCTGGGTCTAACAGGCTTTCTTAAGTACGTACACACATTCGTTCAGAATGACGTACATTCGTGCGCACGTACCCACGAAGGCACGCATGGAAAACCGAAAAAGTAAAAGCCCCCCTGCATCATTCGATGCAGTGGCATACAAAACTTTGCTACAAGTGAGGTTTGTGGGCTGGAGCATTGTCATGTAACAAATGAATACTGGAAAACGGTTTTGGACGTAGTTGTCTTATTTTTGTTCTCATAAATTTCTTCCAGAAGCTTTAAGACACACACCTATATTTCGAAACAGCAATTGGCATGGCTGGTCCAGCATTTCTGAAGAACATGGCGTATAACAGCTTTGCCGACAGCGTTCGTTAAGCAGTAGTTGACCTTTCATAGCCCATAGGCTGTTGTCAATTTTTGCTTGGGCTTATAAAATACACCAGTGCATCATTACTATAGTTATGTGACTTTAAAAAATTTTTTTTCTGATATTTTGGATACGTCTACAGCAGTTGCTGTGTCATGTGCACCCTCCTACGTTTCTGCTCATCGGTGAGCAAATTGTTGATCCAGCGAGCACTTGTTTTCGTAACCTTAAGAGATCCTATGGAATGAATAGATAGCTGCAAAACACTAGTTTGCCAACTCGTTTAATTAATTTAATAAAACATGAACACTCATGTAAGATCCTCTATGTAGTGTCATTACGAGAAAAGGCTCAGTCGTACTGTTTCAGTGGGTAACTAGAAACAGCAAAAGAGCTGAACCGTTCCAAGTGGATGCTCCTGCACGATAAGATGATAAATATTTTGGGGCTGGTAGTATAATAGGGACCCTATTTGGAAGCATATGCTTTCCTCAAAGAGCAGTTGTTGTAATTGAAGACAATACCTCTTCCTTTTCGTTCCATTCAATGGCTTAAACTAAGCAATTGAAAAAAAAAAAAAAAAAAAAAAACTTTATACTCATTTTTTGTGTCAAGAACGGGCGTCTCTCACCGCTGCGATTCTTGCATCGATCAGGCCACATGTGAGACGCCAAGTTCTGCAACAGAAGGTCGGTTTGGTTTTCCCCGGATAGCCCGGTTTTCGCCCACCTCTAATTTATGATCGGCTCGAAATAAGTAAAATAATCTTGAAAGGGTCGTAAACCAAAAAAAATCTAATGAGATGTCGGGCACAATCCATCTTGGGATAGAAAAAGCAAATAAGTCATGTCTGTTCGACTGAAAATCATTAAATTCGTTAGATCTATGTACGGGGGAGCTGGTGTTCTTGGATCGAAAATGTGTCACATTTAAAAACAATACTTGGGTTGCACATGCGTTGTCAAAGTGTACTTTTCTGTCTCCATGACGACGTTTTGAATGCGCAGGCTGATCTCAGTTTCCGTACGAATACACGTTTCCTTGGTTCTGCCAGGGTAACTATGTTTGCGGTATGTGCAATTCGGGCACGGTTTCAATAACTGTGGCTGTATCGGCTTGCAAAGTGCTATGTGTGTTTGATGGCAAAGGAAACGCAAACAGCATGTTTGTTTCCGCAATGGGACTGATGTCTG
This sequence comes from Lucinisca nassula, assembly GCA_963580285.1. Lineage (NCBI taxonomy): Eukaryota > Metazoa > Mollusca > Bivalvia > Lucinida > Lucinidae > Lucinisca > Lucinisca nassula. The sequence continues at coordinate 132,471,401 of OY757013.1, forward strand.
TCAGATTATGTTTGTTTGCAAAATAAGAAGCAAATGGATGAACAGCTAGCGAGAACAAATAGCTTCAAAAGATATTTTTCATATTTGTGTCATGCCTACATGTATGTGAGATCAAAAATATTTTATGTTGAGTTCACCAACTAAACACGATTATTATATTTTACTTTGGTTTTACTGTCCTTTCAAAACATATTTACTTACATACAGTCGTTCGGTTGTCAGAGGTGGGCGAAAACCTGAATATCAAGACCTTCCATCGCCTTACATGCATTCTGTAAATAAGCATACCAACATGCGAGAATATAAATCCAGATGTTTTGCCTTTGCAACAAAAATTGAAGTGTTCTGACCAGATAAATTAGCTATCGCCAATTAAGCCTCATCAATGAGCCTTGTATTAATTTGCGAGACCCGGAATGGGCTACCTTTTCACAAATGCACTGCACAAAATAAATTTAGCAAAATTGTTTGGGAGCATTTTGAGTGTGTTTCATTTTTTACCAAACATTTTGATTAATAAAGCTTCTATGGGTGGATGTCTGGAAATAAACATCTACCTTCAAATGGTTCATTTTCCGACTAAGAGGCACGTCCAGAAGAACTTTGATTAGTTGAAGTCTTTCATTCAAACATGAGGTATAAAATGCACCACCCTACCCCCACGCAAAAAAGCTTGACTCCCGGGATCTGGATTGCACCAGAGATAATAGAGAAATGGTATAGAAAGAATCAGAGAAAGAGTACAATTCATGCTGATGCAAACTTGATGGGAAGTGGTAAACTACGGGCAAAATTTGAAAAATTTGAGACGAGGAATTACGACTGACATAGAAAACATCAACATGCTTTGTACGTGAATAACTTGGTAGGTGATGTAAAGGCGAATTCCAGAGACTTATTATAATAAACAGATATATCAATAGTTAGAAACAAGACTGGCAAGCTATCCCGCCCCTGAATAAAACAGGAAGGAATGCAGTTGCTGAACCAGACTCTGAAAGGGAGGAAATAGTTCAATTCAGTGATGCGTTCCATAAAAATGAGTTAAAGGAGGTTCCACTGACTGGAAGATCGGCCCCTTTCATGGATAGTATTTTGTGTCATCGGATTGAGTAAGTTATATAAAGTTATGAATCCATCTAAAGCTTTAGGACCTAATTAACTTCATTCTAGAGTCCTGAAGGAACCAGGAAATGAGCTGAGCCCATTTTTTGCATATCTAAGGGTGAAATCCTCAAAGAACGCTTCTAGCGAGAATTTGTTCCCCCTTTAAAAACGAGCTAGTCCTCTTGCTCGTAATTATCGCCCTTTGTCCATGATTTGTTTGAACATACTGTCAGCTAAAGCATCCTGGCCCACTGGATGAACATAAACGTTTGTCAGACAGACAAAATGCATTTAGGAGAAGCATAGTTGTGAAATTGAGTTGTGCATTGTCATTAATGATTGGAAAAAGTATGCTTAGAATACTATGGAAATTATGATCGGAGTCTCTCAAGAAACGAAGAAGAGACGGTAAGTTCATACTATTATATACAGAGGTCTAAAGGGTGCTAACAGCAAACCAACAGAAGACCAAGCTCCCCCAGCTAGGCGCTGCAGAAACCAACACTCGTTGACGTTTCAGACCCCCTCAGCAATGACGGACATTCGCGGGCCATTAGAGGTTGGACTGTCCTCTCCAATTCGATCATTTCCTCAGCTGAAAGTGCAGAGGACAGTGTAGCTTAGTTTAGCAAAGGGAGAGTTAGGGACTCACTTCCCATCTAACAGATCCTGGTGAATGAATGCCATTAATTTTGACGTGTCACCGTCTGATTCTGACGTAAGTATAGCGTTTATTACGTTTTAATGCTCGTGTATCCGCACGGATAAACGATGCATAGTACATTACCAGTTTTACTGTGTGCATGTTCAGTTTAATCGTTAACTGTTTATAATTTGAAATTTCTATCACGGAAAGGCACGAGGTTAAACGACGTCGACGTGCTATAGGGACTGCAGGCTGGTTTATAAGTTTGGCGCAGAACATCGTTTTCTTGTCAGCTCGAGCACCGGATGTTACCGGAAAACAGCCTGGTGGTAACGACGAAGCTTAACCGCTTTTAGTCGGCACTAAAGCTTGTTGCTAGAATGTACGTGACCTTTAGGTCAAGAGTTAGCATAGACTGACTATTTGAAACAGGCAAAATGTCGCATAAATTTACGTTGTAGTTCTATTGACTGCGCAACCCCGCCTCTGTTGGAAAACGCATCATTGGCAGTGGAAGTCCTTTGGCTGAGGAGAACGATACATATTTGTTTACTTTTTTACTCAAACATTGATTGCTTATTCATGCATTCGTGAGAATCCGAATTTCTGTGTAGCAATAAAACCGCTCTAATGAAGCCTCTTACTGCCTCGAATAGGTAGTTCTAATTAATGTGTAACTATACCAAATTTTGTGACACAGAGGCCTTTCTGATATTTAATCTTCATCAGTGTGTCTAAACCCCAAAGTTTTCAAACCGAAACGGATGATGAACAAGACCCGGCAAACACAACACATCCCCCACCGAGCACACACCGACCGACGTAGCTCATGAGACAGGTCAACTGGAGGCATCAGGCAAGAGATGCCTACCAAGAAACTTATAGGCGTCCCCCACTGAGCCAATATCAGCAAACATGGCCCACACTCCACGGAAGTCCCGGGCATCAGGAAGGAGATGCCCAAAGTAGCGAGACTTGCAAAATTTATAATATTACAAAAAGTGGCAACCAAATCCGCTAAGATACAGAAGTCGCAACCAAATCCGCTAGTTCTAACGGACGCACCAGCAGAGTCCAAGATTGGTCGTAAAACCATCACACTAATAAGTACCTTCAAGACAGTATGTAAACGTACCTTCAGGTAAAAGATAAGGCCTAAAAATAGTTTTGTTTCCGCTAACCCGACCGACCCTACTCCAGAGCCCCCCACGGACTACTATTTTTATGAATAAAAGAACAAATAAAAACCTACCATTTTCAATTTCCGACCCTACCCAGTGTCGTCTTTGCATTTTCCCATAGTATTTTCGCGTTTTAAGTAAATTTGTGTAATTTTTGGCATTTAGTACCTTCTAAAATACAGAGCTGATATACAGTGCAAGACAAAACATGATAATTTTATGAATAAAAAGCATGTACAAAAACAAAAACACATAATAGATATAGGCCCGACCCTGTTTGTTTTCGGGAGAAAAAATAAAATAATAAAAAAAAGTTTTCCTACCTACCGACCACATTTTTTTTCAGCATGTTAGCGGAAACACAGCTATTTTTTACGCCTCAGCAATACGTGTAGCTTGCACTGTATGCTTTGGTCAATGTTCATGCACAGCTGATAAGGAAACCCGTAACATAACCCTGGGATAGACTATAAGAATCTGATATGGGGTTTTGTTGTAGATGAGTGTTTCCAACCCGACGGTTGACCGTGCTGAGCGGAACCGAAGCTACGCCGAGGTTCCGCTCAGCACGATCATCCCGAGGGTTAGAAACGCCCATCTACAACAGAACCCCATATTGGATTCTTTTTCTTGAACAACACCTCCGGTTAGTTTTGACAGCTCGCACATGTATATTGGTTACAATATAAAAGTAGTGCGGAAGTAGTTCCGGCAGTTGAATAGAATTGAAGCGCATTTATGTTAGTTGCTTGGGTCGGAACACCAGGGTCAGAACATAAATTTCTATCCCAGGGTAAAATCACGGATTTCCTTGTCCGGTGTGCAAGAAATTCTTAACCTACTCATGTTATACTACCTAGGGAGAGGAAAAAGATCGAGAATCTTCACGCGTTTGACGTGCACTGGTTGAAAAGAATGTCAAATAAGTCGTCGCTAAGTTGAAAAACTCTGACGACCAAAATGCTGCATTATTGCCATCAAAATTTGGCAGACGTCTACAATCGAAGTGACTACACACAAATCCACTCTCAAAAGCGAAAGGTCAGATTCTATGACGGTTCCAACGTAAAGGCTGTCTGAAAATTAGACTGAATCTAATTTTATGTAATGTTGGTTGGTGCCTGATGCTCTGTCCCTGGTTCGGCCCATCGGAGTCTAACTGTTGGTTTTGTTTTGCTTCAACATTTCATTGGTTTCTCGCTGTCGAGTCCTCGCCGTTGTTTCATCTCTGTGGTTATTTGATTTTTGTGTTCACGGAGGTATTGCACTGATGAGTTAGAAGGCCTTTATGCGGACTGAAAAAAAAAAAAAATATTTGTCTTAATCGCGACGAAAGCAAGGGCGAGGATTTTGGCCACGTAAAATCGATTTAAGTCCCCCCCCCCCCACCCGCAACACACCACACCAGTGGAATTCGTTTCACTTACCGTTCCAAGGTGGTTCTTCTGTTGTGGTTTATTTGTGTTATGACTTGTCTTTGAGTGTGTGTATTGCTTATATTATTTTGCTTTGGATAGCCAACTGGCCATTTGTGTGAAAGTAAGTGTCCTTTTGGCTTTCCACTATTGATGTTTCCATTAGGGTCTAGTTGTTTCATGTTTGTGTTCTTTCCCTTGGTGTCTCCGACGGGAGCTGTGGGTTAATTGTATCGATTCCTGATCACTGCCTTCACTTCTATTTTACAAGAAAAAGAATCTTACATGGGTGTGAGATGAATCCCTCGGGATAACTGTCGGCAAGCCTCGGGATGCCGGACGGATTTTGGTATTAACTCCTCACATCCATGAAAGATGCTTATATTGCACGACCCGCAGAAAAAGCGACCGACTGAAGCGGTTGATTTCTATGAGTGCCCTAAAATCACCGTGTCATTATGTCATTCTGTCAGTCTGTCATTCTGTCAGTCTGTCTGTCCGTCCGTAACCCGTTTGTGAAAATTGGTGATAGTGACTTAACCGCTTGGAATATTTTAACAATTTTTGGCATACTGATAGATTCCAATGAGATCTAACCAATGAACTTGCGAAATATAACATTCCATTTAGTATAGCCTCGCCGAGGCGAAAAATGTGAAAATTTTCGAACTGCTTCTCCTCGGAAACCGTTGAGCCAGTTGAAGTCAAATTTCATATGGAGCCTCTATGGGATGGGGGAAACCAAAATTTGCTCATGGGGTTCAGGTCACATGACCAAAATGGCCACCAAGCCATATATGGTCTGTCTGTCTGTCCGTCCGTAACCCGTTTGTGAAAATTGGTGATAGTGACTTAACCGCTTGGAATATTTAAACAATTTTGGCATACTGATAGATATCAATGAGATCTAACCAATGAACTTGCGAAATATTACATTCCATTTAGTACAGCCTCGCCGAGGCGAAAAATGTGAAAATTTTCGAACTCCTTCTCCTCGGAAACCGTTGGGCCGATTGAAGTCAAATTTCATATGGACCCTCAATGGGATGGGAGAAACCAAAATTTGCTCATGGGGTCCAGGTCACATGACCAAACTGGCCGCCTAACCATATATGGTAAAAACCCTTCAAAAATAGTCTTCTCCAGAACCACTGGGCAGATTTCCACGAAACTTGATAAATAGCATCTGGGACGTAGGCCCATCATTAATTGCTAAAATAGTGACCCTGGGTTGACCTTGACCTTCTTTGTGCCAAGGTCAAACTTTGACACATATGCTTTTGTTGGAATATTTAAACAATTTTTGGCATACTGATAGATATCAATGAGATCTAACCAATGAACTTGCGAAATATTACATTCAATTTAGTATAGCCTCGATGAGGCGAAAAATTTGAAAATTTTCGAACTGCTTCTCCTCGGAAACCGTTGGACCGATTGAAGTCAAATTTCATATGGAGCCTTTATTGGATGGGGGACACCAAAATTTGCTCATGGGGTCCAGGTCACATGACCAAAATGGCCGCCAAGCCATATATGGTAAAAACCCTCCAAAAATAGTCTTCTCCAGAACCACTGGGCAGATTTCCACGAAACTTGATAAATAGCATCTAGGACGTAGGCCCATTATAAATTGCTAAAATGGTGACCCTGGGTTGACCTTGACCTTCTATGTGCCTAGGTCAAACTTTGTCACATATGCTTTTGTATTGGAAAAGTGAGAATGCATTTTATCCTGCAAACGATTCAGAATACAGTACTAAAGTATAAGATATATTTTTGCTCCTTATGATAAGGCGCATTTATTGGGGGAACCGTTTTAGGTCCAGGTCACATGACCAAAATGGCCGCCATACCCATATATGGTAACACTCATAAAGCTAAAAGCATCAGGCGGGTCGTGCACTTCAGCTGAAGCACTGGTTATCCATGAATTTCTGAATTTTGACCGAGTATAAAATAGGGAATTGATCATGACAAACATTATACAGTAAAATTCCGCTTTTTAGACAAGCATGAAATAGGACTTTTTCTGCTTTTTAAAGCATATTTATAAGTTCTTAACATTTTACATCTAGTGTCCTCTAGTATACAATTGTCCTCTAGTAAAGGACTACCTTCTGGACTTTCAAAAGTGGTCTTAAAGACCAGCTTGAACAGTTCGAAAGGTGGTCTTAATATAGGTATTGCGCTGTAAACGGCTCGCACCGTTTGTAGATCCTGACGGGTTGGCTAATTATGTTCTCATCAGGATCTGCACTGTTTATATACAGTCGCACTTCAATGGCTCGAACACCTTTGGGGCCACGAAAATCTCTTCGAGACAGGGGTAGTTCGAGCCACTGAGGGTAACTGCCAGGAGGCATAACGGAATTAATCATGGGACTTTTTTCGTTGTTGTAAAATAAAAATGTATGTTGTGTGTACTCATTAGAATTGCCCCATAGAGGCGATTCTAATGAGTACACACCTATAAGGCGATTCTAATGAGTACACACAGCATACATTTGCAAGATAAAAGTCGAAAATCATCGTAATTGTCCCACACTTCTTCTTAGGTAGAGGGATTCCCTAGGGACTCATAAAAGGGTTCGACTCAGCCGTTGTAGACGAGCCATCGGTGTTCGAGCCATCGAAGTTCCACTGCACGTATCTAACTGAAAAAGTCATGAAAGAACTCATTTAAGGCTTGACAGTTAGTCATTTGGATACCACGGAACAATCAAAGTCGGAGATCTTGATCTAGACTTTTGTCGCAAAAAAAAAAATCTCCAATTTGAACAACAGCAACAAAAATAAATATAATATTACTTGAAATTCTTAAATACATTCGTCCCTGCAGATCAAACCAGGCGCATGTGCAAAGACTGTTGTCGCTTATCATATCATACAACGTCTTCAAGAGCTGTTCATCAGAATCTGCGTTGTTTGCAAAACCTAACATGTTTGCGGTTTGACTGAAGTGCCTACTTGCATCAATAAACTGCTGTGATCAGATGCAAGGATGTAACAGTTCAGGATGGAAGTATTACGGCGTAAAAGCCTATTAACCACCGTTCTGTCTGACTTTGGTATCAATTAAGACAGACAGAATCAGTCTCAGACCATTACAACAACATGCATAATGCCGTATTAGGATATAAATAAAGACTTAAATACCAAGAATAGACACTTTGTCTTAACAGATGCTTCGCTCGCATTTGAAATATATAGGTTATTGACTTTATATTGTGAAATATTCGGCACGAGTTCATATGGCGAAGGACGCACGAGCTCGTCTTCGCCATATGAACGAGTGCCGAATATTTCACAATATAAAGTCAATATAACCTTTTTATTATATACCCAAAAATTCAACTGTCTACTAATTCAAGTTTGCCTGGTATAGAAATGTGAACGTAAAATCAGATTATATATCTTAAAATGGTTAAAATGGAAAATAATAAAGGTCGTCAAGTGTCTCCCTACACGTTGAAAAACCACGCCCAACGGCGACAATATGAAGACAACGTTAACATTGGTGGATGTGACGTCATTAAAAACATTGACGGTTCCCAACACAGGACGCCATTTTTTTCGAAACATCGGTTATATTTCTTTCAAAATACTCCTGATTTATTAGAAGAAAGTATTGAAAATCTAAACAGATTGCAGGTAGGTAATATTTTACAGCATAAAATGCGCTTTATACACTTTGTCAGAACCTACATTCCTTTTGTTTTACGTTCTTTCAGTCGATACGCACGACAAGATGGCTGCCGAATTTTAGTATCGAAATGGACAAATTTGAAACTAGTTCTATTGTGAACGTGACTGCTTATCTACGGGCAATATGAACTTGACTACGGGCAATGTGGAAAAATATTGACCGGTAACTTTATAGAAAGTAAACGGGATATTTTCTGGGTATATAATAACATTTGTTGCTATCTATGCTACCAATAAAGATAATCTCTTAGCCGCATTACAACGAGGAGGGAATGTGCGACGGCTGCAGAAGGTCTCCTTGCTCTTCATCCATGTGTGGGTTATACGAGCCCCGCCAAGCGAATTTGTGTCTTCGAGCATTCCGTTATGACAAATTTTAACTGCGCATGCCCAGCCATTCAGAGGGGCCAGGGATATGGCTTTCTGTCTGAAGGTTTCTCTTCATTCACTGCTTGTATGAGCGAGCAGCGAAGGTTCCGGCGAGTCTGCGCGGATGCGCAGGCTCGCCTGAACCTTCGCTGCTCGTCTAGGCGATAAGTACCAAAATCGCTTGACGGGGCCCATACGTTGTAGGCCGTTGGGATCATTGATAGGGAATTTTGAAAACGACTAAGCCTAATTGGTTTGTTTGTTTGTTTGTTTGACTTGAGGTTTAACGCCCCCGTCAACACTGTAAAGGTCATTTGGAGACGTTGCTTCCAATTTTGTGGGACTTTTACCCGACATTGAGATGAAAGGACTTTTTAAGCCCTGTCGCCCAATGAAACCAATATGGTTTATAAGCATGGACCGTCCGACACTCACACCGCTTTGCCTGGGCAGGCTTAGATCCTCTAAGCGGTTTACCAGTACTCGTGAGCGGGTCAGATTCAGCTCTGCGTGGAAACATCATGCATCCCAAACATGTATATGTCTTAAAGCCCCGATAGGCGGGGGCCGTTAAGCCTAATTGGCCGAAACAAGCTTGTCTGGCCTAGAAAAAAAATTGTCCATTCAACACTTTTCGGTTTGTGTCGTCCCTGCGTCCAAGAGATAACATTTCCATTGAACTTATTTAGTGACTCATCACTCCAGTATAAGTCTGCATCCCTTTGAATCTCACTTTTATATGAGCCCCGCCAAGCGAATTTGTGTCTTCGAGCATTCCGTCATGACAAATTTTAACTGCGCATGCCCAGCCATTCTGAGGGGCCAGGGATATGGCTTTCTGTCTGAAGGTTCCTCTTGATTCGCTGCTCGCATAGGCGATAAGTTCCGAAATCGCTTGACGGGGCCCATAAAGTTAAACTGGGATTTAGAAGGGTAAACCTTATTTTCTCATTTCTGCTCTAAAACATGGATCTTGGGTACTCGTTGGAACTGGCTCGAGGGGGGTGCGTTGATCGATTTTACGTGGTCATAATCGTCGTCATTAGTTCTGTCGTGGCTTATACAAATGAGCCGGCGCACGGCAAAACCTGCAATAGGACCTGTGGGATCAGCAAAAACTCAGATCAGACTGCGCATCTGCGCAGTCTGATCAGAGTATTTGCTGTTCGCATGCGTCTCCTAAGGCCTCCGAGTTATCCAGTTGGGCAATAAGCGAAGACTGTATGCACAGGTTGATCTGTGTCTTCGCAGTTCAAACAAGCAAAACCTTATATGTTACATATAAGCCCCGCCAAGCGAATTTGTGTCTTCGAGCATTCCGTCATAACAAATTTTAACTGCGCATGCTCAGCCATTCAGGGGGGCCAGGGATATGGCTTTCTGTCTGAAGGTTCCTCTTGAGTCACTGTTTGTATGAGCGAGCAGCGAAGGTGATAAGTACCAACATCGCTTGACGGGGCCCATATACGGTTGATCCACATTTTAACGACAACATCAGTTCCTTAATGTTTGGACAGCATATACAATTTGTCGCAATAAAGAATCCCAATCAGGACAAGTACTCCCAGAAACAAATAGTTGTAACAAATGGTGTGGATTTTTCTTTGAATCGCCATCGCAATATTTGTTTCTTTGAGTATGAAAAAATAATAAAAGTATGGATCATGTGATATAGAAGTATCTCCATTAATGTGTCTCATGTGAAACTTTGAAACTTTTTATTTATATATCCCAGGTTTACATAGAGTAAACAACATGAGAAAACAATACATGCAAATAATATCGATACATGGCATAATAGGTAACAGAACAAAAATACTGGAGGTCCACATGCAAAACAGAAACCTCAGTAATCTTTTAACAGTAATATTGCTAAAGTCGGTCAATCTTGGGGTGCCACTGACGTTCACCCAGTAGACACAGGTGTACAATATTCAACCAATTTTCCCCTTCAAGAATGCCGGTGTGTTAACTGCGTGTGTGCTTGCATGTGTGTGTGTGTGTGTGTGCGTGTGCGTGTGTACGTGTGCGGTTTCCAAGTACGCTTATTAAACTCTAGTCAGTTTAATGGAGCTTTTGTCAGATTCTAACAAGGGAGTCATATATAACAGCCAACCAGATAAAGCGGTTCATTCTCCCGTGTCTTGCACGTGCAGGCTGTGTGTACCTGTTTATAAATGTGGATTTATAAAGCGGATTTATATTTGTTTACGTGGATGAAAGAAAAAGGATTGCATGATGTTGGGATTTACATAAAATGGTAAGTACATGATGAAGATTATATGATGTTGGGACTTACATAAAATGTTAAGTACATGATGAAGATTGTATGATGTTAGGCTTTACATAAAATGGTAAGTACATTATGAAGATGCCCATAGGGGCTTGAAGAAATATATGTGCTGCATGATGCTTCCACGCAGAGCTGAATCCAGCCCGCGCACTAGTACTGGTAAACCGCTTGGAGGATCTAAGCCTGTCCAGGAACCGCGGTGCGAGGCGGACCGTCCATGCCAACAAACCCCGTGGGTTTCATTGGGCGACAGGGCGTGAGGTGTCATTTCATCTCAGTGTCGGGTAAAAGTCCCACAAAATTGGAAGCAACGTCTCAGAAATGACCATTACAGTGTTGAAGGGGACGTTAAACCTCAAATCAAACAAAACCTGATGTAGATTGTATGATGTTGGGATTTACATAAAATGGTAAGTACATTTTTTGTGTGTGTTTTTTGTTTTTTAAATAACTCTAAAAAAAACACAAGGCTGGCTTTAGCTGAGGTTCAGCATAAATAGACGTTGTCGTCAAGCAGACAGCGCTGACCCAGGCCGGAATCCTCATTTCGTGGCATCCGCTCCAGACCAGCACAGTCGGCAAAGCATTTTTGGAACACTAGACACAACTGAGTTGGTAGAACCCCCTTGTACCAAACGGAATCTTCCTCCTTATATATAATAAGAGTCCATCTCAAAATTTAGGGGTGTCAGGCTGTGTTCACTCCAAAATTTATTTGGGAAGATGGCAGAACTTTCTGCAAACAGTGTAGGCCCCGATCAGACGCCGCGTTCTGCTGCGCATGATCTGGACCTGCACTGTTTGCCAACGTACCCCTTTAGGGGTCCCTGGCACTAAATGGGTTAAAAATTATATCAATTATATCTACGTGCCTCCAGCACGACAGGCGAGCAAGAGTTGGGGGGTGGGGGCACATGTTCTTATCATATCATATTCTTATCATAACATTAGCCCCCGCCCATAGGGGCTTAAAGAAATATATGGGCTGCATGATGCTTCCACGCAGAGCTGAAACCGGCCTGCACACTAGTACTGGTAAACCGCTTAGAGGATCTAAGTCTGTCCAGGAACCGCGGTACGAGGCTGACCGTCCATGCTAATAAACCCTATTGGTTTCATTGGGCGACAGGGCTTGAGATGTCATATCATCTCATTGTCGGGTAAAAGTCCCACAACATTGAAGCAACGTCTCCAAAATAACCTTTACAGTGTTGACGGGGACGTTAAACCTCAAATCAAACAAACAAATCTTATCATAACAGAAGCAATTTATAAAACCACAATTCTTGGTGAAGCGACGTACGGCATAGACAGCTTGTTGAATCAACAAGCTATCTTTCCGCGTCAGCTTCTGACTAGAAATTATTGGCTCATGTCCAAATCTGTACCCGTGTCCCAGTCTTACCGAAAAGCGAAACGCAAGAATGGGCTCGGGTTATTTTTAGAATTGTCATACAGCAGTCACATGGTGCATGAGAAAATGTGTTATCTTGATATCAGGCACATGAGATCAAGCGAGAATGCGTATCTGCGCTTGTCTCACTATGACCATTCGTTTTTACGTCAAACAGGGCACCAGAAGTAGTTTTCAGTCTGCATTTGCCAGGATGTGTATATGTAGCTAAGAACTAACTACTGCTATAGTCATGTCCGTTCACCCATATCACTGCTGTTATTCAATATGTAGTGGGTATGTGTCTTACGCCCGTTATCCAGAGACACACAACCGCGGAAGAGAACAAGTGCTGCCAGAACCAGCAAACGGGAACATGGAGCAAACAAACGTCCGGGAACAACCCGCCACGGATCATTTGATCCTTGGCAAGCCGTTCCCCGACATGCATCCGCCCCCAGACCTCACCCGCGCCTGCGCCCCCACAACGGCTGCATCCGGACAACCAGTGTGCTCTTGGCAATATATTAGATATATAAAGTAATAAAACCCTCACATCTCATGCATTTAGCAGTCTCGATATATGTATCATTTATTCACCTGACGGTTTTCAAGATTTTTCCAATGAACAAAGCTAGTTTCTTTAATAGCTCGACATTTGTTATGTTTATTAGTTCGTTATATTTAATGGTGTTTGGTCGCCTATGGAAATACGGTTTGATATACTTTTTTCGTTCATCTTTAAACATCTCGCACTTCAATATGTAATGAAATTCATCTCCGACCACATTGTTACAGTGTTCACATTTTCGCTCATGCAATGGTTTACTGGCCCATCTGCCTACCTCCACAGGAAGCCTGTGGTTTCGAGTCATGAAGGCGACCATTTTATATGACAAATGGTCGGGGAGCAATTTGAAATATTTGCTTCGTTCAAAATGTGTTTTTACTAGTGAGTAATTTGTACTGCCACTTGTTTTGTTTGTCCAATCTTGTATGTACTGATCTTGTAGTTTTCGCATCAGGGTCGTGCATAACCACTTAATGTTTCGGACTTGTTGACTATCCCATATTCCCGAAAATCCTAGTTTGCAAAGTAATTCTTTGACACATGCTAGCCATTGCGAGTTCAGTCTACGGCTCATATGCATATTGTAGACTATTGAGTAAACGTATGTGGACAACTTCTGGGTACCCAGTTCTGCAGTACTGTCAATTATCAATTTGGACCAGTACGAGAGAACTCGTTGACGAATCTCTAATGTTATTGGGAAGATTCCAAGTTCCCCATATATCATATGTGAGGGGGTTGATTTTTTTAACTTTAAAGCATATTTTAAAAATTTCAAATGTACCCTTTCAATAGTATCACAATTACCAAATCCCCATATTTCAGCTCCATATAATAAAATAGGTTTTATGGTTTTATCAAAGAGTTCTAACTGCAAGTCAAGTGGTAATCCTAGTGCTTTTGTTTTCTTCAAAAGTGAAAATAATGCCTTATTTGCTTGTTCTGCAATGTGAGTTTTAGCCTTATGAAACGAACCCCCTCTTGTAAAATAGATTCCTAAATATTTATATTCGTTAGTTACTTCTAATTCTATGTCATTATACATAAATTTGTACGGCTTAAGTCTTCCCCCAGAGAAAACCACAATGTTTGTCTTTTCTACATTTACGGTTAATCGCCAGGAGTTGCAGTAGGACTGAAAATAGTTTAGTGCACACTGCATATCAGTTTCGGTATCACTAAATATAACTGTATCATCTGCATAAAGAAGCAGCATTAATTTCAAATATATGTTAATGTCGTCACCATTAAATTCGCACGATACCCCATTTAGTTTTTTTGCCATTAAAAAACTGTTTAAATCATTCACATACATAGAAAATACAAGGGGGATAAGTTTTCACCTTGTCTAACGCCATTAAGGCATGGAAAATATATCGTCGCTCCTTCGTGCGTGACTACTTTTGATTTTACGTTCCTGTAGATGCTTTTTATTACGGCCAGACATTTTCCGTTTATTTTGTCTATATAGAGTTTATGCCAGAGTCCGGACCGCCACACATTGTCAAACGCCTGTTTAAAGTCGATAAAACAACTGAATAATTTGGATTTGTTTGCCCTTGCTATATCTATCAAAGACTTTATAATGAATATGTTATCGGCCGTCGAGTGGTTTTGTCGAAAACCAGCCTGGCAGGATTCGATTAAATCAAACTTATCTGCATACTTTTTGAGTCTGTTGTTTATAACTGAAGTGAACAGCTTGCCTAGACAACTTAATATAGTTATGGGTCGATAGTTCTGTGGTTGTTTGGGGTCTCCCTTTTTATATATAGGTTTTATTACACCAAGTGACCAGCTTTCGGGTACAATTGCTGTATCAAATATTAGGTTAAATAGCTTAGTATATGTTGGTATCATTAGACCGGCTGTACATTTAATGTGCTCATTTTTAATGTTGTCGAGCCCAGCGCTCTTATTGTTCTTCAGCTGGTTAATTGCTACTCTCACTTCGGACTCGTTAATTGGTGTATTAAGTTCTGAATTTTCATCACCTTCTTCGTGTATTATTTCATTTTCTGTGTCATTATTATCATTAACATTCCTGAAATAATCATACAGTTCGTTTAATGGTGCTTGACATTTATCTGTTTGATTTGTACGGTTTAAAATCTTCCAAAATTCTCTAGGGTTAGACGATTCCAGGCTTCTTAGTTTCTGGATCCTCATATTTTTATACTGTTTAACACTCAAATTCATTGTGCTTTTATAGTATTTACTGGCTATTTTCAAATTCTGCTTGTTGTGTTCTGTTCTATTTGCATTATATATGCGCCGTGCGCAATGGTATTGATTTCGGGCTCTATGACAATCGGCTTTAAACCACGGTTTTTTGGTAGTGTCCTGGCTGTGTTTGGTTATTGTTTGCTTGACATTTCCGAACGACTGTTCCGCGCATTTCTCGAATGCCTGCCCAATCCGCAATACAATATCGTCAATTTCGTTTTGTTGTACATTTTCGCTGCGTTTCAGAGAAGATAATTTAGAGTCTATTTCCATCATCTCATTCATATTAAAATTTTCACCAAAACAGTTACTTTTCTCAGAGTTCCATAATTTAATATTATTTTGGCTCGGGTTTTGAGACTGAGCTCTATCTTGGTTATTATTCAGATTATTTGCCCTAAAGTTTAATGCTATTGGACAATGTGCATCAGAAAAGAGACTGCTAAATTCCAAAACCCTGAAATCATATAAAATTTCAAATAACTGCGATGAGCATAGAAAGTAGTCGACAACACTTTTGTCTTTACAAGTATACTTAGTGTCGTGTATATTCCGCCCAGTTCGTCCGTTTACAATGCACAGATTGTTTAACTTACAAAATTGTAACATTTGCGACCCATATGCATTAATTGTCTTATCACTGCTTCCCCTTTTCAAAGGTATATGGTTTCGTAAAAACAAATCAAGGATTTCATTGTTTTCCTGTTCAAGGAAATCAAGCCCGAACGAGTCGCTTAGGAACTCGTCAACGCAAAATATATCGTCTTTCTCTCCAACTCGCGAGTTGGTATCTCCCATCAAAATAATGTGAGACCCATTTGTACAGTATCTCAATATTTCCCCATGTAGTTCTGCGTAGGGGTCTTCGTTAGCGTACTTTGACCCTATGGGCGGTATATACACGACGCCACAGTATACATCATCTTCTGTTAACATGAGTTCACGTGAAATTGTGCACCATAAAACTAAATTTGATACATGAGACTTTTCTACCTTAACAAAATGTTGTAATTCTTTTTTGACTAACAGAGCAATACCTCCTGACTTTCGCCTTGACAGATTTTGCCTGTTATTTAGGTAAACATCATAACCAGGAATGTCGACTAAGTCACAGTCATCTGTTTTGCTTTCCTGAATACCGATCAAATCGTAATTATTTATTAAATCTATAAACTCTGGATATTGTGACTTTGAAACCAACCCGCATACGTTCAGTGATAAAATTTTTAAACCGTCTATATTTCTAACGTTTTCGGGTTGATTTACTGACACGTTTTGTTTTGCGTGGCTATTCTGTGTACCTCCTGCGTTTACCTAGCTGGATATATTGCGGTCGCCTCTGTTACGCCTCAGTACATCGCTGTTTTGTTTTGAGTTTATTTGTGTATCGTCACTATTTATAGCACTATCGAGTGGTGGGGACGCGACTGGTTGGGATAGTATTGGGGGTCCAGAATAAAGTTCGTTTGAAGTTTCTAAATATCCTGGCATGCGCAGACTAATTGATTTTGGCGTTACTGTTTCGTTTAGTTCTATACTGCCATCATGCGCACACTTTGGGCTGGTACATTGGATTGACATACGGTCTGGAGAGGGGGATCTTGCCTGTCCGCCCCCGTCAGTATCCGAATAGTTCCTATTCTCACTGTCTGCCGAATTCTGCATTCCATCATCTGGTTTCAAGGGCAATACCATGACATCCATTCTCGCGCTGTGATCTTCTTCAACTGAGTCTCCACTATTTGTATCACACTGTTTGTCATCCTGCTTATTTATTCGATTTGCATGCAGGTCTTCCGATTCCATCTGTATTTCCGTCACACTTTCAGTGTCAGTGTTATCACACCCATCTCTATGTTTTTTGAATGTCATATCTTTATCAACGGGGGACGAAGCCTTGTTCTTAACAGATTTCCTCTCGGAAGTCGTTTCGTTGTCAGGAATTATCTCCCCTGACCCGCTGAGTGCTCCATACTTATTTTGCAGTGGAATCGCACTAAAAGTCGACATGTCCCAGGGCTTATTTCTGTTAATATTCATGTTTGAATATGCGCTCCGCCTTTTACTGGAATATATTGTTCTCCCCTGAATCTTATTTCCATGACTAGTAGTACCGATTGTCTCCTTTTCTTGGTACTGATATTCGCCAGTTATTGTGTTTTTCTGTCGACCTGTGCTGGCTACTTTCACTTCCTGACCATTTACAAATAGCCTATCGCGCACCAATCTTACTTTGTTATCCTTATTCTGTTTTGCCTTTTTTGCAACAGGATAAAGCAGTTTTCGTTTTTCCTCTATTTCCTGTGGGAACTGCTCCCTTACCCCATAGCTTGTGTTATATAAGGTATCTGGTGCTGTTTGTCTCACATATTCTTTATCTTTATACCTTTCAAACCTTGCTATAATGGGACGTGGATACGGTTTGGAAGGATCATACCGTCCTAACCTATGGACCCTATCAAACTCTAAATATCTGTCTATGTTCATAACTTCTTTCAGAAACTTTCTCAGCGTATGCTCAACATCTTCATATTCTCCTTCTGGTAGCTGTTTTTCTGCGATGCCCGTAAAAATCAGGTTTTCCCGCATACTGCGCCACTGTACGTCTGTTATTCTATTTACACATTTTTCTTGTTCAATCTCGAGAGTTTGAATTCTTTTTAGCATATCATTTATTTTTGAATGGTTCTCAGTATTTGACTCGATTATATCGTCATAACGGTCACTATAGCAATTGATACTCTCATCGTAGTTGGACACTTTATTTTTCAGTTCTGCGACTTCCTCTCCTAGGTTCGAAACTCTTAGCACTGTGTCTGATAGTGATTGTTTCACTTCATTTATTTGAGATATCTGTTGCTCTATACCCCCCATTCTTTTGTTCTGACTCTGAAGCTGCGATTCAACATTTTCCCATTGTTTGTTTTGACTATGCAAATGTGCCTCTATTCCAGATAACCGCTGGCCCAATGTTTGTTCAATCCCCTTCAGCATGTTATATATAACGTTTGTATACGGTGGTGGGGCCGGCACTGACGCTGAGGGGACGTATTGATCTCCTTTTGGGACAGCATACCCCTGTGGTTGGCTCTGTATAGCGTCTGCATAATTTGCAGTAGGAAGTTGGGGCTGTGGTTGGGGTTGAGAGAAAGCCCAGGGCGCCTGTTGTTCATTGGTAGGCACTACATGAGGGAATACTGCATTAGGAGCTTCATGTATGCTGCCCTGGCCTTGGTTTGTGTACATGTGTTGATATTGTTGAGATTGTGGCAATACACACGATGTTGGGTTAACACTGTTTGCACTGATTATATTGTCATTGTTTGTGTTCAATATGGGATTTGGGCTTGTGGTTCTTATACTGTTTATATTTATAGTATTACTCTGGTCTTCAGTAAGGTTCATTATATACCCACTGTCTACTAATTGTCTTGTCTGGTTCAATATGTTTACTGTGTCCGAAATGGGTGGTGGGGTATTGGTGCCCGACGTACCTTTACCGTTTCTTCCATTTGTTGAACTGGGGATGTGCTCCGCTGACATTGTCGTTATAATTAGAGATTATCACATGGGATTTTGGTTATCGCCCGATGTATCAACCCGAGACCCCATTATCTGCCCGAAGGCTTTAGCCTGAGGGCAGATAATGGTCGAGGGTTGATACAGAGGGCGATAACCAAAACCCCATGTTATAATTTGTTTATCACATATTCAGATCCTATTCTTACTGTGTTTGACGTTCATAAATTGAAAAAAAAAAAAATGTGATAAAAAGCGTGATTCAAGCAAAAAAGCGCGTAACGTCACGCCTAACTATTCGCGTTACGTCATGCAATTGGCAACGTCACAATAACGTCATGAGTGGGCTGATAACCGCTGTCCGTTCAAAATACACTGTTTCCGGTTATCAGACCGGGCGGGCTGATAACCGGAAATGGAAACAAGCATTATCACACATGCAAAACATGGGTTATCATGTTAAATATAGTACTGAATATGTGATAACGAGTTTTATAATTATATCGAATATCAGTTTATCATATGACGTCGCGTCTGAGAATGTAATAACGCCATATATTACATGCATTACAGAGAAATATCATGATTTCTACCAGACATAAACTTGGTATTTTCCTTTTTGCTAAGAAGAAATATTTCCTCTTAGCCGGGGAAATAAATCCCTTCAGCTGGAGCTTCTTTATGTACAAGATACGAGATACCGCTTTGCAGTGAAATTGTTCTATTCAAACGCGGGAAAGTTTCAATCACGGCGACGTTATTCATGACGTCATTGTAATGGCGTCTAAGAAATATCAACAGACGTTCAGAATGCGTGACGTTTGAGTCGGATGCAACGCTGAAACAAAAGAAAACATGGATATGACCATTGATTAGGATGTAAGTTTTGCTTTATTTAATCTAACGTTTTACTTGTTTTATCACTGAAACACTTTGTTTCTTCTATTTTTGTTCAAAACTGTAGAAAGCGCTTTCAAAATGGCGCCCACCCAGTTGTTCTTCCACCCAGATTCTGTAACACTTCGCTGATTGAACCGTTTGCATGAGCTGTAAACAGTCAACTGAACGGGCATTCAGATCCAAAATTCAAGATCCAAACTCTCCTAAAAGTCTATGGAAGTGCATGTAATATACAGATTATACATTTCTCCTATTTGAAATATGGGATTTATAAACCTCGGGAGGTAAAACAATCTGTTAAAGAAACTCGTGCTTCGCACTCGTTTCTTTATCGGATTGTTTTACCTCCCTCGGTTTATAAATCCCATATTTCAACTAGGAGAATGAATAATCTAAATGTAATAAATTCGATAATCTACTAGTGGATTAAATATGCAAATTAGTTAGATACGCTCCGTAACATTACTTGTACGGCGTCCTTAACGACGTCGCGTTTATTAATGAGCGACTACTGACATTTTTGTGAAATGATCGTGAATAAAATGCGTTGAGAATGTCATATGATAAATAGAATATTGCATTGGTGCTCATGTATTGTTAATTATATTAAACTCGTTGAGGAAACGAACTAAAATGCTCGGCAAAGCCTCGCACTTTATCCTTTTCCTCAACTCGTTTAATAAATTCAATAATATACATAATGATATCATGTAGATCCTCTATATAAGGCGGACTGATTGTACAATATAAGTTATTTTGATTCTTGAACGGGGAACATGCATGCGACAAGAATGTCAAAATAACGAATTTGTTACTCGTATACCTGACATGCAATGTTTTCTAAAGGATTTATTTGTAGCCAACGTCATCATCAGAAGTATAATTTTACATGTGACGTCATTAAACCGCGCTCTTCCGCATGCACGGTGCACGGTGGGAAAATGATTACATGTTAGAATGAGAGTTTTATAAAGAAACAGAATGAAATTAAGTACCGAATGAATCAATCGAACAATCAAACGTTTTTAATTTTTTATTTATTGACTAGGAATAAATGCAATTATTTTGTTTATGTTTCTTTTCAACCGTGCAGTAAATCCAAGATCGCGAGAGGCAAGCGCGAGAGGGTATACCTTTTTCTCGTGTTCTCGTCAT
The DNA here is from genome assembly GCA_963580285.1 of Lucinisca nassula. NCBI lineage: Eukaryota > Metazoa > Mollusca > Bivalvia > Lucinida > Lucinidae > Lucinisca > Lucinisca nassula. The sequence continues at coordinate 132,491,884 of OY757013.1, forward strand.
TTCTCATGTTTACGTCATCATGGATTTTGTTTTGGTAAGTTATGATGTAAGCCATTGCTAGATACTGTTCATTACGAAGACACGCCTAAACAAATAAATTGAAAGGCTTACCACCAAAAAAATGAACATTTTCAGATGAAAAATTGTGATATTTTTCTTTATTTCTGCTCAAAATATAGACTGTGGGTACTCGTTAGAACCGCCTCGCCGAGGCGGTTCTAACGAGTACCCACAATCTTTATTTCAGAGCATAAAAAAGTTAAATAAGGTTTACCCCCGCAAACCCCAGTTTTACTATATAAAAGTGGGGTTCAAGGGGTCAAAATTATATAGGCGTGTTTTCGTGATGTCCAGCAGCCATTCTAATTCAAGAATCATAAACCTGAAAGAAAACTGGAGAAAACAGAATAATATATTTTTGCTCACGGGGTATATGGAAAATAATTGGCCTTGTGCTGTCCAATCAAACGCCTGGACATTTCTTTGCAGTAATACAAATATTGATATACTGTGACGTGCTTGAGTTTCTTCGAGTCCGAGGTAATCAAAAGACCGCGCCAAAGACACTTTGGTGTTACGGCGAACATACAGAATTTTCAAAGGGCTTTCAAAGTTTTAAAACAATTAACCACGAATGGTTAGATCAGTATTTATTCGTATAAGCTGAATTCATTGATTCTCGAGAAATACAACACTTCACCCTGCATCACGAAAAATCACTTATATAATTTGGCCCCTTAAACCAGAAGTAAAGGCAATGACCAGGAATCGATACAATTAACCCACACCTCCCATCAAAGACACCAAAGGGAAAGAAACACAAACATAAAAACTAGACCCGAATGGAAACACGAACTGCGAAAAGCCAAAAGGGCAGTTACTTTCCCACAAAATGACCAATTGGCTATCCAAAACAAAAACATATAAGGGCTACACACATTAAAAACGAACTATAACAAACATAAACCGCGACATAAGAACCACCTTGGAACGGTCATTAAAAAGTAGGCCAATTTCTCTGGGGTGGGGGCATAATGAATTTTAAGCGGCCGCAATCCTCGCCCTTACTTCCGTCGCAATTTAGACAAATAATTTGTTCAGTGCGCATGAAGGCCATCTAACGCATCAGTGCAACATCTCCGAGAAGTCAATCAAAGCACTGAGAGTACTGGTGGGTCGATTGTTTCTGAGTGTAGGTTGGGAAAATAGTCCTGAACTGAGAATCGAACTGTTCGTTTAACCCTTAAATTCCAGTATTTTAAACAAGCACAATAGCCCTGATCAGACAGTTATGTGGCGTCTGATTAGGTTTACACTGTTTGCCAATGTCCGGGTGCACGAACACAGCCTACACAGCGCTCTGGCGTCTTAGGGAGGCGAATATCGACGCTATAAACTAGATTTTGTTCAGGGTCGGCGGCAGTCAGATGGACAGTAATAGTCACGCGGACAATAGCAAGCTTGATAACGTAGACGGCGGGTACTTGTTAAAACGCTTGCAAAATAAAAAATATGATAAGGAAACGGAAGCGCACCTATAGACAATTCAAAAAGACAAACAACAATTATTTCTGGACTAAATACAAACTCCTTAGAAACAAAATCAACACTACAATAAGACTTTCCAAAAAAACATTATTTTGATAAACTCGACAATCTCCTGTCTTTGGATAATTGTGACCAAAAACTATTCTGGAAAACCTCTAAGCAGCTTCTGAATCTTGGACGCTCTTCTAGCAACATTCCGGTACTTACCATGAACCATGAAGTGGCCGAAACAGACGAACAGAAAGCAGAAATGTTAAACTTATATTTTTCCGCTCAAACAAAGGTCAATGACACAAACAAAACTTTACCATCTCTCGAGCCTGCTCAGTACACCTTAGACTCAATCACAATATCGTCTCAAGATGTTCTTGATGTATTCAAGCATTTGGATGTGAGCAAAGCCTGTGGTCCTGACTTGATCAGCCCAAAGCTTTTAAGAGAAGGTGCTGATTACCTAGCACGTCCCTACTCAATCGTCTTTAACAAGTCGTTCGCCACAGGGTACTTTCCACCCTCTTGGAAGGACGCTAACCTTTCTCCAATTCATAAGAAAGATGAAAAGTCCCTCCCGGGCAATTACAGACCCAATTCCCTCTTGAGCCTAGCAGGTAAAACTATGGAACGCTGTGTGCACAAACATCTCTATAATTACATTGCAGCACATCAAATGATAACTCCCTTTCAATCGGGCTTTGTACAAGGCGATTCCACTACATACCAACTTCTTCATACATACGGACAGTTTTCTGCGACATAACAAAAGCCTTCGACAGAGTCTGGCACAAGGGTTTGCTCCGCAAACTCAAGAACATAGGATGCTCCGATCCTGTTTTAAAATGGTTCACAAGCTATCTATCCGGGCGGAGACAACGTGTCGTTATTAATGGCAAGTGCTCTAGTTGGGCGACGGTTGAAGCCGGTGTGCCCCAAGGTTCCATTTTAGGCCCACTTCTCTTTCTCGTTTATATAAACGACACAGTAAAAAATATTAGTTGTTCCATTCGCCTCTTTGCTGACGACACCAGTCTATACATCGTTGTTGAACATCCAGACCTAGCGGCACGACTGCTAAACACCGATCTACAAACCGTTTCTAACTGGGCTGATGAATGGCTGGTAGAATTTCATGCACAGAAAACAATGGCAATGACCATATCAAGAAAAAGAACCCCCCCCCCCCTCATCACCCACCCTTGTTTTTAAATAATACTATGATACAGGAAACATCCACCCACAAGCATTTGGGCCTTACATTTTCCGACTCATGCAACTGGAAAATACATGTGAAAAATATCTCCGAAAAAGCTTGCACACGTCTCAATCTTCTAAGAGCCCTCAAGTTTAGAGTCAGCAGAAAAGCTTTAGAAAAAATGTATATGGCCTTTATTCGACCCCTTCTAGAGTACAGCGATGTCGTTTGGGATAACTGCTCACTTGAATCTAAAAGACAGTTAGATGCAATTCATGTCGAAGCTGCTCGAATAATAACAGGAGCAACCAAATTATGCAGTGTTGAAAAACTATTCTCAGAACTCGGTTGGGAGTCTCTTCAAAGTCGTCGGAACAAGCATAAATTGGTAGTTTTTTACAAAGCTCTACACGGTATCGCACCAGAATATCTCTTTGACTTGGTCCCTGCTACTCTTCAAGAAAGAACTAGATATAATCTTCGAAATTCTGATCATATCCTAAACTATAGAGCTAAAACAAGCCTATTCCTGGATTCTTTTTTTCCGTCGACAATACGTGCCTGGAACAACCTTCCCAACGATGTAAAAGAAGCGACATCTGTAGCTTCTTTCAAACGCGCCTTAAACAGAAACGCCACAGTGCCTCCTAAATATTTTAATACTGGTGCGCGTATTGGTCAAATTCTTCATGCTAGACTAAGAATGGGTTGTAGTTCACTTAATTCCGATTTGTATCGTAAAAATATTGTTTCAAGCCCATCTTGTCATTGCGGAGAGTTTGAAAGTGCAAAACATTTTCTGTTCTCATGTGCTAACTATTCAGTTGCCAGGGAAAGATACTTACCACGTGACCTAAACAATTTTACTCTCAGCGATCTATTGTTTGGAAAAACCAACCTTGCACCACACGAGAACCAATCGCTATTCCTAAAAGTGCAAGACTTCATTGTCAAATCCGGAAGATTTGTTTAATCCGTATCCTTCTGCAAACAGTGTAGATCCAGATCAGAAGCCATCTGACCAGGATCTACCATGTTTGCGAGTCAGTTTCTGAATTTGTAAGAACAAATTAAATCAAGCAATCTCATTTGTTTAAGTCAGAAATGGGAATGGGTGTGACTTAATTGAACAGTCAGCAAAATAAGGGTTAAGACAGCCTAGCCTAGCCAACAATACATTATAACGTAAATTTCTCAGCTCTGGTAGAAGTCTATTTTTATAGTTTCCCATGTAAGTTTTATGTAGGTGTTCAGTCAAATCTCTCTCTCTCTCTCTCTCTCTCTCTCTCTGTATGTCACAGTTACTCATCTAAATTTGTCTGTCTGTGTCTGTCTGTGTCTGTCTGTGTATGTCTGTCTGTCCGTCTGTCTGTCCGTTTGTATACATGTATGTTTGAACGTATATATGTATGTATGTCACACACAGCTACTTTATTTCAATATTTACAGTCTTGCTACTCAAATATTGCACACACTATGTTGTTCCAAGGAGATGATGTCTATAAGCCACAAGGCTTACTGTCAGATCCTTTAGCCATATCGTATTATATATATGTATTGTAAATGAATCAAATTTGAAATAAATATTGTTTTAAACCAAAACGCTTCATTACAAGAAAAGTATTCAGTACAATTTTTGTCTGAAAAAAAAAAGAAAAAAAAAAAGTTTTCAAAATTATTTACTTGTCACTTGTTAATGTGTTTAATTGTTTCCTTTCTGTATACGCGTATATTCAATCAGCAAAACAGTTTCATCTTTCTGAATTTACAATATTGTAATGCTTAACCTCATATGCAACACAAACTGAACTGGAAAAGTTATTACAAGTATAGCATTTTACCCAGGTGCAAACAGTGTAAATCCATCGATGGCTTCTGATCAGAACCTACAAAGTTTGTCATAGTTTCAACTCTCATCCCAGCTCATGAATAATAGTAATCAGAAACAGATACGTTTTTTTTTTTTTTTTTTTTTTTAAAGTTCATTCTACTTGTTGTTGCAGGCCCAGGTGTGCAAACGCACCCCACCTTTGTTTTGGAAAATTCTCAAACTCAGGCAGTTTTTCGCCCTCTGCAAAATACCTGAAACTCGCAACCCTCTCGTTTTTTCAGAGTCTGTGTACGGCCTGAATCATAATCAAACCTTGCTGTATATATATGACGAACAGTGCCGACCCTGATCAGAAGGAATGTACTGTCTATCTGATGTGGGTATACACTGTATGTCTAATAACGATACCATCTTTGAAAGTCTGGGCTGCTCAATTTTAGCTCTCAAACAAATTTAAGTTGTTAGCATAAGTGCAAAAAGGTTTTGTTTACTTTTTTGTATAATCGACTCGATCAAACAGTGTCCCGAAAGTCGTCACGTGATAGCGTGGCCTAGATTAAGATATTGTTATTGTTTTCCTTGCATTACGTGAGCAACTTGGCATTCTTATACTATTTCATTTAACCCTTAAATGCCGCTGTTTAAGCAAACAGTTTAGTCCCTGTGCAACAGGCTGCGCCGGAAGACTCCACATTCCGCGGCATCTGATCCAGTATTCGGTGTTTGCCATACCCAGCACACGACTCCTGTCCAGACTCTATAAATAGCTCTGACCTGCATTTAACATCGATAGAAATAGCGATACTTTTTCTATAAATTACCGTTATATTGGTTTTCCCAAATTAGTGATGGTCACGTGGTCAACAGCCATTTAGTAAATAAGGATCGATTGTAAACAATCGACCCGAAAATCAAACAACTACAGAGATGAAGGAACGGCGAGGACTTGTCAGCAAGAAAACACTGAAATACTGGAGCGAAAGAAAATCAATAGTTAGACTCCAATGGGCCCGGCCAGAGACAGAGCATCAGGTACCAACCAACATTACATAAAATCAAATTTTAATTTCAAGTAAGCCTTTACACTGGGACTGTCATAGAATCTGAGATCTGGCCCACCTTTATATAGCTGAAGTAGGGTTTATAGGGATATACCTCACTCTCAGAAACATACATTGTGGGTATCGTTAGAGCGTCATCGCCGAGGCGGCTCTAACGAGTTCCCACAATGTATGTTTTGGGTAGAAATTTGATAAATGTCAGATATTTGTTTTGTTTAACTGAAAATGTTCAATTTTTGTTGGTAATTTTTCAGTTTATATGAACAGGCGTGTTCTGAATCACCTCAACAGACTTTATAGGTATGTTCGAGGCTAAACCGGCTCGTATGGTATGCCTTCACTTCAAACAAGTCAAAGCCGATACATTACAAAAACACGCCTAGTTAATTTATATAGAAATATAAAATTTTACGATAAAAAAAATATATATATTTATTTTTTAGATACGTACTGATACTTTTCATGTTTCTGTTCAAATATAGACTGCAGGTTCTCTAACGAGAACCCACAATTTATGTTTATACAGGAATAAGAAGAACAAAAGCTAACACTAGACATCATAGCTCGCCTGGGAAAGTCTCTTTGAGGCCATGGGTATAGGTGGAGGTGTTGCCAAATAAACCTTTGAGGTCCGCCCCGCCCATCTCGGCTTGTAGAAATAGATGGGCTGCATGATGCTTCCACGCAGAGCTTCAACCGTCCGCACACTAGTACTGGTAAACCGCTTAGAGGATCTAAGCCTGTCTAGGAACCGCGGTGCGAGACGGACCGTCTATTCTTATAAACACATCGGTTTCATTGGACGACAGGGCTTGAGATATCATTTCATCTCATGTCGGGTAAAAGTCCCACAAAATTGGAAGAAACGTCTCCAAAATGACCTATACTGTGTTGACGGGGACGTTAAACCTCAAATCAAACAAACAAACACAACCTTTGAGGCCATATGCATGGGCAGGGGAGTTCTAAATAAAACCGTTGGACCAATATGAACCAAATCCATCATACGGTTTGGAAAATATGAGTCCTAAATCTTAAAAATAAACAAAATCAGTCTATGACCTTGTCCTTTAGGTCATGAACGAGAGTATTGCTAAAATGATTGACATTGCTGTCGAGTCCTCAACGTTGTTTCATCGCTGTAGTTGTTTGATTTTTGATTTTTGTGTGGACGGAGATGTTAGGAGGCCTTCAGGCGGACTGAACAAATCATTTGTCTAAATCGCGACGGAAGTAAGGGCGAGGATTGTGGCCATGTAAAATCGATTTAAGCCCCCCCCCCCCCCCCCCTCCCACACACACACACAGTGAAATTCGTTTCGGCGGTTCTTCTGTCGCGGTTTATTTTTGTTATGGTTTGTCTCTGAGTGTTTGTATCGGTTATATTATTTTGTTTTGGATAGCCGATTGGCCATTTTGTAGGACAGTAACTGTCCTTTTGGCTTTTCGCTATTGATGTTTCCATTAGGTCTGGCTGTTTCATGTTTGTGTTTCTTTCGCTTTGGTGTTTCTGATGTGAGCTGTGGGTTAATTGTATCGATTCCTAATCATTGCCTTCACTTCTATTTTATCCATCATCATACCAGATATGAACTAAAACCCTTCATATGCTTTTGAAAAAATGACGTGTTAAAAAAGCACTAACATAAAAATTCTTACTCCTTGACCTTGAAGTCATGGGCATATAATAGGTGTCTAGAGCAAAATAAACTATCATCATACCAAACACGAACCAAATCCATCGTATGGTATGGAAAATATGAGCTCTTAAAACCTTAACGTGAAGGCCGACGCCGACTCCAACGCCATAGCAAACGCTAACGCGAGTGCCTCCGCCAACGCTGACGTCGGGGATAGTGCAAAAGCTCTTCCTGGACATTGTCCAGTCGAGCTAAATTGTATACATCACGAAAACACGCCTATATAATTTTGAACCCCACTTTTATATAGTAAAACTGGGTTTTCCGGGGGTATACCTTATTTTCGTTATTTCTGCTCTAAACTATAGATTGTGGGTACTCGTTAGAACCGCCTCGCTGAGGCGGTTCTAACGAGTGCCAATAATCTATATGTTGAGCAGAAATGAGAAAAATATAACAATTTTTCATCATAAAAATTTCATTTTTTTTGGCGATAAATTTGGCAATGTATTTGTATAGGCGTGTTTGCATAATGAGCCCTGGTAACCCATTTAATACGATCACACGTATGTGTTATATAGTGCATTCTTCCAAAGCCCAAAACTGTCATTTTTCTGATGATTTTGTTTTTTTACAATAATTCTCTTAGTTATACTCAAAACATGAAGTAGCTGTATAATATCATCGATATCAAGATATTTCTTCTAGGCAGTATTTTAATGTTTGTAAAGCGCGGGGGATCGGCAGGTGTTTTCATGATCAGTTTGGGTTAATGTCTTAGATATCTTTTATTACTGACCCAACCATATCGTGTTAGAAACGAATTAATAATTTTAATAAGTTTTTTTTCTATCACCAATATAAGGATAGTTAATGTCTTTGTGTTAAATTATCTCTAAGACAGTATTTCTCAAATAAGCAGCGTCTGACAGACAACAAAACCAGTACTTCCACAGGCACACTACATTCAAATGACCTCTTAAGGGGCGTGGATACGACAATCTTCCTGTCATGTTAACAAGGCAGAAACGTCTTATTTTACAAGACAGAAATGTCTTATTTTACAAGACAGAAATGTCTTGGAGCTGCCTGTTGCTTTGTTCAAAAAGGGCCTGCTTTTAAAGGAAAGAATTTCCTTAACCCATTGCACGTGGGAAATACCTAAAGGGTTACCTTGGCAAACAGTACAGGCCTAGATCAGACGCCGCAGAAGGCGGCGTCTGATTAGGACCTGCACTGTTTGCTAACAGAATTGTACGTCAAAATAGAATAAAAACACCCTTTATATGACAAATGGACTTGTCCAGTATATAGCAATGGAAGAGTCCACCAGTATGCAATGGGTTAAAAGTAGGGGAGAAAATTATTTCCCTTAAGAATAGACCAGCATTGACAACTTGTTTGGACGAGCTGTCTCCTCTGAAGGTGTATTCACTTCCTTAAACACTTCGCCAGCTGACAGAGCTTTAAAAGTGCAATGTGATTTATAGATCGGTGAGTGAAAGGAAATTGCTGCACAACTTTGCCAACGTGGTTTATATATCATTGTAATTGGTCAGACTAAGACAAGATGGCGTCTGTAAAAAGCACAAAATAAGACAGGAAATGCGTTTCAAGCCTTATCCTGCTGAATGAATCTATTTAGCTATACCCGTTACTGACTATATATCAGCCAATCAAATTATTGAATATAATGTGTTCGTTCATTTCACACACAGCATGGCAAACACTCTAGATCCCCGATTGGCCTTTCCTACAGAGGGCCAACCAGTGTCCGTCTGTTGGTTTTAATTTCAGTTATTTCGACTCCTCATCGTTGTTTCGTCTCTGTGTTCGTTTGGCGTGTGTGTGTGTGTGTGTGTGTGTGTGTGTGTGTGTGTGTGTGTGTGTGCTCGCGATGTTGCACTTGAAAGTTAGAGATCCTTCATGCGGATTGAGAGGGCCCTTTGTCTAAACCACGGCGGATCTAATAGCGAGGATTGTGCCCGCGTAAAATCGATAAAAGCACCCTCTCCATCCCTGGCAAGTACTTTTCTCTGACCGTTCCAAGGTGATTCTTCTGTCGTGGGTTATTATTGGTATAGTACGTCTTTGTATATATGCTTATATCTTTTTTTTATTTTTGATAGCCGTATGTCCATTTTATGGGATAGTAACTGTCATTTGGCTTTCCGCTCGTGATGTTTTCAATAGGGTTTCGTGTTTCTTTCTCTATGGTGTCTCTGATGGGAGGTGCTGGGTACATGTAACTGTATTGATTCCTGATCATTGCCTTCACTTCTGGTTTGTCTACAGTTCCATCTGGGCAGATGTGGTCTGTAAGACAAAGTAGAAGTAAAACAAAAATCAGGAATCGATACAATTAACTTACTCAACCCATTAAAGACACCAAAGGGAAAGAAACACAAACATGAAGCGACCAGACCATAATGGAAACCTAAACAAAGGATGGCCATAAGGACAGTTACTTTCCCACATAATGGCCAAATGGCCATCCAAAATAAAAAGACACAAGTGATAAACACAGTGAGTAGTAACAAACAACAACATAAATAAACCGGCACAGAAGAACCGCCTTGGAACGGTCAGTAGAAAGAATTCCACTGGGGGGCTTAAATCGATTTTACGTGGCCATCATTATATAGAGGATCTTATTATGTATTATTGGATTTATTAAACGAGTTGAGGAAAAGGGGTAAAATGCGAGGCTTTGGCGAGCATTTTATCCTTTTTCCTCAACGAGTTAAATAAATTCAATAATACATGACCACGAATTCTATTTATCATATGACATTTAAAACGAGTTATATTCACGATTTTTGTACAAAACCAGTCATTTAATTTGTCATTAGTAAACGCGACGTCATCAAGGACGTCGTACATGTAACGGTACGGGGCGTATCTAACTAATTAGCATATTTAATCCACTAGTGGATTATCAAATTTATTACATGTCGTTATTACACTATCAGGCGCGACGTCATATGATAAATGAGTGTAACACAAAGAGCTAAAACAAGTCTTCCGTCAGAGCAAATAAAGACGGTAATATAGAGGAATTTTCGGAAACACGTTATTCGGGCTCAGGACGGCAGATGCGAGTTATGAGATAAACAACCCTATGCAAAGAAAAGAAATCTGGTTCTGGTATTTCCTATAATCAGTCAAGGTTCAATGGCTTTAACACCCTTTGTGGGTTTGATATTAGGCTAGTTGAGTTCTAATCACTCAGGATGATCAAATCTTTCAAGCCAGAAGACATAATGAGGCTAATGATGATAAATCCGTTCTTCTACAAATTAGCATTACGCTTGAAGTTTTCTTCGAGAACACACATAGTTAATAGCAAAAAAAAAAACAGTAAGATTCTTATTTTAACACTACCAATGGGACTGTTCAAAAGTGATCTTAAGACGGCCCTTAAGGTTGTCTCTTATTAGGAGACACTGTGCGTAGACAACACAAAGAAAAACTAACAGAAACATTATCAAAAGGTTTAAAAAACAGATTTAGTCTTAATTGTAGGTGGTCTTAAAAGCAGAAAGTCCGTGAAATTAAGACCCCCCTATACCCCACTTTATATAGAGAAAACTGGGGTTAATCGGGGTATTCATCCTTTTTCTTATTCCTGCTTATGGGTACTCGTTAGAACCGCCTCAATGACCTATGTTTGCAGTATTTATAAGAAAAATATCTCGGATTTTCATCAGAAAAATGGCCATTTCGGAGACGTGTGAAATGCACCAATTCGTGTTATCGTAATGAATAGCAGAAATTTACTCTATATCCCTTAATTATTCCTGGATATTTGTAACCTTGAGCTATATGAGAAGAATCTCCAGGGACTCACGAAAGTGTTCGAATTTGCCACGGTAAAGGTGACATCGGTGTGCGTGTCAATCTATCTTGCCACGCAATATGAATACCTTTTATGGAACGTCCTTTAAGTCCCCGCTATTGGACAGACTGTCTATTTTGTCAATGTGCTGTCGTCTTTTTACTAAATTTAATCCTCCTACTTCCCCCTCATGATTGAGATGCTCTTATGGAGAAATAAAAACGTCAGTTGAACACGATCATTTAAAATGGGTATTATCGCTTGTTAATGCCAATATTGAACGTTCTACCTAATCCCAGATCGGTGTGCATGCATTTTCTCGTCCGAACATTCTGGTGTTTGCATATCGGGCTACTCAAAGCTTCTGTCAAAACGCAAGCAACATATTCATTCATAAACGCTGCAAATTCTTTCCTTTAACCCTTATCTTGCTGTTCATGACAACCCCTATCTTTGCAAACAGTGTAGTTCCAGATCAGATGGCTTTTGAAGAAGCCATCTGATCAGGATCTACACTGTTTGACATTTAGTTTGTGAATTTGTAGCAATAAATTACATCAAGTAATTTGATTGGTTTATAGACAGAAATGGGTGTGGCTTAAATGAATATTCAGCAAGAGAAGGGTTAATTATAATACATTGACTTTGTAACCAAACGTTGTGATCCATCACGAAAACACGCCTATATAATTTTGACCCCCTCGAACCCCACTTTTATATAGTAAAACTGGGGTTTACAGGGGTAAACCTTATTTTTCTTATTTCTACTCTAAGATATAGTAGATTGTGGGTACTCGTTAGAACCGCCTCATCGAGGCGGTTCTAACAAGTACTTACAATCTATATTTTGAGCTGAAATAAGAAAAAAATCACAATTTTTCATCTCAAAATTTTCATTTTTTCGGCGATAAAGGTTACAATGTTTTGGTATAGGCGTGTTTTCGTAATGAAATTATATAATTGAGTATAGGTAACTGCGTTGCCATCTGAAAGGGCTTCTTTCTTATGAACGTTTTCATTGCTCTTAAAGGAACCCATTTTTGATTTTTATTTGCCTTCACTACAGCTGGTGTTGTGCCGTGTGGCGGCCGTAAAACGTCTCCCCGTACATCAACCATAGTGTAGTTAATATTTTACTTTTGGTCCTTTGAGATCAGCGTGAATATTCTGAGAAATCAGAAATAAATTATTGGTTTAGACTCATATTCTAGACAGGTTTTTAATTTTTTGGACCCCAATTTGATTTATATCAGTCTTTGTATCGACTGCCTATTCAAAATTCGCAAAATTGCAGTATGTTTTCTCTGGCTTTCTTTGCCGGATCATTACAGGGTCACTGATGAGGCTTTATTAGCCGAAACTACGTAGTATGACCCATCTTCTTTCTTATGAATGTTTTCATTGCTCTTAAAGGAACACATTTTTGATTTTTATTTGTATCGTCTGCCTATTCAAAATTTGCAAAATTGCAGTATGTTTCCTCTGGCTTTCTTTGCCGGATCATTACAGGGTCACTGATGAGGCTTTATTAGCCGAAACTACGTAGTATGACCCATCTTATTTCTTATGAACGTTTTCATTGCTCTTAAAAGAACTCATTTTTGATTTTTATTTTACTATATAAAAGTGGGGTTCAAGGGGTCAGAATTACATAGGCATGTTTTCATGATGCTCTAATGGTTGAGGATGGGATAGGATTGCCTTTCTGCAAAACATATTTTGCTCTGTGTCTTGTTTGTTCCACTGGAGTTCAACTGTTGGTTTTCGTTTTCTCCAGTTATTTTAGATTTTCGAAGCTGCCAGGTCGTCATCGTTGTTTCATCTCTGTATTCCTTTGAGTTCTATGTTCTCAGAGATGTTGCAATGAAGAGTTAGAGATCCTTCATGCGGACTGAACACATAATTTTTGTAAGCCACGATGAAGCCAGTGCGAGAAACGGGGCCACGTAGAAACATTCTGAACCCCTCAGTTAATAAAAATAAAATATTTTTACTGACTGATCCAAGGCGGTTCTTCTGTTGTGGTTTAATATTGTAATAGTTCGTCTTGTAATGTATGTATTACTCACATCATGTAATTTTGAATAGCCGTTTGGCCATTAGGGATGAAACTGTCCTTTTGGCTTTCCGCATGTGACGTTTTACATTACGATGAATTTGTTTAATTAACCCTTTTTGTACCAAATTGAATCTTCCTTCGTATATATAGCAGGAGTCAATTTCAAACTTTTGGGTGTTAGGTTGTGTTTTCTTCAAAATTTAAATGAAAAATGCCTAAACTGTTTGCAAACATTGTCGGCCCTGATCAGATGCTGCGATTACCAGGGTACCCGTTTGGGGGTTTCCGGTACAAAATGGGTTAATGTTGGCGTATCTTTCCCTTTGGGGTTTTGGATGGGAGGAGTGAGGTAATTGTATCGATTCCTGTTCGTTGCCTTCACACTTCTTTTCTGATTTGATAGGCTCCTAAAGAACCTTTACTCATTGTTATAGTTCGTCTTGCTAACATCTTATAATTTTGGATAGCCTTTTGGCCATTTTATGGGCTGAAACCGCCATTTTATCTTTCCGCTTATGAACATGAATTTGTTTAACCCAATCCCACTCAGATACGTGTTTTACGTGTCTGCACCCCACCCTACCCCCATTTGTTAGGCCCCAGTACCGCGTGATCTAAAATCTGCATGTTTCATCCCTGGATAACTATGTTTGCATTAGGATAATAGAAATGAAGGCCATAACCAGGAATCAATTCAATTAACCGACAGTTCCCATCAGAGACACTAAGGGAAACAAACACAAACATGAAGCAACTAGACCCCAATGGAAACATCACTAGCGGAAAGTCAAATGGACAGTTACTTTCCCACAAAATGGCAAATTTGCTATCCAAAGCAAAATAATAAATAGGAAACACACATATGACAAGCCATAACAAAAATAAACCACGACAGAGGAACCGCCTTGGAACGGTCAGTGAAACGAATTCCACTGGGGGGGGGGGTGTGGGTGGAGACTTAAATCGATTTTACGTGGCCACAATCTTCGCCCTTATTTCTGTCGCGATGTAGACAAATAATTTGTTCAGTCCGCATGTAGGCCTCCTGACTCATCAGTGTAACATCTCCGTGAACACAAAAATCAAACAACCATAGAGATGAAACAACGGTGGGGACTCGACAGCAAGAACCACTGAAATGCTGGAGCAAAAGAAGACCAACAGTTGGACTCCGCTGGGCCCGACCAGGGACAGAGTATCAGGCATCAACCGACATTACTTAAAATAAGATACTCTCCAATTCTCAGTAAGCCTTTACGCTGGAACCGTCATAGAATCTGAGGCCTGACCCACCGGCGTGCAATTAAAGAGGGAAGCAAAGTTGTCAACTATGATTGGGTTAACTACCATGCATGCAGTCTGTTGTATAACATTTATGTTGTACCCCATCTTTTTATATCGAAGAACGATTTTACGAAATTTGGGGCTGAAGTCATTGCATTTATATATTTTTCTGAATTTATATACTAAGTCACCATAAAATTTGGGTTCCGATAGACCTTGTTGCAGAAGAGATTCAAAATAGAAATGGACGCAATGATCAAGAATCGATACAATCAACCCACAGCTCCCATCAGAGAAACCAATGTGAAAGAAACACAAACATGAAACAACAGGCCCTAATGGAAACATCAATAGTGGAAAGCCAAAAGGACAGTTACGTTACCACAAAATGACCAATAGGCTATCCGAAATAAAATAATATAAGCGACAAAAACACCCAAAGACAAACCATAACAAAAATAATCCGCGAAAGAAGAACCGCCTTGGAACGGTCAGCGGAAACGAATTCCACTGGGGGGCTTAAATCGATTTTACGTGGCCACAATCCTCGCCCTTACTCGTCCATCATTGAATTTTGAAATAAAATCGGAATGACATCTATAAAATTTTGAAAAGGCTTTGCGTAGTTTATGATACCGATAACCCTGATTAAGAAGTTTAGCAGTTAACAATTCATTACGAGTGTTGAAATCAGTTACATGACTAGACACTCTGGCAAATCGAATTACTTGCGAAATGTCAACGCCATAGGATGCCGCACGAGGAACACCACCATCGAAGAAAGGAAAATTTACAATCACAAAATCAAAATTATCGCGTTTATCATAAATTTTGCAAGAAACAAACCCATCTACAATAGATAGGTGTAAATCCAAAATCGGGGCCTCGGTATCCGAAGAATTTGCTTTATTTAACTGAAGTTCTGCGGGTACATTTGACTGATCAAACCATCGAAATAGGTATTGTCAATATTTAATAAATCATCCTATCCTAGTATCTAGAAGTCGAGCTAATAACTGGAATCTTGAAAAACACAAACTTTTTTGTCTAAAATGCATTGATTGCATCTGAAATATCATTTCTTACAATAAAATGACGAAGCAATATCAATCACATCAGTTTCTATCTTCTTCACGTGGGGACTTGGTGAATTTTGCTGATTATCACAGTGATGAGCCTGACAGCAACTTCATATAGCAATTATTTTATAATGGATAGTCTGTTTTACACCAAACTCTGCATGAACGTTCACTGGGCAGAAGCCTTTAGAATGCAACCTTTCTCAACTAAATCATTGATGCCAAAGAAAAAAGGGGGCATCTGAAAGTTGGCAAAAAGTGTGATTTCACATGTACTTTTGACCAAATTGATATTTATACAACTGTCAAGGCAACAAGTAAGGGATTTCGCACTGGCGACATTCACTGTTTCCAGGATGTCTTACCAGCATCAATTTTGGGACACGTTTGACCGCAGACACCCTCAGATTTATTTTCAGCGACCGGTTGGGCCACACCCCAAATTTTGTGGGGAGGTGAGGCGGGCTAGCGTCCCCCTTCGAACCCCTCAAAGGTATATTTTACTGTGGAGCCGCGCGAAAAATCAGGTCACTTTTTAAGACAAGCTTCCTGCGTTATATTGGTTACCTAATCTTCATAAAAGACCATACAAGTAGTTTAGGTCGTAGTACCAAAGAGTTAATCCAAAATCATTAATCCATAGACAAATGGCAAATATCAATGTTCAGACCAACAGACATGGACCCCGGCAAATATCAATGTTCAGACCAACAGACATGGACCCCAGAAGAGTGTAATCAGGCGTTCTAGGATAATAAGCATTATTTGGTAAGCAAGCTTCGCCCACCATGCCTATCGACCTGAACGAAGAAAGGGAGTAAATGCCGAGAAGGGTATGTCAGAGATTTCGGAAGTCTTCCTGTGGCTTTCGATATGCAAACACATGAGAAATAATTCTGAAAATTGCCACATTGTACGGATCAATAAGATCATGGTGCCTCCCATAGAACATCTTTAGTGCTGATACCAGTTTTGTTGTTTGATACCCCTGGCATAACAACCTGGTAGTGAGCATCTTCCCACGTTCCATAAAGTCCTGATACTTGGAACAGGCTCTAGCATAACGGATTAACTGTGAAACGTAAACACCATATGTAGGTGCAGACGGGATATTACTGCTCAGGAAGGGAAAGTTAACAATGGAAAAATTGAAGTAATCTCGTTTATCGAACAGCCTAGTAGTAAGCGTTCCGTTGTCAATATAGAGATAACAATCCAAGTATGAGAGGAGGTTGCAGTCTCTGCTGTTTCCTTAATTTCAAGTTCACGGGGATAGATGAATTCTAAGTACTCTGCGAATTTAGCATTTTTCAGAGACAGTAAATCATCTACAGTAAAATTCCTATATTAAGACCATCTTTGGGACTGTTCAAAAGTGGTCTTTAAGACCACTTTTGAACAGTCCCAAAGGTGATCACTGACCAGAGGATACTATAAGCAGAAAACACAAAAGAAGAACAATTGCAACTTACTAAATAAGCTTTTTAAAGCAAAATTAGTCTTAATTTTAGGTGGTCTTAATAGCGGAATTTCGCTGTATATATCTGTAGGTGAAATTGAATTGTTGTGCAATGCGTTTCTTGCCTGCTTTGAGGAGACCTTGTACAAACTACGCCTCATACGAGTACAAGAACAAGTCGGCAAGCAACGGTGCGCAACTAGTACCCATTGCTGAAATATTAGGCCACTGAACTTCATGAAAATAGGCCACTGAACTTCATGAAAATATTGTCAACTAGATATTCCAGCATCTTTATGACATTTGCATTAGTGTACTTTTGTGGTGCATCATAGTGATCTCGAACGAAGTACAAGTATGTGTCTTTGTAGCCAAGGACAAGATAGTGGTAGCGACGGTTACCATTATTGTGGAAGAAACATTGATTTATGATTTCCTTGAGTTAAGATTTCAATTTACCATGAGGAATAGTTGTGTAGAGTGTTGCAAAATCAAAAGACTTTATGCTGTTTACAGAGAGAAAAGACTGTGACTGAAGATGTTCTAGAAGCTCTTTGGAGTTTTTCAAGATCAACATCTGATTCTCACCACTCCTGGCGCGGTTTATTGCAAATTCAAGCTCTTGTACCACCACTGAACTCTCCAAATTATTAATTTCCTGTTTTACTGCCATAAAAAACATGTGATGAAATATTGCGACAAAGTCTTCGAAAGATCATGTAGAAATCAGTTTGGTCTATACAAAATTCTAATAAAGTGAAATAAATTGAAATCCAGACGTTTTCGTGCTTCAATTAAAAATAAAAAATGAGTTCCTTTAAGAGCAATGAAAACATTCGTAAGAAAGAAGATGGGTCATACTACGAAGTTTCGGCTAATAAAGCCTCATCAGTGACCCTGTAATGATCCGGCAAAGAAAGCCGGAGGAAACATACTACAATTTTGCGAATTTCGAATAGGCAGTCGATTCAAAGACTGATATAAATCAAAATTGGGTCCAAATAATTAAAAACCTGTCTAGAATATGAGTCCCAACCAATAATTTATTTCTGATTTCTCAGAATATTCCCGCTGATCTCAAAGGACCAAAAGTAAAATATAAACTGCACTATGGTTGATGTACGGGGAGACGTTTTACGGCCGCCACACGGCACAACACCAGCTGCAGTGAAGGCAAATAAAAATCAAAAATGAGTTCCTTTAAGAGCAATGAAAACATTCGTAAGAAAGAAGATGGGTCATACTACGTAGTTTCGGCTAATAAAGCCTCATCAGTGACCCTGTAATGATCCGGCAAAGAAAGCCAGAGGAAACATACTACAAGTCTGTCTACTTATGATTTTTCCACGCTTTATACTACACTTCCTCATAATCTTATAAAAGAAAAACTCAATGATTCAATTGAATTGACATTTCTTAGGGAAGACTCCCTGTATCTTGCATGTAATGTAAGAAATGCTTTTTTCACTTCTGAAGAGCATAAAAATTATACTTTCAGAAAGTGTGTGAAGCTCTTACTTTTCTACTTGACAATATTTACATCAGATTTTGTACTAAGTTTTTTTGACAAGTTGTGGGTATTCCGATGGGTACTAATTGCGGACCCCTTGTGGCTGATCTGTTTTGTTTTGTTATGAGAGAGACTTCATGATGAAAACCAATCTAAAATCATTGAACTTTAGCTCGATTTCTAGATATCTGGATGATTTATCAAGTATTGACAAAACCTATTTCGATGGTATGATCAGTCAAATTTACCATACCCCAAGAACTTCAGTTAAATAAAGCAAAATCTTCTGATACCGAGGCCCCGTTGTTGGATTTACATCTATCTATTGTAAATGGGTTTGTTTCTTGCAAAATTTATGATAAACGTGATAATGTTGATTTTGAGATCGTAAATTTTCCTTTTTGGGACGGTGAGGTTCCTCGTGCGCCATCCTATTGCGTTTATATTTCGCAGTTTAGTATATAAATTCAGAAAAATATATAACCGCAATGACTTCAGCACCCAATTTCGATATAAAAAAAGATTGGTTTACAACAGACTGCATGCATGGTAGTTAACCAAATCATGGTTGACAACTTTGCTACCCTCTTTAATTGCACGCCGGTGGGTCAGGCCTCAGATTCTATGACGATTGCAGCATAACAGCTTATGTTGGTTGGTACCTGATGCTCTGTCTCTGGTCGGGCCCATCGGAGTCTAACTGTTGGTTGTCTTATGCTCCAGCATTTCAGTGGTTTCTTGCTGTCGAGTCCTCACCGTTGTTTTATCTCTGTGGTTGTTTGATTTTTGTGTTCACGGAGATGTTGCACTGATGAGTTAGGTGGCCTTCATGCGGACTGAACAAATTATTTGTCTTAATCGCGACGGAAGTTAGGGCGAGGATTGTGGCCACGTAAAATCGATTTAAGCCCCCCCCCCACCCCCAGTGGAATTCGTTTCCGCTGACCGTTTCAAGGAGGTTCTTCTGTCGCGGTTTATTTTTGTTATGGTTTTGGATAGCCTATTGCCAATTTTGTGGGAAAATAACTGTCCTTTTGGCTTTCCGCTATTGATGTTTCCACTAGGGTCTGTTGTTTCATGTTTGTGTTTCTTTCCCTTTTGGTGTCTCTGATGGGATTTGTTGGTTTATTGTGTCGAGTCCTGATCATTGTCTTCACTTCTACTTTGTATGACGAAAGCCTACACAGAAATCATGTAACAAGAGTAGTGATCTTTTATCTCCACAGCGGATTGTTCTCCCTGCACGTGTGTGTGTGTGTGGGGGGGGGGGGGGGCTCCAGTTGACGTCCCCATCCGAAACACGGTGCAATTTGTGGCATTCATCCCTGCAAGTGATACCACTGGAACATGATCGGACACTGTAATTTTATTACTACTTCCGGGAATCGAACCAGGGGCCTCTAGCATTATAGACATGTGCACTAAACACTGAGCTACGACCCCAGATAACGGATAATTCTATCACAATGTTAGCATTTGGTTGAAGCACAACTTTGCACAAACGTAACCACGACGGTTGCAATACGCTGAGGAACATTTATTTTGAAACCAACCGAAAGCTAACGTTTTCGGAACGTTTGATTGTCAACATACAAACACATACGCATTTCTAGCATGTTTTCAATTTAAAGATGCGTAAATGGATTCTTTGCAATGTTTCCTTGCTTCATTATAGCGAGAGATCACTGACATATAACCTCTTGATGACATTTTTACAACGTTTCGAGAGAACATCATTTAACATGGGCTTTCTTGCGCAGTTTCGTATTCAATTTTCTCTATTTTTGTCGGTAAAATTTTGTCCAAGTCAGTGGTTAAGCTTTGAATATTGCGCGTTGAACATGTTGTGAGCCTCGTATTGAAGGAGGTACGCAGGGATGTTCGTTTTAAGTCCTACTATTCTCTTACTATATAGGGGCGTGTACCCAAGAACTGGTCTCTTTTGGTCGATTTATATCGACGAGGTAGCACTCTAAATAAGATAAGACAAGCAGCTTTTACAAAATGGACAAAGTCGGTGAAAGAGCAGTGATCCAATATTTGCATAAAATGGTTTTGCATAAAATGGTTTAACACCTAAGGATATCCATAATGATATGGTAGCAACACTAGGGAAAGATGCCCCTTTATATGCTACAGTGAAAAGGTGTGTGGCAGAATTTAAGCATGGCAGACAGAGCCTTGAGGATGACCCCCGTCCTAGAAGGCCTGTCAATGTTGGAACACAAGAACTGGTCAATAAAGTCCATAATATTGTTATGACTGACAGACGAGTCACAGAAAGATATATAGCCAGTAGAGTTGGCATTTCACAGGGAAGATTACATTCCATTCTGACAGAGCATCTTGCAATGAGAAAGCTGTCGGCCCGATGGGTACCAAGTCTTCTGACATGTGATCAGAAGCACTACAGGCGCACATTATCGCGTGCTAATCTTACCCTTTTTGAGAAAGATCCTGCCAACTTTTTTCAGTTTACCCCAATGGGCGTAGACAAGTATCGAGAAAACTATTCAAACGAAACTGAGCCAACTCCGTGAGTTGTCTTTCCGCCAATATTCTAATTCACCGAGACAAAGTAGTCTGAAAAGCGTGTTTAATTTGAGCGTGTTATTTTTCTCGTGTTGAAACAAACGCCATACAATTTAATGCTCAATTCAAGCAATATGAACACTTTTTCATTTGTAACTTGTATGTGTTAATAAGAATGGAATAAACGCATATTTGCTTGACTTTTACTGCTGTCATCAGTTTTTTTGTGACTTCAGCTGGCCCCGAGGTTATAAAACTTTTTTCATGCTCAACTCAGCTGAGCATGAAACTTGTTGTACTTATAAAAAATAAAATACTAAGAAGTTGAGCGATTTTTCTTTCTCAGATAGCAGAGAATGTTATTTGTCCTGCTCACAAATTTAAAAATGCCAACAACAATTGTTGGCATTTTAAAATTTGTGAGCAGGACAAATTTCATGCTCAAGAGTGTTGAGCGTGAAAAAAGTTTTATAACCTCGGGCCAGGGTGCATGGCTATAATACGTGCAGCCATAAACTTACTCTATCAAATTATGTACATTCTGTTCCAAATGAATTGATTTTAACACAAGCGAATATGAGAATGTAGCTGTTGCAGATCGCAGATACAAAAATGTCATGTCTCAATTGTTATCACACCCAACTTGAAATTTGTTAAACGTTGGAGCAATGCCGTTGAACCCTCATTTCATGAAAAAATTAATGGAGCCCAGCCCATTTCTGAATATCAACCAACCAAATTACTTGTTATAATGTATTCGATCTGCATGGCAAACTGTGAATCCTGACTAGGAGCCATCTGATCTGGCCATACACTGTTTGTAATGGAAGTTATTGAGTTCAGCAGGATAAGGGTTAACGTGTACTAGGCATTTACATACTGTGTATCGCGTATAAGGCATAAATATGTACATGTATATTTTTTCAGCATGTAGGATATTTATTCATATGGTGTGTTGCACTGGCTATGTAGTTACATTGATCTAAAATATTTTCACTAGAACTGATCTGCCATTTTTGTTTGTTCACTTTTGTCACACTTAATAGAAGTATCATTCATTTTTTTCCACTAGCATATCCAGATACATTGTATTTGCATTCTGGGACTTTGTCGATCTTCATATAGGTTAGTTGGGAGAGGTGGATTTATTGCATAAACGATCCTCGTGACAAACTTCCATGAAGAGGTGATACTTGTCCAGCATTGTGTCTTAAATAAACAAATTTTGAAAACTTTACAAACTAGAAGTGGTTTCATAATACATGTACTTTGTTTGTGAAATGACTTTTATGGGAAGCAGTTTTGTATACAAAATTTTAGAGAGTTTTTGGAAAGGTCGCAGATAGGGTTTCTGCAACGTTGTACAAAAATGTTTTGCAAGCATCGAGAAAACTTTCCAATATAAAGTCGCCTAAACCCTAAATCGCAACGTTTTCACCAAAATACAACCTTGCGCCAATCAATTTACGCCCCCCCCCCCCTACCAATCATCTCTCCACCACCAGCAAAATACTTTTTCTGGCCGTTCCAATGCTGTCCGTCTGTTGTGGTCTTTTATTGTTATATGTCGTCTTGGCATGTATGTTTTGCTAAAAAAAATTTATGTCCCAGGTAGCGATACCGGGGTCTTGTTTGTTTGTTGGTTGGTTCGTTGGTTTGTACGTGGGCAGCTTAAACGTTGGTCATAACTTATGAACCGTTTGGGATAGAGCATTCATATTTGAAATGTAGGTTCCGTGTGAAAAGAGCTTCACATTCGTGCAAAAATTTGACATGTGATCTTGACCTTGACTTTTAACCTACTTAAAAGAAAAAAATGACTTTGGTCATAACTTTTGAACCGGTTGAGATACAACCTTCATATTTGGCATGTATATTCCTTGTGACAAAAGCTTTACATTGACATTTGACCTAGTTAAAATTATAATAATAACATTTTGGTCATAACTTTTGAACCGTTTGAGATAGAGCCTTCATGTTTTGCATGTAGGTTTATTGTGGCAAGAGCTTTACATTCACTAAAACAATTTGACCTGTGACCTTGACCTTTGACCTACTTACGAGAAAAAATAATATTGGTCATAACTTTTGAACCTTTAAAGATAGAGCCTTCATTTTTGGCATGTAGGTTCCATGTGACAAGAGCTTTACATTCATTCAAAAATGTTTGACCAGTGACCTTGACCTTTGGCCCACTTAAAAGAAAGTAATAACATTTTGAACTTAACTTTCGAACCGTTTTGGGTAGAGCCTTCATATTTGGCATGTAGGTTGACTGTGATAAGAGCTTTACATTCATGCATTTTTTTGTCCGTGACCTTGACCTTTGACCTCCTAAAAAGAAAAAAATGTGTTCATAACTTTTGAACCTATTGAGATAGAGCCTTCGCATTTGGCATGTAGGTTCCTTGGGACAAGAGCTTTCCATTCATGCAAAAATGTTTGACCTGTGACCTGGACCTATGTTCTACTTAAAAGAAAAATAATAGTATTGTTCATAACTTTTGAATCGTTTAAGATAGAGCCTTCACATTTGGCATGTATGTTCCTTGTGTCAAGGGCTTCCCATTTAAACAAAAAACCTTGACATGTGTCCTTGACCTTGACGTGTGACCAACTTTGAAAAAAAAATGACCATGCCCGGGGGCATGTTCGTATTTCACACACACACATCTTGCTTTTATTTTTGGTTGCCGTTTGGCCATTTAGTGAGAACGTTACTGTTCTTGTCAGTCTAACTATTAGCTATATTCAGTAGAATGTAAAGATTACAAATTTCATTGACTTATTACTGCAATATTTCTGGGTTTATCTTTTTAGAGTGGGCGCCTGTTACCAAAGAAGCATTTTCTGGCTGCGATAATTACTTATCCTGACGGCGTATCATTTTCCTTTAATTGACTGCGATGACAGATTTATAGATTACGTGTTCCAGACTTATGGAATTGTCATGATGCTGTGTTAATGATATCGAATTTGAATCCATATCAAAGCGGCTTTATCCCTTATATAGAACATTTTATCTATTGGAGAAATATATTTTTTAACATTTAGGGTAAGTTTCGTCTGGTAACCGAACAAGTGTATGAGCAATTTATATAAAATACACATAACATGAAGCCAATGTTTATGCATGAATACATACAAAATGGATGTGAAGGCAATAATCAGGAATCGATACAATTAACCCACAGCTCCCACCAGAGACACCGTTGGGAAAGAAGTACAAACATGAAACAACTATACCCTAGCGGAAATATCAATAGCGGAAAGCTAAAAGCACAGTTACTTTCCCACAAAATGGCCAAATGGCTATCCAAAACAAAATAATATAAGCGATACACACAATCAACGTCAAACGGTAACAAAAACCAAATTGGAACGGTCAGTGAAACGAAATCAAATGGGGGTGGAGGGTGGGGGCTTAAATCTGTTTTACGTGGCCACAATCCTCGCCCTTATTTCTGTCGCGATTTAGACAAATAATCTGTTCAGTCCGCATAAAGGCCTCCTAACTCATCAGTGCAACATCTCCGTGAACACAAAAATCAAACAACAACCAGTGCTTCAGCTGAAGTGCACGACCCGCCGGATGATTTTAGCTTTATGAGTGTTACAATATATGTGTATGGCGGTCATTTTGGTCATGTGACCTGGACCTAAAACGGTCCCCCCAATAAATGCGCCTTATCATAAGGAGCAAAATATATCTTATACTTTAGTACTGTATTCTGAATCGTTTGCAGGATAAAATGCATTCTCACTTTTCCAATACAAAAGCATATGTGTCAAAGTTTGACCTAGGCACAAAGAAGGTGAAGGTCAACCCAGGGTCACCATTTTAGCAATTTATTGTGGGCCTACGTCCCAGATGCTATTTATACAGTTTGCCCAGTGGTTCTGGAGAAGACTATTTCTGAAGGGTTTTTACCATATATGGTTTGGCGGCCATTTTGGTCATGTGACCTGGACCCCATGAGCAAATTTTGGTTTCCCCCATCCCATAGAGGCTCCATATTTGACTTCAATCGGCCAAACGGTTTCCGAGGAGAAGCAAGTCGAAAATTTTCACATTTTTCGCCTCGGCGAGGCTTTACTAAATGGAATTTAATATTTCGCAAGTTCATTGGTTAGATCTTAATGAGATCTATCAGTATGCCAAAAATTGTTTAACTTTTCCAAGCGGTTAAGTCACTATCACCAATTTTCACAAACGGGTTACGGACGGACAAACAGACAGAACATATATGGCTTGGCGGCCATTTTGGTCATGTGACCTGGACCCCATGAACAAATTTTGGTTTCCCCCATCCAATAGAGGCTCCATATGAAATTTGACTTCAATCGGCCCAACGGTTTCAGAGGAGAAGCAGTTCGAAAATTTTCACATTTTTCGCCTCGGCGAGGCTATACTAAATGGAATGTAATATTTTGCAATTTCATTGGTTAGATCTCATTTATATCTATCAGTATGCCAAAAATTGTTTAAATATTCCAAGCGGTTAAGTCACTATCACCAATTTTCACAAACGGGTTACGGACGGACAGACTGACAGAATGACACGGTGATTTTAGGGCACTCTTAGAAAATCAACCGACTTCAGTCGGTCGCTTTTTCTGCGGGTCGTGCGATAGAGGTGAAACAACGGTGAGGACTCGACAGCAAGAACCGACTGAAATGCTGGAGCAAAAGAAGACCAACAGTTAGACTCCGATGAACCCGACCAGAGACAGAGCATCAGGCACCAAACAACATAACATAAATTTAGGTACTCTCTTATTCTCAGTAAGCCTTTACGCTGGAACCGTCATAGAATCTTAGGCCTGACCCACCGGCGTGCAATTGTAACGGTTACGGATAAATACCACTTCTACAGCCTTCCTGTGGGAGCCGGCTCTTTGAGTGGTTGGCTTATTCGCGAAGTTAAGCAACGGAAATTGCGGTTAGTACCTGAATGGGTGACCGCGTTGCTTCACTTTTGGACGGCCCGGTACACGCTACATTGGTCCCAACGCTGCCACCAATGTAGCGTGTACCGGGTCGTCCACGAAGTTAAGCAACGCGGTCACCCATCCAGGTACTAACCGCAATATCCGTTGCTTACAATATCCGTTGCTTAACTTCGTGAAAAAGCCAACCACTCTAATCGCGTCGCTAAAAGAGCCGGCTCCTACAGCAAGGCTGTAGAAGTGGTATTTATCCATAACCGTTACATTTCTCCCCCTCATCTCTTGACTTCGTCCCGAAGTCACACATGCCTCACAAGGCTACATCTGAGGGCTGAGTCTATGCAACAAACCAGCGGCACTGTTTCCATCTCACCGCTGCCACAAATGTAGCGTAAGCCGGGTTGTCCACGAAGTCAAGCAACGCGCACACCCATCCAGGTACTAACCGCGATATCCGTTGCTTAACTTCGTGAAAAAGCCAACCACTCTACTCGCGTCGCTGAAAGAGCCGGCTCCTACAGCAAGGCTGTAGAAGTCGTATTTATCCATAACCGTTACACAATTAAAGAGGGAAGCAAAGTAGTCAACCGTGACTGGGTTAACTACCATGCATGCAGTCTGGCGTATAACATTTATGTTGAACACAATCTTTTTATATCGAAGAATGAGTTTACGAAATTGGGTGCTGAAATCATTGCATTTATATATTTTTCTGAATTTATATACTAAGTCACCATACAAGTCGGGTTCCGATAGACCTTATTGCAGAAGAGGTTTAAGCCCTGCATTGAATTTTGAACTTAAATCAGAATGAGGTCTATAAAAATTAAAAAGGCTTTGCGCAGTTTACGATCCTGATAACCCTGATTAACAAGTTTAGAAATTAACAATTTATAACAAGTATTGACGTAGGCACTCTGGCAAATCGAATTAATTGCGTAATATAAACACCATAGTATGCCGCACGAGGAACATCACCACCCAATAAAGAAAAATTTACAATCTCAAAATCAAACTCTTCGCGTTTATTCTAAATTTTGCAAGAAATAAACCCACCTACGATAGATAGAAGCAAATCCAAAAACGGGGCCTCGGTATCAAAAGAATTTGCTTTATTTAACTGAAGATCTGGGGAGGGGGGGTACATTTGACTGATCAAACCATCGAAATAGATATTGTCAATATTTAATAAATCATCCAAATATCTAGAAATCGAACTAAAGGCTTAAATCATTTAGATTGGTTTTCAACGGAAAGGAACATCATGAAGTCTCTTTCATAACAAAACAAGAACAGATCAGCCTCAAGGGTGCGCAATTTGTACCCATCGGAATAGCCACAACTTGTCTAAATAACCAAATTACCCAAATTGCCAAATTTTATGTAAATATTGTCAAGTAGAAAGGTGAGAGCTTCACACACTTTATAACATGACCATAAAGTATAATTTTTATGCTCTTCAGAAGTGAAAAAAAAGCATTTCTTATATAACACGCAGGACAAGGGAGTCTACCCTATGAATGTCCATTCAATTAAATCATTATTTTTTTTTCTTTA
The DNA here is from genome assembly GCA_963580285.1 of Lucinisca nassula. Lineage (NCBI taxonomy): Eukaryota > Metazoa > Mollusca > Bivalvia > Lucinida > Lucinidae > Lucinisca > Lucinisca nassula. Next base: position 132,519,421 of record OY757013.1, read on the forward strand.
ATAAGATTGTGACGAAGTTTGTGACGAAGTTACCAAAACCAAATACCAAATAAGCTCTTATTTTGTCGTGCGCATAGATGATGCATGGTACGTGTACAAACGGAATTCAACAGACGATGAGCATTTATCCCATAATCTGTCTTTTATTCGAAACGTTTGTTTTTAGTGTTTTATGTGAAGTATGTCCTGATTGTGTACGGGGTTTCCTTACCCGAACTTACTGACAGAATACGAAAGTTTCAAATTGCAACAGTTTAGACAGAAGGTAGTGGCATATAATGTGGTGACTGTATGAATGTATTGATATAAGGTACAGTAAAGCTCCTATATTAATACCGCTTTTGGGACTGGTCATTTAGACAGCTTTTGAACAGTCCCAAAGGTGGTCTACCACTGGTGCACACTAAATATAGACAACATAAAGAAACTGTACATGAAATCTCCTAAATATGCGTTGAAAGGATAATTTGTCTTAATTTAAAATGTTCTTAATAGTGGCATTTCACTGTATTTTCTTTTGCAGCAAATCATTGAAAAACGCCAATATTTATAAGACTGGCACGATAAATCTGATAATCGATTAGTCGATCGATAAATTCTACAAGAATGATTATCAGTACTGATTTGCTTGTAATCGATTATTTGATAAGTGCAGTTTACTACCCAAAATTGTGCCTAAAATAGCTGGATCAGTGGCAAACAGTGCAGACCCTGATGGGACGCCGCATATTGCGGCGTCTCATCTGGATTTACACTGTTTGCTCAGCCCTGCCTGTTCAAATATACTTATGGTAAAGTACAACATATGCTGAGTGTCAGGCTCAGACAAAGCCGACAGGTAAAATTATTACAAATCTTCAGTGATTACTAATCGATTATCGATCACAATGTCAGAACTGATAAGCGATTATCTCTTCAACTCCGAGTAGCAGCCCTATCCACTATATATGGATATTGTAGAATATGAATTGGACGATGCTACTACTTTGTATGATTTTCGGAATGACATTACTGTATTAGAAGCTTATTTGCAGTATACTCTTTATTTACTTCACGTTTGGTGCAGACAGAATGGCATGTTTTAAATACAGATAAAACAAAAGCAATTGTAACAAGTAGACAAAAACGAGGAAGACCCATATTACAAAACCCTGTCGTATCTTTAACGTATACGGTATACAAATAGGAATGACAACTGATGATATGATTATGGGGGTACAAGTGGATGAAAATTTAATGTGGAATAATCGTTCACAAAATGCTTTGAAAAACACTTTCTTCTTATTAATGGCTATTCAGCCATCACGTTAGCACGCCTATACAATTCTGACCCCCTTGAACCCCACTTTTATGTAGAAAAACTGGAGTTTATTGGGGTAAACCTTATTTTTTTCTTATTTGTGCGCTAAAATATAGATTGTGGGTACTCGTAAGAACTGCCGTGATGAGGCGGTTCTAACGTGTACCCTGAATCTATATTTTGAGCAGAAATAAGAAAAATTATCACAATTTTTGTCGGAAAATTTTCAGTTTTTTCGGCGGTATTTTTTTATGTATTTGAATAGGCGTGTTTTCGTATTGAAAGTAAGATCATATTTGTCAGAGGAGCATCGGCGTATTTATTATAATGCTTTTGTTCGAATATTGCTTCGCTGTTTGGAGCACTGATGTTATCAAACCCTTTAAACTACAAAAGCAAACTTGCAAGTTAAATTAAGCTCAAGATTATGTAGACATTTAAGAAGCATTCACATGATTACCTTTGATCTTAATAAAACAAAATTAATGTTTAAAGTTAATATCTATCTAACGCCCTCGTATATACATGGGTTGTGCCAAATGAGTGATACTGACATTGGCTTAACAAAATCTAATTTAAGGTCGGCCGCGCATAAAAATATTATTACTACAAGGGAAGAGTAATTTATACAAAGGAAGTTTTTTTTGTCATATTCGGGCGCAGTTGTCTGCAATAGTTTTCGAATTAATATTAAGCTAGCACCATCATTAGATTCATTTGTTAGAACATGCACTGAATGGTTAAAAGTGAAACGTAGTGTTTTGACTTGTGCATTATTAAATTCATTAGATTTATATAAACCTCCGTTGCCATATCACCATGTATTTAAAGGTTTTCTTGTATATTTGTAAGTAATTGATTTTTTTTTTAATTCTTACTAGATAAATGTGTGTTGGAAATATTCATCAGAATCGCTTCAATATTATTGCACCAAATTTGATGAGTATACACAAAATACCCTTTTAAGATCAAATAAAATAAACTCCCATAGACTTAATATGTCCAAACTGGCCATGCCCCGAGGCTCTGTAGCTCCCATAGACTTATAATGAGAATAACTTCGAAAATCTTCTGCTCGGAAACCACAAGGTCCAGAGCTTAGATATTTAACAAGTTGCAATGTTAAGTGGTAACCTATATTAATTCTGCCAACCATGTCTATGGGGTCCAAATTTTACACACCTCGGGGCTCATTAGCTCCCAAGACTTATAATGGAACAAACTTCAAAATTCTCCTTCTCTGAAACCCTACGGCTCAGAATTTTGAAGGTAGAAATGGTATGTAGTCACCTACACAAATCCAGCCAGCCATGCTCATAGTGTCCGAATTGGCCACATCCCTCGGCTCATTTATAATGGGAAAAACTCTGAAACCACAAGACCCAGAGCTTAGATATCTCAGATGTAGCAATGTTGAGTGGTCACCAACATAAATCCTGCCAACATGCCTCTAGAGTCCAACAAATTATTTGTCTAAATCGCGACGGAAGTAAGGGCGAGGATTGTGGCCACGTAAAATCGATTTAAGGCCCCCCAGTGGAAATCTTCCACTGACCGTTCCAAGGCGGCTCTTCTGTGGCGATTTATTTATGTTGTTGTTTCTTACTTACTGTGTGTATCACTTGTGTCTTTTAATTTTGGATGGCCATATGGCCATTTTGTGGGAAAGTAACTGTCCATATGGCCTTCCTTTGTTTAGGTTTCCATTATGGTCTGGTCGCTATTTGTTTGTATTTCTTTCCCTTTGGTGTCTTTTATGGATAGAGTAAGTTAATTGTATCAATTCCTGATCTTTGTTTTACTTCTACTTTCCAAATTGGGCACGCTCAGAAGCTCATTTGTTCCCACAGACTTATAGTGTAACAACTTCAAAACTCCCCTTCTCTGAACGATATGTTGGTTAATTAGTAGTACTTAGCAACGTTAAGTGGTCATCTACATAAATTTTGCCAACCATGCCCCTGGGATCCACATCGGCCACTTTGCGGAGCTCATTAGCTCCCATAGACTTAATATGTAAAATGTAGTATGTAGCAATGTCAGGAGATCCTACGAATAACTCATGCCAACCATACCCCTGTATTTCAAATTAACCACGGTTTCGGGGCTCATTAGCTCCATCAGACTTCAAATTGTGAAAACTTAAATCCAGCCAACCATGCCATAGGGTCCAAATTGGCCATGCGCCTCGGCACATGAGCTCCAATAGAGTTATTGTGTAAAATGTAGAATGCTGCAATGTCTATTGATCCTCTACATACATCCTGCCAACCATACACCCTTGGGTTCAAATCAACTATGCCAACAGGGCTTATTACTTCCCATAGACTTATAATGAAAAAATACCCCCAAACCATAAGGCCCAGAGCTTAGCTATTTAGTATGTAGCAATATTAAGTGATAAACTACATAAAATCTGCCAACCATGCCCCTATGGTTCAAATTGGCCATGCCCGTGGGTTCTTTATATCCCATAGACTTATAATGAAAAAAAGAACATACATCTTTTTCTCTGAAACCATAGAGACCAGAGCATACAGCTTTTTTATGCAGCACTTTTAAGATGGAAACTCTGGTTTCCATGGCAACAGGTAACACCCCCCCACACACACACACATAGAAATGAGTCATTGTTTCACGTTCTGCAGCCTGTATGTCAATTATTTTTTTGTGGAAATATATTTGAAAAACTTTAAAATAAAAATGAGATATATCCATATTTTGTACAAAGAATTTGAACTAGGCCTTTTTGCTTTGTCCTTACAGTATAGATAATGCCTGTGGGGATTGTTTGTTCCTTATTTTTCATAACTGGGAAACAAAAACAAAAATCAGATTATTTTCTTTTATTAAAGATGTCCCATGTCCTGTGCTGAAGACGCTTTAATGACAGTTTAGTTATAAATCTTAACAACCATGCTAATAGGGTCTGAATTGGCCACTCGCTGGGGTTATTAGCTGCAAAAGACTTTTTAAAGGAAAAAATTAAAATAATATTTTCTGAGGCATCCATTAGGTGGGAGATTGACAGCATTAGGTTTTGTACAAGATACAAGATAAAAGAAACTTTATTTAACGTCGGATATGAATATAACAAATAACATAAGCTGAATGAGATATTTTCCGACAAACAAAGCATATAAAAGTAACATAAATATAAAAGCTGCAAAAGAAGAGGATCACAGTTAAATGATTAAACATACATATATATAGTTACACAAGCAAACATATAAATTGACTAGACTGTTGCTTGAGCAAGTATGATCACATTATGCTTCATCGGCAAGTAAAGTAACGGAATCACTGTTAAATAATCTTGACTAATAAATGAGATGTGTAGTGACAAAAAGATGAGAATTAAAAAAAAAATAAATAAATAAATAAATAAATAAATATATATATATATATATATATATATATATATATATATATATATATATATATATATATATATATATATATATATATATATATATATATATATATATATATATATATATATATAATGAGGGTATAAGCAATAGGATAATGTCAAAGCCATAGCGATCCATTATTAGAAAATCTTATACCGGAAAAAACGATAAAACGACAAAAGAGCGAAAGTACAAAGACACCTTGAGAACCCGGTTGAGTCAAGGTATCTTTGTCGAAAAGGCGAAAGGAGGCACAAGACTTCAGATGGATGCAAATGCTTTCACGGCAGCTCATTATACATGTGACCTTGATAACAATAAGACTACAAAGAGTAAAACTGAAACATTAAAAGCAAACGAATAAAGCAAACTGAAAATTAAAAGCTCATGCCTTGAGCTCAAGTAGCTTAATATATTGGTTAATATTTGAAGCAAAAACATAAAAAGAACATACAAACGGTCAGTTGCGACAAATGGCACAGCCACAATTAGGGCCTGTCCAGGTGCGGATCAGCCTCTGGAACTCCCTGAAATGATTTACCTTTCTCAATTCGTTCGGTAGGCTGTTCCACACCCGTGTAGCCTCAAAACGAAAAGACCGCTGTCCATAAGTCACAGTTCTGACCGTGGGTACCTGCAGGGTGTTTTCGTACCTGAAACAATAAGACGATGTTTTATTATGGGCAAGATCTCTGATATATGCTGGAGCAATATCATGTATACATTTAAAGGTTTCAATAGCAATTGTTCTGAGTCTCCCCAGATGCAATGTGGGGAGGTTTACCCTATTTAACAGATCTAAGTATGATTAACTGTAGTCATTAAAAACTATTTTCAAGCCTCTGTGTTGGAGTTTTTCTAATTTTTCAGTATTGGCCTTGGTGCAGAAGTGCCATATCACAGGGCAATAATTAAAATTTGACCGAATAAAAGACTTGAAAACTTTTAATTTTTTTATCAGAACCCTGGAAAATTATCACGAAAACGTAGAGTAAAAATCTTCAAAATGGTCAACTGGATGGTTTCTGTTGTAATTTAGAGTGAATATTCCTTGGGTGGATCACTTGTCTCTTTTAATGTAAACTCGTATGACAATTAACTGAATTAAGCCAGTGGAGCGACAGGCCCTCTTGCGCCTCTTGTTTTATCTGTCATCATTAAAATAGAACAAATATCTAGTTTGTGTAATAGAAACTAATGATATATTCTGATGAAATCCATACATTTTTCGGATGATGTTAATCATTCAGTAGTCAGACAAAGAATGATTCAGATACACATGTACTGTCTTTTGTAGTCCAGTAATGTCTTCAAACTGTTTCGGTCAACCGTTAAGTTTCTTTTGAATGCAAAAATGCCAAATATAGATTCTGACCAGACGCTACGTTCTGCTGGGTCTGATGTTTGACTACAGAGTTTGCGAAGTTCAAACCATGATTCGAGTCTAGATTTATAGATATATATTAACTATGAAAGTGTTATCCTGCGGCTGTAAGAAATACGCCGTAGAACTGAAAAGTATGAAGTGTACAAATTATTTGTTCTCGACCAGACTAGCTAGGTATATTTTTATTACTCTACAATTTAATAATTTATTCACGGGCTGTTCTTTTGGCTTTCCGCTATTGATGTTTCCACTGGGGCTAGTTATTTAATGATTGTGTTTCTTTCCCTTTGGTGTCTCTGATGGGTGTTGTGGGTTAATTGTATCGATTCCCGATCAATGCCTTTAATTCTAAATTGTCGCAATATTTAATCGCATGCTTTGTGATGGCAGTAAGACATACAGTTAATAATTCAAAATGTTCAGTCGTGGTACAAGAGCTTGCATTTACAAAAACACATTGCTTTGTATGGTCTTTTATATGAAGATTAGGTAACCGATATAGCGTAGGAAGCTTGTCTTGGACTTCTATAACACATACAGAAAACTTGGTGGCTGAAGTACAGATATGATCACTATTTACAGACCTCTTTCAGCCAAAGACTGTAGTTCATAGGCCTTTGTACCACCAAGATCTTGTTGAAGAGTGTTAATGTCAAAAAACGACGATATTGTTAGCGGCCTTGTCTGCCGAAGCAAAATCAGCAGAATAGCAACACACTGAGTTTTTACTCTCTCGGGAATCAGGAGTGTTAGTTAAGTATCAATATCAAAATCTGAAATAAGTTTATTGAAATTACCAATGATAGATATAACAGGTCTGCTGTATTTATAGCAAATTATGGGCGTTTCAGTAGTTTGAAAATAAGTAGGAATGGCTAAAACTACCGAACTGTCTCGGAAGATACAAGGCAAATCTATAAAATCCCAAACCCTTATCAATGAAATATATTTTGATGTTACAATGTTTGTGATTAATTTCAGAATCAATGAAAGGACGAAGAGCATAACAGAAGTGGAGGCAATGACCATGAATCGGTACAATTAACCCACAGCTCCCATCCGAGACACAAAAAATAAATAGCGGAAAGCCAAAAGGACAGGTACTTTACCACAAAATGGCCAATACTATAGGTTATCCAAAATATAATAATATAAGCGACACAAACACCTAAAGACAAACCATAACAAAAATAAACCGCGACAGAAGAACCGCCTTGGAACGGTCAGCTGAAATCGATTTTACGTGGCCACAATACTCGCCCTTACTGCCATCGCGATCAAGACAAATAATTTGTCAGTCCCCATGGAGCACGTTTAGTATAACCTCTATTTAAAAGAGCTACATCATATTATTGATTAGAAATATCTTAGAATTTATTCGCCTCGGTGACCAAAATACGTGAATACAGAAATGGGTAATTAACTCAGAAATGCAAGAATTGGGAGGCGTCCGTAGTTTAATACTATACTGGACAGTCACTTCAGCCTTGTAATGTTTCTTTTAAAAGCGCTTAATTTATGTTTATAGTTGCCGTTTTACCCTGGAGCCTATGATCTAGTTTAACATTTTCGGCATTCCAAAAGGGAGAAAATATAAAAATATGGCATTTTAGAAATATTCCCCGCATGATAAATGTTGTCAAAAAACCTAATCGGAAAGGTGTCTGTAAAGGTTTAATTCATTTGAATTCAGTTTCGTGTCCTTTGATAATTTTAAATCTAGCTGTAGAATTTACATCGTAGTATATTTTTCCCCTGTTTTATAGAAACGCGCTGACAGAATGACCTGGACGTTTAAAGTGACAATACAGGAAAGTGTCATTCTTTAAGGCTTACTCGAGTCATGCTATGATAGCGTTCATTAAATCTAGTTAGTTTAAGCATAATTATTTCCAAAAACATTTGAACATTCAAGCAAATAAACAGAGTCAATACCAAATTTTAGGATCAGAACGAAAGCAGTAGATTATTTAGTTCCTTTCCTAGTCTAGTTTTAAACATACGATTTTTGGCCCGACGTACTGTTTTCTACAGCTTGAAGCATGTCGGATTATCACGTATATTAAATCCGTAGACTTTCAGTTTAAATCTGACACGTTAACTACTGAAAAGCGTCTACCTTTTACAGATGACGAAACGGTAGACATAGTGCATAAACGAAAACAACACCTGCATCTCTAAGTATTCCACCAATGCTCGCATACATTCCACTCCTTTTGAAAGAATTGGTATATTTTCGAAGGATGGGCGATTTGAGAGGGTACAGTCTACTTCTAATTTTATATTTAAGCATAATCGTATTACTTGCTCCTCTGAAATTAACGGTAACGACAGGCAACAAATGTAAAGGTCTGACCAATACCGACAGCAACATAGTTAAAAAGTTATTAATGGAATGTGGACTCCCATACAAAATATTTAATGCAGCTGAGGAAACTGCAAACGAACCAGGCATAAACCATTAAATTTCCATTCGCAAAATAAAACAGAATATAATTTATTTTTAAATTCATAAGACTGTAATTTAGTAAACTCGAACGAGGTCCGATTATACATTATATGGCGGTGGTAAAACGTCTCCCAGCCCTACAGCAAAGTGTAATTTATTTTGCTGTCCTTTGGGATCATTGATTCCATTGTGGAATTTTGAAAATATCTGAGGGTCACTGATGAGACCTTATTGTCCGAAACTAGCTAGTCTGGCCCAGAAAACATTAACACTCCATATTTTTCACTTCTGTGGTGTATGCATTGCTTTAAAGGATAACCCTTTTATAGAACATATCTAAGGGATCAAAATTATATAAACATGTTTTCGTGATGCCTTATTTAAAATACCGTATACTACATAAGACATCGCCGGCTCCCGCCCATCGGGACTTGAAGAAATATAAGGGCTGCATGTTGCTTCCACGCAGAGCTGAATCCGACCCGCACACGAGTACTGGTAAACTGCTTAGAGGATCTAAGCCTGCCCAGGCAAAGCGGTGCGCACGTGTCGGACCGTCCATGCTTATAAACACTATTGGTTTCATTGGGCGACAGGGCTTGAGGTGTCATTTAAGCTCAATGTCGGGTAAAAGTTCCACAAAATTGGAAGCAACGACTCCAAAATGACCTTTACAGTGTTGATGGGGACGTTAAACCTTAAATCCAACAAACAAAATATAAGAAATCGCCGCATCGTGCGAGTTTAGGAAAACAAGATTTGAAACTTAAGTCTTAGAAGCATGGCAAAAGATAAATACGGCAATTGATAAATAAAACATTATCATTCATTTATATTTATTTATTTAAAAATGAATAAAACAACAACAAAAACAACAACTAAAGAAAAAAAAAAAACAACACAAAAAAAACAGAGAACAAATTGGTACAACTGGCACATTCTGTGTGTTTCTTTCCATATATTCATCCGACATCTGCGAGGGAAAGTTCTCAACTATTCGTTTGTTTCTTCTGTTCTCGAAGATGTAGCACTGATGGGTTAGAAAGCGTTCATGCAGAACGAACAAATCGCTTGTCTACACAACGGCAGAATAAAGGTCAAGGATTGTGGCCACGTTAAATCTATTTAAGCCCCTCCCCCACCTACCCCCACACAAAGTAAAATTCATTTTTACATTTATGTATTGCTTACATCTTTTTGTTTAGGAAAGCTATTTGGCTATGTTGTGGGAAAGTAACAGTCGTTTTGTTTTCCGCTTGTGATGTTTTTCATTAGGATTTAGTTACTTCACGTTCATGTTTCTTTCCATTTGTTGCCTTGTTGTCTCTGATGGGAGGTGTTGGATAATTTAATCGAGTCTTGAAAGTTGCCTTCACTTCTAATTAAATTAAATTCTGCCACCGCAAAACCGATTTATTTTCCCCGTCCCATTCTTTTTGTGTTTTCTGTCGCGGAATAATGAGACAACGGTATAACGATATTTCTGGGAGCAATAACAAACAAGCCAAAGACGATGTTCTTTTTACCCCATTCTACGTAATAATTGGACGAATTCAGGAGTTTTCTAAAGACAATTCAACAAACCAATTGACCCGACCAATGCACGACAAAATATATAATAACACAAGTGTATCCAGCGAACACTTAGTTCAAGACTGTAATTTAGCAAACTCATATAGCTAAAATTCTAATTTGTCTAAAACTAAGACTGACTTGTCAGGTGAGACATGTATCTTAGCAGATTTGGTAGCCACTTTTTGTTATACTTTAAATTTTGCAAGTCTCGCTACTTTGGACATCTCCTTCCTGATGCCCGAGACTTCCGTGGAGTGTGGGCCATGTTTGCTGATGTTGGCTCGGGGGGGGGGGGGGACTTCTAGAAGTCAGCGGATAGGCGTCTCTTGCCTGATGCCTCCAGATGACCTGTCTCACGAGCTACGTCGGTCGGTGTGCGCTCGGAGGGGGATGCACTGTGTTTGCCGTGTCTTGTCCATCATCCGTTTCGGTTTCAGAACTCTGGGATTGCGACACACTGATGAAGATTAAATATCAGAAAGGCCTCTGTGTCACTAAATTTGGTATAGCTACGGCTTAGTTAATATACCCAGAAACTCTGGTTAGACTTCTGTGAATATCCCGGGGCTATTGGTGGCATATCACGAAGTCTTCTCTGTTCGAACAAGAGGTATTGTAGGATTTGTCAGGCAACGGCTGAACAATATGGATCAAAGAAGCTGTTTTAGCAAACGATTTTGTGTATTGCTTGTTATAAGAGCAAAAATAGAGAAACATGATGCCAAGGAAAAGCCACAAAGATTACAGCCTACGTATGACAGCAAGAGGGAGTAACAAACAGTGAGGAAAAAAAAAGAATCACAAATAGAACAGCAACCAGCTCCGTCTTCCCCACATGAGACGATCATCTTGCAAGAGGCACAATTAATGAACATTGAATAAATAATGATTTTAATACTATAATGTTATTAATCAAGTAATTTCGTATTGGACCAGTTACAAGTCCGAGGTCTGCTGTATTGGCACGAGGCCGAAGGCCGAGGCCAATACAGCTGACCGAGGACCTGTAACTAGGCCAATACGAAATTACTTGATTAATGACAATTTTATTAATAGACGCAATTAAAAACATGATTTATGATTTTTGAATATTGGTTGACCTTGTGTAATATAGGATAATCAATTAATAAACAACCATAAATACCTACAGAATGCACTGTCCGTCTGTTTTTCTTGAATAAACAGATGGGAGTGAATGAACGTAAAAATGATTTCGTGATCATCACGAAAGATAAAGCAACTATAAGCGTGGTATTTTGTGAAAATTCAAGGATATTTTTTAAGAAAAAACTTGTGGATATTCATTAGAACCGCTTCGGAGAGGTGGTCCTAATGAATACCAACAACATAGGGTTATATCGAGAAAACTATCACACAGTTATTAAAATACCAAGCTTATCTGTTGCTATGGAAAGAATCAAATGGAAACGATCGAACCTGTGATCAAGTAACTTCCAGTCACTGAGCCATGGAAGTTGTCTTGAAGACATGTACAGAATGTGCGCGATAGCCGACACTAGCAGCGTTTTTCGCGATGGGCCGTTATGAATGAATAATTCGCATTTCGCCTTATGTTCACGTCTGTGAGACGGTCTTTCAGTCTTTCATTGCCTTCGTTTCTATTTCAAAGTAATTGCTAATGGTGATATTTGCTTGTGTTAAGATGTTACGTCCCGTCAACGCTATAAAGGTCAATTTCGAGACTTTACTTCCGATTTCATAGGCTGCTTAAATAGATCGCAAGTTCTACTACCCGAAGCTATTGTTAGTGTTAAGGGACGGACCAACTCTTACCACTTTTACTGAATAGACTTAGACCGTCCAAGCCGTTTACCGGTACTCATAAGTTCGGTCGTTTTCAGTGCTGCACGGAAGTACCTTGCAGCCCAATCTATTTCGCCGATCCTTTATGGACCGGGGTTCGCTTAAGTTCATGTAAGTATGTTTATTTCATTTTTTGTCTGTTAAAGCTTCAGTATACAGCATACATCCAAGCTAGACAACGTCGGGCCGACAGAGACACGACGTTACCCGAAATTGATCCCCTCATTCCTTGCTTGCTGGGATGCATACGCTTCAGTGAAACATCAATGGATCGCTCTTCAGAAGTCTATTATCAATTATTTAATGGCAGTTTGGTGTACGGTCAAAACTATCGCCCCAGAAATTACTTGATTAATAACATTATAACCAGTGCTTCAGCTGAAGTGCACCACCCGCCGGATGCTTTTAGCTGTATGAGTTTTACCATATATGGGTATGGCGGCCATTTTGGTCATGTGACCTGGACCTAAAACGGTTCCCCCAATAAATGCGCCTTATCGTAAGGAGCAAAAATATATCTTATATTTTAGTCCAGTATTCTGAATCGTTTGCAGGATAAAATGCATTCTCACTTTTCCAATATAAAAGCATATGTGTCAAAGTCTGATCTAGGCACAAAGAAGGTCAAGGTCAACCCAGGGTCACCATTTTAGCAATTTATAATGGGCCTACGTCCCGGATGCTATTTATCAAGTTTCGTGGAGATCTGCCCTATTGTTCTGGAGAAGACTATTTTTGAAGGGTTTTTACCATATATGGCTTGGCGGCCATTTTGGTCATGTGACCTGGAACCCATGAGCAAATTTTGGTTTCCCTCGTCCCATAGAGGCTCCATATGAAATGAGACTTCAAACGGCCCAACGGTTTCCGATGAGAAACAGTTCGAAAATTTTCACATTTTTCGCCTCGGCGAGGCTATACTAAATGGAATGTAATATTTCGCAAGTTCATTGGTTAGCTCTCATTGATATCTATCTGTATGCCAAACAATGTTGTAATATTCCAAGCGGTTAAGTAACTATCACCAATTTTCACAAACGGGTTACGGAACGACAGACAGACAGACCATATATGGCTTGGCGGCCATTGTGGTCATGTGACCTGGACCCCATGAGCAAATTTTGGTTTCCCCCATCCCATAGAGGCTCCATATGAAATTTGACTTCAATCGGCCCGACGGTGTTCGAGGAGAAGCAGTTCGATAATTTTCACATTTTTCGCCTCGGCGAGGCTATACTAAATGGAATGTAATATTTCGCAAGTTCATTGGTTAGATCTCATTGATATCTATCAGTATGCCAAAAATTGTTTAAATATTCCAAGCGGTTAAGTCACTTTCACCAATTTCTACAAACGGGTTACGGACGGACAGACGGACAGACTGACAGAATGACCGAATGACAGAATGACACGATGATTTTAGGGCACTCTTAGAAAATCAGTCGGTCGCTTTTTCTGCGGGTCGTGCAATATAAACACATATAGATTATAATGTAGATGTGATGCGAAAAAAATGCGTGTTTGTTGAGTAACCCAATCATGGTCAACAAATTTGCTGTGCTGTTTAATTACAGCCGGTGGGTCGCGGTTCAGACTTTGGGATAATCCCAACATAAAACTAAATATAAATTGATTGGGCCTTGACAATAGTCGGTTTCCATGCACACCGGAGTTCAACTGTTGGTATTCTTTCGCCTGTTGTTCCAGTGTCAAGTAGTGTTGCTAAAGCCCCAGGGATCTCTAGTCGAGTCAACATCCTGTTATCATCACAGTCTGTTCGCTGATTTTAATTATTGTCCGTGATGACACATTGATGAGCAAGGAGTCCTTCATACGAGCCCAACAGCCAACTGAATTGTGCAAACCGCGGCGAAATATGTGAACGTTTTGGCCGCGTATGACCCTCCCCCCGCCCCCATAGCCCAGGTTCATGTGTTTTATGTTTTGTGCTGTTAAATTTAACTTCTTTTTTCGTTTTACATGTTTGTGTCCAAGTGATCAAGCTCAGTAACGGTAACTGAAGGTAAGAGATGTTTCCTCGGCTGATCATTGCCTCCACTTCTACTTTGTCCTCTGTGATTTTATCATTTGTTAAGATGAGTTTGTCCGTCATTCCTTTTGATGTTTGGAATAAGCTTTGGATTCTGATTCGATCAATTCCTGAAATATATTTGCTCTTTTAAATTCATATAGCTCGTACACTCCACATGATTTCATAATTTTGGTTAGTTTTTTCTTATTTTGTCTTAAACTGGTTTGTCGCGGTTCAAGTTTTCTTTGTTATAGTTCGTCTGTGAATGTTTGTTTTGGTTTGGATAGCCAATAAGCCATTTTATGGGAAAAGTAACTGTCCGTTCGGCTTTACGATATTGATGTTTCCATTATGGTCTAGTTATTTCATATTTGTGTTTCTGTCCCTTTGGTGTATCTGATGGGAGGTGCGGGTCATTTGTATCGATTTCTGAGCTTTGCCTTTACTTCTATTTTGTTGTGTGTACTCATTAGAATTGCCTAAATTTATTTTATGGCGGATAGAAATAGTATCCCCATTATTTTCTCTGATCTGTCGATATGAAACACCCTCAGTGGCTCAAAATATCTCTAACTTGAACAAAATTAAAAGTCATGGTCCCAAAGGTTTGTGAGCCTCTGAAGTCTAGCTGTATTTTCTACATTTAAGGAGGAGAATTAAGTTGATAAACCGTCATTCTTATATGATGTTTTTATACCCCACCACACGATAGTGGCGGGGTTTATGATATACCCTCCGGTGTCCGTCCGTCCGTCCGTATGTCCGTCCGTCCGCACCAACGAAACGACATTTAGGGGGCAAAAAATTTGGACAGTTTGACATTAAGTATATATTCGTGAGTCCAAATGGGGTTTATTCCGTTATTTGGGTACTTAAGTGGCAAAAATTCGCTCTTAGGTGGCTTGCCGCTTCAGAGAATTTGCCGCTTAAGTAGTCAATATGCCGACGCCTAGCCACTTAAGTATCCGTTCGTGAGACGTCCGTCCGTCCGCACCATTTCCGATCGATAACTTGAGTAATTTTTAACGATTTTTTTTCAAATTTTGCATACATGTATATATCGGGAATGAGTGGTATGGGATTGTTAATGGGCAAAATCCGTTAACATTTGACAGAGTTATGGCCCTTTTTAGTTCAAAATAAGGGGTTTTGGGGCGTTTCCGATCAATAACTTGAATATTTTTTCACGGATTTTCTTCAAATTTTGTATACACATTGGTATTGGGTATGAGTGATTTGGGATTGTAAATGGGCAAAATACGTTAACATTTAACGGAATTATGGTCGTTAAAAATTCCGATTAAATGGTTTTTGGGGACTTATTCCTTTACAATATGGAATATTTGGATGAAACTGCACTGATGTATAAACGACCATAATAAGCAGGTTTTGTGTTGTGAATACACAAAATGCGTTAACATTTAACGAAAAATTGGTCGTTAACAATTCCCATTAAATAGTTTCTGCGCATTTATTCCTTTAATTCAAGAAATATATTGATTATCACGGCCAGTGTAGTGGTTAGAGTGCTGAACTACAAATCCTATTGTTGACTATGAATCTGAGGGGCGTGAGTTCAAATCTCTGTCGAGGAATGGAATTTTTTTTTTTTTTTCGTTTTTTCTTTTTTTTTGTGTGTGTTCTTTTTTCTTTTTCTTTCTTTTTCATTTTGACAATGAATTTATTTATTTTTTTTTTTTTATTTTTTTTTTTAATTTTCCTCATTTTTGGTTTTTCATTCCTTTTTTTCCCTTTTTTTCACCCTTTCCTTCTTTTGGTTATACCCCATCACACGATAGTGCTGGGATATTACAATATACCCTCCGGTGTCTGTCCGTCCGTCCGTCCCCACCATTTCCGACCAATAACTGGATAAATTTATGCTATGAATCTGAGGGGCGTGAGTTCAAACCCCCGTGGAGGAATGAAATTTTCTTTTTTTTTTCCTTTTTTTTTCTCGTTTTTTCATTTCTTTTTTTTTCCGTTTATTTTTCTTTTCTTTCTTTTTGCAATGAATTTTTTTTTTCGTTTTTTTTTCTCATTTTTTGTTTTTCATTCCTTTTTTTTTACCTTTTTTTTCCTTTTCTTCTTTTTGTTATACCCCATTACACGATAGTGCTTGGATATTATAATATACCCTCCGGTGTCTGTCCGTCCGTCCGTCCGTCAGAATGTCCGTCCGTCCATCCCCACCATTTCCGACCGATAACTTGATTAATTTTTCACATCTTTTTTTTCAAATTGTGCCTACATGTTTATATCGGGAATTACTTTTTTTTCTTTTCTTCTTTTTGTTATACCCCATCACACGACAGTGCTGGGGTATTATAATATACCCTCCGGTGTCTGTCCGTTCGTCCGTCCATCCACACCATTTCCGACCGATAACTTGATTAATTTCTCACAATTTTTTTTTGGAGTTTGCGATCAATAACTTAAGAATCTTTTCATGGATTTTCTTCAAATTTTAAAACACTAAAGGACACATATTATTGCCAAGGACAGTCACTCTGCTTTTCTGGTTATTGTATTATCTGCCCTTTTGATATACATGTATGTAGTTCCTTTACTATATTGAATGCCTTAGTGAAGTTTTACAGATAACTATAACACTTAAAAGTACCACTATTATGGGCAAGGCTATAACCATAATATCTTGCAGTGGTGGGGTATCATGCAGTGTTAGCGTGCTTTTATTATTGTTATCGACAGAACTACCAGCCACAGACTCCACTGTCATAGGACGGTATGCTTGAGGTCTAATATTGGTGTCAATAATTTTTGTAATCAGGCAAAACTCATATTATAATGCGTTAACCCTTATCTTGCTGTTCACGACAACCCCTATCTTTGCAAACAGTGTAGATCCAGATCAGATGGCTTCTCTGATCAGGATTTACACTGTTTGGCATTCAGTTTATGATTTGTAGCAATAAGTTACATCAAGTAATTTGATTGGTTGATAGACAGAAATGGGTGTGGCTTAATTGAATATTCAACAAGCTAAGGGTTAACCAGATGTTTTAAATGATCAGATGATAGAAGGATTTTAGTCGAAAACTTCGATTTATAGTTTCTTTGTTGCCACTAGGGCGCAACGTACAGTTGTCAAGAATTCATTCTCCGAAAGCCCATGCATAAAGTTGCTGTGACCGCGCCAAATATGGAAATACCTGGGCTTACAACACTTATGATCAAGAGCAGAAAAACCAGAATGTGTGGTAAAAGTTTCACCTGCTCTACCATGATTAAGGGACTGTTGTGCTGTCACCAAAAAGGGCCAAGATGGCCCTGAATCGCTCAACCGATTTCAAGATGTCACATAGCTTCAGAAATCCATAACTTACAGCCATCTGATTCCATGAAGCATAATTGCTACACTTTAATTGAGAAATAGATCAGCTCTAGCTATAATAAATCACAGTTTGGAGTTTAGTTGTAAAGTAGATCAAATCACGGGCTCTTGTGATTTGTCTACTTACAACTGGCGGACAAACTGTGATTTATTACTCAACAAATCATAAACAAGAGTTGATCTACCAGGCTGAAAATCGGCAATAATGCGGTTATTTCCTTCAAAATCTCCCAACTTTTCCCCATTGTTAGAAGAAATCCCACTAAAATTAATGACTGAAACACATGCATTTATATCATTTTCTAACGTTTTCGATGCGAGAATATGACGTTACACCGTCTAACGTCCAGGAAATCGCCCAGTGACGTCATAAATTGCCAGTTTTTAATGACACCATTCGTCACGCTCTTCCTTGCCGTGATTTGTTGTAGAATAAAACACAATTATTTTCCATTGCCTATATAGGCGCACTGTGTTAGAATCGATGTTTACCTGGACAACATTCTCGCAAACTTTGTTAGAACTGGCTTAAGGAATTAGGAGAAACTGTTATTCAAACGTTTTGGCTAGTTTTATGTCTGCCTGTAAATTTCCGCGCAAAACCATTTTGGTTAGCGAGAATATCACCTAAGCAAGTTTCTTGTGAATTTTGAATAAGATTGAACCAAAGGTATAGAAGTTATCATTTAATGCTACTTATATTTTAAGCTCTGGCAGCAATCTTGTTCATCTGCTTACCTATTTCTGTAGAGTGTCACCTTAGAGTATCATTCCTCTGATGATTGAACTGAATTTGACCAAAGGTATAGACGTTGTCATTATTTTGTTCTCTTTTTAGCTCTGATGGCCATCTAGTTCATTGAAACAGTTCCAGTTTAGCTTATGTTGTGGGGCGTCACAAAAGCAACATTTGGGTGAAGATTGAATAAAGTGGGACCAAAGGAGTAGGAGAAGTTATCATACAAATGTTTTTTTTTTTTTTTTTTTTTTTTTTTGTTTTTAGCTCTGGTGGTCATTTTGTTAATTGGAATATAATTGGTAGCTGCTGTGGTAGAGGGTCACATCTAAGCAGTTTAACTGAATCTGGCCAAGGGATATAGAAAAAATTGTCGTCTAACTTTTTTTTTTAGTTTTCTTTCCTGGCAGCTGATTGGGACGGAAGCCTCCTTGACAACAGTACTGTGAAGTCTGAATCAAAGTTACCCAAGGGCTTAGGAGGAGTTTGCATTTAAAGCCAACAATCGATGTTTTCTAGTTTAGCTTTTCTTGCCATTTTGCTCAGTGGAACTGAACTGTTTTAGCATTTTGGTAGAAGGTCATGGACTGTGCAATCTTGATGGATAACGCTGGTTCAGATAGACCACAGCGTAGAACAGCTCTAGTTGGTACTTAGTCGTTACAAAATCGTGATTGCAGCTCTGAGCGAGACTCTCCTTGCAGAGGAAGGGCAAATAAAAGAAGTTGGTGCTGTCTACACGTTCTTCTTGAGTGGACGCAAAAAAAGAAGAACTGCGGAAAGCAGGAGTAGGCTTCGTTAACAAATTACACCTTGTCAGCAATCTCTCAGGACTTCCATAAATGACCGCCGGAAGACGCTGAGACTACTCTCATCTGGTAAGAGGTACGCAACTATTGTAAGTGCCTATGCACCCACATTGACCTACCGAGCATGAGGTCAAAGACATGTTTTATGATGATTTGGACTCTGTGATGTCTGTTACATCCCGAGGAGACAAACCGATCATCATGGGAGACTTCAATGCTAGAGTAGGCACAGATCACCATAGCTGGGAAGGAGTGATTTGAAATGAATGTGTAGGAAAGTACAATAGCAATGAGGATGTGTGCAGAGCATGGACTGCTGATGACCAACACAGTCTTCTGTCTGCAAACTGGCAACAAGACATCTCGGATGCATCCTCGTTCAAAACACTGGCATGCCATTGATTATGTCATAGTTAGAAGGAACAAAAGACAGTATGTCAGAGTGACAAAGACTGTGTGTGGTGCAGACCGCTGGACAGATCACAGGCTTATTGTCAGCAAACTCAATCTGCGTATCAAGCCTGCACGGCGACCACAAGGCAAGAAAGTGCCAAAGAGACAGATGTCTCTTAGCTGAAACAAGATAGCTAGAGGCAAGCCTTCGTCCATGGCATCTGCAGCAGACTAGGTGCAATGGAGTTCAGTTCAGATGATCCAGAAGAGAACTGGAAAGCCTTCAGAGACACTGTTCACTCTTCAGCTATGGATTTCCTAGGTCTAGTATCTTGTAAACATCAAGACTGGTTTGAGGACGATGATGAAGAAATCCAGGGACTCCTTGAAGAGAAGCACCAAAATCACAGGGCATACATCAGTGATACTAGCTCAGTATCTAACAAGGCGGCCTAATCAGATGTATGCAAGACAGTCCAAACAAGACTCAGAGACATGCATGACTAATGGCTTAGTAAAGAATCTGATGAAATCTGATCCTTTGCAGACAAAAAGGATGTGAAAAAGTTCTTTGATGCACTAAAGATAGTTAATGGTCCCCAGAGTTCAGGATCCACTTGGAACTAGTCTTCTGACTGACAAAGAGGATATCTTGAAAAGATGGTCTGAGCATTTTGAGTGTTCTTAATCGCCCATCCTCTATCAATGATGATGCTATCAACAGAGTTCCACAGGTTGAATGATATTTGTTGCTTGTCAAGTTCCCATCCGTTACTGAAACAGTGAAAGCAATAAAACTTCTGGCACCTGGCAAGGTCCCAGACTACATGCAACAGCTGCTGAGCTTTACAAAGCAGGAAGTACTCCGGTTGCAAAGAAGATGACAAAGTTATTTTGCATTGTGTGGAGAAAAAGAGCCATTCCTCAAGAATTCAAGGGTACGCGAATTATCAACCTATTCATACGGATAGGGACCCATTAGATGTGTGACAATCGCCGTGTCGTCTCTTTATTGTCATTTGCTGGAAAAGTCCTTGCAAGAGCCCTACTTAACCGACGGACCTATACATGACCTTGGTTGACCTCATAAAAGCACTTAACCGACTGAATGAACACCTTGAACAGTCAGGGCTTCTACCAGAAAGCCAGTGTGGGTTTAGGAAAGACAGAGGGACAACTGACATGATCTTCACAACAAGGTAACTGCAAGAGGAATGCCAGGAACAGAACATGGACCTGTACATGACCTTTGTTGACCTCACCAAAGCATTTGACACAGTCAGTCGTAAGGGCCTTTGGAAGATCATGGTAAAGTTTGGATGTCCAAACAAGTTCATAGCAGTGGTGAGACAGTTCAACGATGGTATGATTGCATGGGTCCAAACTAATGGTGAGTTTTCATATCAATTCCCTGTGACAAACGGGGTCAAGCAAGGCTGTGTGTTAGCCCCAACACTGTTCAGCATGATGTTTTCTGCCATGCTCACAGATGCTTTCCAAGATGGTGACAATGGTATACCTATTAGGTCTCGCTTTGACGGAAGCTTTTCAATCTCAGAAGGTTGCAGGCCCAGTCAAGGGAACAGACTGAGGTGCTGGATGAGCTCTTCGTTGCTGATGACATGGCAAAAGGTACTCCGACAGAAGAGAAGGTGCAACAAGGTATAGATCAAGTATCTGACTCCTGTGATAGCAATGATCTCACAACCAGCATCCAAAAGACTGACGTAGTCTATCAGTCAGCACATGGCAAGCCTTAAAAAGAGCCCGCCATCACACTGAAATGTTAAAGATTGCAAGTGGTAGACTCGTTCACCTACCTTGGGAGCACACTTTCAAGAGCCGTGCACATTGATGATGAATTCAATACTAGGATTGTCAAAGCTAGTGCAGCATTTGGTCGACTAAGTGGTAGTGTCAAAGACTGAAGTGGAATCAGACGTGACACAAAACTGAGTGTCTACAGAGCTGTGGTGCTGCCAACACTATTGTATGCATGTGAAACATGGACAGTTTACCAACGGCACACCAAAAGACTGAATCACTGCCATACAAACTGTCTTAGAAAACTCGTAAAGATAAAATGGCAAGACACGGAAGTCCTGAATAGGACAGGGATGCAAAGTGTAAATACTCTTCTGAAATTAGCACAGTTAAGATGGACAGGCCATATTGCAAAATGACTGAGGAACGTTTGTCAAAGAAAATGATCTATGGAGAACTAGGAACGAGTAAACGCTCCAAAGGCGGTCAGAAGAAGCGCTACAAGGACACCCTCAAAACCTCCCAACAGAGTCGTTGGAACAAATTGCACAGGACAGAGCAAAGTGGCGAGGTCTCCTCGGAAGGGGTGCCAGGGAATACGAGGCAAAAAGAATCAGTGAACCTGAGCTGAAACGCGCACAGCGCAAGGCCAGAGCTAAGGCATCACCAACAGAGCTGTCTTCCTCTTGTCTCTATCTACAACGGACAGTTCAGTTATCTTAGAACACACAAAAAGTAACATTTCTCAGGTATGATTATGATTGGTCATTGTCAGTTATGACACACGTACTATTATTATCCACGATTAGAAGTTGATATTAGCAACATTCCTTTTCAGTTTGATTGAAATTGGCTCAGGTGTTTAGGAGGTGTTGTCGTTTAATGATTGTCTATTATTAGGTCTGGCGGCCATCTTGTTCAATGGAACAATATTGTTTCTGCTATTTTGGTTTGGAGCTGCATCGGAAACACGTCTGCAAAGTTGGAAACATATTGGCACAAGGGTTTAGAAGGTGTTTACGTTTAAGGCATATTGGTGACTTTTTTCTTAGTTCTTGCGGCCATTTTGCTCTTTGGAGCAGAACCGTTTCATCTTTTGTGGTAGACGGTCACTTAAGCAACATCCATATGGAATTTGAATGAAATTGGCTCAAGGGTAGAGGAGGAGTTGTTGTTAAAATGTTTGTTTTCTTTGTTTTAGCTTTGGCTCGTTGGAGCTAAACAGTGTTTGTTTTTTGGTAGGGAGCCTCACAGGAAACATTTCTGTGAAGTTTAAATTGAATTGGCTCAAGGGTTTGAAGAAGTTAGCATTTAAAGCAAATTATTTACGGACGACGCATGAGGCACGACAGACAACGGAAAGTCACCGATCACAGTAGCTTACCATTAGCACTTTGTGCTTAGGTATGCTAAAAATGCATATGCTAGCAAACCCTCGTCAAATACATGCTGCAGATTTTGTATTGTTTGTATTGGAGTTTAACGACCCAGTCAACACTATTTTAGACCATTTTTAAACCGGTCAGTTAACTATACACACTTTTCCTGGTCAGGCTTATACGTAAGCGGTTAACCAGTAAAGTGCCCATTCTTTCGCCAGAAACTGACAACTGCCCTTCTTTCATCAGCGGAAGGGTGACAATGACCGTTGAAGTTTTCATGATCAATCTCCACGAAAGAATGTTGCCGACCACGGCAGGAATCGCACCTGCGTCAACCTGGCGGCCGTTTCACTAAACTTCGTAACTCTAAGATTTTCTTAAGTTCGATCTTACGAATTCGTAACTCAAAATTTGCGTTTCACAAACGTCAAATTCTTAAGTTTTTGCGTAAGTTTGTTCTTAACTTTACGATAGGGGGTAGGCAGTCGTAACTTTAAGAATTTCGTAAGTGTCATGACGGCGGTTTCGATTCGCGCCCGATTAGAGCAATAAATCGCAATTTCCAGGCTTGGTGAAGTTTGAAATAAAGAAAAACTTACCTGTTTTCAGTAATCCTTAGCGACATCGACATTGTCAGTGACCCAGTTGATTGTTTTTTTGGATAAACACATCATTTCGAGACTTCAGGATGAGACAGAAACATAAAGCACCTGTTGAAGACTCTTGCAACTCATTAAATGGTGTTTGCCTGTCTCAGTCGTCATGAATGCTTATTTTTTTTCTTTTGCTTCGCCATAAGTTTTGTTGACATTTGTGCGCGAGGAGAAAGAAATCATCAGATACGTCATCATGACGTCATATTTTATTGCTGAATACTCAGGGTAAAACACGAATTTGTTTCTTTAGAGGTAGCCCCATGTGCCTTAGGGTACAAAGTATCAGTCTCTCTCTCTCTCTCTCTCTCTCTCTCTCTCTCTCTCTCTCTCTCTCTCTCTCTCTCTCTCTCTCTCTCTCTCTCTTCCCCTACTTTCACACTCACGGCCCCCGCCCATCGGGGCTAGAAGAAATAGATGGGCTGCATGATGCTTCCACGCAGAGCTGAAACTGACCCGCACACGAGTACTGGTAAACCGCTTAGAGGATCTAAGCCTGCCCAGGTGAAGTGGTGCGAGTCGGCCCGTCCATGCTTATAAACCCTATTGGTTTCATTGGACGGCAGGGCTTGAGATGTCATTTCAGCTCAATGTCGGGTAAAAGTCCCACAAAATTGGAAGCATCGTCTAAAATGACCTATACAGTATTAACGGGGACGTTAAACCTCAAATCAAACAAACAAAACTCTCACACTCTCCTTCTCTCCCATATCTCCCTGTATTTCTCCCTCTCGCCACCTCTCTGCCTCCCTCTCCCACTCACCCCTCTCACTTAACATAGCTGGAACAGCCCAGTCAGCACTCAATGTTCGGACCAACGTCGGACCGACAGCGATACGACGTTGCAACGTCGTAGCTCTATCGGCCCGCCGTTTGTTTGTTTGTAGCCCATTGGAGTTTAACGGCCCAGTCAACACTATTTTAAGCAGTTATCCAGTACAGTGCACATTCTTTCGCCATAAAATGACAACTACCCTTCTTGAATCAGCGGAAGGGAGAGAATGACTGTAGAAAAGATTTCATGATCAATCTCTACGAAAGAATGTTGCCGACCCCGGCAGGTATCGACCCGCGTCCTCCTGATCACCAGTCAAACGCGCATCCGAATGAGCTACCGAGGCAGCCCGGCCCGCCGGTGGCCCGTCATTCATTGCTGACGTCAAAGCCATATATATATTGCCAGGGCTTTGAGGGCTTCATCTGCTCTAGACATAGAGGAGACCGGAAATAGTTGGTCCGAAAATTGTATTAATCATTTTTCTAATTTATAATACAGTTTTTCGTTCGGAAAATGACAGATTCGGATAAATAAAGTCGTTGTCCGAGACAAGGTCAACTGAACCAACTTAACCCGCATTCGGGGGTTAAATTGACCCGGCCAGCGATGAGATAAGTTGGAACGAAAATATATTTTAGCCTTATAAAAATATATTTTCATAATGAATAACAATTAAAAATAACATTAAACCATTTCAAAAGAGAGCACACCCATGTTCTTCAATGATAATAGTTTTGTTTGTTTGAGGTTTAACGTCCCCGTCAACACTGTATAGGCCATTTTGGAGACGTTGCTTCCTATTTTGTGGGACTTTTACCCGACATTGAGATGAAATCACATCTCAAGCCCTGTCGCACAATGAAACCAACAGGGTTTTTAGAGCACGGGCGGGCCGATTCGCACCGCTTTGCCTGGGCAGGCTTAGATCATCTAAGTGGTTTACCAGTGCTCGTGTGCGGTCGGGTTGCAGCTCTGCGCGGAAGCATCATGCAGACCATCTATTTCTTCAAGCTCCGAAGGCGGGGGCTACAGTGATAATAGTATCTGTCGCATAAAGATTTCGAGGCCAATTCGATGTTATTTTGTTATCCCCGCGCTTTTCGGAGAAAAAGCGGGAATCATGTATTACCCCACGTCCGGATGTCCGTCCGTCCGTCTGTAATGTCCCGCGATTGCTCCTATACATCATTTAATCTAGAATCTCCAAACATCTCACAGGCAGAATTTTGATGTGACCCCGCAGATAGGGTAGTGGGGCCCAACACTGCCCTCGGGGTCAAAAATCGTTTTTTTTTTTTTCAAACATAGGACTTCATGTTGCATATCAAATGAAGGTAATGAAGAGTAAAATACAGCGGTGCAATTTTATTGTCCCCGGGGGCATGTCTGTGGGTCACCAGAGATCAAAAAGTTATTCGAATTATGGATATCCATGAATCAGCCAAATAATGGATATCCATAAATCGAAATATGGATATCCATAAATCGAATTATGGATATCCATTAATGGACCCCGGGGGCATGTCTGTGGGTCACCAGAGATCAAAAAGTTATTCGAATTATGGATATCCATGAATCAGCCAAATAATGGATATCCATAAATCGAAATATGGATATCCATAAATCGAATTATGGATATCCATTAATGGACCGAATTATGGATAACCATAATTCGAATGAATGATATCCATAATTCGAATTATGGATATCCATAAATCGATCTGAATTATAGATATCCATAAATCGAATTATAGATATCCATTATTTAATTTAAGGATATCATTAATTCGAATTACGGATATCCATAAATCGAATTATGGATATCTATAGATATAGGTTAAATAGTAAAACGGCACCGCATAAAATGATGGTAAGTTTTCTGATCCATTCCCTGTGACAATGGAGTCAAACTGCTCAGCATAATGTTCGCTGCCATGCTCACAAATGCTTTCCGGGATGGTGACTGGTATACGTATTGGATATGGCTTTGATGGGAAGCTTTATTAACCTAAGAAGGTTGCAAGTCAGATCCAGAAGATGAGTTCCCCTTTGCTGACGACATGACAAAGGGTGCTCCAGCAGAATTGAAGATGCAACTAGAGCCAGTGTTTATGAAACACAATGCCCCCAACTGCTTGACCCTAACACTGCTTGTCCCTAACAGTAATTGAGATATCTTGTTTTTATGTGGCTGTAATGCTGAAATTACACAAGAAAAGCTGTAGTTAATCAGGTCGTTTATTTATCACCCCCTACTAGTTTTTTAAGTTACAGGATAATAGCTCATACAGTTTTAGAGATACAGTCAAACTTGTCTTAGTGGCCACCTTTATTAAGCGAGCAACCTGTCGGATTTTTTTCAAAAGTTAATCAGTTCATCTACTCATCATCCCTGACCAGTCTGTGAAATTTCGGGGAAAAACCTAAAATAGTTTTTTAGATATCTTGCTTACAAACTTAAAACGCGAAAAATTTCAAAGGGCCATAACTCAAGAAAAAAATTTCGGATTTTTTTCAAAAGTTAATCAGTTCATCTACTCATCATCCCCAACCAGCCTGTAAAGTTTCAGGGCAATAGCTCAAACAATTTTTGAGATATCTTGCTTACAAGCTGAAAACACGAAAAAAATCAAAGGGCCATAACTCAAGAAAAAAAAATTGGATTTTTTTCAAAAGTTAATCAGTTCATCTACTCATCATACCCAACCAGTCTGTGAAGTTTTGGGGAAAAACCTCATATAGTTTTTGAGATATCTTGCTTACAAACTTAAAACGCGAAAAATTTCAAAGGGCCATAACTCAAGAAAAAAATATAGGATTTTTTTCAACAGTTAATCAGTTCATCTACACATCATCCCAAACCAGCTTGTAAAGTTGCAGGGCAATCGCTCAAACAATTATTGAGATATCTTGCTTACAAGCTGAAAACACGAAAAAAATCTAAGGGCCATAACTCAAGAAAAAAAAATCGGATTTTTTTCAAAAGTTAATCAGTTCATCTACTCATCATCCCTGACCAGTCTGTGAAGTTTCGGGGAAAAACCTAAAATAGTTTTTTAGATATCTTGCTTACAAACTTAAAACGCGAAAAATTTCAAAGGGCCATAACTCAAGAAAAAAATTTCGGATTTTTTTCAAAAGTTAATCAGTTCATCTACTCATCATCCCCAACCAGCCTGTAAAGTTTCAGGGCAATAGCTCAAACAATTTTTGAGATATCTTGCTTACAAGCTGAAAACACGAAAAAAATCAAAGGGCCATAACTCAAGAAAAAAAAATTGGATTTTTTTCAAAAGTTAATCAGTTCATCTACTCATCATACCCAACCAGTCTGTGAAGTTTTGGGGAAAAACCTCATATAGTTTTTGAGATATCTTGCTTACAAACTTAAAACGCGAAAAATTTCAAAGGGCCATAACTCAAGAAAAAAATATAGGATTTTTTTTCAACAGTTAATCAGTTCATCTACACATCATCCCAAACCAGCTTGTAAAGTTGCAGGGCAATCGCTCAAACAATTATTGAGATATCTTGCTTACAAGCTGAAAACACGAAAAAAATCTAAGGGCCATAACTCAAGAAAAAAATCGGATTTTTTTCAAAAGTTGATCAGTTCATCTACTCATCATCCCCGACAAGTCTGTGAAGTTTCGGGGAAAAACCTCAAATAGTTTTTTAGATATCTTGCTTACAAACTTAAAACGCGAAAAATTTCAAAGGGCCATAACGCAAGAAAAAAATTTCGGATTTTTTTCAAAAGTTAATCAGTTCATCTACTCATCATCCCAAACCAGCATGTAAAGTTTCAGGGCAATAGCTCAAACAGTTTTTGAGATATCTTGCTTACAAGATTTCATAGTATTTTTTGCAAAGGGGCATAACTCAAAAAAGGGGCATAATCCTGACGAGAAAAAAAACACGGGTCAATTATTTTTTCATGAGAAATCCATATATGAAATTTCAAAAACCTAGCACCCATGGTTCTAAAGTTATGCTATGCAGTAAAAAGTGGGACGGACGTAAGGACGGAAGGACGGACGGACGAACAGGGCAAAACCAATATGCCAAAACGCGAAAAATTTCAAAGGGCCATAACTCAAGAAAAAAATTTCGGATTTTTTTCAAAAGTTAATCAGTTCATCTACTCATCATCCCCAACCAGCCTGTAAAGTTTCAGGGCAATAGCTCAAACAATTTTTGAGATATCTTGCTTACAAGCTGAAAACACGAAAAAAATCAAAGGGCCATAACTCAAGAAAAAAAAATTGGATTTTTTTCAAAAGTTAATCAGTTCATCTACTCATCATACCCAACCAGTCTGTGAAGTTTTGGGGAAAAACCTCATATAGTTTTTGAGATATCTTGCTTACAAACTTAAAACGCGAAAAATTTCAAAGGGCCATAACTCAAGAAAAAAATATAGGATTTTTTTCAACAGTTAATCAGTTCATCTACACATCATCCCAAACCAGCTTGTAAAGTTGCAGGGCAATCGCTCAAACAATTATTGAGATATCTTGCTTACAAGCTGAAAACACGAAAAAAATCTAAGGGCCATAACTCAAGAAAAAAAAATCGGATTTTTTTCAAAAGTTAATCAGTTCATCTACTCATCATCCCTGACCAGTCTGTGAAGTTTCGGGGAAAAACCTAAAATAGTTTTTTAGATATCTTGCTTACAAACTTAAAACGCGAAAAATTTCAAAGGGCCATAACTCAAGAAAAAAATTTCGGATTTTTTTCAAAAGTTAATCAGTTCATCTACTCATCATCCCCAACCAGCCTGTAAAGTTTCAGGGCAATAGCTCAAACAATTTTTGAGATATCTTGCTTACAAGCTGAAAACACGAAAAAAATCAAAGGGCCATAACTCAAGAAAAAAAAATCGGATTTTTTTCAAAAGTTAATCAGTTCATCTACTCATCATCCCTGACCAGTCTGTGAAGTTTCGGGGAAAAACCTAAAATAGTTTTTTAGATATCTTGCTTACAAACTTAAAACGCGAAAAATTTCAAAGGGCCATAACTCAAGAAAAAAATTTCGGATTTTTTTCAAAAGTTAATCAGTTCATCTACTCATCATACCCAACCAGTCTGTGAAGTTTTGGGGAAAAACCTCATATAGTTTTTGAGATATCTTGCTTACAAACTTAAAACGCGAAAAATTTCAAAGGGCCATAACTCAAGAAAAAAATATAGGATTTTTTTTCAACAGTTAATCAGTTCATCTACACATCATCCCAAACCAGCTTGTAAAGTTGCAGGGCAATCGCTCAAACAATTATTGAGATATCTTGCTTACAAGCTGAAAACACGAAAAAAATCTAAGGGCCATAACTCAAGAAAAAAATCGGATTTTTTTCAAAAGTTGATCAGTTCATCTACTCATCATCCCCGACAAGTCTGTGAAGTTTCGGGGAAAAACCTCAAATAGTTTTTTAGATATCTTGCTTACAAACTTAAAACGCGAAAAATTTCAAAGGGCCATAACGCAAGAAAAAAATTTCGGATTTTTTTCAAAAGTTAATCAGTTCATCTACTCATCATCCCAAACCAGCATGTAAAGTTTCAGGGCAATAGCTCAAACAGTTTTTGAGATATCTTGCTTACAAGATTTCATAGTATTTTTTGCAAAGGGGCATAACTCAAAAAAGGGGCATAATCCTGACGAGAAAAAAAACACGGGTCAATTATTTTTTCATGAGAAATCCATATATGAAATTTCAAAAACCTAGCACCCATGGTTCTAAAGTTATGCTATGCAGTAAAAAGTGGGACGGACGTAAGGACGGAAGGACGGAAGGACGGACGGACGAACAGGGCAAAACCAATATGCCAAAACGCGAAAAATTTCAAAGGGCCATAACTCAAGAAAAAAATTTCGGATTTTTTTCAAAAGTTAATCAGTTCATCTACTCATCATCCCCAACCAGCCTGTAAAGTTTCAGGGCAATAGCTCAAACAATTTTTGAGATATCTTGCTTACAAGCTGAAAACACGAAAAAAATCAAAGGGCCATAACTCAAGAAAAAAAAATTGGATTTTTTTCAAAAGTTAATCAGTTCATCTACTCATCATACCCAACCAGTCTGTGAAGTTTTGGGGAAAAACCTCATATAGTTTTTGAGATATCTTGCTTACAAACTTAAAACGCGAAAAATTTCAAAGGGCCATAACTCAAGAAAAAAATATAGGATTTTTTTTCAACAGTTAATCAGTTCATCTACACATCATCCAAAACCAGCTTGTAAAGTTGCAGGGCAATCGCTCAAACAATTATTGAGATATCTTGCTTACAAGCTGAAAACACGAAAAAAATCTAAGGGCCATAACTCAAGAAAAAAAAATCGGATTTTTTTCAAAAGTTGATCAGTTCATCTACTCATCATCCCCGACAAGTCTGTGAAGTTTCGGGGAAAAACCTCAAATAGTTTTTTTAGATATCTTGCTTACAAACTTAAAACGCGAAAAATTTCAAAGGGCCATAACTCAAGAAAAAAATTTCGGATTTTTTTCAAAAGTTAATCAGTTCATCTACTCATCATCCCCAACCAGCATGTAAAGTTTCAGGGCAATAGCTCAAACAGTTTTTGAGATATCTTGCTTACAAGATTTCATAGTATTTTTTGCAAAGGGGCATAACTCAAAAAAGGGGCATAATCCTGACGAGAAAAAAAAACACGGGTCAATTATTTTTTCATGAGGAATCCATATATGAAATTTCAAAAACCTAGCACCCATGGTTCTAAAGTTATGCTATGCAGTAAAAAGTGGGACGGGCGTAAGGACGGAAGGACGCCAAAACGCGAAAAAGTTCAAAGGGCCATAACTCAAGAAAAAAATTTCGGATTTTTTTCAAAAGTTAATCAGTTCATCTACTCATCATCCCCAACCAGCCTGTAAAGTTTCAGGGCAATAGCTCAAACAATTTTTGAGATATCTTGCTTACAAGCTGAAAACACGAAAAAAATCAAAGGGCCATAACTCAAGAAAAAAAAATTGGATTTTTTTCAAAAGTTAATCAGTTCATCTACTCATCATACCCAACCAGTCTGTGAAGTTTTGGGGAAAAAACTCATATAGTTTTTGAGATATCTTGCTTACAAACTTAAAACGCGAAAAATTTCAAAGGGCCATAACTCAAGAAAAAAATATAGGATTTTTTTTCAACAGTTAATCAGTTCATCTACACATCATCCCAAACCAGCTTGTAAAGTTGCAGGGCAATCGCTCAAACAATTATTGAGATATCTTGCTTACAAGCTGAAAACACGAAAAAAATCTAAGGGCCATAACTCAAGAAAAAAAAATCGGATTTTTTTCAAAAGTTGATCAGTTCATCTACTCATCATCCCCGACAAGTCTGTGAAGTTTCGGGGAAAAACCTCAAATAGTTTTTTTAGATATCTTGCTTACAAACTTAAAACGCGAAAAATTTCAAAGGGCCATAACTCAAGAAAAAAATTTCGGATTTTTTTCAAAAGTTAATCAGTTCATCTACTCATCATCCCCAACCAGCATGTAAAGTTTCAGGGCAATAGCTCAAACAGTTTTTGAGATATCTTGCTTACAAGATTTCATAGTATTTTTTGCAAAGGGGCATAACTCAAAAAAGGGGCATAATCCTGACGAGAAAAAAAACACGGGTCAATTATTTTTTCATGAGGAATCCATATATGAAATTTCAAAAACCTAGCACCCATGGTTCTAAAGTTATGCTATGCAGTAAAAAGTGGGACGGACGTAAGGACGGAAGGACGGAAGGACGGAAGGACGGACGGACGAACAGGGCAAAACCAATATGCCCCCACAACTTCTTCGAAGTTGGGGGCATAAAAAAGTGCAGATGGCGTGTCTGACAGTTATGAATTCACAATCAGCATTAAAAATATCCGAGGTGGTTTATCAACCAGAACTTGGCAAACCTTATAAGGAGCCCACCATTACAATGAAAAGGTCAAAGATTGCAAGTGGTAGACAAGTTCACCTACCTTGAAAGCACATTGTCAAGAGTCGTGTTTTGTTTGATCTGAGCTTTAACGTCCCCGTCAACACTGTAAAGGTCGTTCTGGAGACGTTGCTTCCAATTTTGTGGGACTTCTACCCGACATTGAGATGAAATGACTTCTCAAGCCCTGCCGCCCAATGAAACCAATGGGGTTTATAAGCATGGACAGTCCGACTCGCATTGCTTTGCTTGGGCAGGCTTTGATCCTCTAAGCCGTTTACTAGTAAGCCTACTCGTGTGCGGGTCGGTTTCAGCTCTGCGTGGGAACATCATGCAGCCCATCTATTTCTTCAAGCCCCGATAGGCGGGGTCCACAAAACCGTGCAAATTGATAATGAAGTAAATGCAGGATTGCAAATATTACTGAAAGCTAGTGCAACATCTGGCCGACTACGTGAAAGTGTTTGGAATCGAAGTGGTATACGGCTTGACACAAAGCTGAAAGTCTACAGAGCTTTTCTTAGTTCAGAGTAATTGGCCTTCGACCAACTTGCCCCGCGGACCAACTAGCCCCGGCCTCCCCATTTCTGTTAACAACTACATAGAACCAGTAATGCAGACGATCTAGAAGAGAAATCATTATGAAAACACACCTGTGCGACAAAGTGCATTTTTCACACCTCCAAAATAGCTACTTTTCTGATGAACATCTGTGATATTTTTCTTATTTATACTGCAAAGATAGGTTGTGGGTGCTCGCCTCACTGAGGCGGTTCTAACGAGTACCCACAACCTATGTCTTGGAGCAGAAATAAGCACAATAATGTGTACCCCCTTAAACCCCTGTTTTCTCTATATGAAGTGGGTTTAGGGGGGGTCTTCATCTCACGGACTTGTTCACGTGAAGGGACAGTGAATTCTCTAGGACCAGTACCCAGTATCTCGTAAATACCAATACACTATTTTTATGAAAATGACGAAGAAATCCAAAGGCTCCTTAAAGAGACCCCCACCCCTCCCCCCCCCCCCCAAAAAAAAAAAAATAAAAATAAAATAAAAAAAAAAATAAATAAATAAAAACACGCACGCACGCGTGCCACTATTTCTTAAATGATTTAAAACAAATGTTTTAAAACTTTAAAAATTCATATCAGCAGGAAGTGACCAGAACATTTGGTGTGTGTAATTAAACAATGAAATAAGGTACATTTTATTCGAAACCTTGTGTGTTATAGAACTGAGATATGATAAATAAATAAATAAATAAAAATTCCGCACCTGTTCCAAGCTCAGAACTTAGACAAATGCCCCACTATGCTCCAAATGCATTAGGACGGTCGAGTCTTGTAAGCTAACTAGCACCATAGCCCAGGTCGACTACCAGGAAACCATTTGACATGTTTGATTTGAGGTTTAACGTCCCTGTCAACACTACATAGGTCAGTTTGGTTACGTTGCTTCCAACTTTGTGGGATTTTTAACCGATATTGAGATGAAATGACAATCAATGCCGCCGCCCAATGAACCAATAAGACGGTCCGATACGCACCACTTTGTCTGAGCAGGCTTAGATTCTTTAAGCAGTTTACCAGTAGATTCAGCTCTGCGTGGAAGCACATATAGCCAAATCTATTTTTTCAAGCCCCGATTGGCGGGAGCCCAACCAGGGGTCTAATGTAAGGTACCTGTCTAGGTCTTCAGATTTACCAGAGAAAAGGGGGGGGGACTTCCGTAATTGAAAGAGACGTCCTGATATGCTTATAAAATGACCATAAGAGATAGGCTATGTATGGTTATGAGGCGAGAAGATAGGAAAAAAAATAATATAAAAAATAGGATTGCGTTGAAGTTTTAACTACCAACAAACAGTACCGACTCCTCGGTCGGTGCTAGACATTCGAAATATTCCGAAAGTTTAGCGAAGAACTATGGTTTTCAACTTGGTCGGGCTATGAGAAATAGATTCGACTGCATGGTGCTTCCGCACAGAGCTGAAACCGACCGCACATGTCAGAGCGAGTCGGACAGTCCATGCATATTTATAAACCATACTCTGAGTATTGGTTTCATAGGGTAAAGTCACACAAAATTGGAAGCAACGTCTCCAAATTAACCTAAATAGTGTTGACGGGGACGTTAAAGGTCAATTCAAACAAACAACTTAGATGAATCGGCTACTGATACCGGCTAGGCCTATGCCTAGATTTTACCCGACCTTAAGAAATGAGTCGGAGTAAGCTCCCTTGCGTATTTAAATTGATGACGTCATCGATAACTACGTAACACATAAATAATGACAACACACACACACAGTGTGCAGGTATGACAGAGATTTGCCAGCTTTCATCATATAACTTAGGCCTGTCTATTCCCTCTATGCCTTCTTCACAGCGCCGATGGACTGAAACAGCTTTGATGCAAACGGGTTTGCTACATTTTTCTTTTTCACCATTCAAAATGTTTCGTTTTCTGCTCCTCGCAATCGGTCAAAGTAAATCTAAACCAACAAAACATGTGATTCCTCATGTCTAAAACGTGTTTTAATTACAATAAATTCCCGCAATCTCAACCTACGTACGTAAAAAAGTTATCTTCAGCATTAGAGAGTAGCTACCAATTCTTAGCTACGAAATTCGTAAGTCATTTAACTTACGAAGACGTTAGTAATACGCACCCGTGATTTTCTTAAGAATTTCGTAAGTCGAGTTCTTAAGTCTACGAATTTCGTAAAGTTGCGAAGTTTAGTGAAACGGGCCCCTGATCACCAGTCAGACGCGCATCCGACTGTGCTACCGAGGCCGGCTTCATGCTACAGATAAAAATAGGTTAATATTTGCTTGCAGACTGCAAAGATATTTAAGTTCCAAAGCGTGGAAGACAGACGACGGACAACAAAGGACGTCAACAGTCGATGACAGATGTTAGAAGACTCTCATCCTATAAGCTCCTCAAAATATGTTCTATAAAAGGGTTATCCTTTGGAAGCAAGGAATACACCACAGAAGTGAAAAATATGGAGTGTTCATGTTTTCTGGGCCAGACTAGCTAGTTTCGGCCAATTAGGCCTCATCAGTGACCCTCAGATATTTTCGAAATTCCACAAAGGAATCAATGATCCCAAAGGACAAGAAAATATAATCTACACTATGATGTAGGGCAGGGAGACGTTTTACCGCCGCCACACATTCCCACACACCAGCTGTAGTGAAGTTAAATATGTTCTATAAAAGGGTTATCCTTTGGAAGCAAGGAATACACCACAGAAGTGAAAAATATGGAGTGTTCATGTTTACTGGGCCAGACTAGCTAGTTTCGGCCAATTAGGCCTCATCAGTGACCCTCAGATATTTTCGAAATTCCACAATGGAATCAATGATCCCAAAGGACAAGAAAATATAATCTACACTATGATGTAGGGCAGGGAGACGTTTTACCGCCGCCACACATTCCCACACACCAGCTGTAGTGAAGTTAAATATGTTCTATAAAAGGGTTATCCTTTGGAAGCAAGGAATACACCACAGATGTGAAAAATATGGAGTGTTCATGTTTTCTGGGCCAGACTAGCTAGTTTCGGCCAATTAGGCCTCATCAGTGACCCTCATATATTTTCGAAATTCCACAATGGAATCAATGATCCCAAAGGAC
Source organism: Lucinisca nassula (assembly GCA_963580285.1). NCBI lineage: Eukaryota > Metazoa > Mollusca > Bivalvia > Lucinida > Lucinidae > Lucinisca > Lucinisca nassula. The sequence goes on from OY757013.1 coordinate 132,554,866, forward strand.
AAGAAAATATAATCTACACTATGATGTAGGGCAGGGAGACGTTTTACCGCCGCCACACATTCCCACACACCTTTGGCAGAGCGGTAGAGTTTATATGGCTAATATATGTCCTCTAGAGTGTTCACAAGGTTTTTCCATGATGAATCGTAGGCTAGGGATCTACGGTTTGACCATACATGATCCTGTTTTGTATTTGACCCAGATTTTTTCAAGGACGCCATTCTGAACAAGTCCGTAGCGGTTTAGGCTAAATGCATTACTTCTAGAACATCCCCACGGTTTTTATATTATTGACCTAGTAACAAATTTTATAACCGCACATAACCCAGTTTCGAGTTTGACCGACAATTCGGCAGTCTGAAAAAACTGAAGTGGACAATAAGGGGAACATAACTCTGCCATCTTTAGTCCGATCAGATACATTTTGTAACTCGTCTGAGATTCTACCAATGTCCTTATTATCTGTAACTGTCACGAAGATCAGAAACAAAATGAAGAAGCTTCGTTGATCACCAGGTCGCTATTGACAAGTTGACAATTAAATCTGCAATTGATCATTGGTCTGATTTGATCCATTTACGAACTCGTCCGACACTTTATACATATTATTTTAATCTGCAAGTTTCATAAAGATGCCACAAACACTGAAGAAGCAACGCTGTTTACAAGGTCGATAATGGCCATTTTGTCAATCAATCAAGAGGATATAGAGGATATTTACTTTTCAGATGAATACCAAAAATATTTCATCGAGTGTGTTGCAAATATGAGCATTTTCACGAGTGCGAAGCACGAGTGAAAATTCTGATGTGTTTTCAACACACGAGATGAAATATGTTTGATATTTATCGAAACAAAGTAAATTTTCTTTTTATAATATTTTAGAACACTTACTGTAATTGATCAATCGGATCTTACGTCACACTTTTGACTTGGCTATGGCGTCACAGCTGCCAGTTTAAATACAGAAACAGATCGCCATTTTGAAGACAGCATTTTTACAGTACGACCAGTGCGTTTCAAGGTACTTTACAGAATAATTTTATTGATAACATATTAATTTTTGCGAGAAAAGTAGTTCGGGATGCTACTGTGGAATAACACGGTCTTGTTATTTTTCACAGTGTGAAAATATCATTATATTTTCAAAGTCTGAGTATATTTTCACAGTGTGAAAATATCACTTATATTTGTTTCAGATATGCATTGGTTTCACCGCTATGTATAAAAGAAAAATATACCATCATTGTTCCTACCTAACCCATTTTCAAACTCGTCCGAGAATTAATGCATGCCAATATTATCTGCATGTTTCATGACGATCCAACAACAAACAATAAAAAAGCTTCTCTGTTCGAAGGTGGAAAATGGCCATTTGGAAAACCAGGGGACGTAACTCTTCTATTGTTGGTCCGATCAGACCTATATTTGAACGCACCCAATGATTTTATGTATGCTTTGTTATCTACAAATGGTGATCATTCTCTTCAGTTTACATAGCAGACTAAGTCAAATATGTCTGTAGAATACAAGAATAGTCCATTTAGCCATTACAGCAAATGCGATAATTTCTGTCGTAAGCATACTCTCGTGTGCTAAAATGGCGTCTTTTAGTTTGTACAGACTTATTATCATGGCATTATATCTATTATATGCATTTGGTCCAGCCTTATGTTTGAAATAATACATCGGTATTGAAACTGACTTGAAAGCACATTTTTAATGAAGAATAAAAGATTGTCTCTTTGAATGACGTGTTCTGGATCTTTCTCAGATTTTACAACCAATTCACTTTTTTTCTAAGAAAACCAGAATACCACTGGTAGTTAACAAAAAGACGACTTTAATCAATATCGCAAGGAATGTTAACCTTATGTTGCTGTAACAACGCCAATCAACGTCTTTGAAATGGAATATTAAATGAGAAGTAGGCTATCTGTATGCTATGATAAATATGATGTACTGCTTTGAAACCATTTACTAGAAAGGGGTCATTTGGGTTGCGATATAAAATGAGTTATGATCAAATGCTATAACCACAGCACCAGAAGCTATGGCGTTTGGGGCAAAACTATTGTCAGACAAAGGCGTTTATGGCACCAGAAGCTCCTAACGGTAGGAACTCAGATTGTCACTTCTTAAAACATCTTAAGTTTGTTGCAAGAACTAAACTTAAACACTTTCCATGTTCAAGGGATGCAGTGCACATTTACTTGTGTAAGGAAAAGACTCAGATGCGTATTAAATGTTATGATACATATGCAGTAGTTGTGGTCAAAATACCCAGATCATAATACAATTTCTTAAAATACAAAGCTAAAAGGTTGCCTTTGGAAACAAAGATATGTTTGTTTGTTTGTTTGTTTGTTTGATTTGACGTTTATCGTCCACGTCAACACTGTATAGGTCATTTCGGAGACTTTGCTTACAATTTTGTGGGACTTTTAGCCGACATTGAGAGGAAATGAAGAACACGTAAAAGAACGAATATCGGAGACTCGGTTTTATTGAGTCTCTTTATACACAGTAATATAGCTTTCAAGGCTGCATACCCCTCCTAGCACCGGCGTAAGCTTAATTCGATTTTCAAAGTAACTAGAATGGGCTCAATGATCCCAAAGGGCTCAATTATCCCAAAATAAAATAAAATAAAATCTGCACTATGATGAAGCACGGGGAGACTTTTTACACCCGCCACACGGCTCTGAACACCAGCTGCAGTGAGGTAAAATAAAAGGCTAAAAGGTTGCATTTGGAAACAAAGTACACATACAAGAACGTAAATCGGAGACTCGGTTTTATTGAGTCTCTCCATACACAGTAATATAGTTGGCATGGCTGCATGCGCCTCTTAGCTACGGCTTTTACCGATATTTGATTTTTAAGGTAGAAGTAAAACAAAGAACAGGAATCGATGCAATTAACTTACTCCACCCATCAAAGACACCAAAGGGAAAGAAACGCAAACATTAAGCGACCAGACCATAATGGAAACCTAAACAAAGGAAGGCCATAAGGACAGTTACTTTCCCACAAAATTGGCCATATGGCCATCCAAAATAAAAAGACACAAGTGATACACACAGTAAGTAACAAACAAAACCATAAATAAACCGCCACAGAAGAACCGCCTTGGAACAGTCAGTGGAATTATTTCCACTGGGGGAGGGGGGGGGGGGGGGCTTAAATCGATTTTACGTGGCCACAATCCTCGCCCTTACTTCCGTCGCGATTTAGACAAATAATTTGTTCAGTCCGCATGAAGGCCTCCTAACTCATCAGTGCAACATCTCCGTGAACATAAAAATCAAAGAACCACAGAGATGAGACAACGGTGAGGACTCGACAGCAAGAAACCACTGAAATGCTGGAGCAAAAGAAAGCCAACAGTTAGACTCCGATGGGCCCGACCAGAGACCGAGCATCAGGCACCAACCATCATTACCTTGAAATAGATCTCTCTAATTCTTAATAAGCCTTTACGTTGGAGCCGTCATAGAATCTGAGGCTTGACCCACCGGCGTGCAATTAAAGAGGGAAGCAAAGTTGCCAACCGTGATTGGGTTAACTACCATGCATGCAGTCTGTCCTATAACATCCATGTTGTACCCAATCTTTTTATATCGAAGAATGATTTTACGAAATTGGGTGCTGAGGTCATTGCGGTTATATATTTTTCTGAATTTATATACTAAGTCACCATAAAATTCGGGTTCCGATAGACGTTGTTGCAGAAGAGATTTAAGTCCAATATTGAATTTTGAAATTAAATCAGAATGGCGTCTATAAAATTTTGAAAAGGCTTTGCGTAGTTTATGGTACCGATAACCCTGATTAAGGAGTTTAACCGTTAATAATTTATTACGAGTGTTGAAGTTAGTTACATGACTACACACTCTAGCAAATCGAATTAATTGCGAAATATAAACGCCATAGGATGGCGCACGAGGAATATCACCATCCAAAAAAGGAAAATTTACAATCTCAAAATCAAAGTCATCGCGTTTATCATAAATTTTGCACGAAACAAATCCATCCACTACATCATAGTGTAGATTATATTTTCTTGTCCTTTGGGATCATTGATTCCACTGTGGAATTTGAAAATATCTGAGGGTCACTGATGAGGCCTGAATGGCCGAAACTAGCTAGTCTGGCCCAGAAAAAAATGTACACTCCATATTTTTTCAGTTCTGTGGTGTATTCCTTGCTTCCAAAGGATAACCCTTTTATAGAACATATTAGACATCTTCTTGCATAAAAAAAATACGACATTTGATTTAGGACCATGTCAAAAATGTTATTAACCGTCATTTTTAATGCCAATAAAGAAATAAGGTATAACAAACTATATATCAGATTGTAGGTCTTGATATGATGTATCAGAAAATAATAATATCCAAGATTTTTCCAAAAATGGACTTAGGGCCCTTCTTGCACTAACCCCTTCATTTATCCAAAACAGTTCTCAATCTAAAACTGAACTGTATGAACGTTTCCGATTTCTCGGGCCTTCTATAACGAAACTTCTTCCTAAATCCGCGCTTTGTCATATCACAAATCTTTATTCTGACACAGCGCGCCTATATAGCCAATAGAAAGTAACTGTGTTTTAGTCTACAACAAATCATGACAAGGAAGAGCGTGACGAGTGACGTCATTAAAAAAACTGCCAATTTATGACGTCACTAGTCGATTTCCTTGACGTTAGACGGTGTAACGTCATATTCTCGCATCGAAAACGTTAAAAAAGGATATAAATGCAGGTGTTTCAGTCGATAATTTTAGCGGGATTTCTTCTAACAATGGCGAAAAGTTGTGAGATCTGGAAGGAAACAACAGCATTATTGCCGATTTTCAGCCTGTCAGAATCGAAATAGATCAGCTGTAGTTTGTGATTTGTCTACTTTACAACTGACTCACAAACTGTGATTTATTGAACAACAAGTCACAGTTAGAGCTGATCTTTTTCTTAAAAATCGCATCCTTTAACTTTTCATAATCTGGTGCATCCTCATTTGACAACATGTCAAACCTATCAAGTGCGCGCCTCTTAAGTAACACACTTAAATACGCGGCCCTTACGCTCTTATCCCATTTGGTAGCCGTCGCGTATTTCTCAAACCTATACAAGTAAATACATGTACCCATCTTATATTTACCCTCTTCAAAATACGGTAACTTAGGATCCTGTGCATGCGCAACTTTTTCGGCCTTTTGCTTTTAAAATTCTACTTGGAGCTTCGCTCTCTGCACTACCAACAGGTTCCTTAACTCTTGATGCTGCATTTCAAACCCACGCCTTATTTTTTCTAAGTGCGCTTAACAAACTCTTTTGCCTCCATTTCGCTTTCAGTGCGTGTCATTTCAATCTCCTTATCAACATTCCACTTAGCTAGTTGGTGTGTCTTTTCCTTTTCCCTTTCTTCTAACTTAGCTTGTTCGTGTGCCCATTCCGTTTCCCTTTCTTCTTACTTAGCTAGTTCATGTTCCCTTTCCGTTTCCTTTCCTTTACCCCTTAACCTTTCTAAATCCGTTTGCTCTAGCTTTTCTGCCATTTCAATATATTTCAGCTGCTTAATAAAAAGGAGAAGTAAAACAAAGATCAGAAAATGATACAATTAACTTACTCCACCTATAAAAGACACCAAAGGGAAAGAAATACAAACATTAAGCGACCAGACCATAATGGAAACCTAAACAAAGGAAGGCCATGAGGACAGTTACTTTCCCACAAAATGGCCATAAACCTTATACATGTAAATCCTTCCCCGCATGACCTAAATACTTTATTGGTACCTTAAATCTCGCATTACTATAAATATGTAAACCGATCCGTTACGATCGAATAGGCTTAACTAAAACGTTTAGTTATCTATTATACGCGTTAATCTAGTTAAATCGTTAGCAAATTAATGCACGCGCGATTTGAAATGTCAGGTGCTCACAGCAAAGTATGACGTTACGTTCTGGTAGTCAAATATGACGTCCTAAGTTGACGACGTTTGCAGTAAGAAGCTCCCATCTGCAGTTTAATAAATCTACAAAACTCGGATTACAATATGTTACCATCTATGTTAATAGTACGCCGTGCTAAACATCAAGCAACAGCGTATGTGTTAAAGCTGCCGTAAGGGAAATGTTAATTGCACTGTCACTATGCCAGTACCACTTGTGAGTAAAATCAGCTGAAATCGCGAGTTTAACTTGACAGAATGCCAAGTAACACAATTGAAAGAGGTCTACTTAAAATGTTTGTTACAGAGAAAAAGTGATGTCATTCTGATTTAGTTTCAAAATTCAATATTGGACTGAAATCTCTTCTGCAACAAGGTCTATCGGAACCCGAATTTTATGGTGACTTAGAAAAAAATTTATGGTGACTCAGAAAAATATGTAACCGCAATAACTTTAGCACCCAATTTCATTCTTCGATATAAAAAGATTGGGTACAACATAAATGTTATACGACAGACTCATGCATGGTAGTTAACCCAATCACGGTTGACAACTTTGCTTCCCTCTATGATTGCACGCCGGTGGGTCAGGCCTCAGATTCTATGACGGTGTAAATGCTTACTGAGAATTAGAGAGAATCTAATTATATGTAATGTTGGTTGGTGCCTGATGCTCTGTCTCTAGTTAGGTCCATCGGAGTCTAACTATTGATCTTCTTTTGCTCCAGCATTTCAGCGGTTTCTTGCTGTCGAGTCCTCACTGTTGTTTCATCTCTGTAGTTGATTGATTTTTGTGTTCACGGAGATGTTGCATTGATGAGTTAGTAGGCTTTCATGCGTACTGAACAAAGTATTTGTCTAAATCGTTGACAGTGCTCTGTAGCCTTGGCCATCATTTCGATTCGTATTCTGTTGTATTTCTGGCACTCAAATATGTAATGTTTTGTTGTTTCAGCAGTTCCACATGTACATTTAGGGTCATTAACAATGTTTTTTAAGAAGAGATAATGATTGAGGGAGCTGCAAGAAGTTCTCAGCCGAGTATGTTGAATCTGAGCAGATCTTCACCTATATAATAATATTTAGGAGGTTTTGCTTGATTTTCATTTATACGAGTTTTGAAAATTTCCACTGGATTTACATCTCTGACGTCAGGACTCAGTTCATTCCAGGCTCTGATACTAGATGGTAAAAAGGAGTTGTAATAAAGCTGGGTTCTGGACATTGTTTGTCTTATGTTCGTTGAATTTCGAAGCCCATAGACTGGTATTTTCTACTAATCGGGGTACTAAGGTTGAAAGATATTTTGGGGTTATATTATTATTCATTTTGTGAAATAAATAAAGTTTATGATTTCTACGTCTACATTGTAAAGTTTCCCAGCCGTATTCTCTATAGAGCATTTCCAAGGATGCCAACTTGGTAGCACCTGTAACAATTCGTGCTGCTTCATATTTACGGCTGCTTCAACTTGTATTTTCTCTAGGGCATTTACTTCGTACCTGGTGCAGTTATCCCATACGACGTCCGCGTACTCTAACAGAGTTATGGTTTATATGTTCTGCGTGTCGTCTCGTGGTGTTCAATATATCTGTATAGTTTCATGGAAATATCTCAAACGGCATCGAAGTTATGGCGCGGATACGAAACTATTACAGAAATGGCTATGTTCAATGTTCAAAGGGCAACAACTTCAAAATTGAGAAAATCAGAGTTATGGTTAATATGTTCTGCATGTTGTCTCATAGTGCCCTGCATATCTGTGAAGTTTTGTGAAAATATCTGAAATGGTATCAGAGTTACGGAGCGGACACGAAACTGATAGCAGCAGCTAAACGTCAAAGTTCAAATGGCAATAACTCCAAAAAGTATGAAGATAGAGTTATGGTTCATGTGTTCTGCACATCGTCTCATGGTGCTCTACATATATGTGAAGTTTCATGGAAATATCTTAAATGGTACCGAAGTTATGTAGCGGACACGAAACTATGACAGGAATGCTATGTTCAGAGGGCAACAACACCAAAAGTAGGAAAATCAGAGTAACGGTTCATATGTTCTGCACCTCATCTTATAGTGCTCTACATATCTCAAATAGTATCAGAGTTACGGAGCGGTTACGTAACAGATAGTAGCAGCTATATTCAAAGTTCAAAAGGTAATAACTAAAAAAGTTGGAACATTAGAGTTTTGAAAACATGTAGACTCCATATGTTCCAGTTCTGTGGTGTATTCCTTGCTTCCAAAGGATAACCCTTTCTAGAACATATTTATCGTCCTAACAGCTGTTGTCTGGGAATTTGTGGTTGCCGTAAAACGTCTCCCTGTCCTACATCATAGTGTAGTTTATATTTTCTTCTCCTTTGGTATCATTGGTTCCATTGTGGAATTTGAAAATATTTGAGGGTCACTGATGAGGCCTAAATGGCCGAAACTAGCAAGTCTGGCCCAGAAAACATGTACACTCCATATTTTTCAGTTCTGTGGTGTATTCCTTGCTTGCAAAGGATAACCCTTTCTAAAACATATTTATGGTTATCACAGATGGTACATATCTGTGAAGTTTCATGGAAATATCTCAAACGGTATCGAAGTTATGGAGCAGACACGAAACTATGACAGAAATGGCTATGATCAATGTTCAAAGGGCAGCAACTCCAAAACTAGGAAACACAGAGTTACGGTTCATATTTCGGTAAAGTTTCGCGAAAATATCTCAAACGGCATCAGAAATATGGAGCGGACACGAAACTATGAGGCGCTGACGGACGGATGTACGGGCGGATACTCAAAACTTCGGAGGGTATGACATAATACCCCTCCATTTTTTGGAAGGCGGAGCATAAAAATACATGGGTGTGTGTGTGTGAATTCGGGTTTAACGTCGCTTTCAACAATTTTTCAGTCATAGCACGACGGTGTCTGATTGCGACAGGGAGCTCAATGCTCACTTTTACAGTGCTGCCTAACTGAAGTATCATGTCCCAGACACATTACATGATACCACACCCAGTCACATTATCCTGACTCTGGATCGACCAGTCCTAGCTCTACCCCGTAAATCTTGGTGCCAAGCGAGGAGCAGCTAGTACCATTTTTAACGACTTTGGTATGTCGCTGCCCGGGATCGAACCCGTGACCTCCCGTTCCATGGAGCGGACACTCTACCAACTAAGCTATCGGGGCCGGTCTAAAAATACATGTATGAAAACAAAAACCCATAAAAAGAAACACAGCTTACGCCTAACTCGCATTTTCTTTTTAGTATTTTATCCGTGTTTATCCACAGATATTTTATGAATTTCTTGAAATGGCTTGTGGTCAAATACTCGTAAACGTCAGTATAAAACAAAATGTCTAGACATAACAATCTCGTTGGAGCTTTGCTTTTCACCATGCTCTCAGCCAGGAGTAGGCTCACATCCTACATTTTGATGACGTATCTTTCGTAGATTGTTGTGACAATCCACATTGTGCGCATGCGTCAATGATAATTGCGTCTTTCATATCTGTTGAACTCGTTACGAAACTCGCCTATTCAAATATAGTGTAAATTTCGCCGCCGTAAATATGAAAAATCTTAGATGAAAAAATTTGATATTTTTTTTATTTCTGCTCTAAAATATAGATTGTGGGTACACGTTAGAACCGCCTCGTCAAGGCGCTTCTAACGAGTACCCACAATCTATATTTTAGAGCAGAAATAAGAGAAATGAGGTTTGCTCTTAAAGGAACTGATTTTTGATTTTTATTTGCCGTGTAGCAGTGAATGCAGCTGGTGTTGTGCCGTGTGGCGGCGGTAAAACGTCTCCCCGTACATCAACCATAGTGCAGTTTATATTTTACTTTTGTTCCTTTGAGATCATCGTGAATATTCTGAGAAATCAGAAATAAATCATTGGTTTAGACTCATACTAGACAGGTTTTTAATTATTTGGACCCCTTTTGGATTTATATCAGTCTTTGAATCGACTGCCTATTCGAAATTCGCAAAATTGCAGTACGTTTCCTCTGGCTTTCTTTGCCGGATCAATACAGGGTCACTGATGAGGCTTTATTAGCCTAAACTACGTAGTATGGCCCATCTTCTTTCTTATGAATGCTTTCATTGCTCTTAAAGGAACTGATTTTTTATTTTTATTTACCGCTCTAAACCCCAGTTTTACTATATAAAAGTGAGGTTCAAGGTGGTCAAAACTACATAGGCATGTTTGCGTGATGTAGCATCTGCAAGATTTTTATTAACCCTTATCCTGCTGAATATTTAAATTAGCCACACCCTTTTTTGACTATCAGCCAATCAGATTACATGATAAAATATTTTTGTTCAAATTCAACAATTGAATGACAAACATCACGAAACCACCTATATAATATTGACCCCCCTTGAACCCCATTTTGATATAAGAAAACTGGGGGTTACAGGGGTAAACCATGTTTTTTCTTATTTCTGCTCTAAAATATAGATTGCGGGGTACTCGTTAGAACCGCCTCGATGAGGCGGTTCTAACGAGTACCAAGTAACCAACAATCTACATTTGGAGCAGAAATAAGAAATATATCATAATTTTTCATCTTACAATTTTCGTGTTTTTTTTTTTCGGCTGTAAAGTTTACAATGCATTTGTATAGGCGTGCGTTTTAATGTGGCTTCTTACCTTTGTTGCAACTATAGATTGGAAGAGCTCATTAGAACCGCCTAAATGAGACGATTGTAGCGAGTATTCAGGCTCTATGCTGAATGAAAATATGGAAAATAATGTGTATGCTCATGTAAACCCCACTTTTCCCTATATAAAGTGGGGTTTCAAGAGGATATCCTTAACACAGACTTGTAAACGTGACGTATTGTTGACGCCTCGCCTCAAAACGAAATTTCACCATAACACCGCCATTTTACTGCACAAAAGGACTATTTTGAACACGGGTATCCCCTAAATGAACAGGGCTGAAAAATAAACCGGAGGCGCAGAAGCAATGAAAACTCAGATCAGCCAGTGCATAACGTTCGGCGATGTCAAAGTGTACCGATACTCTATCTTGTGTGTAAAGTCATCAAGAAAACACGCCTATATAAGTTTTAACCCATTAAACCCCACTTATATGTAGTAAAACTAAGGTTTACCGGAGTAAACATTTTGTTTTTCATTTCTACTCAAAAGCAGAAATATCTGAAAATTTGTCGATTTTGGTTGTAAATTTTTCAGTTAATTTGAATAAGCATGTTTTCGTAAGATTTTCGCGTGCCGCTCTTAAGATACACTAAAAACACAACAATGCTTCTGGTTATGCAACTTAGACAGATAATTATAGTCGTCTTTTTATGCATGATTAGTAAGGATTCATTTCGACAACACAGCCGTATGCTTAGTGAATTTTTCATATCTCCGAAAGTTGGTAATATTTTCTTGAGGTCGTGGGTGCTCGTTGCATTACGAAAATACGCCTACTCAAATGTATTGAAAAAAAAACAAAAAAAAAAAAATAAAAAAATACCACCAAAAATGCAACTTCTCAGATAAAAAAATCTGATGTTTTCAATATTTCTGAACCACACATAGATTGTTAATACTCGTCAAAACGGCCTCGCCGAGGCCGTTCAATCAATATTTTTTATTAGAGATAAGAAAAAAAGTGTACCCCGTATACCCCAGCTTTACAATATTCAAGTGGGGTTTAAGGGGGGGGGGGGGGTGAAAACTACATATGCGTGTTTTCATGATGATAGCCGCCTCAGTGAGGCTGTTCTAAAGACTACCCTCAACCGATGACTTGGAGCAGAAAGAAGCAAACAATTACGTATATACCCCAGTTAACCCGAGATTTCACTATGTATGTAAAGTGGGGTTTAGAGGGGTGTTTATTTTCACGGGCTTGTTACCGTGATGGAAAGGCAGAAAACTCTTTTATATTATCTTGCCAATTTCTTGATAGGGATCCACTGTTAGAAAAAAAGCGTTTGCTGCTCATCTGTTTGTTTGATTTGAGGTTTAACATCCCCATCAGCACTATAAAGGGACTATTGAGACTTTTACCAGAAATTGTGATGAAATGGCATCCTGAGCCCTGTCGCCCAATGAAACCAATATGGTCTATAAGCATGGACGGTCCGACTCGCACCGCTTTGCCTGGGCAGGCTTAGATCCTCTAAGCGGTTTACCAGTACTCGTGTGCGGTCGATTTCAGCTCTGCGTGGAAGCTTGCATTTCTTCAAGCCCCGTTGGGCGGGGGCCTTTTTGCTGCTCATGAGCAAACATTTTTCTCGAAGTTGGAGAGTTTTTCTTTCATCATGATAACACACGCTTGTGTTAACCCTTTATGTACTAAATGGACCCTCCCTCCTTATATGAGCCCCGCCAAGCGAATTTGTGTCTTCGAGCATTCCGTCATGACAAATTTTAACTGCGCATGCCCAACCATTCAGAGGGGCCAGGGATATGGCTTTCTGTCTGAAGGTTCCTCTTGATTCACTGCCTGTATGAGCGAGCAGCGAAGGTTCTGGCGAGACTGCGCGGATGCGCTGCTGAACCTTCGCTGCTCGCATAGGCGATAAGTACCAAAATCGCTTGAAGGGGCCCATATAACAGCAGGAGTCCATTTCAAAATTTAGGGGTGAGGGGTTGTGTTTTCATCAAAATTTATTTGGAAAATGACTTAACTTTTAGCAAACAGTGAAGGCCCTGGTTCTGCGGCGTCTGATCTGGGCCTGCACTGTTTGAAAGGGTACCTCTTTTTGTGTGTCTGGTACCAAATGGGTTACTACTGCGTCTATCAAATCTCCATACTAAGAAGTCTTCGCAATTCTGGGGTGGATGCTAAGACCTCGGAGAAGTTCGAAGCAGTATAGATTGGGACTCAGATGCATCCGTTTTAGAATACCTCTGTAATTAAGATTGTAAATAAGGATTCATCCAGTGACCTTTCTTTTTAGCTCACCTGAGCCGAAGGTTCATTGGTGAGTTTATAGTATGGCTAGGGTCCGTTGTCTGTCCGTCTGTCTGTCTGTCAACATTTTAAAACATCTTCTCCTCGGAAACCACTGGGTCGATGAAGTCAAATTCCATGTGGAGAAACCATGGGAAAGGGGAACGAAAGCTTGTTCGCGGGGTCCAGATCACCTGACCAAGATGGCCATCATGCCCATATAAGGTCAAAACCCTTCAAAAATATTCTCCTCCGGAACCAGTGGGCCGATTGGCATGAAACTTGGTATGTGGCATTGGAGACTCGGGGTCCATTATAGTTATTCAAATGATACCCTTCGGATGACCTTGACCTATTTTACGTCAAGATCAAATTTGGTTACATAGACTTCTGTATGGGAAATGGTCAAAACTGAGAAATTATTGCAGCCTGTGACCCGAAAATAGGCAGATGCTGTAAGCTAAATGAGTGGATGAAACTACAGGAATAGTCAATGTCAAGGTTGTTCCTAGGCCTTGGTCCTAGGTCATTCAGATATGAAAATAAAAAAATTGTTTTCCACAGAAACCAATGAGCCATTTATAACCAAGTTCCATATGAAAGCTTTTAGGAACAAGCAAATGATAACTGATTATTTTGAGTTTGGTCGCAAGATCAAGATGGCCGCCATGCCCATATAAGGTAACAATCATTAAAAATATTCTTCTCCGGAACCAGTAGGCTGATTGTCATGACACTTGTAGCATTGATGACCCTCGGATGACCTTGACCTTTTTTACGCCAAGGTCAAATTTGGTCACATAGACTTTTGCGATTCTTTGGTCGCGGTTAAGTTTTGTTATGGCTTGTCTCTGAGAGTGCGTGTATGGCTTATATTTTTTTTTGTTTTGGATAGCCAATTGGCCATTTTGTGGGAAAGTAACTGTCCTTTTGGCTTTCCGCTATTATAATTGATATTTTTATTAGGGGCTAGTTTTTTCATGTTTGTGTTTCTTTCCCTTTGGTGTCTCTGATGGGAGCTGTGGGTTAATTGTATCGATTCCTGGTCATTGCTTTCACTTCTATCTTAGGAATGAGGAAATGAAAAACATTTTTGTCACATGACCAATATGGCTACCATGCCCATATAAGGTAAAAACCCTTCAGAAATATTCTTCTCCTGAACAAACGGGCATTATCATGAAACTTGGTATGTAGCACTGGGGACTCAAGCCAGTCATAATTTGTTCAAATGGACCAGTCTTGCACCAAGGTCAAATTGGTCACATAGGCTTTTGTATGAGGAAAAATTCAATACCATGTATTTTTCAGAAATTATTGCAGCCTGTGATCTGAAAATTGGTAGATGCAGTTAGCTAAATGAGTGAATTAAACTTCATGCGTATTAAAGGTCAAGGTCCCTCCTTGACCTTAGTCAAAGGCCATGCAGATATGAAAATTAGAACTTATTTTCAACAGGAACCACTGGGCCATTTATTACGAAAACATGCCTATTCAAATACATTGTAAATTTTACCACCTAAAAAAACGAAAATTTTAGACGAAAAATTGTGATATTTTTTCTTATTTCTGCTCAAAATATAGAGGCGGTTCTTACCCACAATCTATATTTTAGAGGAGAAGCAAGACAATTAAGGTTTACCCCTGCTAACCCCATTTTTACTATATAAAAGTGGGGTTCAAGGGGGTCAAAATTATATAGGCGTGTTTTCGTGATGTGTAACCAAATTTAATATGAAAACTTTAAGAAACAGGAGAATGAAAATTAATCACATCACTTATATGGCCGCAAGGCCCATTTTAGGCAAAACTTATTCAAAAAACTTTTTCTTTGGAACTAGTTGGTTGATTTTCATGAAACTGGATATGTTGCATTTGGGACTCAAGCCACTCGTAGTTTGTTCAAATGATGATCGCTGGATAGCCTTGACCAAATTTAGGTCCAGGTCAACTTTGTTTGCATGAATGTGGCATTGGTGGATTCCATGAATGTAGCATTTGGGGATTCCGGTCCAATATAACTTATTCAAATGATTGGTCTTCGTTGACCTTGACTCATTTTAGATCAAAGTTAAATTCAGACACTTGTTCTTTTGTATGAGAAAAAGGTAAAATTAATATTTTTTAGAAAACTGCCATTGCCTGTGAACTTGGATGGTATACACACAATCAGCTAAACATGTTAACGAATCTGCATGAGTATCAAACATCAACCATCACGTGACGACCCCCGCCAATCGGGGCTTGAAGAAATTTATGGGCTGCATGATGCTTCCAGACAGAGCGGAAACCGACCCGCACACGAGTACTGGTAAACCGTTTAGAGGATCTAAGCCTGCCCAGACAAAACAGTGCGAGTCGGCCCGTCCATGCTTATAAACCCTATTGGTTTCATTAGGCGACAGGGCTTGAGATGTCATTTCATCTCAATGTCGGGTTAAAGTCCCACAAAATTGGAAGCAAAGTCTCCAAAATGACCTTTACAGTGTTGACAGGGACATTAAACCTCAAATCAAACAAACAAAAACCATCACATGAACAAGTCCGTAAAATGAAAACCCCCTATACCCCCTATGCCCCACTTTATATAGACTGGGTTTTTACGGGGGTATACATTATTTTTATTAATTTTGCTCCAAGATATAGGTTGTGGGTGTTCGTTAGAACTGCCTCAATGCGGCGGTTCTAACGAGCACCCGCAACCTATGTTTGCAGTATTTATAAGAAAAATATCACAGTTTTTTTCATCAGAAATATGGCTTTTTTGAAGATGTGAAAAAAATGCACTATGTCGCACCGGTGTGTTATAATATTAATCATTGACATTGGTCCAGGGCCACTTAGATAACAAAATGACTGTAAAAAAAAAACTTGTTTGGGCCAAATTTATATATGAAGCCTTTATGGGATGGAGATACAAAATTTTGTATAAATGGTTTAGGTCACATGACCACGATGGCTGCCATGGTAAAAACCCTCCATATATCTTCTTATCAGAAACCAAATGGCTCCATAAACACTAAGCACTCAGTTGAGCAGTTCAGGACCATTGGTAATCTGGCTTAAGCTTTACATAAATTACCGAGGTAACATTTGACCAAATGCGACCGACTCAGAATAAGAAGATTCAATGTCATTTGATAAAACAACAATTTCAGTGGAACAAATTCTTCGCTCCGGATGAGATGGTAAATGGAGGTATTCAAGAAAATTATGATTATTTAATACTCAAAGAAACAAATGTTGTGAATACAGTATTTGTAAGAATCTCCTCAGCGAAGAGATTTTAACAAATGTCCTCATAATTTTTTTCTTTGTGAAATTCAGAGGGAAAGACCTTTATTAACTATTCTAACACTGGTCGCCTATATATGGGCCCCGTCAAGCGATTTTGGTACTTATCGCCTATGCGAGCAGCGAAGGTTCAGGCGAGCCTGCGCATCCGCGCAGTCTCGCCAGAACCTTCGCTGCTCGCTCATACAAGCAGTGAATCAAGAGGAACCTTCAGACAGAAAGCCATATTCCTGGCCCCTCTGAATGGCTGGGCATGCGCAGTTAAAATATGTCATGACGGAATGCTCGAAGACACAGATTCGCCTTGCGGGGCTCGTATGATATCTTGTTTGTCTCGTTACGATAACACTCCCGTGCGACATAGTGCATTCTTTCACAGCTCCAAAATGGCAATTTATCCAATGACAATTTGTGATAATTTTCTTATTTGAACTCGAAACATTGATTGTGGCGCTCGTTAGAACCGCCTCATTGAGGCGGTTCTAACGAGTACCCACAACCTATGTATTGGAGAAGAAATTGGCAAAATAATGTTTACCCCTGTAAACCCTAGTTTTCTCTATATAAAATGGGGTTTAGAGGGGTGTTCATTTTACGGACATGTTAACCTGATGTTCTACAAAATAAAGGAGTGTTACGTGTACTCGTTGGGGTCGCCTTTTCGAGGTCATATGCCTCCACAAGACAAAATCCTATGAAAGAACTCCATAAAATAACTTGAATAAACTGTGTTGAAAACGTCAGAATTTTCATTACACTCGATGAAATATTTTTGGTATTCATCTCAAAAAAGTAAATATCCTCTCTATATACAGAAGTTACCGGTCAATATTTTTCCATATTGCCCGTAGTCAAGTTAATATTTCTCATAGATAAGCAGTCAAGTTCACTATAGAACCTCTTTTCAAATCTGTTCGAATCGGCAGCCATCTTGTCGTGCGTATCGACTGAAATAACCTAAAACAAAACGAATATAGGCTGTGACAAGATGCATAAATCGCATTTTATGCTAGCTAATAAGACCTACCTGCAATCTACTTATATATTCAATAATTTCTTTTAGGAAATCAAGAATATTTTGAAAGAATTAAAACGAACACTTCAGTATAAAGGGCGCCCTGCGTTGGGAAATGTCAATGTTTTAGTGACGTCACATCCACCAACGTTAACGTCGTCTTCACTTTGGTGCCATTGGGTGTGTTTTTTCATTGTGTAGGAAGACACTTAACGGCCTTCATTATTTTCAATTTCAAACCACTTAAAGGTGTATACTTTCATTTTACGTTCAGATTCCTTTGCCAGGCAATCCGGAATTCTGGCACACAGTCCAAATTTGGGGTAAATAATAAAAAGGGTTATTGATTTTATGTTGTGAAATATTCGGCAGTCGTTCATATGGCGGAGAGGCACTCGCAAGCTCGTGCGTCCTTGGCCATATGAACTCGTGCCGACTATTTCACAATATAAAGTCTATAATTATTGTCTATAATCACCTATAATTATTGTACGGCATAGCCGAGAAAACGATATCCACCGAGTGTATTGTTTGTGAAATTTATCCACGTATTATGGTGAATAGATTTAACGCTCAATTCACATTTTCGACGACGCAACACGACAGATGGTGAACCTTTAAGTTTCGCTTAGAGAAATAAATCAAAAACATTAATTATATACTTGATATGACACATGATAGCATGCAACAGATGTGTTTAGAATATAAGTATACAAATGGTATTAAGGATACCAACATTGAATCCGTGAGTTCGAATCCGAAATTATTATTATTATTATTATTATTATGATTATTATTATTATTATTATTTGTTTGATTTGCCGTCAACACTGTATACACTGTAATTCATTTTTGAGACATTGGGTCCAATTTTGTGGGACGATTACCCGACACTGAGGTGTTTTGACAACTGTCGCCCATGAAACCAATAAGGTTTATAAGCATGAACGGTCCGACTTGCACCGCTTTACCTTGGCAGGCTTAAATCATCTGAGCGGTTTATCAGTACTCGTGTGCGGTCAGTTTCAGCTCTGCGTGGACGCATCATGCAGCCCATCTATTTCTTCAAGCCCAGACTAGCGGGGCGGTATTATTATTATTATTATTATTATTATTATTATAGATTTGTTTGCTTGATTTGAGGTTAAACGTCGCCGTCAACACTGTATAGGTCATTTTTGAGAGGTATATAAAGAAAAAATGGAAAAAATCTCTTGTCGTTTTCACTTCTTCTGCGTGAAATGAATAAAAACTATCTTTCTAGGCATGGAATATTCGCCATTAATCATGTAGTAACATTACGAAAACACGCCTGTACAAATACATTGTAACCTTTATCGCCGAAAAAAAAAATGAAAATTTTAAGATGAAAAATTGGCAAAGGACCTGTTGCAATCTATAATGGCAGCTGGCCTACTGAAGTGGTGATTTCCTAAAGTAATCAAACAGACGGAAAACCTTATTTTATCAGTACCTTAATGCATCTACTTTAAGCCCTGCCTTTAATATTTTCTCACTCTCATATCCTTTTTGTGAAAATTTTATGGTTGAAAACATATACTATCTTCGACATTTAACATTGAGTGTATGGGAATAATAACCTACGCTACCCAATTTACATGGATACTTTTCCATGTCCTACCCTCTTAACCAAATTTTTTCTTGTAAATAATTAATTGACATATATATTTTCATCATAAAATCACAGTTTTATCGTGGTTAAGAGGGTAGGACTAAACGAAAACAAAAATTTTTGTGGAAAGTTTTACCTATATACTTCGGAAACTATAAGAGATATTGATTCAAATAAGTACAGCTGAAAGGTTGTTTTAGATATATGCTCAGACATACAGTCGAACTTCAATGGCTCGAACACCTTTGGAACCTCGAAAATCTGTTCGAGACAGGGAAAGTTCGAACCACCGAGGTTACTGTCAGGTGGCATAACGAGATACTTTTAGATATCTATTCGAGAACTCTTTTCGGTGTTCCATAATGAATATGTATGTTGTGTGTACTCATTAGAATCGCCTCATCGAGGCGATTCTAATGAGTACACACAGCATACATTTGCAAGATAAAAGACTAAAATCTCCTTAATTATCCCCCGCTTTTTCTTCTGTAGAGGATTTCGCTAGGGGCTCAAGAATGGGTTCGACGCATCCATGGTAAACGAGCCATCGGTGTTCGAGCCATCGAAGTTCTACTTTAGTTGTTACAAACCGTTTTTACTCGCCTGGATGAAGTCCAGGAAGAACTATTGCACTACCCCAGACGTTGGCGTCGGCGTTAGCGTTGGAGTCGGCATCCGCATTAATTACGTTAAAGTTTTTAGGAGCTCATGGTATCCAAACCATAAGATGGATTTTGTTCTTGTTTGGTATGATGATAGATATAGGTTCAAACTTTTATACTGCAATACTACCGCCCATGACGATGGCCCCAAGGTCAAGGTTATGAACTTAGAATTTTTATAATATGTTTTTCTCCAAATTTTTAGGATAAAGGTTTTAACTGCTGATATTTGCTATACCATATGATGAATTTGGTTCGTATTTGGTATGATGATAGATATAGGTGCAAAGTTTCATACAGCAATAAAGTAGAAGTAAAACAAAGATCAGGAATCGATACAATTAACTTACTCCACCCATCAAAGACACCAAAGGGAAAGAAACACAAACATGATTACCATTACGGAAACCTAAACAAAGGAAAGCCATAAGGACAGTTACTTTCCCACAAAATGGCCAAATGGCCATCCAAAATAAAAATACACTAGCGATACACACAGTGAGTAACAAACAACAACATGAATATACCGCCACAGAAGAACCGCCTTGGAACGGTTAGTAGAAAGAATTCCACTGGGGGGCTAAAATCGATTTTACAGGGCCATAATCCTCGCCCGTACCTCTGTCGCGGTATACACTAATTTTGTTTAGTCCGCATGAAGGCTTCCTAACTCATCAGTGTAACATCTCCGAGAACATACAAATAAAAAACTACAAAGTTGAAACAGGCTCTTCTTTGAAGCAGTTTATATAGTGTGTTTTGCAAACAAACACAATATTGTTAGATGCCTTGTCAGCTGGAACAACGACAAACTTATGATGGATTTCAGCCAACTCAGCAGCAACATGTGGATCATCAAACACCGAATAATGTCGGCGAGACATGGTTCTGCTGAGTTTACCCAGATTACCACCCCAGGATGAATCAACCGGCCGTCACGTGACTATACATGACGTCGTAAATTTAACAATGTGCTCAAGCGAACCCGGATACACCGGGTTGTCTTCCATATCAAGTTCATCAAGATCAATCGTGGGCCAAAAACGCTTAGAATGCAACTCGCCCTTTGTCTTAATTGTGCTCAAAATATAAATTGTACGTACTCGTTAGAACCGCCTCATCGCGCCGGTTGTAACGAGTACCCACAATCCATATTTTGAGCAGACAAAAGAAAAAAATAGGGTTTACCCCTGTCGACCCCATAAAAGTGTGGTTTGAGGGAGTCACAATTATAAAGGCGTGTTTTCTTGATGATTTGAGTCACAGATTACACCGCTTACTGTGTCGCAGGCTTTCTTTCTGTAAAAAATCCAAGAGCTCATATATTCAACGCATCGCAGAGGTGACGATTACGACAGCAGCACGAAAACAGTCAGTTTGCAATGTTAGATTATTGTATTGCGTATCATTACGAAAACACGCCTATACTAATACATTATAAATTTTAGCACCGAAAAATAAAAATTTTCCGATAAAATTTGTGGTAGTTTTCTTATTTCCGCCCAAACATAGATTGCGGGCACCCGTTAGAATCGCCTCATCGAGGCGGTTCTAACGAGTACCCACAATCTATGTTTTTAAGCAGAAATAAGAAACATAATGCATAACCTGTAAACCCCTGTTTAACCATATAAAAGTGGGGTTCAAGGGGGTCAAAAGTATATAGGCGTGTTTTCGTGATGATTTCAGATATTAAAAGTAAAATGTTAATAAATGATGAAAAAAGGGTCGTATAAATATTTTGAAAACAAACAAACAAAAAAGAAAATAATAAAGACATTGAAAGGTACAACACACAGGACTCGAATTCCAGACCTCTCGTTTTTAAAACGAATACGCTACCCTCTACCAATACATATTCATCGCATCTATTTAAATAATTATGTTCTATAATGGGTAATCCTTTGGGAGCAGAACTGGTAACTGTGTTTCTGGTCCAGACTAGCTAGTTTCGGCCAAAAAGGCATCATCAGTGATCCTCATTTATTTTCAAAATTCCTCAGTGGAATCAATGATCCAGAAGGACTAGAAAAAAATAACCCACACTATGATGAAGGACAGGGAAACTTTTTGCGGCCGCCACACATTCCCCTTAAGTTAAATGTGTTCTGTAAAAAGTGTACTCATTTGGATGCAAGGGAAGAACAGAACAGAAAACTGTAGAGTGTACGAGTTCTTATTTTTGTCTACTTACTTGATCTAGCCGAGTTACGGTAATGCTCGACGCTGAAAATATCCAACGCGGTTTACCGTGTAATATTCACGGTTTTGGGTTAATTTGAACAAACAAAACTACTTTGATGACCAAATACGATCTATTAAGTAGAACGATTCTCATCATTGTATAGTAGTCGCAGATAAAATTGACTCGGCGGAGGTTTTTGGGTGTTGTCAATATATGTCAAATTCGCTGAGTCCACCAGAAGATTCGGGAGAGTGCCTTTCGCATGCTTTCTTCAAGCGGACCAAATAGCCATATACAACACAGCTTTGTTTGTGTTACAGCTGAATTCACACAGTCGGGTGACTTGCTTTACCTTTCTGTTAATAGAATATTCCAAGGGCAGGTGCAACGATTGCTCCGCCTAGATAATCTTATCTGCGACTACTATAGTCAGTTTCAGAATAAGTGGTGTATAATAATATTTTAACTAACCTTTCAGATGCCAACAAAAATGGATCTAAAAGTGTTAGACTTCAGGTTTTTGTTTAACTTAAGGTATCAAAAAAAGCTGCATCTAAAAGTGTCGTATGTTGTGCAAATCTTTCAAACACATTTGTTGATAGTGGAAAAATTTGGACCCAGATCAGACTGCTTCTACAGACTCAGTCTGATCTGGATCATCATTTTTGAAATAATGACTTCTGAAGTTACCGACAGACAACGAAGCAGACCGACAGTTGTTGCGATCGGCATTTAAGGGTTAGGATTGTCAGGATGGAGTCTTTAGCCAAAAGGTGAAGAATGTTATGGTCGTTGAAGATACACTGAAATGTCGGAGCTATCGTTTGCGCCCGCCTTTGGAATTTTCTATTAACGAAAAGGTGAAGCAAGTCAAGCAATTGTCTGAATTCAACCTGAACACAAACAAAGCTGGGGCGTATATCGTCATTTGTTCTGCTTACAAAAAAAAAAAAAAAAAAAAAAAAATAACATGCGAAAGGCACTCTACTGAATCTTCTTGCGGACCGCACTGACGACTGCCGAATAGCTCCGCCCTGTCGATCATATCTAGGACTACAATCGAGTATAAGAAGAAAGTGACGTCAACGCATGTTTTTGTTATTAAGCATTGTCCACTGTCGTCAAAAGTTAACGACGCTTCGGTAATACTAATTCTAACGGTATAGCAATGGTGATTAAAATAATAGTAATAATAATAATAAAAATAATAATAATAATAATAACAATAATAACTAGAGCTGTCAGTGAAACTGACTAGGGCCCCGGCAGCGCTATCAGAGGAGTAGGAAAAAATTTGTGGACGGACAAACGGACAGACGGACGGACGGACAGACAGACAGACAGACGGACGGACAGAGTGATTACTTTAGGGCACCCACACTTTCAGTGCGGGGCCCTAATAATAACGGTAAAACTGTCTTAGATGCCTTTGGCGGTGTACTCTTTGACTTTGACGTTACTTTCAACTTTTTCTCTGTCTACACTATACTTAGCTGGTATGTACATACAAACTTCTTTGCTCACATTACGGAAACACGCCTATACAGATACATTGGAAATTTTATCACCGGAAAAAGGTAAATTTTAAGGTGCAAAATTGTGATGTTTTTCTTATTGCTGCTCAAAAATATAGATTGTGGATACCCGCAACCTATATTTTAGAGCTGAAATGACAAAAATTAGTTTTACCCCTATAAGCCCTAATTTTACTACATACGTAAAAGTGGGGTTCAAGGGGGTAAAAACCTTATAGGCATGTTTTGTGATGAATTTCAATCCGCCATTACGCAAACACGCCTGTACAAATACATTGCCACCTTTATCGCAGAAAAAATGAAACGTTTAAGATGAAAAATTGCGATATTTTTCTTATTTCTGCTCAAAATATAGATTGTGGGCACTCGTTAGAACCGCCTCATCGAGGCGGTTCTAACAAGTACCCACAATCTTTATTTTAGAGCAGAAATAAGGAAAATAAAGTATTCCTCCGGAAACCCCAGTTTTACTATATAAAAGTGAGGTTCAAGGGGGTGAAAATTATATAGGTGTGTTTTCGTGATGCATGTTTTCTAAGTATCGGTTATAGTTGTCTTTCTTGGAATAAACGATGAGAGGTGCAGTTAAATTTCCATTGGTTTCGCCTACCTGATCCCTGTACACACTGTTTCCTTCATCAGAATATGCATTTTACTTCCATTTTAAGCAAGAATATAGTAAACTCATACGACTTTACGCTTGGATGCACTGGTATAGCGATCAGCTGTCTGTGGATAGAACCAGTAGGTGTCGATCCGAATCACCGCCCCACCTCCAAATAAAAACAAAACAAACTAGAAATGCGTCCATAGGACACGGATGCCCCCGCCTGAAAAAAATGTTGATGTTTGTATTTGACCTTCGACCGCTAAGTATGACATTGACCTTACAGGTACTGACCTGAGTCTTGCGTGAACCAAATTGTGTCATGATGGTTAACATTTTGCCAAGTAATTTCCAAATTCATCCAGGAACAAATAAGATATTGAACAGACACAAGAAAACAAAAAAAAAAAACAAAAAAAAAAAAAAAACACTTTTATATCGTTGACCGCTATGTATGACCTTTACCTTGGACAAACTGGCTCTTGCGCATGACATCGACTCGTGATGTGATTAACACTTCTACCAAGTAATTTCCAAATCCATTCAGAATAACAGGACACAAGAAAAGACATTTTTTTATCTTTTGTCTCTAAGTATGCATTTGACCTTGGAGGTACCAATCTGGGTCTTGGGCACGACACATTGTCTCATAGTAGTTAACATTTCTGCCAAGTTATTTCAAACTCCATTTAGAAATAAGAAACTTATTGACTGTGTTTAAAATTCGGAACTTTTTTAACCTTTAACCTCTAAGTACGACATTGACCTTGGAGGTACGGACTTATGTTTCAAATGGAACAGATCGACACCTGATAATTAGGATTTCTGCCGAGCAATTTCAAAATCCCTCCAGAAATAAGAAAGTTATTGACCGCTTTTTAGTTTTGGACACATTTTTGACATTTGACCTCTAAGCACGACCTTGACCGCGGAGGTACGGATCTTGGTTTTGCGCCCGAAACATTGCCTCATAATCGTTAACATTTCTACCAAGTAATTTTAAAATCCGTCCAGAAATACGAAAGTTCTTGATCATGTTTAAGTTTCGGACCCTTTTTTGCCTTTGACATCTAAGTACGACCTTGACATTTGAGGTATGGACCTTGGTTTTGCGCGCAACGCATCGTCTTTTGATCGTCAATATTTGGAAGAGACAGTACAATTAGAAACAGTCAAAAGTAAAACCAAATATGGGGCTTCAGAGTGATCAGGATTAGCATTATTTAAAAATAATACTCTTGGATAGATTCTATCAACCATTTGATCAAAATAAACATTATCAATATTTAAAAGATCATCCAAATATCGAGAGGTAAAGTAAAACGCCCCTTGTCAGCCTTGTCAGCTGGAACCGAGACATACCTATTGTGGAATTCTTAGATACCTTGCTCAACGTGCCTAAACGTGACCTTTGGTTTACGAGGTAAAATATGCGTAACGAAAATATGTGTCGATCAACAATTTTAAAGATGCTCAGTTTCCAGTTATTCAATGCTGTAGACTCAACATACTCTCTCTTACACCAGCGTTTACAGAATTCATTTAAGGAATCTGCAACAACTTATTGACATTTATAAAAAATCAATATTCAATGGAAATCTATATTTAGGTCCCTTTGAGATAATTGCTCGTATTCTACAGTCTGGGATCAGTTTCAAATTGCCAGTAAGTACTTGACCAGCAGCTGGATAGAAAAAAAAAAAAGAATTTTTACAGTCTCAGGATTCAGGAGTGTTTGCTTGAATATCTAAATCAGAAACAATTTTATTGATGTTGAATATTAGGTTTATTGTTTTTATAGCAAATAATAGGAGATTCAGTATTTCTGAAATATGCTGGTATAGGACATATAATGGTTTTATCTTTAAACACGCTTGGTAAATCTATGAAGTCAATACCTTTATTGACAAAAGGAATTTTCAAAAAAATATTTCAAAAAATAGTTCACATGATTAATTTCAGAATCGATGCGAGTGCGTAAAGCATGTTGAGTATAGCAACGATTAAGAAGTACTGCAAAATAAAACTGGTGCTAAGAATCATAATACCTGTCAACTTTTTTGTCCAATTTACGTTTAAAGGATATTGAAAGAGATGAAAAAAACCGAAAGCATAGAATGTCGCCCAGACTGTTGCAGTATAGTATTCATTTCCGGAGAAGTCATAGTGCGACGAGGTTTGAATATGCCCCCAGTTCCAGTACAGTATCAAACAAAATAACAGTGACAAATTGATCCGCATGGAGGCATTCTAGCTCAACAGTGAGTCATGATAAAATACATGGTAAAATGGTTATGTATAGATTAATATTATCAAGAATCAGGGTTGAGGACTAAACAACAATCCGACCGTCAGAGCAGGAGAAAACCACCAGTTAGATCACGGAGAGACGAACCTAGGAACTATCCGGCTCCACCCTTCCCGATTTCAAAGGATTGAGGATGGGACCGTCATCAAAGAGTGAGGAGCCCGGCGCACCGCCGTGCAAACACAGAGCGAAGCAAAGTTGACCACTGTAAAAGGGTTGACAACCAAACACGCGGTCTGTCGCATAACATCCATGCTATAACCACTTTTCTTGTATTTGGCAACAATTTGTCTGAATTGACTAGACAAATAATCACTACCTTGTATTCTTCTGAATTTATAAACTAAATCCCCTTAAAACTCAGGTTCCGACAGTCCCTGTTGCAGAAGTATCTTCAAAGAAATGCCATATTTAGAAATAATGCCGTAATGTCGACGATATTGAAATTTTGAAAACGTTCGGCGCAATTTATGATACCAATAGGCTTATCAGAAATAAATTATTGGTTTAGACTCATATTCTAGACAGGTGTTTAATAATTTGGACCCCAGTTTGATTTATATCAGTCTTTGAATCGACGGCCAATTCGAAATTCGCAAAATTACAGTATGTTTTCTCTGGCTTTCTTTGCCGGATCATTACATGGTCACTGATGAGGCTTTATTAGCCGAAACTACGTAGTTTGACCCATCTTCTTTCTTATGAATGTTTTCATTGCTCTTAAAGGAACTCATTTTTGATTTTTATTTGCCTTCACTGCAGCTGGTGTTGTGCCGTGTGGCGGCCGTAAAACGTCTCCCCGTACATCAACCATAGTGCAGTTTATATTTTACTTTTGGTCCTTTGAGATCAGCGTGAATATTCTGAGTAATCAGAAATAAATTATTGTTTTAGACTCATATTCTAGACAGGTGTTTAATAATTTGGACCCCAGTTTGATTTATATCAGTCTTTGAATCGACGGCCAATTCGAAATTCGCAAAATTACAGTATGTTTTCTCTGGCTTTCTTTGCCGGATCATTACAGGGTCACTGATGAGGCTTTATTAGCCGAAACTACGTAGTTTGACCCATCTTCTTTCTTATGAATGTTTTCATTGCTCTTAAAGGAACTCATTTTTTATTTTTATTTGTTTTAGAAGTTTAGCTGTTAAAATTCTGTTGCGATCATTAAAGGCATCAACATGACAACAAGCTCTAGCAAAACGAATAAGCTGAGACATAAAAACCCCATAAGACTCCGCCTCAGGGATGTCACCAACCAAGAAGGGTTATTTACAATTCCAAAATTAAAATCATCTCTTTCATCGTAAATTTTGAAAGAAACGGTACCATTAGAAACAGTCAAAAGTAAATGCCAAAATGGGGCTTGACCGTTCCAAGGCGGTTCTTCTGTGGCGGTTTATTTATGTTGTTGTTTGTTACTACTTACTGTTTGTATCACTTGTGTCTTTTTATTTTGGATGGCCATTTGGCCATTTTGTGGGAAAGTAACTGTCCTTAGGACCATTTTTTGTTTAGGTTTCCATTATTGTCTGGTCGCTTCATGTTTGTGTTTCTTTCCTTTTGGTGTCTTTGATAGGTGGAGTAAGTTAATTGTATCCATTCCTGATCTTTAATTTACTTCTACTTTGAGAGTCATCAGAATTAGCTTTATTTAACTTTAATTCTTTTTGATAAATTCAATCAACCATTCGATCAAAATAAAGGTTATCAATATTTAAGGTGGCACTACAGTAAAAAAATCTCCTTATTCACAATGTAAATTGGGGCATATTCCTTGTTCTACCATATTTCAGCAAGTCTTATGCTTCCATTATGAGGCATATAATTTGACAGGCTGACCATTTACCTTCCAGAAGCAGCTAAAAATGTGGGTGCTGTGCGGCAAATTTTGGCCTTTTCGGCAGTCAGTGTCAACAAACCCATACCGCAGCGAATAAATCCAGGCATTTTCAGTGGCCAGTCAGCACAATTTTCTGGTTCAATTTAAATCAGCTGCTTTTTACAAAAGCAAATACCTACTAATATTTCTTCTGATAAACAATAATACTTCTCAGAAAAACAATGGCTTAGCACAAAATCCAATCAGAAGCAGCAGAATATTCAATTCTGTACTGAAATCTCTCCCCATAGCAAGTACAGCTTTCATGAAGACCAATTATTTACTATAGTGCAACCTATACCAAACCCTTATTTCTTTATGATCCATCAAAAGAATTGCCAAACACAAGTTTAGACCATATCTAATAATATAGTCATGCATGATGAATGTTCAGTGGCAAAGAATCTTTAAACTTTGCAAAAAAGTTATCGCTTCCCGATTCTACGATGAAAGCCAAACAAACCACGTTTTGTGAAAAAGCGTCAAGTTTACCTCATTCCAGAATGGAACCCAGAAACCGGCTTGCATCAGTGCTTCTTCTCAGATGTCTTTGGAATACTTTAATCCTAAAATGCACCAAATCATGTCCTACTAGCACCCATGCAAGAAATATTGGCTGTTCTCACACCTATACCCCCTAATTTCAGTGAAAAAAATGCCATTCTGAGGAAATTTTGGAGACAAAACTTTGATGAAAACGATTATAAATGCCTTAATGCCATGAGAAATTGCTGAATATATCTGTTTAAATCCTGTAACATGAACCCAACCAATAAGAACTTACAATGGCTGAGAAAACTCATTGCGATATTGTAGCGGGCTGTTCGGAGAGACAATTTTAAAGTTTTGCATGGACTTGAGACCCTTGCCTAATGCCAAGAAACCTCAGTGTTATATTCAATATGGATAATATTCTTTTTCTTGTGTTCCTGTTTATACATTTACTGCAAGTCTGCTTTCCAAACAGATCAATGACAACTAATTTACATGGCTTTGCAGTACCCCCCTATTACATGGAACAGAAGCAAAAACTGTTAAAATACACCCAGTTAGTCCTAAATTAGCACCAATTTGTACAGTTTCTGTGACAAAATACATGCCAGGAAGATCCAATCTTAAGCTACAGAATTGGAGGGAACCTATTATGTGTGAAAATATTATGTAATGAATGAAAACAGGACAGTGGAGCTGCTTTTCTACTTTCGGTTTAGGTGGCACTACAGTAAAAAAATCCCCTTACTCACAATGTAAATTGGGGGCATATTCCATGTTCTACCATATTTCAGCAAGTCTTATGCTTCCGTTATGAGGCATATAATTTGACAGGCTGACCATTTACCTTCCAACTGCAGCTTAAAAATGTGGGTGCTGTGCGGTAAACTTGGTCTTTTCGGCAGTCAGTGTCAACAAACCAATACCGCAGCGAATAAATCCAGGCATTTCCAGTGGCCAGTCAGCACAATTTTCTGGTTCAATTTAAATCAGCTGCTTTTTACAATAGCATATACCTACTAATATTTCTTCTAATAAACAATTATACTTCTGAGAAAAATAATGGCTTAGCACCAAATCCAATCAGAAGCAGCAGAATATTCAATTCTGTACTGAAAGCTCTCCCCAAAGCAAGTACAGCTTTCATAAAGACCAATTATTTACTGTAGTGCAAACTTAAAAGATCATCCAAATATCGAGAGGTAGAGTTAAACGCCCAATAACATCGGTTTGTTTATTTTTAGGAAGGGACAACGTGAATTCTTTTTCATAGTAAAACAGAAGCAAATCTGCAACAAGGGGGCACAGTTTGTACCCTTCGGAATACCAACTACTTGTGTTAATAATTGAGATCCAAACCTTACATAGATATTATACAGTAAATAGGCAAGTGCCTCACAAACAACTTTACATGTCCCATATTCAAAATGATAATTGCCGCCTCAAGAAGCAAAATAAGCATTTATATCATTGCAGGCCAAATACAGACTGTTGTCGCGACGAAAAGTAGTTTTAATTAAAGTAAATAGCGTTTCGTTAATCAGATTATGAGGTAAAGTTGTGTAAAGAGTGAAAAAAATCGCACGCCGACAAACTAGGTCCACGAAAACCTCTTGCTGTCAGTTTATTAAAAACTTCACGTGATTTTTTTTATAGACCAACATAAGTTAATGCAAGAATTTTCGTAAGCCTTTTCACAGTATATAGAAACATGATTTTTAATAGCTGTTAAACATGACGTAAGTAATAAAGGAAGTTCGGTTGTCGTAAAAGAACTAGAATTGTCTATAAAACGAGTTTTATAAGGATTTCTGTGAAGCTTTGGTAACCAGTACAATGTAGGAAGTTTTTCTTGGTTTTCCGTTATACTAACATTAAAACTTGGTATGCGTTGAAGATTTTCTTTGACGATAGTAGGTTCATCTTCAGAAACCTGACAAACAGGTCGCACACTGGACGTTTAGCTTACCTGAGCTCTTCACTCACTGGTGAGCTTATGCTACGGTCATCAACTGTCGATATTTTGAACATAAGCTTCTCTGGAACTACTGGGTGATTGAAGGAAAACTGCGATGAGCCCCCAAAGGATCGTGACATGAAAAATAGATTCCGAAGTGGAAGCAATGGTCAGAAATCGATACAATTTGTTTGATTTGAAGTTTAACGTCCCCGTAAACACTGTAAAGGTCATTTTGGAGACGTTGCTTCCAATTTTGTGGGAGAAATCGATACAATTAACCCAAAGCTCCCATCAGAGACACCAAATGGAAAGAAACATAAACATCAAACAACAGACCCTAATAGCGGAAAGCCGAAACGACAGTTACTTTCCCATAAAATGGCCAATAGGCTATCCAAAATAAAGTAATATAAGCGACACAAACACCAAAAGATAAACCATAACAAAAATAAACCGCGACAGAAGAACCGCCATGGAACGGTCAGCGGAAACGAATTCCACTGGGGGTTTGTATGTGTGTGTGTGTAGGGGGGGGGGGGGGGGGGTAAAATCGATTTTTCGTGACCACAATCCTCGCCCTTGTTTCCGTCGCGATTAAAACAAATACTTTGATCAGTCCACATGAAGGTCTCCTAACTCATCAGTGCAACATCTCCGTGCACACAAAAATCAAACAACCACAGAATTGAAACAACGGTGAGGATTCGACAGCAAGAAACCACTGAAATGCTGGAGCAAAAGGAAACAAACAGTTAGACTCCGAAAGTTTTCTCAAATTGTCCAAGTTACATTTCCCAACTGTTCGTCATAACCATATATGGTTAAAAAAAACTCTTGGAAAATATTCTCCGAAGCCCATTATACACACAGTACTTAGGTAATAGGAGTAGGATTATTCATTCTCTGTTGTTTTTAAAGTATTCATTCAGGTCAACAATCTAGTAATAACTACTAAAAAGAACATTAGCACTTGTCGTGCTTAATAAATTGACTCATTTTGACGATTGACCATTCTATGTACATAAAGAAACGTATACATTCACTCTACAAACTGCATGCCGAATAGTATGGATCCTGATCAGATTTAAGTCATCTAAACTGTTTGTAAATGTAGCGGTTGTCATGTTCCACAGGGTAAGTATTAAGTGTGTTGATATGGTTATGCATTTTGTTATGCCTCTTGTTCATAAGAAGCATAATGTATAAATATTTTAGAACCGTCTCAGTGCAGTGGCACAACGTTAAAATATGAAGAACCCTTACTGAGACATGAAAGGCTGTTTTTTTTTTTTTTTTTTTTCTTTGATTGTCAGAAAAGAAGATATGTTACTTTTTATGAATATTTTACTTTGAACGTCACTTCCTGTGATTGTAAAAACTCAGTGTATTGCTATCCTGCTGGTAGTCATGTAATTACTGGCAATTTGAAAAGTATTCCTGATTCTAATGTAAAGGAATATAATTTCTAAAGGACCGAAATGTCGGTTTCTTTCTAAAATTGATTTCAGTTAATGTAGAGATGAAATCGCTGCTGCCGTGAATGAATTTGGTAATCGATGGTGTTAGCGAGAGCATGTGGAGCATAAAGCCCTTAAGGACTGGAAACTTAGCATTTTAAAACTAGTGAATAAACGCATTTCTTTCTATTCTCAAAATATTAACTTATTACCTCATAAGCCTAAGACGTCTTTACGTCATCTTAAACCAGGTATTAATGAATTTCATAAGAAGTTTGTTTTGGCCCCTGCAGACAAGGCCGCTAACAAAGTCGTCGTTGTGTGACGGATCCACTATGTTAACACGCTTTAGCAGAAGCTTGGTGGTACTAAGGCCTATCAAATCCAGCCTTTAGCTGAATAGAGAGCTATAGTAGATGAACATATTTGTCATTCAGCCACCAAATTTGCTGTGTGTGTTACAGAAGGCCTGGACAAGCTTCCCACGCTATACTGGTTACCAAACCTTCATAAAAGACCTTACAAAGCACGGTTTATTGCAGATTCAAGCTTTTGCACAACCACTGAACTTTTTAAATTATTAACTTCCTGTCTTACTGCTATTAAAACGCATGTGATTAAATATTATGATAAAGTCTTTGAAAGATCAGGAAGAAATCTGTTTTGGTCTATAAAAATTCGAATGAGGTTTTAAATAAATTGAAATCCAGACGTGTTCGTGCTTCAAGTCTGTCTACTTTCGATTTTTCCACTCTTTATACTACAATTCCTCATAATCTTATAAAAGAAAAACTTCATGATTTAATTGAATGGGCTTTTCACAGAGAAGATTCTCTCTATGTTGCATGTAATACACTTTGGTCATGTCAGAAAGTGTGTGATGCACTCAGCTTTCTACTTGAAAATATTTATATTAGATTCGGTACTTAGTTATTTAGACAAAGTGTGGGTATTCCGATGGGTACGAATTGCGCCCCTCTTGTGGTTGATCTTTTCTTGTATTGTTATGAAAGAGGCTTCATGTTGTCGCTTCCCATTGATAACCAATCTGAAATTATTGAAGCTTTTGGCTCTTCTTCTAGATATTTAGATGATTTATTAAATATTGACAATACTTACTTCGATGGTTTGATCAGTCAGATTTATCCCCTAGAACTTCAGTTAAACAAGGCAAATTCCTCTGATACCGAGACCTCTTTTTTGGATTTACATTTATCTATTGTAGATGGATTTGTTTCTAGCAAAATTTATGATAAACGTGATGATTTTGATTTCGAGATTGTAAATTTTCCTTTTTTTTAGACGGTGATGTTCCTCGTGCGACATCGTACGGGGTTTATATTTCGCAGTTGATTTGATTCGCTAGAGTGTCTAGTCATGTATCCGACTTCAACACTCGTAATAAATTATTAACCGCTAAACTTATTAATCAGGGGTATCGGTATCATTAACAACGTAAAGCCTTTTCTAAGTTTTATAGACGTCATTCTAATTTGGTTTCAAAATTCAATGTTGGACTTAAAACACTTCTGCAACAAGGCCTACCGGAACCCGAATTCTATGGTGACTTAGTATATAAATTTAGTAAAATACATGCCTGTAATGACTTTAGTACCCAATTTCGTAAAATCGTTCGTCGATATATAAAGATTTGGTACAACATAAATGTTATAAAACAGACTGCATTCAAGGTGGTTAACCAAATCACGGTTGGCAACTCTGCTTTCCTCTTTGCTTGCACACCGTTGTGATGGGCCTAAGATTATATGACGGTTCCAGCGTAAAAACATAAATGGAATTTTATTTTAGTATTCTTTATGTTGCTATGCGCCTAATGCTCCGTCTGTGGTCGGGCCCCTCGGAGTCTAACTGTTGATTTCTTTTGCTCCAGAAATTCTGTTGTTGTATGCTGTCGAGTCCTCAACCTTGTTTCATCTCTGTAGTTTTTTTATTTGTATGTTCTCTGAGATGTTACATCGATGAGTTAGGAAGCCTTCATGCGGACTACACAAATTAGTTTATATATAGAGGTAAGGGTGGGGGTTATGGCCATGTAAAATCGATTTAAGCCCCCCCCCCAACTGCCCCCAGTGGAATTCTTTCCGCTGGCGGCTCCAGGGCGGTTCTTCTGTGGCGGTTTGCTTATGTTGCTGTTACACAATATGTACCACCTATAGGGCCCCTAAAAAATTTTTTTTTAGCTTCTCCAGACCACCCCCTAAAAAAAATTTTTTTAGCTTCTTCAGACCACCCTAAAAAATAGCTTCTTCAGACCACCCTAAAAAATAGCTTCTTCAGACCACCCTAAAAATAGCTTCTTCAGACCACCCTAAAAATAGCTTCTTCAGACCACCCTAAAATAGCTTCTTCCAGACCACCCACTATAAAGGGCCCCTCGAAAAATTCTTTAAACTCAGTAATCTGTTATTCTTGTTCATAAAAACTACCTTTGATTTCTACGCCTTTTAAATCATTTATTTTATAAGTAACATGATTTGTATTTAAAACTTCTTCAACTACAAATATTTCTCTTGTCCAACGAGTTGTATAACCCTTTTCAAATTTACCTTTCTTTTTTGTTATTCTTACTCTATCTCCAACTTTGAATTTAGGTTTTTTAATTTTCTCATCATTTTCTGGGTATAAATTTTTATACACTGTTAATTCATTTTCTACTTTACTCGCTTCAACAGGTGTCATTTTAATAGAAGAATGCACTGTTTTTATATAATTTTAAACTAATTCATCTAATACATCATAGTATTTAGTAGTTTCATTTGCAGTAAAATATTTATACATATGTTGTTTCATAGTGCCTATCCATCGTTCTACTACACTAGATTTTTCTTCATTTTCAGTTGAATATAACTCTATATTATTATCTTTTAACAATTCTTTTACTTGTCGATTATAAAATTCAGATCCTTTATCTGACCAAATATACATTGGTTTCCTTTCTTTAAATAATGTTCTAAATGCTTCACTTACTGTTACTCCTGTTTTATTTTTTAAAGGAATTAACCAACCATATTTACTAAAAACATCTATAACAGCTAATAAATATTTATAGTGTTTATTTTGTTTTGAATATTGTTGCATATCTGCCAAATCAACCGCCCATGTTTGGTCTATTGAATCAACATAAACACGTCTTTTAGGAAAAGATTTTATAACTCTATGATGTAATTCATCTGCTAATTTATTTGTTATTTTGGATATAAATCTATTTTGGTAGATCCACACTCAGAACATTTACCTTTTAACATTTGTCTATTATTGGCTGTTGTTACTTGTTTCATTGAATCATTTTCAGTATGTTTTTTACAACGTAAACAATATATTTTTGGATGTTCCATTTTTAATATAATTAAAATTTTTTCTTTAAAAATGGAAGCAAAAAAGGTACCCGATAGAGAATCTCTTAGTTCTGTATCAGGTAAAAAGTATAAGATTATCTTATTTAAAAAATATAAACATAATACAACTATTAATGTCTTTAAGTATAAGATAAAAATACTAGATCCGCAAAAAGAAGTGTTCATGAATGCATTTAGTAATATGATTGATAATTCTATTAAAGACTTTCCAAATGGGAGAATTAAAATAGTTCCTATACATGAAATTATTTATACAAAACATGATAAATGGCCTATAAGAACATATGATAATATTAAAGAATTCTTTTTTAATAGAATGGTAAGACTATTAAACAGTGCTGAAGAACTGAATTTAGAAGATGTTATTTTTGAAGTATCTATTATTCCTAATAAAAAAGGTAAAGGTAAAGGTTTAAAAATATTAGATGAAATAAATAAAAGAAGTATTATACGAATAAAAAATAATGATACAATTTGTTTAGCAGGAGCAATTGTAACAGCTATAATTGAAAGGTATGATTTAACAGATTCACAGAAGAAAAATGTTAAAAAAGGTAGACCATTACAAAGAAGATTGGCTACAGATTTACATGAAAAATCAGAGGTAGAAATAAAAGAAGAAGGTAACGATTTAGATGATCTAAAGGTTTTTGAGAATTATCTTAATGTTAGAATAATTGTTTTTACATCGAATAATATTGAAAATATTTTATATAGCGGTAATGAAAAATTTGATAATCAATTATATTTATATTATCATGATGATCATTTTGATGTAATAACTAATGTAACGGGATTTTTAGCTAAACGTAGATTTTGTAAAACATGTTTAATAGGATATAGTAACCAACACACATGTAAAGATGGTAAATTACAATCAAATTTAGAACAATGGACTTGTGAAAAATGTAATAAAACTTTTTCTATACAATATCGAAAACCCGAAAAACATATATGTGATGAAATCACTTGTTCTATATGTTATGAAAAATATATGAAAGGTACTGAACATTTATGTTATATGAAACCTTTATTACCAAAACAAGTAAAAGATAATAAATATATTTATTTTGATTTTGAAGCTAATCAAAAAACAGGTATTCATATTATGAACTTTTGTATAGCTTATGATTTAGAATATATTTACTGTTTTAGAAAAAACTACATAAAAATATTTAAATGTGATTTTAATATTAATGATATAGACTTATCAAAATTAGATATAGATAATTGTTTTGATAATGTAGAAAAAATAGAATGTAAATCTGAAGATGTTGCTAATAACTTTTGTGAATATTTTATAAGAGATAAATTTA
Source organism: Lucinisca nassula (assembly GCA_963580285.1). Classification (NCBI taxonomy): domain Eukaryota; kingdom Metazoa; phylum Mollusca; class Bivalvia; order Lucinida; family Lucinidae; genus Lucinisca; species Lucinisca nassula. The sequence goes on from OY757013.1 coordinate 132,591,473, forward strand.
TAAATAATACATTTATTTCTCATTATGGAAAAGGTTATGACATGCAGCCTATTTTAGGATGGATGGTACAAAATAAAATAGAACATAATTATATTTCATCAGGATTAAAAATAACTTTAATTAATGTTAATGGAATAAATTTAAGATTTATAGATTCTATTAATTTTACGTTATGTGGATTATCTGCCTTCCCTATAACATTTGGTTTTGAAGGTAATAAAGGATACTTTCCTCAGTATTTTAATACATTAGAGAATCAAAACTATAAAGGTGTTTATCTTGCAAAAGAATATTATGGATATAATACTATGGCAATTAAAAATAAAGAATTATTTGATAAATTGTATAATAATGTTAAAGATAAAGAATTTAAATTCTATAAAGAAATATTTTATTATTGTTTATTAGATGTTTTAATTTTAGCAAAAAGATGTACAATATATAAAGATTTATTTATTAAAATAACAGATAATTATATCGATCCTTTTCAAAGTATTACAATTGCAAAATGTTGTACTTAGATATTTAAAACATTGATGCTAAAAGAAGAAACAATAGGTATTCATAAAAAATCTACTTTTGAAGAAAATCAATCCAAAAAAGCTATTCAATGGTTAGAATATTTATCAAATAAATAAGGTATAATGATTCAACATTCAAAAAGAGGTGGAGAAAATAAATTATTTATTAATGGTAGATATTATAAACTAGATGGATACTATTATGATGGAGAAACAAAAAACAGAAATATTTATGAATTCTTTGGTTGTTATTTTCATAGTTGCCCTAAATGTTATCATCCAGATGAAATTTGTAAAATAAGATCAAGGAAAACAATGAAAGAGTTATACTATAATACATTAAAAGGATTAGATATTATTAAAAATTATTTTCATACAAAAGTTAAAATCCATACTATCTGGGAATGCGAATTTGGTAAAAATAAATATCCTGAAGTCGATCCACATTTAAAACCTCTTAATAAAAGAGATGCATTTTATGGAGGAAGAACAGAAGCTGTACAAGCATATAATAACCTTCCTGGTTTAAAAGCAAGATATGTAGATTTTTGTTCACTGTATCCATGGGTAAATAAGTTTTGTGACTATCCAATAGGCCATCCTGTTACTTATATCGATGTCTCCATTGAAAAGTATTTAATAAATAAATATTTTGGAATAATAAAATGTAAAATATTACCACCTAGAGGATTATACCACCCAGTGTTACCTTATAAACAACCTACATATAATAATACACACAAATTAATATTTGGATTATGCAAAACTTGTATGACAACATTAGAAATTAAATGTACTCATAAAACAGAAAAAATTGATTCATCGCATGATAAAGTACATGCAATAAAACATTGTAAAGAATGTAAACATATTAGAAATGAAAAATGTAAACATTCAGATGAAGAAAGAGCAATTATAGGAACTTGGTCTACTATTGAAATAAATAAAGCAATGGAAAAAGGATATAAACTATTAAAAATATATGAGTTAGAACATTTTGAAAAAACTTCTAAAACTATATTTGAAAAATATGTTAATACATTTATGAAGTACAAGCAAGAAGCCTCAGGTTGCGAATGTAATCCTAAATATTGTAAACCTGATTGTAAAAATGATCATGAATGTGAAACAAAAATTCAATATATTGCAGATAATACAGCATATGATTTAGATATTGATAAAATTAAAAAGAATGCAGGGTTAAGAGCAATAGCAAAAGATTGTTTAAATTCATTATGGGGACATTTTGGAATGAAAGATAATTACACGCAAAAAGAATATTGTTTTAATTCAGATCAATTAACAAACATAGTATTTAATGAAAAAATTGAAGATGTTAATTTAATGATATGCCATAATGATACAGTATTAGCAGAATATCAAACAAAAGAATATTATCAAAAACCTAATTCTAGTGTAAATATTTATATTGCATTATTTACAACAGCTCATGCTAGATTAAAGTTGTATGAGCTATTAGATATTTTACAAGAAAGAGTTATGTATTTGGATAGTGATTCTTGTATTTATCACGATGATTCTTCAGAAGCATGTAAAAAGATAGAATCTATGATGGGTAATAAATTAGGAGATTTAACAGACGAAATAAAATCAAAACATAATGCTAATCATATGGTACAATTTGTTTCATCAGGACCAAAAGATTATTCTATGAAATTAGATACAGGTAAAATAGTTAGTTGTTGTAAAGGATTTAGATTAAATGCAGAAGTAGAAGAAAAGATTACAATGGACAAAAAAGTAAAAATAGTTACTGATGAAAATGAATCATATGAAACAATTGCATATAATCAGATTACAACCAATAAGAAGGATAGAAATTTAAGAAGTATAGAGCAAGTTAAAATGTATGATTATGAATTTGATAAAAGAATGATACACAATGAAAATGTAAATATAATTAGAAGTTTTCCTTATGGCTATTAAAAATTTACTTATAAAAATGAAGAGAAAACGCATCTTTATGAAGATAAAAAACCTATTAGTCCTTACGATGCAGAGGACCCTGATGCCAAAGTTGTATTAGGAAGAATACTATTTTCTTTTATCCAAAAGAAAATGTTAAAAGATACTGGTAAATGTTATTTAACGGATGCACAACAATTAATAATGGATAAATTTGAGGGTAGAAAACTATCAAAGTTTCCTGCAGGATGGGATGCTTTTATTAGACCAGATAAAGTTTGGGAATATGTGTATGATGAACCTGCTCCTCAATAAAGAACATATTTATATTTTATTTAATTTAATTTCCATGCAACAAATCCAGTTAATGCCATACCACCAACAACAAATGCAATCTCTCTATTTTTCTGGTCTTCTGATGGAGTATAATAATCACTCAACTTTGGTTCAGAAGGTAAAGTTGATAATTGTTTCCCAGTAATATAATAATATTGTTTCATTGCTTGGTCAACATCTTCGT